>VDFB02256132.1:79477969-79594193 GCA_007258455.2 Sequoia sempervirens | reverse complement strand
TTATTATGGAGGAACATGACACTTCTTGTCTACATGTGTTCAAACTTCCAAGATATTCCTCAAACTATTAGGCTTTTCTAAAGGAACCAAGATCTGATACCAATTATTGAACATTCAAAATACTGAGAGGGGGTGAATCAATATTCTATTAAAATTTTGAACACAACTTATCCACTCACCAAAACATATTAACTGGCATAAGAAATGAAATCATGAATCATCCACAAAGTCACAAAACACATGAAAACCAAGATTTTTACGTGGAAAACCTAATAAGGGAAAAATCATAGTGAGGATTAGCTCACAATATATTATATCTAGATATAGTATATTATAAGGGCTCACTGCCAAGACAAACTATCTTTATAAGGCTAACAACTAGAGTTAAATACAATACGAAAATGGTGGTTCACTGCCAAAGTATGAACTGATACAAAGTGCACCTTCCTTGTGTTGTATTTTAGTTCCTTTGAAGCTCTGAATATGAAGTACTGCTCTGCTTAGAAATTTCTCAACAACTCTACTCTGATTCAAAACTCTTTACCATTGAATTCATATGTTTGCATGATATGATACCACTCACATATGATATTTAATTTATGCTGACTCATCCTCTATTTTCAACTCCAAAATATATCATATGTATACCCAAATACATCTGCGCACATAAATTAGGTCGGCCTAATTGGATGTAAATAAAAATAATCCATAATAGCTTTTGTCGGCACCACACATGGTTCAAAATCCATTTTGCACTCAGGCAAGCCATGCAATACTTAATTTAGGTTGGCATGGATCTAACATAGATCCAACTAACATCCATACAATATATTCAATCTTCTCAACACATATCATGTATTAGGTCAGCCAAGAATTAGAACTAATCATAGAAACATCCAACCATACACACTCTTCCCAATACACACAAATCCCAGATTCGATCTTTCTTCATTTTCTCATTTCACCAACATCAATGAGACTAACTCTAGAACCACTACACCAAAAAATTCTTCTGAAGGAAATGTAGAATCTACCACATTGATACACTAAACAGAGAGATGATAGTGATATACAGGGTTGAACTCTATGATTGATATCTTCTAGTATGCTTCACAAAAATTCTTGAGATATTGAATATTGTTACATGAGCCTGTCATAATGATATGGTTAAAATCACAATTATACCTCTTCTTTTGGTGAAGTCTATATCCAAAAACTAACGTACTAAACCATAACACCATCAGTAGAGAACACTTAACCAAATTCTTGATAGATCAAATTTTCGGTATAGTTAGTACTGTACAAATGACACCAAAAATGCTTCCCCACAATGTTGACATCAATGACAACACTGGGTCAGCCAAATCAACCTATGTATGTATACTTCATGCTCATGTTGCCAAACTGCATCAACAATAGTGTACTTCTAAAATTTCAACAAACATTACATGATGGATGTCAACATGGCATTAAGGATGATTGTAGAAGAGACTTTTTACAAGAGGGTTTGATTTGCACACAAAAACAACTGTATTTTTTATAAGTGTCTATATTGGTAGATTCAATACACATAGCCCTTTGGTATTTTGGTCCACATTTTTTAGTTCTAATATGTTGTTTATGGATGTCAGTAGTATCTTCATTCAAAATTTCATCTAGTTTGGATAAGTGGTTTGAAAGATGCAAGTAATAGAAGATTGACATATAAGGTTTGGATAGTTTTCTATGTAAAGACTGACTTATTTGGTTTGTACTCCTCCATTGATTTGGGTTAGACCTTGAAATTTTGGGAAAATTTTAATAGATGTCAAAGCATTTTGTTTTCCAGATTGCATGACATTTTGAGGTCCACGTGTCCTATGGTGATCAACAACTAGAGTATTTTTCTTTTAGGTCTTATGCCTGCCCGACCTAAAGTATGTAAAGAGTTGCAAAGATTGAATATATGTTGTGGATGTAAGGAGCTATTATAGGTCCATTCCAACCTATATTATGCTTTGCATATGTTTTTTGGGTGTGAAGGAATTTTGATTTGAATTAGGTGCCATAAGGCATGTTTTGTATGTTTTAGCACTACATCTAATTAGGTTAACCTAATTAATGTTTGTGATGAGTTATATATATATAAGGTTGTTTTGAGATTGTCGATATCGATTTTTGAGTGTGTACTTGATCTAAATACAATAAGTGATGCGAAAATAAGTAGAGTTGAGCAAATATGTTGTGAAAGTTGAGAAGAGGTGTGCAAATGTAAAGTAGAGAAAAAAATTGTAATATGATTTGGAGGAAGTGTATTAAGTCAGTATTTTGATCCTCAAAGGAACTAAATCCAACATATGGTAGATGCATTTTATATTAGTTCAAATCTTGGTTATGTATCCACAAACCTTCTTTCTCACTTTCTTTTCTTAGTGAGCAGTGAGTTCACTTGAACAAAAAGTCCACCTAGCAGTGAGCCTTTTTTAAATATCTTATAATTGGTTATTGTGAGCTAATCTTCATTGTGGTTTTTCCCATTTTGGGTTTTCCACATAAAATTCATGGTGTTCATGTGTTATGTGATGTTGTGGATATTTTCATGTTTTCATTCTTTATAACAGTTGACTATGCTTTGGAAATTGGATGGCTAATGTTTGAATGGTTTAATAGAATACTAATTCACCCACCTCTCAATATAACAAGTGCTCAACACTTGAATCATAGTGACCAATCTTTCCATAGTTAAAGCATTTGAAAGGTAACTCACCTCTATATTTTTCAATACCCTTCTACATTTTCCTCACAAAGTTTTCTCCCAACTCATCAAATTCATCCAGATTAGATTCTTCATTCTTCTTTGCTTTTCCAACTTTAAAAGTAATCTCTTTCTTTATATCACTTCAACCAAACTCTCTTAATTTTTGAAAGTAGTCAAAGTACCGAGCAACTGATCTCTAGAATAGCTATTTAGATTATGAAATTCTTTAATAGTAGAAACCTTATGACTTTAGGGTTTAGGTAGAGTTCTTAGTGCCTTCTTTACCACCACCTCATCATCAATAGTTCCACCAAGACCTTTGATGGAATTAACAACTTCGTCCACTTTTTAAATGTAGCTAGTAATTTCCTCATCCTCTGACATCCGTAGGCCTTCAAACTTGATCTCTAGATTTTGCATTTTAGCTTGCTTGAATTTCTCATCTCCTTCATAGACACTTTCCAATTTTTTCTAGATTTCATTAGCAATTTTAAGATTTATAAATTTCACAAGTTCTCTATTAGAAATACCACTCAAAAGAGAATACCTTGCTTTCCCATTGTTTTCATAAGACTTTATTTCATCAACACTACTTGGACCATTTACAGGTATAGTATATCTAGATTCAATAAGCTTCCAAACTCTAAACCCTAGTGAAACAAGAAAACCTTCCATTCTGGTATTCCAAAATGCATAATGAGTTCCATCAAAGAAAGAAGCCTCCTTCTTGTGTTCCATCCTAGATCTACCTCAAGTGGTTAAGCTTTCTTCCAAGGAACCTTACTCTGATACCAAATGTTGAATGCACAAGGCAGCTAAGATGGGGGGAGGGTGAATTAGTTGTACATTAAAACACCAAAACCCTCATTAATATTCATATCCACTAACCTTATTAGCCTTAAATTCTATTAGAGTGATTTAACATGTAAGAAAATAATAGAAATTGAAACACAACAACACCAAACACAATAGAACACTAGATTTATGTGGAGAACCCAAAAAGGGAAAAACTATGATGAGGATTAGGTCATAATATAAAGTAATTGCAACACTGAATATAAAGGGCTCACTAGTAGAGGGCTCACTACCAAATTATAGAAAAGAATGAAGAAGAATGTTACAATGAGAAATACATCTCAAAGAAACAACAAGATCAACCATAGCATCAGTAGTACACTCACATCATCTTTGAAGAATGTAGAAACCTTCTAATCACTACTTCTATTAGTACAACACATTAAAGATTGCATTGCATTTTTCACTTTTGCACTTCACAACTCTGCACTTCATATAACACACTTCATTTGTTCGAACATAACTATCTATTTTGGAACTACACATAGTTTTCTACTATCTTCTCAACAATCCATTTCCCTGCCCTGTTCTTCTCTTTCCCCTTCTTTGTTGTATCTCACACACCTCTACAACTCAATGCATATCCTAGATGATTTTTTTGTATATCAATCTAGGTCTCCCACTTCAGCATATGTATACACAACTTACACTCTCACTATTCACACTACTCTCTCTTATCCATTACAACACTTAGTCATTTAACTTTTCTCACTTGGATTCTCCAAAGAGCCAAGTCTCAAGAAAAAAATTTACTGACATCATTTAATTCTCTTTCTATTTTTAGCATATAAAAATATAGGGTTTTCTCTTCATTTAATTCCCTATCTTGCATGATTGATCTACAACAAATCTCATTCGTATTACTTTTCCAGCTAAACATTAATGACACTATTTATTACCTTCAATCATTAATCAAATTGCTACTAGAACAATTACTTCATTTTTCATGCAACCTTCTCATTCGTTCATTCTATAGGCCATCAACCATGAAACTCATTCCATGATCTACCAATCACCAACAATTCGTTATTGCATTTAAAACCCAATTGCTAATTTTATCAATTTAAACTTTGGTCGTAGATTAATGATTCACAAAAAGGATGTGAATCAGGTTAAACAATCAATTTCTATCATGTGTCTCATTCCTACAAATCAACACTGGTCAACCCAAGTCAACATAAGATTCCAGTGGAATTACTCCCTCATTTTTTGATGACTTTTCATTTCCTTTCCCTCGAGAGTTGGGAGTCACTCATCCCTCTTATCTTATGCTTAGAGCGCATTACAATACTTAACAAGCAAGCCTGAATACTTAAGCCCAAAGCTTCTCCATTCCTATCGAGGTTCAGCCATCCACCTTCCCCTTTACATTTTACTAGCCTTGACTCCATCACAAGCCAATACACTAACGTATAAAATAGAAGTGTGAAACTCTTTATATACCTGTCATTGAGGACACGTGTCATCTCCCAACGATCATGCACTAACCATCACTGGGTCCCACAAACCTTTCATAGAATGCCAAGAATGTGCCACCTATCTTGTGCTTTCAGGTTTTGGCCATTAGCCTTACCCTTTTCCACCTTCAACCCATTCATAGAGAAAAAATCCAAACACCAAACTCCAAAACCCCTTTGAGATTTTGAAAGTTGGGGGTTTAGGGTTCCTTCATATCCCTTCCATCTCTTTGCATCTAGTTAAGGCATAAGCCTTAGCTTTCACCCGCGAAGCTTGAAACTATTTTGGGGGTTGGGGTTCAAGTATCCACCATACCCCTTTCTTTGAACATAATGGTAAGGCATAAACCAATAGTCCAAAGCTTGATGTCTAAATCCTTTTGAACTTAACTCTTCCCTTCTTCATTTCTTTGAGGAATTTGGTATGAGGTATGACCGAAGATCGAAGCCCAAATTCCTTTTGAACTTGACTCAAATCAACTAACACTTTTCTTCTCTAGCAAGCAATAAGAGGTAAGCCGAAGGTTTGATGTCTGAAACTTGATCGTAATTTACGTAAACAGTCTACCTCTTTCCATTCTTCTTGCAAGTGGTATGGGGTACGCCCAAATTCTGGAGACTAAAACCTTTCAAACTTAGCTTAAAATGACTAACTACTTCCTCCTTTAGCAAGCAATATAAGGTAAGCCCGAGGCTCAAAACCTGAACTTCTTCAAATCTATAAGGCTTGATATAATGACACCATAAGGCTAATGAATCTCACATTTTTCCATCCTTATGAAGCCATTTTGACATCAATCAGAAACTCCTCATCTAATATTACTCAGATACCCCTTTTGTCATCAATGATAATAAAATTTCCAACAATCTCCCCCTTTTTCATTGATGTCAAAACTAAATGCTTTTCCCAACCATCGAAATCCATTTTGTATATCAATCAATTATCCCCATCTAACATATCTTCCCTTTTGAAAAATAAGGAGAATTTGAACATTCTCTCCCCCTTTGACATCAATGGCAAAGGGAAATTTTTCCCAGACAACATGCTTCTATTGAAGCCAATTTGTTCTCTCCCCCTTTGAAATTTTTTTTCTCCCCCTTTATCAAATAAAGGAGCGTATCCAATAATATGAAACCACCAAGTCATTAGAAAATTGTAAAACCAATTTTACCTAACTTGATCTCTCTTTCTTCTCTAGGGTTGTATAATGCTTCTTGTAAAGCTCCCCCTAGACTCATGCCCTATCACTAGGATCTAGTGATATAATGTGGGAGCAATTAATCCAAAAATTTTACTTAGATATTCAAATTTCTCTTTGGGAAGAGGCTTGGTGAACATGTCTACAACTTGAGCCTAGGTTGGCACATATTCCATGCTGAATTATCTACCTCCTACCTTATATCTTAAGAAGTGATACTCGATTGATATGTGCTTGGTCCTAGAATGCATCACAAGATTCATTGATATGTTTATTGCACTTTAATTATCACAAAGAATAGAGATATGTTCTTTTTACTCAACCTTGATGTCTTTAAGTGTTTGATTCATCCATAACACTCGAGGACAACATGCCACTGCTACCACATAGTTTTCTTTAGCTATAGAAAGAGTAATCGACTCTTAATTTTTACTTAGCAATGAAACAAGTTTGTTTCCAAGGAAGAATGCACCACCACTTGTGCTTCTTCTATCATCCACACTTCTTTTCATGTCAACATCTATATATGCTATCAAAGTGAAATATTCACCTTTGGGATACCACAGTCCATAGTCAATATTACTCTTGATGTATCTAAAAATTATTTTAACTATATTGACATGAGACTCTTTGGGAGTAGCTTGAAATCTTGCAACCATACACATAACTTGCATAATATATTTCCTTGATGAAGCTAGGTAAATCAAGCTACCTATCATTGATCTATACATGGTTTGGTTTGCATCAAGGGATTCATTTGTCTTGCTCAACTTGCATCTAGCTATCATGGGGTACCAACTACTCTATTTTCTTCCATTCCAAACTTTTTAAGATTCTCTCTAGTATACTTAGTTTGAGATATAAATATCCCATCATCTATTTGTACTATTTGTATACCAATGAAGAATGAAAGTTCTCCTAGTATTGACATCTCAAAGTCATTTTGGATTTGGACAATAAACCCTTTACACATTTTGTCATTAATGCCACCAAAAATGATGTCATCCACATACAAAAAAACAAGAATCATATGCTCACCTTCAAATTTGAAGTACAAATTATTGTCTGCACATCATTTCTTGAATCATTATTGTTGTAGGTATTGGTCTACTCTTGAATACCATTCCCTAGGTGCTTTTTTTAGACCATACAATGCTTTCTCCAGTTTGCAAACATAGTCATTTTCTTCCAATGGTTAAAAAGCTTCTAGTTGTTCTATGTAGACTTCTTCTTCAAGGTTTCCATTTAGGAAAGTAGACTTGACATCCATTTGATAGAATTTGAATTCTTTATAGATAGAGAATGCTAGAAACATTCTTATAGCTTCTAATCTAGTAGTTGGTACAAATTTTTCCTCAAAGTCTATACCTTCCACTTGTGCATATCCCTTGCACACCAATCTTACCTTATTCCTTACAACAACTCTATCTTCATTGAGCTTGTTTCTAAAGACCCATTTTGTACCTATCACATTTTTTCTTAGGGGTCTTGGAAGGAATTCCCAAGTTTTGTTCTTCTGAATTTGGCTCAACTCTTCTTCCATTTCTTTTATCTAGCATCCATCCTTGTTGGTTTTGACATAGATTGTGGGTTCTATTTGAGACATGAGAGGAAAGTTTACTTGCTCTTTATTCTTTGCAATTATTCTCCTTGTATAAAATCTTTCATCCTTATTGCCAATAATTTTCTCTTTAGGATGATCTTTTTGAACATATTTTGGAGGTTCCTTTTCATTTTCTTTTTCAAACTCTTCATCAGAAAATTCATTTTCATATTCTGATTCAACATCATAGCTACCGTTTTTAGGTTTAACACATTTCATTTCTTCATCAACCTTGACATTGATACTTTATACAATTTTGTGTAGCCTTTTATTGTAGCATTTGTAGGCTTTGCTTCAGGTGGAATATCCAAGAAATATTCCTTCATTACATCTAGAATCAAATCTCCCCAAATTATCTTCTTCTCTTCTGATGTAGCTATAGTGTAAAAAAATGTATCCCTTTTACATTTTTGCACTTGTTTGGGCCCTCATAATTAATTTGGACTTAATTGTGCCTTATTTTGGTGTTGTAAAGTGTACCCCTTTTCACTTTCACATTTATTTAGGTCTGCTTTAATTAATTAAGCTTAATTTTCCTTAACTGGCCCCTTAATTCATTTACCAAGCCTATTTTATTATATTTTTTAAAGAGGAAACCTGACATTCATTAATGCATAAACATAACACTTGTAAAGACCCACACTTCCTTGAACCAAAAATTTCACTATTTTTTTAAAAGTAAATCCCTTAATGTCTTGCTCAATTAGTTGTATACTCAGGAACTTCTATCCATACGGGATAGGCATCTATCCATCCGGGATAGGCATCTAACCATATGGGTTAGGATAATGTCCATTCGGGACCAATATTCATCTATCCATCTGGGATAGGCATCTAACCTTTCGGGTTAGGTTAATGTCCATTTGGGGACCAAGATCTATCTATCTAAATAAGATAGACATCTAACCACATGGGTTAGAAAATGCTCTAGCCAGAGACTTAGACTCATCGGGACCATCTGGGTCCTGAGTCACTCTCTAAAGACTACACTCCCCTACTAGGAGTGCACCGAGGTCAACGTCCTTAGGAGTATGTGAGATAATAATAAAAGCTTGAGTCCCACCTCAGAATTTGGCCTAAAGCCTCGAGGAATCAAGCGAATCCATCTGGGATTCCTTCTGAGTATAACAAGTAATCTCTAACTTCAATTTTAATATTTATTTATCTTCCTTTATCTTAAGGTATCTTAACAAGTCCAATAAGGTAAACACCCTTAACCAATCCTAAATCCCCACCCCGAGCGCCTGCGTACTAGGGACAACTCCGTCCCTAGACTGCCTACATACACCGTTTCAGCACGGGATCAAGGCGTATAATATGTAGTTCTATTTTCTAATCTATTGTTGGATGTAAACTGTTTTGTGGGTACGCGACCCTTTCTAGGGCCATCTCCCCAGACAGTTTCTCTTCGGTTGCTACCCACATGAGGGAGCATAAAGATTCATGGTGATCTTTTGCTTGTTTCCTAATTCATCTATGTCCTAAATTCCTATAAGTCATGTCACCCTTTCCCGTTGAACAACAAATCATCAAAGATAAAAGAATTAAAAAGTCAATTTACATGCCCAAACCCTATTGGGGTTTTCTATGATTTTCACTAGCGGATGTAAGTCCATTATAGTATTATCTTTTTTAGATTATCGATCCAAGAGGGATTTCCCGCCCCTTGGATTTTAACTCCAAAAATGTTCCTTATTACTCCCCGGCGATTTATAGGGACGATGCCACAGACGCCATTGTTGTAGCTTTATTAGGCTATAAGTGCAGTAACTCAAGTGCAATGACATTACCCGTAAACGTGAGTCAGAGGCACCGTTAATACCGAACGCTGCTAGTTTTTATGTTTTCCTCCTCTTATTTAAGTTTTCTATCTAAGAAGAAATTAAATGCATTATCAAATAATAAGAAAAGTAGCTTGTGCACATAAACCAAATGGAATATAAAAACTTTATACCTTCTTGCTAAGGAAGTAAAATTAAATGAACTTACTAAATAAAAAAACTATTTATTCAAGTATATTTGCTAGAAAGAAGTATTACATCTACTTACATCCTATGAAGGTATAAATTTTTGTAACAATGAATTGAATAGTCAAATCCATTTATGAAATAAAAACACTTAAACATAAAGTTAAATTCTTCAAGATGGGTGATCTAATTTATAGATGGTATGAATCTAATTATTTTGCAATGTTAGTATTTTCTAGAAAGGAAATTTGAATCTATTCATATAGTCTATGTCATAGAATAAGTAGTTTTGATTTAAATTGCATGACACTAATATTTTCAAGATAAATATTCATCTAAGATAGCATAAATAATTCCAACTCAAAGAGACTTCATGGCATAATCTATTGTTTCAAGACAAAAAGTTTATTAATTTTGGTTGCATAAATAATCCAACTAAAAAGAGACTTGATTTTAATTGTATAAGTTATTTCACTAATTCCTTAGATAGATAAACCAATACAATGTTTTAATAAGAGCCTTGATTTTTAATTGTATAAGTTATACTACTAATGCCTCAAGATTTATGATCTATCTAAAGAAGGTTTGCATTAATTTGCATAAGTTTATTCTTGATAATATTCTATAATTACATAATTATTTATTCACTATGACCTTGTTGTAATTAAATGAGTCAACCTTGTTTTAAGAAAAAAATTGAATCTATTTGTATATTGAGGGAGAAAATTAATTTAAAGAATAACCATGATATTTAATTTTATTGTAAATATATTAAATCATAACTATGATGTGCTATAAACCTTAAATCCCAAGAAAATAAATTTATTACATGGAGAGAGAGTTACAATAAATCTAAGAGCTAAGTTTGTGGCATAACAAGAAGAAATTGATTAAAGATATGTTATTAATGCCTTAAGTTAGATAGTATTTTATAAATTTAAGCTTATAATTTAATGTCTAATGGTCATAATTATTATTATAGAGTTGTAATTATTGTCATAAAAATATAGTATTGCCATAAGATGTAAATGTTGCCATTCCTCTATTTTAAAATTTCTATAACTAAATCCATACTCATAGTTTATCATTATTTTATGAAGAAGAGAGATATATTATAAGTCCATTAATTATATTCAACATTAGCTAGTAACCATTTCCATATTTGTTCAAAGGAAATTAAATACTATCTCATAGAACCATAGTTTGGACTAAATCTTCATCAATCATCAATGTTAGTTAATTTATTGTCTTGCTAAGTTAGGATAACATTATTAAAATTAAGAAGTTTATAGATTTTTTTTTTTTTCATTTAATGAATAAACCCACCCTTTGATAGTTAATTAGACTGAATATTTTATTATTTAATCTATCCAATTGATACCCCTATCAATTTAGTTATTTTCAAAGAGCAATCTAATTGTAAAACTTATTTCATTTGAGAATTAAATGAATATTAATTAAATGTTATAAAGAACTTGGATACAAAAGCACATATGTATATTAACACTAATAAAATAATAATTCATTTATAAATTTTATTTTATAAAAATTGATTTATATTTGTAATAACATTAACCGGATTAAAGAAAAATAATTTCTTTGTAAATAAACATAAATAAGAATAAATATATTGATTTAAAGAAGAAAAAATAAAATAGGAATAATAATAGTAGAAATATTTGTTCCATTCTAGATTTAGTTGGAAAATAAGAATAAAAATAAATAAAGAATAGATTGATTTTACAACAAGGATAAGAAATAGAGTAATAGATTGATTCTAGCAAATTTTATAGATTTAATTAGTTATTCTAAAAACAAATCAAAGTAAAGAAAACCTGGATGTTGATGGAGTTGCAACAAATCTTCTATTTGTGCCTTCTTCAACTTGATTCTTCCTCCTTCAATCTTATCCTTCTTCAAAATGATAGCATAAAAATACCATTAATGTGTTGTTGATGAGAGAAGAAATGGCTTCAATTTATAGACTTGAGAGGAGGTAAATGGAGGGTCAAGATTAGAGATTGATTCAACGGCTAGGATTGTTTGAGAAGGTGGGGTTTGGATTGATGGCCTCACCTTGTGACAAGTGTCACAAGAAGGGGGCTTTAAAAATAGGACCACATGGTATGGGAAGAGGAGCCAAGGGTGCTCACACATGTGTGAGCACACTTTGGAAGAGGTGGATATGACAAGTCCCCACACCTTTCCCAAGACCATAAAACTCGTCACTTCTCTTTAAATGACTTTTTAAGGATTCATACTTTGCCCAAAAGGCCATATTATGTTTTCAATAAGCTTCCACCCCATAGGTACTTACCCTGGGGGTTCATTTTTACCTTAAAGTCAATAGAACAAGCCCAAATAACCATATGAAAGAGAATTCTAATATTAAAATACAAATTTTGATTTGTGAGCACACCTTGGGTAGATGGGATGTTGACATGTCTATGAAATATAAAAGAGAGGGTGGCTTGATAATGACATGTCTATGACATTTAAGGGATGGTGGTTTGACCATGTGTGCTCACACATGTGTGAGCACACATGGGGAAGCCAAATGGCTAAAAGAGGAAAGGTCACATGCATGGTGTGAACTCTCACACAAGGGTGAGTGGGGATGAGTTGTAAGGTGATAGTGACTTGTGCATGCAAGTTACATGTGAGTAAGATTAGAATGAATTTTTAAATTTAAAAAAAAAGATAATGAAGATTAATTAATCAATTAATTTAAGATTAACTAATTAATGGATTATGAAGGATAGTGGCATCTCCCTAATCATGATTAATTAGATTAAATGATGTATTATATTAATTAATGTGACTTATGAAAGTGGTTAATTTATTAATAATAGGTTACTCTAATCAATAATGCTTAGGAGAAGATGATAACACTTGTTACCTAATTACTTAAATTTTATTTTTAATACCATATGCTGAAATTATTAATGAAACACTTATTTATTAATATTGTTAACTTTTATTTGTTCTTTTTTAGGAGTGTGTATTTAATCATTTTTTTATTTTTTATTTGTTTTATTTATTTATTTATTTATTTAATCTCTACCTTCTTCACACATAAATTAATTGTATAAAACCACTTACATAATATTACCACACAAAATTATAATATGTCTAAAGTTTTAACAAAAAGAGATCATGACATCCTTCACCCATTTTTATCTCTCCAATTTTTCAATAACAATCCACTTCATCTTTTTGTCTTCTTGTACTTGAAAATAAAGAATGTTTCTAATAATATCTTCCTCGAAAGAGAAGATATGAAAAAAATTTCCTCCCTTCACCATGTCCTTGAGCAAGACCATGTAAACCCTTTTGGGTCATGATTCCTATGTGCATGCCACTTCATTCCATATGGCTTGAGTTTATCAATGAGGTTCTTTCATCCACTAGTTGTCATAACAAAATATGAAAATACAGTGTAAAATGGAAAGAAATTTCCTTTCCTCATGTTGACCAAGTGATTCTCCTCAACATCACCAAGCTGCCACATGACTTCCAAGTATCCAACCCTCAATGGTACATCTCTCAGGAGCACATGAGGAGTCTTCTTTGTACCATATACAAAAATGATTATGCAATCTTGATAGGGAATTGCATCCCCCCAATCATGATCAATCCATAGATCCAGCCTCCTCTCCTTGGGGCTAAGGAAATCATGCAACTCAATTGGAATTATTGGCATATTTAGAATCAAGACTCTCATCAACTTATAATAAAAAATGTTTGAGAATACTATAAAACTAGACTTCTGCTCATGTCTATACAAAATTGGGGTCCATGTTTGAATAGGCATATCCATACCATTCACTTTCCCTTTTAGATCCATATCACTACCAAAGAAATCAACAACCTTTTACAATAACATGTTCATGGATAAAGAATACCACCAAAACCTCACTCCTCTCTCACGATTCTTCAAAGCTACCAGAACTTTGTGTATCTCTTCTGACAAATAGGTAGCAAAACCATAAGAGGTATTGAGTGTTGGATGCTCTATGTTGGTAGCCATATACATAGGTGTAATTGGATTGCTTGAGGCTAGATCAAATCCCAAAATTTGACAAACAGAATAGAATGTATTCTGAAAATAGATTACAAAGTATTTGATTGGAATGGGTTTTGTGTCATATGGACATAATACAATTTTGCTTCCTACCTTTCCTGCTACCAAGAAATGTACCAATACTAAGACCCTAAAAGTTGATCTCACCTTCTCATATTATTCTCTCAACTTCTTTTGATCAATCTCCTCCATCTCATCACTCCATTGGTTTAATCTGAAAACCTATGTGAGGTCCTCTCTGGTAACCCAAACCATGGTCTTACCAGAGTGTGAATTTACCACCCTAATAGTAGGGTCATAGTTAGCTGCAATGGCCTTGAGGAGATCCACATCCAAATATACATTTGGGACAATCAACTTTCCCACATCCAATCTCCATGGGTTACAAATAGGGATTTTGGTATTTCTATTTCCAAACCAATATTGAAACAATGACCACCTTATGTATGACAATGTGGCATCTTTGATGGCACACTATTTGTCAATAATTCCCTCTTTCATCTTAGGTCCTTGACACATAAGTTGCCCCATGCGTTTTTCATTTGTTGAGGGTTTTGGTTGGTCGATTGGGTCTTGGACCAAAGGTCTTTTTTTAGGCTTAGAACTAGAGGGTTGAGTTCTTGGGGGTACCATTTTACTTAACAAGCAATTCAAACTAGGGTTTCACAAACCTAAACTAGGGCTTATATTTTATACAAATGGGTAACATAATTCAAACAATTGAAAGCAATTTGGAAAATGTCAAACATTAAAATAAATCCTAGAACCCTACTCAAATCACGGAAAATAGAAATACCTATGGAAATTGTAAGAAATTGAGCATGAGAGATAAGGTTTTAACTTATTGTAGACACTTAAAAATGTCTTGAATAATACTACACACTTGAATCTGATATATTAACATCATTTTATCTCGAATTTAATCCTCTTTTCACTTGTTTGATTAAATAAGCCTAATTATTTAATTAAATGCATCATTTTCATCTATTAATGTAATTGACCTAATTGTGTTAATTCATCCCCTCTCTTCTAACATTTCATTTGGTTTAATTGAATAATCAAATTATTTAATTTAACCCCCAAAGTTCTCTCATTTAATTAAATAATCGTATATTATTATATTAAATGTCATATTTGCATCCTCCTTTTCATTAAATCAATTATTTAATGAATATCATATTATTCTCCATATGGCACATTCAAATTTAGTTTTAATTAACTAAATTGCTAATTTACCTCCATCCACTTGCATAGGGAATATTTTCCTATTTGGCTCCAAAAAGGAATGATTCTTCTCAAACAAACTTTGTAACAAACTTTCAAATTTGTTACAAAGTGTGTTGAAATAATTTTCAACCCTTGATGCTTTCCTTAACCCATGTGATCTTTGATTCTCATCCATTTATGAGAATATTTGATCCATGTGCTCACCCTTCATCCATTATTGACCATTGATTGATCAAATTGATCTAACCCCTTGATTTTTCATTTGTTTTCCTATAAATAGATCGCTATTTGGAGAGAAATGGATCCATATTTTGATAGAAAAAATTATGTTGTTAAAATTCATACTCATTTGCATCCATATTTGATATATGATAGCATTTCAGTATAATATTCATCCATTTAGCTTAAGCATTCATTAATGGCTTCCATGCTAACTTAGTTTGCATACATTTTAGCATAGCTTTCTTTAAATAACTTTCATCTTTGAGCTTTGTTTACATTTAGCATATATTTCATCCATATTATCAAGAATTTAGCATTTAGAACTCATCTTTATCATTTTTAACTAGTTTCATATCATGTTTCATGCTTATCTCATCAGTTTCATCAATTTTCTTCAATAAAACTAATTGAAACAAGCTCATTATCCAATGGATTGGGAAGGGGTCTCCATTTGACATCAATGTGACACCACTCCCCCATTAGGATAAGATTCAAGGTATTAAAGTAGATTTCCATTATGTTTTCATGTTTATATCATGTTAGTGTAATTTGGTTTCTTGTTCTTTGGAATTTCAAATATCTTATTGGGATCATGACTTAGGGGATTAAATAGGCTTTAAATTCATTTGGATCTAGCATATTTAGTTCACACTATGATTATGGTCACAATAATTCTTAATTTGTTCCATTGACTCCTCCTTAGTAACTTCCTTTTGGGGAGGTGCCACTGAAGTACTTGGAATAATTGTGCAATGGGCACATCATTAGTACTTGGAGGTACAAACTCCATTGGAATTGGAGGAGGTGAATGAGTAGGAGAAGATGGTGCTTGATCTGACAGAGATGGGGGGAGGAATAATTATTGCTTATGAGGGGCCTTGTGATTGTAGTGATTGAAACTTTTACTTTAACAATGCAATCTCTAGATGCATCTCAACAATCTTTCACTATCCCTTATTGTATTCTGATACCATGTCATGATATTTGGTCTTGAATTTATCCCTCTCCTCAGTTAGGGATTTCATTGTGGCCTTTATGAATTGAGCCACATTCATAGACAACATAGCCGCCTCTACTGTAGTTGTATCAGGTACACTTTTTATTACCAATCCTCCTCTAAAACCTCCAATTGAATCTGCAACCTCTGACTTCTTATTGTTTTGGGTTAGGGCCCAAATATCCAATGTGTCCCATTTGGCACTAAATTTTGATCCCTGCAATTCTAATGGAACCTATTCCTCAGTAGTAAAAATAGGGGCATCATGCCTCCTTACTATGTCAAAAGCAATAGTTGAGGCAAGATCCCATTCTAGCAATAATAACATAGCACTTTTCTGCTTGATTCTCTTCCCTCAGTTGCTATGATATCTTGGTATTTAGCTCTCATTTATTTATGAACCTTAGCCTCTATGACTTCCCTTGGAAATTTAGGATTTGCAATCCTCTTTACATCAAATTTTTCAACATATTCATCTTTTCTAGCTCTCTAGACATACTCTTGAAAAGCTTGTTTCGTAACAAATGCAACATCATTCATAAATTTTTCACACACCTCTACTCTAACATCATCAAATTTTTTTACCCCACTTAAGTTTGATTTAATCAATTAGATACTTAAACTTTGTGTCACTATGTATCTCTGGGGAGATGACATACCTTGCCTCATCTCATCTTCAATGACCAAAAATTCTTCATCAAAATCATCTATGGGTTAATCCACAAGGCCACTTGATTCAACCTTTTGATTCTTTTATGGTGTCTTTTGGTGGAGATGGTACCCTAGGTGGTGAATCAAGTTCGATGATTTGTGGAATAGATGAATGTGGGGGTGAAGGTGGTGATAGTTGTGGATAAGAAGAATATGTCATTGACCCCTATAATTGGGTAGGGGTGGTAATTGTTACAGACACATAAAAATGACCTAGGCCTGCAAGCTCTATTTTACTACTTTCGTCTTAGCATAATTATGACATTTAATTTTGTCCTTGGTCCACATTCGACTATTAATTAAATAATTCATAATTATTTAATTAATTCATATCTCTTTTATTCTTCATGATTATTAAATAAATAAATTTTATTTATTTATTTGATACGTCACTAATGGTCTATTATCTTCTTACAATTAAATAAATGTCTTAATTTATTTAATTACCTTTATTCATTTAATTACCTTTATTCATTTATGTCTTCTTGATTATTAAATAAATGAATTTTATTTATTTATTTAATATGTCACTAATTCTTATAATTAAATGAATTTATTAATTTATTTAATTATCGATCATAATCCTCTAAATTAAATAATTATGTTTAATTATTTAATTACCTAATTTAACATTTCTCTGATTTTAAATAAATTAATTATTTAAAATGATCTCACTTTATTAACTGCCACTTCATTTTAGTAAATAATCTGAAAATTGATTATTTACTGTCACACAAAATCCATATTTTGAATTTATTTAATTCAAAATGGTAATCTTCTTCCAAAAATCAAGTAATTGAGCAAATTCTTGATTTTCCAAATCTACTTTTTAGTTCAACCTTTATCCTCTTGATTTTTTGAAACCTACAAATCAAGCAGTCTTTATCTTCTTGATTTTCAATTTTTTTTTATCTTTTTGACTAATTATCACATTTATTCTTGATTGTCGATTCGATTTTCTCAAAAGACATCTTAACCACTTATTTAATAATTTTTCCCTAACCCTAATTAGGGATTGTTAGGCACAATCTTGATCGTTGATTTTAGGCTTCCGTTAGCTTTCAATCTCGTTCGTTCGTCCAAAATTGCATTTTCTATAAAATGCCAATTTTGCTCACATTTTGGGACCACTTCATTATTATAGACATTTTATGCTTAGAATTTACTTTGCATTTAGCTTATTTAATTTGATTATTTTCTCATAGGCATAGTCATTTGTCATAGGCATTTTTTCATCAAATCCTTCAAAACTTGCATAGGGCTTGGTCACAATCGTTTGATCACACACACAAATCTGAGGGCAACAGTCATACGCTACAAGCTAGAAGGTGCTATGGAGGTAAATCATGGAAGTAACAAATATCTGGTATAATAGTTTTTTTAAGCTTTCTTTGTATTCCATAGTTTCTTTGGGTTTTTTTTATTAATCTAATCTACTAACCTTACCTGAAAAATACCCAGTGATACATTGGTGAACCTGACACTTTTTTTTTGTAGACACATTGCCATATGGTTTTCGTGAATTTTTTTTTGCAGGTACAGGTAAATGCATGTTGGAATTTTTTTTGATAAGGAGTTATGTACAACATTTCCACTTTCAACAAATCCTAGAGTCACAGCAAAGTCACAACATTTTCATGAATCAAAAACACAAAAACATCCAAATCAATGTCAAAAATCCCAAAAACGAAGTCATTCCTTGTCAATTCCATCAAATCAATTAGTCTTTGTCATTTGTCTGAACTATGTTGTCTCTGCGCATTTGCTACATAGGCAAGACTCATTTTTGAGTCCTCAAGACATTAGGTCAGTCCTTTAGGTTTGTCAAAATAGAATCATGATTCAATCTTTGGTCATCAAGACAAAGTAATTGGTCGTGTTGAACTACGAGGTCTCTGAGTGCATGATGTAGGCAAGGCCATCTGTCGATGAGGCCCTGAGGCCACACTAGGTCAGTCCATTAGGGTTCATGGCACTACACTGGCACACACATCAAAAGTCTTCAAGTCAAGACAAATCATTTTCCAAATGGGAAAACTCCTAAAAAAATTATAACAATCATTTATTCAACATGACAATCACACCAACATGTCAACATCGACATGTAGTCAAAACAAGTCAATTTAGTCAACTTTAGTCAACTGGAGTCAAATTTAGTCAAAACAAGTCAAATTGTCACACCGGTCAAACTGTCAACTCTTGGTTATCTTTCAGATGCATCCTTCTGAAGAATATCCTTTGTCACTTATGCCTTAGGATGTGTCCTTCCTAGGCATCATCATTGTCATCTGACATTTTGAGGGATCCTCTTGACATTTAAGGATGACTCCTCTCGACATCAATATCTTTCAGATGCATCCTTCTAAAGAATAGCTCTATCATTTATTCCTTAGGATGTGTCCTTCCTAGGCATCGTCACTTCCATTTGGAATTTTGAGGGATCCTCTTGACATTTAAGGATCGATCCTCTCATCGACATTATTCAGGTTGTGTCCTTCCTGAATTTGGAAAATCTATGACATTTCGACACCTTGGCATATTGACATCGTCAAACCTGACATCTTGATATTAAAACACTTTGCATTCAGACACACATGGCAAACACTTGGAATTTTTTTGTAGCTTTTTTATCATGTTACTAGTTTTTCAGCGAGGTCCTAACAACGGTATTTATAGAAGCAATGACGTATCATGATGTTGGTCTTGTCTTTTGACACTCATGTTACAAGTTTCTCAACGATGTCCTGACTACGTGATTTAGAAAAATAACGATGTATCATGATAATGGCTTTATTTTGTCATTTTGGCAATCATGTTGCTAGTTTCTCAAGGATGTCCTGGAAATAGGATTTAGAGAAGCAACAACGTTTCATGACTTGTCCTTCTTGTCTTTTTTTGTTTGTGGTTGGCTATGACAAAAAGACTGGGGCAATTGCGCCCTTATTATGAGTCATGATCATCCTTGTCTATGAATACTTGTCTTACGTGATGGTACGACCTTTCACACCTTGATCTATGTCATATCATGGTGTTTGTTGGCCATTTCAATAATCCACCCAATGATGATTAAGAGCAATAAATATTAAAGTCCTATGGTAATATGTTGAAGGATTTGGTCTAGGAACTAACATGCATCTCCTTTTGTCTTGTCATCTTCTCTCGCCCATCTCATATAGGCATTGCATCCATATCATCATCCATATCTTTTGCACTAACATTTCTTTGTCTCTTCATATTCTAGTCTTCTCATCAATTTCGAGAGCACACTCGTGTTCTTGGAATCCGTCTGTCCTCTCGAGGGGGCATACCATTACCCTCCTCATCGTTCTTCCTCATCTTATTTTGCACTGGGGAATATTTTTGACTTATTTTCTTTGTCACAATGCGACATGCTACATTATGACAAAGAGGGGCAAAATGTAGACACATAAAAATGACCTAGGCCTGCAAGCTCTATTTTACCACTTTCGTCCTAGCATAATTATGACATTTAATTTTGTCCTTGGTCCACATTCAACTATTAATTAAATAATTCATAATTTTTTAATTAATAAATATCTTTTATTCTTCATGATTATTAAAAAAACAAATTTTATTTATTTATTCGATACGTCACTAATGGTATATTATCTTCTTACAATTAAATAAATGTCTTAATTTATTTAATTACCTTTATTCATTTATGTCTTCTCGATTATTAAATAAATGAATTTTATTTATTTATTTAATATGTCATTGATTCTCATAATTAAATGAATTTATTAATTTATTTAATTATCGGTCATAATCCTCTAAATTAAATAATTATGTTTAATTATTTAATTACCTAATTTAACATTTCTCTCATCTTAAATAAATTAATTATTTAAAATGATCTCACTTTATTAACTGCCACTTCATTTTATTAAATCTGAAAATTGATTATTTACTGTCACACAAAATCCATATTTTGAATTTATTTAATTCAAAATAGTAATCTTCTTCCAAAAATCAAGTAATTGAGCAAATTCTTGATTTTTCAAAACTTACAAATCAAGCAGTTTTTATCTTCTTGATTTTTGAAAATCTTTATCTTTTTGACTAATTATCACATTTATTCTTGACCGCGGATTTGATTTTCTCAAATGACATCTTGACCACTTGTTTAATAATTTTCCCCTAACCCTAATTAGGGATTGTCACGTACAATCTTGACTGTTGATTTTAGGCTTCCATCAACTTTGAATCTCATCCGTTCGTCCAAAATTGCATTTTCTATAAAATGCCAATTTTGCTCACATTTTGGGACCGCTTCATTATTATAGACATTTTATTCTTAGAATTTACTTTGCATTTAGCTTATTTAATTTGATTATTTTCTCATAGGCATAGTCATTTGTCTAGTCATTTTGTCATCAAATCCTTCAAAACTTGCATAGGGCTTGGTCACAATTGTTTGCTCACACACACAAATCTGAGGGCAACAATCATATGCTGCAAGCTAGAAGGTGCTATGGAGGTGAATCATAGAAGAAACGAATATCTGGTATAATCATTTATGTTTTAAGATTTCTTTGTATTCCATAGTTTCTTTGGGTTTTGTTTATTAATCTAATCTGCTAACCTTACCTAAAAAATACCCATTGATACAATTGTTAGTTAATTCTTCACAGTCTCTTCCTCCTAGAAAACACATGCACCTTCTTTGGTGGTTGATAGGTTGGCCTCTCTTATGACATGGGGGATTTCCCCTTATCATGCTCTTCAAAAACCACAGCCTTTCCTTTGTCTTGGATCACTCTTCTTCCTTCAATTTTCCAACAATTGTGTTAATGTTCTAAAAAATTGCTTCCACTCTTAATATCTCATTTTTTATATTTGAGAGAGCCTTGAATTGAGGATCCTTCACCCGTTTTTATCTCTCTAATTTTTAAAAAATGATCCACTTCATCTTTCTATCTTATTGTACTTGAAAATAAAAAATATTTCTAATAATATATCTTCTAAGAAAGAGAAGTTATGAACAAATTTTCTTCCATTCATCTTGTCCTTGAGCCAGACCATAAACCTTTTTGGGTCATGATTCCTATGTGCGCTCCACTTCATTCCATATGGCTTGAGCTTATCAATGAGGCTCTTTCATCCACCAGTTGTCATAATTTTTTTTGAAAATGTAGTATAAGTTGGAAAGAAAGTTCCTTTCCTCATGTTGACCAAGTGATTCTCCTCAACATCACCAAGCTGCCACATGGCTTCTAGGAATCCAACCCTCAATGGTACATCTCTGGGGAGCACATGAAGAGTCTTCTTTGTACCATATACATGGAGGATTATGCAATATTGATGGGGAATTACATCCCCCCAATTATGATCAATCCTTAGATCTGACCTCCTCCCCTTGGGCCTAAGTAAATCATGCAACTTAGTTGGAATTCTTGGCATATTCAGAATCAAGACTCTCATCAACTTAGAAGAAAAAATGTTTGAGAAGACTATAAAACTAGACTTCTGCTCATGTATATCCAGAATTTGGGTCCATGTTTGAATAGGCATATCCATATATCATTCACTTGACTTTTCAACTCCATATCACTACCAAAGAAATCAAAAACCTTGTTTCAGATTGACCTAATACAATTGTGCTTCCTCCCTTTCTTTCTACCAAGAAATGTGCCAATATTGAGACCTTAAAAGTTGGTCTCACCTTCTCATATTATTCTATCAAATTCTTTTGATCAATCTCCTCCATCTCATCACTCCACTAGTTTAATTTGAAAACATCTATGAGCTCCTCTCTGGTAACCCAAACCATGTTCTTACCAGAGTGTTTTTTGACCAGCCTAACAGTAGGGTAATAGTTAGTTGCAATGTCCTTGAGGAGGTCCACATCTAGATATACATTTGGGACAATCAAATTTCCCATATCCAATCTCCATGGGTTACAGATAGGGATTATGATATTTCCATTTCCAAACCAATACTAAAACAATGACCACCCTGTGTATGAAAATGTGGCATCTTTGATAGCACACTTTTTTTCAATAATGCCCTCTTTCATCCCAAGTCCTTGAAACATATGTTGCCTTATGCATTTGTCATTTGTTGAGGGTTTTAGTTGGTCGATTAGGTCTTGGAATAGAGGTATCTTTTTAGGCTTATAACTAGGGGGTGAGTTCTTGGGGGTACCATTTTACTTAACAAACAATTCAAACTAGGGTTTCACATACCTAAACTAGGGCTTATATTTTATGCAAATGGGTAACGTAATTCAAACAATTGAAAGTAGTTTGATGAATTCCAAACCTTAAAAGAAATCCTAGAACCTTACTCAAATCACAAAACATAGCAATACCTATGGAAATGGTAAGGAATTGAGCATGAGAGATAAGGTTTTAACTTGTTGTAGAAACTTAAAAATGTCCTGAATAATACTAAGAATCTAATATATTAACATCATTTCATCCTGAATTTCATCCTCTTTTCACCTATTTGATTAAATAAGCCTAATTATTTAATTAAATGCATCATTTTCATCTATTAATCTAATTGACCTAATTGGGTTAATTCATCCCCTCTCGTGCTAACATTTCATTTGGTTTAATTGAATAATCAAATTATTTAATTTAACCCTCTAATTCCTCTCATTTAATAATCATATATTATTATATTAAATGTCATATTTGCATCGCTTTTTTCATTAAATCAATTATTTAATGAATATCATATTATTCTCCATCTTGCACATTCTAATTTACTTTTAATTAACTAAATTTTTGATTTCCCTCCATCCACTTGTGTAGGGATTATTCCAAATGAATATTCTCCCATTTGGCTTCAAAAAGGAATGATTCTTTTCAAACAAAATTTGTAACAAACTGTCAAAGTTGTTACAATTTTTTTTTGTTGAAATCATTTTCAACCCTTGATGCTTTCCTTGATCCATGTGATCTTTGATTCTCATCCATTGATGAGAATATTTGATCCATGTGCTCACCCTTCATCCATTATTTACCATTGATTGATCAAATTGATCTAACCCCTTGAATTTTTCATTTGCTTTCCTATAAATAGATCACTATTTGGAGAGAAATGGATCCATATTTTGATAGAAAAAATTATGTTGTTAAAATTCATACTCATTTGCATCCATATTTGATATTTGATAGAATTTTAGTATAATATTCATCTATTTAGCTTAAGCATTCATTAATGGCTTCCATGTTAACTTAGTTTGCATACATTTTAGCATATCTTTCATTAAATGGCTTTCATATTTGAGCTTTATTTACATTCAGCATAGATTTCATCCAACTTATCAAGCATTTAGCATTTAGAACTCATCTTTATCATTTTTAACTAGTTTCATATCATGTTTCATGCTTATCTCATCAATTTCATCAGTTTTCTTCAATAAAAATGATTGAAACAAGCTCATTATCCAAGGGATTGGGAAAGGGTCACCATTCCACATCAATGCGAAACCACTCTCCCAATAGGATAAGATTCGAGATCTTAAAGTAGATTTCCATTGTGTTTTCTGTTTATATCATGTTAGTTTAATGGTTTCTTTTTCTTTAGAATTTCAAATATCTTATTGGGATCATGACTTAGGGGATTAAATAGGCTTTAAGTTCATTTTGATCTAGTATATTTAGTTCACACTATGATTATGGTTAGACTTACTGGTTTGTCGATGTAGAAAAACCCTAATTCGTGGATGCCAACAACTCAAAATGTACTATAACATCTTATGGATTCTTTGAAATGCTTTTGTGGTCGAGATTATGCTTTAAAATTAGCTTTAATGGAAAAGATAACTTTCAATTCGGTAGAAAGCATCAAATCCATGATTACTGCTCGCTTGCGCAAACTAGCACGACTCCATGACACCGATTTGGCAACTTTTAATTGTGGTTGTTGATTTGATCATAATCTAGATCAATGATCGACTCAAAAGGAGTCAATTTTGCTTTGAAATGTTTGACTCATGTTAAATTTGCATCAAGCCTATCAAGAAACACCATGTGGATATATTGTTATCATCAAACGAGCTCCACTACCCATCAAAATCCATAGTAAAATTCACATGTCACTTGCCCACTATCCCTATAAGATCTACAGGATGTTGATTGACAGTTGTGAGCTAGTGTGCAATGTTCTAGATTGATTTAGTACATATCAAAATGTGCACCTTTTAATATTTAGGCTCATGCCCAAGCTACTAATGCTCTTTTATGATGGATGACCGAGATTAAAACATCTCAGTGAACTTTTACCCATGTGCATATTAATTTTTTTAGTATCTCACTCTTTAATGCTACCATAGTCATTGGAAATATTTAACCAAATAATTTTATTCCTTCTAAAGTCTTTTGGACTATGCAAATGATACCACATGATGCTCGCCCACAATCCCTTTGAGAAAAGAGATTGACTTGTGCGTCCCCCACGGGCTAGCAAGGAACGACCAGGATTCATTCATAAGATTAAATTTGAAATGTTGATCTCCTTACCTTTCACTATCGCCACCTTTGGAGAGTGGTAGGTCCCACCAATAGGAAGGACAAATGTCACCCCACCCACTACCCCACTAATATTTTAAAACATTATTTTAATGCAATGGGCTAGCGGGTGACCAATAATAATGTAGTGGGACCCAACGACCATGCCTTAAGGATTTTTAATTCACATGCATCAAGTAGTGAATTAAAATGGGGTCACCAGTTAGGTAAAATAACATAACATACTTTGGAAACTCATGAACCTAGACTTAGGAAAATACATGAAATATTTTGACATTTTTAGACCCACATGACTATAGACACATTTAAAATTATTTCAAGTAGATAGTGACCGGTAGAGCTAGGCAACGAGGCTAGTAAGTGAATGACATCAATGACATAAGTCATTACTCAAATGATTGGGGATGAGCTATCACAAGTCACCAAAGAATTAGAATGTGGGCCAAAGGAATTAACAACACTTAGGGTTTTTTAAGGGTTTAGGGCATAGATAGAACCCTAAGACACAGGAAAAATAAAACCCTAAGCCATAAGACACATACCAAAACTAAATAACCAGCCAGATAGGGATTTAAAACCTATTGGAACACAAATTTTTTTAAGGGTTGCACTAGTGGCTTCAGTTGGGGATGTTTTCTCTTCTAGAAAAAATCAAGATATCTGAATCTCATGGTAGAGCGGACTAATATAGAGAAAGAAAAACCATGAAACAATTTGGACAAGGTATATGACCGGAAGAAACTCAAACCAAACATATATACAATAAATTTACTTTAAATACAATGTAAATGGAAAAGATAATACCTTAAGAAAAGTATGGATTCAAGAATTGTCCATGTACTGGTAGTTCAAGAAGTTCACCAATTAAATTCTGTAGAAAGTAGGAATCTTCACCATGGGTGTTTGATATCAGATAAGGACCCAACCATAATGCATCAAATTTTCCATGTTTTCCCTTGTCTTGTTCTCTAGCATTCCACATCATCACCATGTTTCCTACTTCAAGCTTCCTTGGAGAAGCCCTTTTTTCATACAATTGTTTGAATTGTAGCTTCATTTTAGCATCCTTACTTTCATCTTCTCTTCTTGTCACATCCAACTCTCTTAGAGCATCAATCTTGTATTGCATTTCATCACAAATATCTCCATCATACTCCTAGAAAAATTTGTACATCTTCAACAAGTTGTTCTGAGGAAACATTGCATCCATACCATAAACCAAACCAGATGGAGAATGTCTTGTAGCCTTTTTGATAGTAACTCTATCTTCCTAGAGTGCAAGCTTCATTTTTGAGTCCCATGCCTTCTTTTTTTTCTCAATCACTCTTTTGATGATATCCGCCAAAGTTTTTTACATGATTTGGACTAACCATTACCTTGTGGATGATAAGGAGAAGAATAAGATATCTAAATTCCATGTTTATAACAAAAATATCTAAATTCATCTAATCTGAAACACATTGCATTGTCAAATATAATATTTTCTAGAACTCCAAATCTAATCAAAATGTTCATAAAAAAATCAATGACAAACTTGCTTGTTGCTTTCCTTGTGGGGATTGCTTCTACCCATTTTGTAAAATAGTTAGAATCCACTAAGGCCACTATTAAGTCCTTATAAGAGAAATATGAAGCTAAAAATAAAAAGGTATAATGACTTGGTAATTGCTTACAATAAGGATGGGAAAAGAATTAGAGAGTTGGAAGTGCATAGTGAGTTGATACAACAATAGTTGCAAACAATACAAGCAGAGAAACTAGTGCCACAAGTGTTGCATGATGTTCCATCTTCTCCACCACCTCCTCCTATCCATTCATCCCTCCTATAAAATCACCTCCTCCACATTCTCTAGAAATGGTGGTGTATAATGAAGATAATGTACCACTTGCATGTCTGGCACCAAGCAGATTAGTTACACCTCCTCAAATAAAAGAAGTAGAGAAGAGTTGATCCATAAATTGGAGGTGTATGAGGAATTACTTGCATTGTACAATAATAGTTCAATATTTTTATTGTTTCTAATGTTTTGGAACATTGTTTAGTAAAGGAAATAAAAAGAGTGAGTAATGTTCACTCTAATTATTCTTTAATGTTCAATTCAATAAATATGTTTGAGAGGGATAAATCAATTTCTATTCTATTGATGCAAATAGGGGTTCCAAGGTTGGGTGCATTAAAGAGAACGGTGATAGGGTCAACACATTATTAGAATAATCCATTGCAAATTACCCCAAATTACAAAATGGTGAAGGAGATTGTTGATTTTCAAGGGCTAGTAGATCCATTAGAGAAGAGAATCAAGAAATTTCCTAGTTAATTTTATGAGAGTGATCTCGAGCTCCTACTAGAAATTCTTAATAGTGACAGGAGATATCAAGACTTATGAGAAATGGAGGGCTCATATGGATGTTATTATTGCTATAGAGGCCACCCTAATTTGTGAAGAGGGAGATGTCAAAATAGCTATGTTAAAGGATATTATGAATAAGTTTTCAGTCACCAGTACATTCTTAGAGGAGTTTGACAAGGATGCAAATCAAATAATGACAAAGTATGGTCCTTATAAGATAAATTTGGATGAATTCATGGCTTCAATTGGCCTACATAAGAGTATTATACTACTTGGTACAATAAGTACAATAATATTCCTGATTTGTAGTCTTCTCCAATAGTGATGTGGAAATTTTTTTGGTATATTTGTCATATTTAGAGGTCTTCAAGGTTTTCAAGGGCCTCAGCAAAGGTATTTTTTCATCTTGCACAACAGGATTTCACCCTTGCCTACAAGCTCATATTTCCCAAGTCCACAACAAGAAGAATAAATAAAGGAATTGGCAAAGGCATCAACTAACCATTCTAGATATTTTGGGAAAGCATCATGAATGTAACAATTTTTTGTAACTTCCTTGCACTCGGAATATTCCCTCCATGAGCTTGCAGTTACTCTTGATTTTTTGAAATGTAATTGTTTGTCAAATGAAAATGTGACATGTGTAATGGCATGAAGCTTGTTGCTCCCTTGTTTTATAAAATGGAATTCAAGGCCATTTACACATGTGGTTGATTGATTTTGGAGAGCTATTGTAATATAGAGCACAAATACAATTTTTTCTAAGTTTTTTCTAGATTTTGAAGTTTTGAGACTTTTTTATTGTTAATGTTGTATAATAGTACTATCATTTTTAGAATACAAATGGGAAATTTACAAAGCTAGTGTTCTCCATTTTATACTCCACATAAATTATGAATGAAATGAATCATAGATCGTTCAATTCATCTTCATTATGTTTCCTTTGAATTTTTATTTACTATTAATGCACTTGTTCAATCAATAAGTTAAACTTGCTTTAACAGAGGTAAAGGTTTATGTGAATGTATGCAAGGATCTTTTAAGTATTATTGGTTTAGATTTTTTAGTTTAATTATGTAATGTATCATTAAATAGATCTATTATGTTTCAGTGGAACATTGTTATATGTTATCAATTGCATTTTTTAAAGACTCCATACCCTAGAATAAGACATTGATCACCATAAGTTGTCTATGTTACATCTTCTTGGTCTTTCAAAGAAAATACAATCAAAATAAAATTAAATCTTGAATTTCTATTTGGAATATATGTTCAAGTGATTTTCTACCATATTCTCATATTTTAGAATGAAAAATGTTGTAAAGGTTAGCCATATCTTTAAAAAAGTTCATCTATCAAGCAAAACTTAGGAGAATATATATGTTGATTTGTAATGTGTGAGATAGTTGGCACAAGAGTATATTAAAATACATTGTATGGATCACCCTCATAGGTTTTACAAATCCCAAAGTGTAGAGGGAAAGTTTAGAAAACTTTCACTTGTTCGTTAGCCAGTCCCTCCATATAACTAACCATTGGAAATGGAAAGTCCATAGATTATATGTGAGGCCATTTTTGGTATTTAAAAAAAACTAACAGATTATATGTTTTAAGCCATGGAATTTTTTGGATAGACATTTTGATCCTACATTGGCATCTAGGAGGTCAAATCATAGGGCTTTTCCCAAATAGAAGATCTCATAGTAGAACCCCTGATCCTTTATCACAAAGGGAAGTGTTGAACCTCACAAATTACACTCCTGAGCATTCTGATTTAGAAGTTACTTTGGAAGATGCAGAGGAGTTACTTAAAGTTATGAGAGCACTTCAGGAGGAATCCTTTAGGCTTGAGAAGCTAAGAGACAAATAAGCAAAAGAAAAGGAGGAAATACTAAAGGCTGCCATACATGAAAGAGACTAGTTGAGGAGAAGGGTAGAAAGAATGAGATTGATGGTTGATGAAGAGCTCTCTCTCACCACTATCAATCAACCTGTCATTGCTCCAAATAATGAACAACTTAATGTGAATGTTTTTTTTGGAACAATTGTTGCAAGAACACACACAAGTTCCATTGTAACAACCATAATTCCATATCCTTCCATTACCACCAAAAATAATCATCCTATAGATATAAGAAAAAGACCTGTAGGTTAGCCTAAAGGAAAAACTATGATTGCAATTACAAATTTATCATCTAGTACTATCCTTCCAACTACAGTTCCCAACCTCACAACCTTAACATTGCAGTTAGAAAATGAAGAGCTATAAAGAGAATTGGACAGGGTACAAATTCCTTCTACAAATGTAGAGATGCAAAGAAAATTTGATTTTATAAAGTTTTCAATTCTAGATCCCCAACCTTATAGTTCTCAAAATCCACCTCCTTCCACACAAAAAACTGCCCAAAATATTGCTATGCATATTCCTTCCACTTCTAGTCAATCAATTCCTTTTCCCATCCACAAAGCACTCAGTCTAGTGGGAGTATTCCCAGTGGAAGTGGAAATCAAAATACTGGAGGAAAGAATACTCAATCTAGAAATTAGAATACTAGTGGTCAAGGTGGTGGTGGATCTCATATTGGTCAAGGAAAATAATTTACCAGAAGACCTATGCAGCTAGATAGATATAGGAAACTATTCTTTGTTGGGATACTTAGTTATCCAAACCCTTTCCCCAATGGTATAAGAAATGTGCTAGTCAAATTCTCTAGCAATAATTCTATAAGTTGGGAAGATCACTTGAGTTCATTCAATAACATGATGGATGACATTGAGGTTGAGGGTGAGGATGTGATGATGAATCTTTTAATGCAATCACTCATTGAAGATGCTAGGGATTGGTATAGAGGCTTACTAGTAGAAAGAATAGATTTTTTATTCTAAGCATCTTTTATTCCATAATATTCATCTATTAAATAATATGCATATTTTCATCCATCCTAATCATGTTATCATCCATTCAATATTCTTAGGGTAATATAGATTTTTTATTCTAATCATCTTTTATTCCATCATACTCATCTATTCATCAATCCTATTGCTCTTAGCCATCTCACATCTCAAGAAAATCCTAATCCATTCCATCTAGCCCAAGTCTTTCAATCACATCTTTGGTCTTGTTCTTAGCCTCGGTGGAAGCCTTGATCCAAATCTATCATCATAATCAAGATGTATCCTTCCCAATGCTTTGTATGGTTTTGGTATATATCATTCCCACATCAACAACACTCCATTCATCATCAACCAATATAGGATTTTTAGCTTGTTTGGGAAACATATTTTTCCTAGGATCCTTTTGTGTTTTCTCATTTATCATCGCCTCCATCCATTATCTCTTCATCTTCCCATCATAGTATTTATTCATCATATTGCATCATCTTCCTTATTTATCTTGCATCTTCTCATATATTTTTAGAGAACATTCATGTTCTCTTAAACCCACCTTTCCTCTTAAGGGGGCATCCTCAATCCAAATCCTCATCTTTACTCTCATCATCTTTCTTCCCAGTCAATCCTTTGATTGATGGGGAATCTTCCCTAATCTTACCATATTATTCCATGTGCTATGTTTTAATCTTCTTTGCAGTGATGCTACTTTGTAACACCATCTCAAAGAGTGGAAAAATGTAGACACTAAAAATTGACCACTTTTGTTTGATCAATTTACCTCTAATTTGACCAATTTTGTATCCTCTATATTAAGTAAACAATACCCTATTGTTTAATTAATATTTAATAATATCAACCTTAATCTTAGACTATTTCTTTTATTATCTCTAAATCATAGACCATAATATTCCATTCATCTATTAAATTGAATAAATACCCTTATTTAATTTAATCCCCAAATACCCCTTCCCTCTAAATAGGAATTAAATCTAATTATTTAATTCATATTTTCTCTCTCTTAATGTCTCATCCTCCATAATCTCCCACTTGTCCTATAATCCTAATCCTAATCCCCACCTAACCTACCCACTAAGCATGTGCACATACTTAATCCTTGATTAAGTGGTTCAACTGTCTCCATCACAATAATCACATGGGCCTTGTACCCCCAAGGGTAAAATCTACCTCTTAATCCCTCTCCTTGTGCCACTTGGAACAATCTTGTCACTTGAGAGATCAAAACCATCCTCAACCCTTGATCTCCATTAAGAAATCCTAGCTATTCATCCATTTTCCTCCTATCCTATATATCCATAACAACCATTTATAAAAAAAATATCTCATTTTTGTTGGAGCACCATTATACCTTCAAAATTTCTAGTGAACATCCAAATTGAACATCTTGGGAAAATCTACTCCACAAAAATCTTGTTACATTGGTTTGAGCTTTATAGCCTAATCTTGAGTGTTGCTTGACTTTTGTATTTTGTTGGGTTTTCTTTGTATTTCCTATCATTTTGAATACATTTTTCACTACATAGAGATATATTGGATATCAGAGATGGAGAAGTATATTGATTATCTTTCGATTGAAGACCCAAAAAGTGTGAACTTTGCATGCAAAAAATTGAAGGGGCATGTGTCTTTATGGTGGAATCATGTGCAAATATAAAGAAAGTGTAGAGGATAAAATCAAAGCTTGGGAGAGGATGGTGATGAATTTGAAGGAAAAATTATTTCCTATATATATTACCAAATTAGCTTTTTTTAAATGTTACAAAAATTGAAACTAAGGCAGAAGAACCTACAAGAATACACCAAAGAGTTTTATAAATTGAACATCCAATAGGATATGTGGAAGAAAATGTGGAGAAATTTTCAAGATATGTGAATGGGTTGTACAATTCAATTCAAGATGAGTTAAGAATGATACACATAACTAGCATAGAAGAAGCATATCGATATGCATTGAATGTGGAATAAATAATGCAAGGATACAACAAAGTAACCCCCATGCTAGAGGTAAATTTTCACGTGGAATAGGATAGTCCAACAGTAGTAGAGGTTACCAAAAAAAGAAAGAGAAAGAAAGCACACAAGAAGGAAAAGGAATATGAGACTTATCTAGAGGAAGATGATATTATTCTTGTGGAAGAGGATATTTTGGAAGAGTTAGAGGAAGATGGTTCAGCAGTACTTATTTTTAGTGTGGAGAATAAGAAACCATGCATTTGAATGTTCAAAAATTCAAGAGGATGGTGAAAAAGGAAAAGAGGCAAGAGTTCATGTAGTAAAGGCTGAAAATAAAATTGAGACTTCACCAAGGTATGCAGAGGATCCTGAAGATGGAGAATTATTAATTTTGTGAAGAATCTTGTTAAATTTGGACAAGGAGAAATTGGAACCAATTCATATAAAGAATCTATTCTAAAAAATGTGTAAGGTGAGTGGGAAATGTTGCAAAGTCATTATAGATAGTGGTAACACTGATAACATAGTATCTGAAGAAATAGTAGGCAAGCTGAATTAAAGAGAACCAAACATCCCAACCCATACCAAGTTTCATGGTTGCAAAAATAGCATCATTTATTGGTGAATGAGAAATATTTGGTGAGTTTTAAGGTTATAAACTACATGGATGAAATTATGTGTGATGTGATGCCAATTGATGCATGCCATATAATTTTGGGAAGATTATGGTAATTTGATAGCCAAGTTGTTCATGAATGTAAATTGCATAAATATACAATAAAGAAGGATGGGAAAGATTATACTTTAAATCCATTTAAGGATAGAGAAGAGGAAGTAGAGAGTAGCTCCAAGATTTTTTGTTTCCAAAAAGAAATTTTTGAAGGACTTGAAAAGAGAGGGAACATGTTATGTAATTATTCCAAAGCTTGCAAAAGTTGGGACAACAAAGAAAGAGGAAGAGATACAAATATATATTATTGTTTTCTTGAAAGAATATGTTGATATATTGATGAAGGAGTTTCCTGATGGATTTCCACCCATGAGGAGCATAATCCATTTCATGGATTTTATTCTCGATGCAAGTTTTCTAAAAAAGGAACCATATAGAATGAAACCTATGGAGAATGAGGAGATAAATAGGTAAGTTCAATAGTTTCTTGACAAGCGGCCGATTTAAGAAATCTTGAGTTAGTCTACTATTCCAATAGAGTTGGCATGGCCCAAAAGGATGGGGAATGGTGAAGGTGTATAGATTCTAGAGCCATAAATAAGATAACTATGATTTGCTTGAGTGGGGATAAATACTTCACAAAAAATGACTTAAAGAGTGGTTATCATCAAATAAGAGTAAGAGAGGGAGATGAATTCAAAACCAAGGTTGTGTTGTACAAATGGTTGGTGATTCCTTTTGGATTGAAAAATGATCCAAGTGTTGTTATGTGAACCTTGATCATGCTCCAAGTTAATATTTTTTTCACTTTTCTTGACGTGGTTTCCCACCAAATTAATTAATGGGGGAGTGCAGGTGAGGCTCTAGGTATAGTTCCCTAAAGCAAAAATATGTTATTTACAAAGACGATTTTGTAAATAAATTCTTGTTGAAAATAATTGTTTAATTTCCTAAAATAATTAATGATTTATTGCTATGGGTGTGTGAAATTGAAGTGACTCGCAAAAAACAAGTCACAAATTGGAAATTGAACAATCCCATGGAATTTGGAATTACACATAAGAAAGTGCATGGGAGTATTTTGTAGAGTTTGTGATTGGATTTTTATATAGTTTTTTGAACCATGTAGATGGGGACTTTGTTGTAGATTAAATGTAATATTGAAAGTCTACTTTTTACTAGAATTTTTAATAAAACAAACTATTGCTTTTTGGAAGTAGCCCAAAGGGTGAACCATGTTAAAAATTATGCCTTTTTCTATAAATTCATTCTTAAATTTTTTCATTTTTTTTTAATCTATATTATAATTGTTTAAAGTCATTTATATTTTATTACTCTAATCCTTCCTGAGATCCCCAACACCATGCACTTTCATGATATTTATGAATGAAGTCTTGAAGCCATATCTTGGTTGTAATTATGTATTTGGATGATATTATCATATTTAGTAAGACAAAAGATGAACATTTGCAACATGTTAGATCAGTTTTGAAAAGGCTGAAAGAAGAGAAATTAGTAGTGAATTTAAAAAAGTGCATCTTCATGAAAGAGGATTTAGTATATTTGGGGTTTGTTGTTTTTGGAAGTGGATTAAAAATGGATCTAGAAAACGTGATTTTTTTTTTGGATTGTCCTTCACCAAAGAGTATGTTTGAAGCAAGAAGATTCCATGGATTTACAAGATTCTATAGGAAGTTCATCCAAAATTTTAGTGGGATTTTTTCTCCTATTACAAAAAATATGAAGGGTAATAGAAAATAATTTGATTGGAAAACTACAACAGAGAAAAAATTTAATATGTGAAGAAAAAATTGATGGAGCAACCCATGTTAGCACTTCTTAATTTTGGAAAATTCTTCCAAGTTAATTATGATGCAAGTGGGACAATGATAGGGGGAGTTATAAGTCAAGAGGGAAAAACAATAACTTACTTTAGCAAGAAGCTAAATGAGGCAAAAATAAAATATTCTATGGATGATCAAGAATTTTATGCAATTATGCAAGTACTCAAGATATGGAAACATTACTTGTTACCAAAGGAGTTCATGTTTTACACCGATCATGACACATTACAATCCATAAAAAAACTAAGGTAAATTAAATCAAAAGCATGTGAAGTGGATTGAATTTCTTCAAAGTTATTCCTGTTTTTTGAAACATAGAAGTGGGAAATCAAATTGATTTTTTGATGCATTGAGTAGGATATGTTTGTTGCTTAATGAGCTAAGAGTGAGTATTATTGGTTTTGATTCAATCGGGGATTTGTATGAGGAATATAAAAATTTTAAAGAAGGTTGGACAACATGTAAGAGTCCAATGGAGATGGATAGAACTCCATGGTTACAATATTTAATTTAAGAGAAATTGTTGTTCAAAGGGAAGAGGTTATGTATAACTTGATGATAAGCATGGGTGGTTAGGTCCAACTTGTTCCAAATCAACCAAATTTTCAAGTTTGCAAACACTTAGTGGTGGGTTTTTTTACCTAGGTCTGCTAACTCCTAGTAGTACTCCATAGATGGATTTTCCAAAACAAATGTCTTGAAAGACCTCATACCCAAAATATAATTACAGTTATAGATACCCATTAATCCATTTGACAACATATCTCAATTTCAGGTGGGGAATTTTTGGAACACAAGGGCCAAATTTATGTTGCTACGCTTTGAATTGGGCCTAATTACACTTGTTTGAATGGGTCACAACAAGGTCTTCAAAACCTAGACCTCAAACCTTCATTCCAATGGCCCAGAAACATCATCTAGTGACTATCAAACCCTTTCCAAGAAATTTCAATCAGTACCTAAGAATTCTTGTTCAAACCCTAACTCCTACACATATCCTATGCCTAAAACATGAGGTTTTCTTACTAGGGCATCAACAAAATTGCACCAAGCTTCATCCCCTACTCCTAAAAGTTTTTAGACACCAAAAACACCTTAAACCCATCCATTCCACCAAGTTTCATGAGGTTTCATCAATGGAATGGTGGGTTTTGCATTTTTCTTCCCTTTAAGGAAGTTAACCAAGGGTTTGTTGGATATTGTTGATATATGGTTGTCATTGATGTCAACACTATTGAAATTAATGTATTTAAGTTTGTATATGTCGAGGATATTGAGAAAACTATAATAAAAGAAGTTGCAAGTTGTCAGCAATGTAGTGAAGTTTAGTATAGCCATCATGCTGTTGGCTAGCTCAATATATTGATGATAAGAGGTTGTGGATTAAAGGGTTTGTTGTAGAGTATATCTAGTTTATCCACATAAAGTTTCAGAGATCCACATGAAGATTTGATTGAGTTATGAGTATCTGTGTTTTGACAGTTGTTTTGTTTCTTTAGTTGGTGTTCCTAGAAAAAAGATAATGTGATTCTAGTAATTTGAATTGTTGTGGATGCTTATGTAGTGATTCATGATGCTCATGGATGTTTCTAGATTGTGCTCTATCTATGTTGTACATCCGCATTGATCGTTGTGCTCGCGATTGGTGATTTTCTTCTTTGAGTTTATGTTTTTCATGATCATGGCTGACAGGGTGATTGTAGCGTGTTATGGATCTTTGAGGCATAATTTTTGGAGGTGTTTCAAGTTTGAGGATGTTGTTTTGGATCCTCACTATGTTTTGGCCAACATTGGTTGGTGCACATTGATAATTGTTTATTGATTTGGGCTGACAATTTGTACTCATTTTATATTTTGTTGAAGCTGACATGTACATGATGTTATCCTTAGTTGCGGATATATATGAGCAATTTTTAATATCATTTGAAGGCATGTGATGTAGTGGTGTGTGAGTGGTGTGCGAAGTGTGAGAGTGCTATGTGTGAATAATGTTCTAATCTTTCAAAGGTAGAAGTAAAGTGTGAAGAATAGCGAGCAGACTGTGCTTAACCGAAACTATAATCAAGCATTAGCAGATGTTATTTTCTTAGTTTAAAATATTTTGGATGTAATCTAAATGTTTCTATAAGACAGTGTGTCTTCCTTTGGGAAGTACTCCTTTTTGTATTTGAGCAGTGATCTCTAGGTAGTGTGCTTGAATGCATGTGCATTCCCCATTTATAATTCCTTTATACTTTTAACAAAGAATAATCTTGTGGACTAACCTCCACTATGGTTTTACTCCTAATAGGGTTTCCACATAAAAAATCTTGGTGTTATGTGTGTTTCTAATGTGGTGATGGTTTATTCTTTCATGTTTATTTATCAGATCTAAGAGTAAGTTTAATAAGTTTAATTTATGTGACAACTGATTCACCCCCCCTCTTAGTTGTCTGCCCTTGTGTTGCCAACAATTGGTATCAGAGCAGGTTCCTCAAAAGAAGTTTAATAGCTTGACATGATCTGGGATGGTGACATATAAGAAGGATAGTTCGAGATTTTATGGAACTAATTATTCTCTATGGAAGACTCGAATGGAGTGTCATCTAAGATGCATTGGTGAACCTTACTAGAAAAGTACAAAGAATAGGTATATCATTCCACATAATGGTCCTTCTACTGTAGATGAGATTAAGAAAGTCAAGTACAATATCAAGGCTAAGGAAGAATTGTTGAGTGCTCTGACTGATTTTGAAATGACAAATGTAATGGAGCTGAAGACTGCTCATGAGATCTGGAAAAATTTGGAAAGGTTATGCCCATGTGAAGATTGCTAAGTTTCAAAGCTTGAATGGGAAATATGAAATATTGAGAATGGGTGAAGATGAGAACATCACTTCTTTTATGTAGAGAGAATGAACTTCTGTGTAGTATCAGATGTGTTGGTGGAACATTAGAAGAATTAGAGATTGTTGCTAAAGTGCTCAGATCCTCTCCTACTGCATACAAAGCCAAAGCTACTACTATTGAGGAGATCTAGACCGTGATAGATGTAACCTAAGACATGTTGATTGGTAAGCTTACTGCTTTTGAGTTAAGTGAGTTTGGTGATTCTCTTCCTAAGATAGAATCTACATTCAAAGCTACTATCTCTGGAAAAGATAAGTAGATATATGATCCAAGTGAAAGTTCTTCTAGAAAGGTGTTCAAGTATGAGGAGGAAATGAGAGAGGTTGAAGAAGAAGAGTGAAAACTAGACGAGCTTGAAGCACTTATTGTCAAGAGGGAAGCCAGAGGAGAAGGTAAGTATAAATGGAAATTTCCTATTAAATGTTTTTCTTTCAATAAGACAAGTCACTTTGCCTCAAGGTTTCCAGAAGGAGTTCCTAGGACAAGATCTGACAAGCCTAGATTACAAAGAAAGTGTTATTTTGTTGCTGGTGAAGGTGTGACAGATGATGAATTTGATAAAAGGAATGTAAGTGAGGATGAATGGGTATTTATTTCTATCAAGGAAAATGATCCTATACCTATTGAATCTACTAAGTTCCAAAAATGTGGAGAAAGCCCTAGCTGTTCGAGTTGAAGAAAAAGATGAATGGGTGATTGACAATGGATGCTCTCATCACATGACAGGTGATAAAAGTAAATTTGTGAGCTTGGAAAAGTATGATGGTGGTGTTTTAAGATTTTGTGATGAGAAAGTTGGTGTAATCCGTGGCAAATGATCCATTTCTCTTGATGGTAAGCATAATACTGATGATGTTCTATGTGTGGAAGGTTTGAAGCATAATATCTTAAGTGTTGGACAGATGGTTGACAAGGGATACAATCTTCAATTCAAGAATGGAAAGTGTAGAATATTGGGGAGTTCCAGAAATATGATTGCATCTGGTACAAAAATAAAAGGTAATATCTTTCACCTGAATGCTACTAGGAAAAGTTGTTTGATTGCTCAAGTTGATGAAAGTTGGTTGTGGCATAGGAGAATGTGTAATGTAAACATTGATAATATTATCAAGATAAGTTCTACTTAATCTGTAAGAGATCTTCCTAAGTTGATAAAACCTACTAATACCATATGCAAGGAGTATTAGTTAGGGAAGCAAACTAGAGTTTCATTCTGAGGCAAACAACATTGTTCAAATGAAGTGTTGGAGCTTGTGCATACTAACTTGTGTGGTCTTTCTAGAGTTAGAAGTTTACAAGGAGACAAGTATTTCATGTTACTTATTGATGATTATTCTAGAATGATGTGGGTTACTTTCTTAAGGGAAAAATATGAATCTCTAGAGAAATTCAAGATTTTTATGGCTATGGTTGAGACAATGACAGGTCTGAAGATTAAATGTTTGAGATCAGATAGAGGTGGTGAATTCACTTACGGTGAGTTTAATTATTTTTGTGAAGAGCATGGGATAAAGAGATAATTATCTTCCCCACAGACCCCTCAACAAAATGGAATTGTGGAAAGAGAAAATAGGACAATTCAAGAAGTTGCTAGGGCTACGATGTTGGAAGGAAATGTTTCGCATATCTACTGGAGAGAAGCTATGAGTACTGTCATTTACACTCTCAACCGAGAACAAATAAAAGGTGATACCATTAAGACTCCTTATTATCTATGGTTGGGTCATAAGCCTATTGTTAGATACTTCAAAATATTTGGGAGTAAATGCTATATCAAAAGAGATGAAGATATAGGAAAGTTTGATGCTAGAAGTGATGAGGGAATCTTTCTTGGTTATTCTACTAAAAGTAAAGCCTACCAGTGCTACAATAAGAGATTGAGGAAAGTAATTAAGAGTGATAATGTCAAGGTTGATGAAGACACAATTATACCATCTAGAACATGTGGATATGATTCAGACAATCAAAATGATAGTTCAAATAAAGGAAAGAAAGTTTAGACTTCAAATGAAGTTCAAATCATTCCGGTGAATCAAGAAAATCAAGAGGAAGGAACTAGTGAAAGTGAATCACAAGAGCCTGAAGTTCAAGAACATCCTAAAACTCCAAGGTATGTAAGACTAAATCATTTAGAAGATCATATTATTGGTGATAAGAACAAAGGAGTTCAAACTAGAAGAATAATTGCAGAAGAATATTGTTTGATCTCGAAGATTGAGCCTAATAGTGTCAATGAAGCATGCAAAGACAAACATTCGGTGGAAGCAATGAAAGAAGAACTACTACAAATTGAAAAGAATGATACATGGATTCTTGTTCCTAGAACTAAGGAACAAAAATTAATTGGAACTAAATGGGTCTTTTGGAATAAGTTGAATGAGCAAGGTGAAGTTGTTAGAAAAAAAGCAATACTTGTGTGTAAAGGATATTCTCAGATGGAAGGAATTGAATTTGAAGAAAATTTTGCTCCTGTTGCTAGGATTGAAGCTATGAGACTATTTCTTGCTTATGTTTCTTACAAAAACTTCAAATTTTATCAGATGTATGTCAAGTCAACATTTCTAAATGGTGAACTAGAAGAAGTGTATATTGAGCAACTTGATGGATTTCAATTGACTGATCAGGGAGATATGGTTTGTCAGTTGAAGAAAGCATTGTATGGAATTAAGCAAGCCCCAAGAGCATGGTATGCCATATTGGATAAGTATTTGTTGAAGCTTGGATTTAATAAAGGTACTACTGACAGTAATTTTTATTTCAAGATTGATCATGATAAAGATTTGATTGTTGCAGTCTTTGTTGATGATATCATTTATGGAGGAGATGATAGTTTGTGCATGAAGTTTGCTGATGAGATGCAGAGTGAGTTTGAGATGTCTATGATTGGAGAAATGGAATTCTTTTTGGGATTGCAAATTGCTTAGCTAGATAAAGGGATATTTATATCTCAGTCCAAGTATGTGAAATAATTACTAAAGAAGTTTGGTATGGAAGATTCAAATCCAGTTGGTACACCTATGGTGGTCGAATGTAAGTTAACACAAGATGATGATTCTCCTAAAGAAAATCAAACTAGATACAGATCCATGATTTGTGGATTGATCTATTTGACTCAAACTAGACCTGATATCATGAATGTCATATGCATTGTTACAAGATTTCAAGTTGATCCTAAGGAATCTCATGTGACAGGTGTGAAGAGGATTTTTAGGTACTTGAAGGGGATAGTTGATTTTGGCCCATCGTATCCTAGAGAAGATGACCTTACCTTGAGTGATTTTATTGATGTTGATTGGGTAGATGTGAATGATAGAAAGAGTACTGGTGGTGGTGCATTTTTCTTAGGAAAGAAGTTGATTTCATGGTTAAGTAAGAAGCATAATGCTATTTCTTTATCTACTACAGAGGTAGAATACATTGTTGCTGCTAACAATTATACTCAAGGTTTGTGGATGAAGTAGATGTTGAAAGATTTAAGAGTTGTCTATGATGAACCTATTTCTATATTCTATGATAATTCAAGTGCAATTAACATTTCTAAGAATCCAGTGTTGCATTCAAAAACCAAGCATATATCTATCAAGTTTCACATTTTGAGAGAGAAGGTGAGTGAAAAGGAAGTCAGATTGGAGTATGTGCCCACTAAGGAACAAATTTTAGATATCTTTACAAAGCCCTTGCCTAAGGATGCTTTTGAGTATCTCAGAGGGAAGCTAGGGGTGACTACCCCTCCTAATCAGAATTAGGATGCATTGACTTGCATCAGTCAGTGCATTTCATAGTCATATCTTATGATCCAGATTGATCTTGTGGTGGCTACTACTCAGGGGGAGTACTGAGATGTTCAGAAATGTGGTTCAGATCTTCTTTGGAGAAAGATAATGTGTATCTTTGTCATTGATGTCAAAGGGGAAGAAGATTCATGTGAAAAAATGTTAAAAAAATTAAGGAGAAAAGAGTCAAAATATAAGGGGGATAAAGTGCTAAGAGAAAGTTGTGTTGATGGTGTTTTTCACATCATGTGTTTCCATCAATGCCAAAGGGGGAGATTGTTGGATATTGCTGATATGTGGTTTTCATTGATGTCAAAAATATTGGAATTAATGTCTTTAAGGCTATTTATGTTGAGGATATTGAGAAAATTGTAATAAAAGAAGTTGCAGGTTGTCAGTGATGCAGTGAAGTTCAGTATAGCCATCATGTTGTTGGCTAGCTCAGTATATTGATGACAAGAGGTTTTGGATTAAAGGGTTTTTTTTTAGTATATCTCATTTATCCATGTAAAGTTTCAGAGATCTGCATGAATATTTGATCGAGTTATGAGTATATGTGTTCTGACAATTGTTTTGTTGCTTTAGTTGGTGTTCCTGAAAGAAGATAATGTGATTCTAGTAATTTGAATTGTTGTGGATGCTTCTATAGTGATTCATGATGCTCGCAGATATTTCTAGATAGTTCTCTATCTTTGTTCTATGTCCACATTGATTGTTGTGCTCATGATTGATGATTTTCTTCTTTGAGTTTATGTTTTTCACGATCATGGCCGACAGGGTGATTGTAGCGTGTTGTGAATCTTTGAGGCATAATTTTTGGAGGTGTTTCATGTTCGAGGATGTTGTTTTGGTTCCTCACTACATTTTGGATGACATTGGTTTGTGCGTATTGATAATTGTTTATTGATTTGGGCTGACAATTTGTACTCATTTTATATTTTGTTGAAGTCGACATGTAGATGATGTTATCCTTAGTTGCAGATATATATGAGCAATTGTTTATACCATTTGAAGGCATGTGATGTAGTGGTGTGCGAGTGGTGTACGAAGTGTGAGAGTGCTATGTGTGAATAATGTTCTAATATTTTGAAGGCAGAAGTAAAGTGTGAAGAAGAGCGAGCAGACTATGCTTAACCGAAACTGTAATCAGGCATTAGCAAATGCTATTTTCTTAGTTCAAAATCTTCTGGATGTAATCTGAATGTTTCTGTAAGATAGTGTGTCTTCCTTTGGGAAGTAAGCCTTTTTGTATTTGAGTAGTGAGCTAAGGGAAGTGTGCCTGAATGCATGTGCATTCCCCATTTATAATTCCTTTATACTTTTAACAGAGTATAATCTTGTGGACTAACCTCCACCATGGTTTTTCCCTTAACAGGGTTTCCACATAAAAAATCTTGGTGTTATGTGTGTTTATGATGTGGTGATGGTTTATGCTTTCATGTTTATTTATTATATCTGAGAATAAGTTTAATAATTTTAATTTTTGTCACAACTGATTCACCCTCCCTCTTGGTTGTCTGCCCTTGTGTTGCCAACAAGGTTTCAAACTAGTCTTAGAAAAATTGCTATAAAATTCTCAAAACTTAATGAAATTCAATGAAACCAATGAAAATAGAGAGTAGACTCATTGTTACATCAAATATAATCAAATTCAATTTATGAAAGGGTTATACAGGACCGTACATAGTCCTAGAGCAGCAAATAATGTTCAAAGTTTGTAGAAACAGAGTTAGTATTTATTAATTTTCTTCAAAATACAACCAGCCAACCTGTTTCTTGACCTTCCCAAGCTTTTGAAAACGTTTCCCCAATGGTTCCCAATAGTGTTTTTGAATTCCATCTATCTAACTTCCTCATTTACAACCAATGACTCTTCATTTCCCTATTTTTGTACTTTTACAACATTAGCAACATTTTTTGCAAAATTGACAACTTATTCAACTTGACACACAAATCCACCTAATAACCTAATATTGACTTAAACACACATGACATAGTCTTAAATGACCTTATTACAAAAAAAAGTGACTTAACAACTCCAAAACCAACACTTGACCCCTTTTTTGCATCATGAAGACCTAGGTGCCCTGCACCATACCTGAAGGATCAATGAGGGAGAAATTGATAAGACAAAAATATAGTGGGAGTTTGAGTAGACGTTGTGGGATGGAAAATCCATTGGAACAATTGAATAAAATTTATTATTGGTTAGGGATGAGTGTAAATGTAGTACAAGGTTGCTAGATACCAGTATGCCAAAGGAGTGAGAAAAAAAAACTAGATTGTACCCGTCATTTCCAATACTAGAGAGACCATGGTAATACATTAGTATGGATTTTATTTTTTTGTTTCCATGAGCACAACAGGGTAATGATTGATTTTTTGTGCTGGATAGATTTTCTAGGATGACTTATTTTATACCATGTAAAAAATTTAGTGATGCTTCCCACATAGCTACTTTTTTTTTGAGATATTTTGATTACATGGCTTGCCAAAGAGTATTAGGTGAGTGCAGGATCACGCAGGGCCAAAAAGTGGCAATATGATAAAAAATGGCTGATGATTTTTTTTATCCAAATTTGATGAAACCAGAAGGGTTTATTGAGAAAATTGCTAGCTTTCCAAAAAAATAAGATATGCCTTATTTGGAATTAAATAAATAAATATTATTGATTTTATGCATACATTTTGACTAAAATCCTGATTGATAGGCTAATTGAAAAAAATCTATAATTCTTAAACAATTTCACATTTTTTGAATCTGAAAGATGTAGCACATTTTATGCTTCCCATACTATAGGAAAATAAAAATAAAAAATTGAATTTCATATAATTTAGACCAAGTTATGGTGGTTAGGAAAACAAGTTTTAATAAAAAAATCATAACTAATTATTTAATTGCAAAATAATACAAAAAAAATGCGACACATCTAGGCATGTGTCCTCTACTTATATTAAAAGCTTAAAATAAATATATTAATTTTTTCTTGTACTTAGGTTGGTCAGACATACACTTGCTTTTTATTTTTTCATGAAAATTTAGTACTACTACATTGAAATTTCAAATTTTCACCAAATACTTTTACTTTTTTTTTCTAAAAAAGGAATAGTATCTTAGAAACTACATTCAATTTGGTACAATTTTTTGTCTTACATATTTTTCAAATTATCTTAATAACTTATTCAAATTTTCATGTCAAGTTGACTAAGTCTATTTTTTTGAATTTTCATTTCCACTGAAGGGCCTAGTTTGGACCCCTATGATCCTGCACTAGCCCTATCATTTAAGATTGAGATACCAAATTTGTTTATCATTTTTGGCATACTTTATGGAAAAATATGGGAACAAAATTGGTATTTAACTCAACTTACCATCCTTAAACTGATGGTTAAACTAAATTTTTGAATCAAAGTTGATGCAGGAGCATCCAGGATGTATAAGCTATCTTGCATCAATCTATGATTTTTTTCTCTCAATAAGGGCTAATCAACCTAAGCTTGTCAAGTAGGAATAGTCAAGATTTACATCATGCATTTACACCTTGGTTTCATCTGATGTTCTATGCTTCATTGGACTAGCTCATTGATGTGATAGGGAGACTTCGATGGGACCTTATCTCATGTCCCTTCAATGTGTCAATGGGATTAGCAACAACAGTGAATGGGCACAAAGATTTCACATCAGCAAGAGGCTTGCATATCAGTGAGACGACATTCAATGTCCCTTCGACAACTTGACGAACCATAAAGCATTCTATCAAATAGGATCGGGAAGACTCTAGGTTATTAGTAAGATGACTTTCAATGTCCCTATGATAGAGTGATGAAGCATATCATTGAGGTGATAGGGTTTTAGACCGACAAGCATGTTTTGGTGAGACATTAGGAGTCCCTTTGATAGGCTGAAAAAGTGATGACAACAAGGAACTTGCATTTTGATAAAGCCTCATCGATGAGACTCAACTATATTGGGGAGAGAGGATTTGAAGTCCCCTCAATGCAATGATGGCAGGAAGGTGGCTAGAAGCATGTGTAGGTCAATGGTGATGAATGGACGAATAAGGCAGTGACACTTGGTACAATATTACTCATTGATTCCACATTGTTATTATGGATCAACATGGTCATTGGCCAAGCGATTTAAAATATGAATCTGATGATTAGAAGTGAATGAATGGATAACTACCTGGGAGATTAGATGGTCATTGGACAATGAGGCGGTACTACAATGACTTGGAGAGAAAGAATGTGGTGAGGTGAAGCTGACATGAATGAGGAGATAGATAAATTGAGATAGCGAGATGGAGAAGGGGCAACAAGAGGATGTAGACCGTGAGATAGTGAAGCAGAATTTAAATGCTCAAATTGCATATTTGATTGTTTGGATCTAATGACTTTGTAATCACGAAAGCCATGTAATTCTATAAGGTATTTTCCATTTCAATATGAATAAAGTATCTATGTTCTTCTTGTATTTTTGTTGTGCAAACCTGTGTTGTGGTGAGTTTTCATTTGTAAGGGGAGTACCTTTCATCAAGTGGTATTAGAGTAGGTCATCTCGAGTCTATAAATAGAGCATTGAACATGAGGTAGTTTGCAACAAGACCTGTGAGCGTGGGTTGAGATCAAAATGCATCCTAGAGTTTCCCAATATGGTAGAGGCAGAGGCAGAGGATGTGGAGGAATAAATCCTCCTAGAGATGAAATTAGAGCCATTACAAGGTGGTTGGATGCCTTGCAGGAAGAGATTCATATGAGAGAAGTGCATTGAGAAAGAGATGACAATGAAGATGAAACTGAAGAGGAAATAGAAGAAGAAGAACATGATCAAGTGGATCCTAGGGAAATGAGATTGTTGAGAGCAATATCTAGCCTTGAAAGGAAACCTAAAATGGAGGTTTCAACTTTTAGTGGAAGTCTGAATCCTGAAGAGTTGATTGATTAGATCAACGATATGGACGAATTTTTTGAGTTTGAGGAGATTGAAGACCCTCATAGGGTGAGATTTGCAAAGAAAAAGTTAAAAGGCCATGCATGTATATGGTGGAAAGAGATCCAACTTGAAATAGGAAGAAAAGGGAAGGATAAAATTTCTAGATGGGATAGAATGGTGGTAAAACTGAAGAAGCAATTTATTCCAGTCGATTATGAGTTGGATCTTCTCAAGAAGATGCAAAGCTTGAGACAAGGAATGAGAACAATGAAAGAATACATAGAGGAATTTTACATGGTTTTGATTCAAACATGATATTCTGAGGAAAATAAGGAGAAATTTGCTCGTTATATTAATGGGCTAAAGCCTAGCATATAGCAAGAATTGGCACTGGTAAGAATGACCACCATTGAGGACACTTATTAGTTTTCCTTAAAAGTTGAAGAATGAATAAACAAAAGATTTGAAAGGAAACAAAGAGGTGGAGCTCATGGTGGAAGGGCTAGAAAATGACCATATGGAGGCCGAAATGGAGATGCAAGGAAAGGCGAAGGATCCAATACCAGTCAAGATCATAAAAGAGATGACTCATATTAGCCTCATGATCAGAATAATGGAGTTCGAAGAGGCAAAGGAAGATCTTGATGAGGACCAAGAAGAGAAGGCTTCCGTTGAACATGTTTTTAATGTTGAGAAGAAGTACATAGAGACTTTTAGTGTCCTCAACATCAAGGAAGGACAAATAGAAGATTGGAAGGTAATGCTTGAGTTGTCCATGTAGATGAAGATGCTCAGTCATCACATTTTGAAGATGTTGAAAGGGGCGAGTTCCTTGTTGTCAGAAGAGCCTTGATGAATGAGGAGAAGGAACTAGATTAAAGGAAGAGCCTATTTTGCACTCAATGTAAGTGTGAAGGTAAGGTTCATAATGTTATCATTGATGGAGGTAGTACAAACAATCTTGTGTAAGAGGAAATGGTCACTAAGTTATAGTGGAAAGGAGAAGGCATCCAAATCCATATCAGATTGCATGGCTGCAGAAGGACCAAAGGGTTCTGGTCAAAGAGCAATGTTTGGTAAAGTTCAAGATTGGTAACTATAAGGATGAGGTTTTGTGTGATATCATACCTATGGATGTTTTTCACATGTTGTTAGGAAAGGCTTGATATTTTGATCAGTGAGTGGTGCATGATGGACATGCTAACACCTATTCATTAGAAAAGGATGGTGTTTGACTTAAGTTGAAACCCTTGAAGGATGTAGGAGAAAAAGTATGCAGTAATGCAAGAGTTTGTTTATTTGATGGAAGAAAATTCCTAGAAGGTATGAGACATGAGCATATGTGTTTTGCATTAATCCCTAGAGCTGAAAAAGAAGACAATAGTGAGGTAACTATAGAAGTTTTAGATTTGTTGAAAGGGTTTCAAGATATTGTTTCTAATAACATACTTGAACATTTGCCTCTAGTAAGGAAGATTAGTCATTAGATGGATTTATTCTTGGAGCTATTGTTTTGAATAAGGCAGCTCATCGAATGAATCCAACAAAAAATAAAAAGTTAAATAGACAAGTGTAAGAGCTATTGTGAAAAGGATTGATCAGGGAGAGTTTGAGTCCTTGTGCAGTCCTTGCAATGTTAGTGCCAAAGAAGAATGGGGAATGGTAGATGTGGTCAGATTCTAGAGCCATCAATAAGATTACTATCAAGTATAGGTTTCCCTTGCCAAGGATGGATGACATCATGGATTGTTTGAGTGGAGCTGAGTACTTCACAAAGATAGATCTAAAGAGTGGTTACCACCAGATCCAAATTAGAGAAGGAGATGAATGGAAGACAAACTTCAAAACCAAAGAAGGTTTTTATGAGTGGTTAGTCATGCCTTTTGGGCTAACCAATGCAACCAACACATTTATGCAGCTCATGAAGGAGGTATTGAAAGAATTTATGGGTAAATTTGTTATTGTTTACTTGGATGGAATTTTTATTTTCAATAAGACCTTGGAAGAGCATATGATGTATATCAGAAATTTTTTTGAGAAGATGAGAGGAAAATTTGTTAATCAACTTGAAGAAGTGCAGTTTTGTGAAGTATGAGTTGGTATACCTAGGATTTGTGATCTCAACAGAGGGTATTAAAATAAACTCAAAGAAGGTGAAGGCTATCATTGAATGGCCTACACCAAGGAGTGCTATAGAGATAAGATATTTTCATGGCCTAGAAATTTTTTATAGGAAGTTTATTAAAGGTTTTAGTAGTACCTGTACACCTCTAACTGAAATAATGAGAGGGGATAGAAAAGAGTTTAAGTGGACTACAAAACCAACAAAGAGTTTTGATTTGCTAAAGAAGAAAGTTATGGAGTAGTCTGTTTTGGAACTTCCATATTTTAACAAAGTATTTCAAGTAGATTGTGGTGCCAGTGGTAGCTCCATTAGAGCTATTTTGAGTCAATAAGGTATACTTGTTGCCTATTTTAGTGAAAAGTTGAATGATGTAAAGAAGAGATATTTTGTTTATGATCAAGAGTTCTATGCTATAGTTCAGACTTTGAAGAAATGGATACATTACTTGTTTCCAAAGGAGTTTATTTTATTTACTGATCATTGGGCTTTACAATATTTAAAAAGTGAAGGAAATTTGAATCAAAGGCGCTTGAAATAGGTTGAGTTTCTGTAAAGTTACACATTTATTTTGAAGCATAGGAGTGGAATATTGAATAGAGTTGTAGACGCCTTGAGCAGGATGCAAAATTTGTTAAAAAAAATGTAGATTGAAGTTGTTGGGTTCAATCAACTCAAGAATTTGTATCCTAAGGATCTTGGTTTTTCAAAGGCTTGGAAAGCTTGCATGGAGCCTATCACTCTAGATAGGACAAGATGGTTGGATTTTACAATCGAAGATGGTATGTTGTTTTGAAGGAATCAGTTGTGCATTCCAAATATTTCCATGAGGGAGAACTTGATCAAGGAGAAAAATAGTGACAGATTAGTTGGACACTTTGGTCAAGATAAGAAAATTTCTATTGTGAGTGAGCATTACTATTGACTGCAGTTGCAACATGATGTGAAGAAGTTTGTGTAGGGTTGCAAAGTATTTCAAATGATGAAAGGAACAAGTCAAGATACTGGACTATGTTAGTCATTATCTATACTAGAGAATCTGTGGGAGGACATCAACATTGATTTTGTTCTTGGTTTGCCAAGGAAACATGAGGTCATGACTCCATATTTGTAGTAGTGGATAGATTTTTGAAGATGAAACACTTCATTTCATGTCATAAGACTAGTGATGATGTTCATGTTGTAGAATTATTTTTTAGAGAGGTGGTACGGCTACATGGTCTACCCAAGAGCATAATTTCATATCAAGATTCCAAGTTCATTGGGTATTTTTGGAGGACGTTTTGGAAGAAGTTGAAGACTAATTTGAAGTTTAGTTTAGCACATAATCCAAAGAAAGATGGACAAATAGAGGTGGTGAATAGGAGTTTGGGTAACTTGTTAAGATTCTTAGTAGGTGATAAGCCCAAGGTATGGGATTTGATTTTACCATAGGTGGAATTTTCTTACAACAATTCAGTCAATAGGAGCACTGAAAAATCACCATTTCAGATTGTGTATGGGAGTAGTCCTAGAATTGCTTCTGAATTGGGGAAGATGGATAAGGGAGAGAAGAATAGTGTTGAGGCTAAATATTTTTCTAAACATCTAAATAATGCGCATGGAGAGGTAAATAAACATATCAATAAGATGAAATCATAGTATAGGACTAAAGTATATCAAAAAAGAAGGTATAAGGAGTTCCAGGTAGGCAATGAAGTCATGGTTCACTTGTGTAAGGAGAGGTTTCCAATTGGCATATACAACAAGTTGAAGATGAAGAAGTTAAGACCATGCAAAATCTTAAAGAAGCATAATCTAGGAAATGCATATGTGGTGGAGTTGTCAAGTGAGATTCATGTTTCACAGTGTTTAACATTTTTTATTTGAAAAAATATCATGAAGGAGATAAGGAGCATGAGTTGACAGAGGTATAGTGGAGCATTCCAACACCTACTTTAGAAAAGGAAGAGATTAAGGAAATTCTGGATAGTTGCGTGGGAAGAAACAAAAGGAATAGGTAGTATGCAGAGTATTTTGTAAAATGGAGAGGTAGGCCTATTGAAGATTCAACATGGTTTTCTGAGTTAGAGGTTAGTTGTTTTGGTTTTCCTCTAACTCTTGAGAAGTGATAGGGTCACTTTTCAAATTACCTCAAGTGTCTAATGTAGGAACATCCAGGGCGTACAGGCTATCTTGCATCAATATGTGATTGTTTTCTCTCAATAAGGGATAATCAACTGAAGCTTGCCAAGTAAGAACAATCAGGCTTTACACTATTTGTTTACACCTTGGTTTCATCTGGCGTTTTGTGCTTCATTGGACTGGCTCATCAATGTGATAGGGAGACTTCAATGGGACCTTATCTCATGTACTTTAGACGTGTCAATGTCATTGGTAGTAGCAGTGAATGGCTATGAATATTTCACATTGGCAAGAGGATTGCATATTGGAAGGACAACATTTAATGTCCCTTTGACAACTTGATGAACCGTAAAGCATTCTATCAAACAGCATTGGGAAGACTCTAGGTTATTGATAGGATGAATTTTTATGTCCCTCCAATGGAGTGATGAATCATATCATGGAGGTGACAAGGTTTTGGACTAACAAGCATGTTTCAATGAGACATTATGAGGAATCCCTTCGATAGGTTGAAAAAGTGATGACAACAAGGATTCTACATTTTGATAAAGCCTCATTGATGAGACTCAACTGTATTAAGGAGAGAGGATTTGAAGTCCCCTCGACACGACAATGGTGAGAAGGTGGTCAGAAGAATGAATAGGTCAATGGTGATGGATGGATGAATAAGGCAATGACACTTGGCACAATATTACTCGTTGATTCCATATCGTTGTTGTGGATCAAAACGGTCATCGTCCAGGTGATTTCAAATATGAATCCGATGGTTGGAAGTGAATGAATGGATAATTGAATGGGAGATTGGATGTTTATTGGATGATGAGGTGGTACTAGACGGCATGGAGAGAAATAATGTGGTGAAGTGGCTGACATGAATGAGGAGATAGATAAATCAAGATAGAGAGATAGAGAAGGGGCGATAAGAGGATGCAAAATGTGAGATAGTGAAGCAAAATTTGAATGTTTCAACTACATATTTGATTGATTGGATCTAATGACTTTGCAATCAGAAAAGCCCAAAAATATTTTAGTTTTGGTTTTGGGTTGTTTTTAGAGGACAGTTTAATATAGATTCATGGATTGAGGAGGTAGATAAAAGTGACATTATTGTCATTTCATTTGACAAAATTTCATGTTTTGATAAATATTTCAAGTTTGTTTTTGTGTTGTGGAATCCATTTGATTCAACTTGTATTTAGTTTCATTGAAGATTGTTGAAGACAATACATTTAAATTATTAAATTCAGTTGGTTGAGTTGTAATTTTACTTCATTTTTTAATAACAATTTTGATTTAAAAAATGATTGGTAGTGAAAGGAACTCAGAATATAATCATTTTTTAGTGATAAAAAGAAATAGGAAAATAGAAGAATGTGAGGCTCGTGAAGAAGTGGATGAGGCAGTGAGCTACAAAGTAAAAATGATGATTTCAATAATTTACAAAAATTCAACACCAAACAAAGAAATGAAGGGTGGTGGATGGGAGAAAGAATCAAGGGGTCATGTTGGAGATTGGGGGAACCAAGCAAGCGGATAAGTCAACATGAAATTAATAAAATGTAATGTTGAATAAAATAAAATAAAAAATAAGAGAAAAAGAGGAGATGTGCAACTAGTGAAAGGGAGAAATGAATATGGAGACCATGGGTAAATAATGGTAGTGGAAATAAGTGTTATTACCACATAGCTGAAGTAAGAAATAGGGGTACATAGGTATAAGGAAGTTTCCAGGAGAAATCAAAACATGTGCACATAATTTTTAAAAATTAAAAATGGATGGATTATAGAGTAAAGAGGGGCATGGATATTGAAGGATAAGACATGAAGAGTAAAGAGAAGAGATATGGAAGGAGGTGAAGAAAGAGGATTTGATAATTGAAATGTAAATTAAAAATTGCAAGAAGCTTGTCGAATATGAAATAAATAAAAATCATGGAATTATCTCTGAGTTGTGGTGCCGATAATTTTTTTTAATTTGATGAATGAGAGATTGAATTTAACTTTGTTGATCTGATTAATTCATTATTCTAATAAGATATTACCTTCATTACTTGGAACCATTGTAGCGTTACACCATTCAAGGATAGATTTCACATTTTTCAACTTTGCATTGTCTTTATACTTCAACTTTTCTCATGCTAAGGATTTTTAATACATGATCTTGCACCATCATGGTCTCCCTTTCCATGCCCAACCTTACCAAAATTCCATATATACTGAACACCAATAATATTAATGTATTCTACTCAAACAATAGAACAATTGTGAGTTCTTGAAATGTGATGCACAATTATCTGACCACATGATATGCTAACAAAATGATATGCCCCTTCTAGAAAAATCATAGTAGAACATCTAAAATCAACCTCGAACGAACTCTTTAGAATGTGTGGGATCATCACTAATATAAATATGATACTCCCTTAATATGATCATGTCATCCTCTATACTATGACCTACATTAATGAAGGCTATATGTGCAAATATAGAAACATTTGTGGAGTTGTAATACTATGATTGCACTTCATTTTGTGGTTGTAGAGTGTAGTTCTCTACAAACTCAACAACTAAAATAATGATATCAATTGGAAACATGTCCTTGCATAACTTGAATTACAAGTCTAACCATTGAGCTCTATGGGTATGCCTTCCATAATCATACACTACATTCTCTCAAAAAATAGACATAAATTGATTCACTAGAATCTTTTGACTAACCAATTCACACCATTTTTATTCTTTACCATATTTTATACTATAATAAACTATATTATATTTTAAAAAACATATTAGTTTGTTTCCAATTGCATGTGTACTCTACATATATTTCATAAATTGGAAAATATTGCAAGCCACCACAATGATCACATGTGCCATCCAACCATAAGTTCTTGTAGAATAATTAACCACCCAATCTTTCACATAAAATGTTTGATATGAATTATCTTGAAGATCTAGGTAGATCCTATATGTTACACTCTTACAAAACATCATTAGTATGCAAATCTACACATATATGTCGATAATCATCATAATGTTTAGAAAACTCAATATGTACTATAAAACAACAAGTTGTGTCTTTGTGATTTATTTTGACATAAAAGGATTTACCATTTCAAAAAACCTTTGTCTGATTTTAATTTGAGGATACATCTCTAGAAATTTGGGAAAAAATGTGTTTGAGTCATATCAAAAAATGCTTTGGATGTTGCTCACAATTTTTATTACCAATTCTCCTTCTTACAACATCTCTTTGATTAGGAGATACCCTTGTGTTATTCTTCCAAAATTCTTCAATTACGGATCTCAAGGATTCAATGATTGGTTTATCTTTCTATGGGAGTCTACTATAGAATTCCCATAATTCATTGTTATTTGGGTCCTCCACTCTTTGATGCCTTTAGATGGCTCTCATTAGAGTTTTTGTACTTATTTTCAATGCTTGACTTGTCTTTGTAATGAGGCTATATTTATTTGTTTGATTGCTTACAATTATTGATGTAATGACACATCATGTAATATTACTATCTTTGGTGGGTGAGGTGGAACCCACACTCTCATATGCACTCATTAGATTATTTATAATAGATTTATCACTTGAAGCATCTGATGTCTTAGCCCAAGAATCTTCATAATGTGCCTAAATTTTAGATTTCTCGTCATTTCAACAAATAGTTGATATCTGATGTAGAGCAGGGAGGCAACCTTCTACCAATCACAATTTGATTAGTTTCAAACAATTCTTCAATCCACAAACCCAAACTAGGGTGATTTCTCACACAACCTCTCAGCCTCCCTTATAGGTCTACAGACCTAGTTTCTTGAACATATCTTGAAAAATACTTTTCAAACCCACAAACCATTTATCATTTAGACACCCATTATTGCATTTTAAAATATGCCTCAATAGATCTCTAGGTTCCTTTGGAAAATGTTCTCAAAACTATTGTTGCTATGCTACCCCCAAGGCTAATTAGGCTACTTTTACAAAGCATCACCAACCTAATCACTCTCTCAACCCCAAAACTCTATTGTAGGTTAACAACCAGGTTACAAATACTCAAAATCCACAATTTTTATTAATGGAAATGCTCTCAAAGACAAGCCATAAAACCCTCATTTAAGCCATTTTCAAGAGGGTTTATTGGAATTCAATACTCTAGGACTCCAAAAAACTATTCAATTCTTAAAACACACTTAATAAGGTATTCACATGCTTCACAAACTATCTCCTATCCTTTAACAATGCAATTCCACACAACTCCAACACTTAGCCACCATTCTTGGTTCAAAACTTGCATGAAACAAAAATAGGGAAACATCAAACTATTATCAAACCCTCATCCCTACTAATGAAACCTATCCTAACATATTACTCTACCCTAATGCAGCCATTCCACCAAGTTATAAGTAGTTCTATCAGTGGAATGGGTATTTATTGCATTTTGAATACCCTCAAAACCCAAACAGAGTTTACAGACCCGTACTCAGGAAAAACCTTATAAAATGATTTAAATGCTATGAAATCCAACAAAATAAGTTCCAAGATGAAGTCACATCATGCATCCATCAAATTTAATGTATTTTAGATCAATTCTCTGTTGTACAGACTCTCACAACAACCTGTAACAACAAATCACAAAAAAATTATAGAGAATACAAAGTTCTTTATTATTATTTCAACTTCATTACAAGCTCTAACCTTGCTTCGATGCTTTTCAATCATTTTTAAACATAAAATAACTTGATTCAACTTGATTCAACTACTTCAACTACCCTTTAAACCTAAATGACTGTTGGGATTCCCTAATTTGTATTTTTTGCACTTTTACGTATGACAACTTTTGGAAATATTGACATTTTCTGCAAAATGAACTCTAAACCGACCCAAATGAATCAAGTTACATTTTAAATGGTCTATTATGACCTTATTTCTTGACAAAGGACTAAAACACACCAAAACTTGACATAAGACCTTATTTACACAAAATGACTAACATGGTGCCTCTGCACCAATATCTTCTAATTTCATTTAATTTATCAAAAAATAGTCTCCATATCTTATTAGAATATCTTTGAAAAGTATGCTTTGGAATATCATCAACCATAAATTTTAAAATATTCTCATCAATATAATTAAAGAACTTAGGTTTCTATCCTAAAATCTAGGAGGAGTTCTCAAAGATAAATTTTCCTCAACATTAGGAATTTTATCAATATTTAAACAATATGGGACATATGGTGTACCTTTAACCAGAGTTGAAAAAGATGAAATACCCTGAAGTTGAGATGAAAACTTGATGGTGTACCTTCAACTTGAGATGTGAAAGATGGAATGCCTCCAACTTGAGATGTGAAAGATGGTGTGCCTCTAACTTGAGATGTGAAAGATGGTGTACCTCCAACTTGAGATGTGAATAATGATGTACTTTCAAGTTGAGATGTGGTAGATGGTGTGCCTCCAACTTGACATGTGGTAGATGACGTGCCTCCAACTTTGGTATCTAAATTTCTCATTGCAAGGAGGTTTTATATTCATTGTCTTTGTTCTTCCAATTCCATATCTCTCACATCGAGTGGATGTTTCATGTTTCTCTTCAATTGGAATGTCTTCTTTTGTGGTGTTCAATTTCCTACATTCATGAAGATGCATCATTCCTTCTCTTTTCTTTGCATTATTCTTCAAAATAATTTGGTGTTAGAGTCTCTGGAAAATTCCTTTATATGATGAAGAATTATATATGTATCATGAATAAGACATAGATATTAGTTTCATCATGGTACTAAAGAGTAAAAAATATCATACAAAAATATGAAAATAATCATAAAATTAGGACTATCATAACTTCATTAAGATGATCATAGTCTCATTAGAACAATCATAACTTTAGTAGGATGGTCATAACTTCATTAGGATTTCCATAAGTTCATTAGGATAGTAATAAATTCATTATGATATTCATAGGTTTGTTAGGATAGTCATAGGTTCATTAGGACTATCATAACTTCATTAGGATGGTCATAGGTTCATTAGGACTATTATGACTTCATTAGGACGTTGATAGGTTCGTTAGGACTAATATAGCTTCATTAATATGGTCACATGTTCATTAGGACAACTATAACTTCATTAGGACAGTTATAGTCTCCTTAAGATAGTCATATGTTCATGATGACTATCATAACTTCATTAGGATGGTAATAGGTTCATTAGGATAGTCACAACTTCATTATTAGTGTTATAGGTTCATTCGAATGGTCATAGGTTCCTTAGGATGGTCATAACTTCATTAGGGCTACCATTACTTCATTAAGATAGCCATAGGTTCATTAGGACAATCATAACTTTATTAGGATAGTCATAGGTTCATTAAGATAATCATAACTTCATTAAGAAAATAATATGTTCCTTATGATAGTCATAGGTTTATTAGAATTATCATAACTTCATTAATATGCTCATAGGTTCATTAGGACTATCATAACTTCATTGGGACGGTCATAGGTTCATTAAGACTAATAAATTCATTAGGAAGGTCATAGGTTCATTAGGATTATCATAACTTCATGTAATGGTATTTGAAGTTCTTTGTAGTATCCAAAGTGTGAAAGCATAGACAAGGGATGTGAAATTTTGGTCAAAATTCCTCAAAGAAATTGGAGCTTCGAAAGAGGGTATGTTTTGGTATAATAGTTGTTTTTACATTGTTAAGTCCACTTAGGTCCTAGTTGATTTTCCTATAAGTATCAGTTATCTAGATAGGATCTTATCATATCTTATATAGTTGTTTTTTATTTAATGCATGTGTCCTATGTCATTTAATGTTTATTCATGCCGTTTAATTATGAAACACTCATTTAATGTTGGTACATCATCTCATCTTGCATATATAAGAAATCCTTCATAGGCAGATTGCAATAACATCAACTATTAACAACAATCAAGTTCATTCTCACAATCTTTCATCCATAATCATAGCATGATATTTCTACCATCTCTCTTATGGAAGTTATTTTGTCTTGCAAGTGATCTTGCAGTGTTGAGGACTTCACCATAAAATCATACATAGTATCAGAGCTTCAATGTTGTAGATCTTCTTTCCATATCTAAGGGAGCAATCTTAGCATGAATTTTTTTCTTGGTGTGACTTTGGGTTTTGTGGACCTCACCATTGAATCCAAGGTGTCAGAGAAAGCTAGGTTTTTCTTTTGTTTTGTCAAATTTCATAATATATTGTCTGATTGACAAGGTTTTCAAGTTAGGAAAGGGTTACTGGATCTAGGAGGTAGCTGAATTTTAAGAGCATTTTGGACAAAAATCACCCATTTCATTACATTTGGAAGGCCCCAAAACCCCAAGATCGACTGTCAAATTGTTAAAATCAGAGAAGTTGACCCCAAGCATCAGAGGTTTTTCGCCCAATTTGGGAACACCCTCGACTATATGGTTGTACGACTTGTCACAGAGGTATGATGTAGGTCACAAGAATGAATGAAAAAAAATTGACAGGTGAAACTAGTAATTTAAATCATTTTTTTATTACAATTTTTTTGATTTTTAAAAAAATAAAAAATAGAATAAAAAAGGGGGTTGCAGTCCTTTTTTATAGATCCATATACATCTATAGTATCATAGATGTCTACAGTATCATAGTGTGTTGTGGGTGCTTGTGGGGGCTCCACATGGCATGGACCCCACAGGGCCCACCACCCCTCACGTATTGGTTGGATATGTGGTCAAAATATTCAAAAAAACTAGCAGTTAAAAATAATATTTTCTGCCATTTAAAATAGAATATTCCTCCATCAATTAACAATTGGAACCCAAATTTGGCAATAAAATATTCCATGGTATCTTTGAAGATTCTGTCAAAGATTCTAGAGAATATTCCATCGGTTAGCATATTCCAGGCAAGGAGGGAATTTTCTTGTGATGGCCCCTTGTCCATCAATTTTAATCACATCGACCATTAACATCAACACTATGTCAGTAGTGACGTCAAAAGCCATTTGGAATTTCTAGACCCTTCTCCATTGGTAGTTTTTGTTTTGAAGGCAATTTTCAAATGCATGTAACTTGATCATAAGGAATCCTTTTTAAGAACATTTTTTTTTTTTTGGGGTAGAATTTCATGCTCTATTCAATGGTGTAGTTGGTTTTGATTTTGGTGCCTAATGTTTCTAGAAATTATATATTCTCACAAGTTTTGTTGAGTCATTCTCATTTTAAGAACTTTCGAGGTTTCGTCATTGCTCCTACAATAACATTTTTGGGTGATTTTTTTTCAAAGTGCATAATTTTTTTGTGTACTTTCCATTGGTGGGATCATTTTTTCTAGTATTATGATTTTTTTACTTTGAGATTGTGGCCAATTTTGCAATCTATATGCACTAATATCAAGTCCACTTCATTGTTTTTGGCAAGTGGCACCTATAATCACGCTAAGAATAAAGTTCCATAAATCATATATTGCTTGGGGAGTTTCATGATTGAGTAATTTGGGGGGCTAATATTTTTGTTTTGTTGGCTTATGTCTCTTGATTGGTCTATTGTGTGACTAAAATTGATGAGTTTAATATGGGTATCAAAACAAATCCTATTGTAATAAGGTTGAATCAATGGAACTTTGATCCTTGGAGAGATGGAATCCTAACACACTATAGGTGGCTTAATATTTTTCCCTATCTCTATGGATTAGTTCCTAAACCTTCATGTAAATGGAAGACAGTTATGTGGGACATAAAAATAGAACATATCCTAGGAGTAATTGGTTGTAGTTGTGATATTAACACACAATTAGCCACTAATGGTATTGAGATCCCTCGTGACCTTATAACTATAATTTGGGATATGTATGGAGACTCAAATGAACCTCCATTTCTAGAGGATCCTGTTGCATATTTTCTTGCTCCACTTGCTGAGTTTTGATCTATTAATGATAAAATAGCTATTGAACTTTCTCATTGGGAAATGTTTGGTATTTTTTATGACATAAAACCTTATTCTTCTCCTCCTATTGAGACTTTAGTTTCTATCACTCTTAATTTGGATTTAGAGGGTTCATATTCTTCATCTATGAGTTAGCATCTTGAGGTTGAGGACTCTTATAATCCAACATTGGAAAAATCATCTAGGTGTTCTTACTTCATCATTTTTAAGGACACAATGGTGGATGATAGGTGTAGTAGAATTACATTCACTAAGATCGCATCTTCTTCATCTATTGTTGTACCTAATGATGCTTATGAATCCATAGATTTGTCTCCTTTTGATTCAATACAATAGGACATTCATCATCTTCTAGAGATGGCTAATTGGGATGAGTACTTGATAAACATTCCTAATTTGTTTTATAAGTCCCACATTTTAGATTTGGGAGACATCATTGATTGCACTCATATTATCTTTGATGGAGATGATCCTTCTTCAGTTGTTGTGAGGGAGAACTTTGACCCTCTTGTTCATTCTCGACATGATCATCCCTCATAGTTTGACATGAGTGTGGATAATTTTGGATAAAATTTGGAGTAGGATTCTTTGTCTTTAGAGGAGGTATCTTTTTCTTTGGATTATGTTCTATAATTTTTTCTACAAGATTTTGGATTATCTTCTTTAGCAGTGTGGCCTAGAACACATGTTTTGAGTGTGATGTTTTAGCATTGAAATGGAGACACTTTAGAATTTTTTAGAGACATCACATATCATTTTTCTTCCCACATCTTCATTTAAGGAATTGGAAGAGATCCTATATACCATCTAAGAGGAGGAACATTGTTTGGCGATCATGGATCATCTTCAACATTCATTATCGTACATCTACCATATTTGTAGGAGACTCTACATTGAGGGAGGTTGCATGGTTTCTCTTCTTCTCTCTTATGAGGAGGAATTTTTCCTTGAATGGTTTTTTTTCCTTCTCATGCATCATTGAGAGCATTTTGTATTCTATCTCTTTTTAGGAGTTCTGTCCCACTGGGTTTTCTCCTTTTCTCTATTTATAAGAAATTGCATTTATATTTTTATATAGGTACCTAACATGGCCTCGTAGCCGGGACCCATCTTTGTGTCATTTTCATAAGTACTCCCTAATTTATACTAAAGGGGGGTTGTTGGTGTAAATAATTGTTTTTCCTATCTAGATCCTAATTACATTGTTAAGTCCGCTTATGTCCTAGTTGCTTTTTCTATAATTATTAGTTGTCTAGATAAGATCTTATCATATTTTATCTATTTAGATTTTATTTAATGCATGTGTCCTATGCCATTCAATGTTGAGTCATGTAATTTTGTTATGAAACACTCATTTAATGTAGGTACATCATCACACCTTTCCTATATAAGAAAGACTTCATATGTACATTGTAACAACATCAACTATGAACAAAAATCAAGTTCATTCTAACAATATTACATCCATAATCACAACATGATATTTCTTCCATCTCTCTTTTGGAAATTATTGTCTTATAGGTGATCCTGGAGTGTTGAGAACTTCATCATAAACTCCTACAGTATGGACATGGACATCAAATCATAATTGAAAGTGGATTTTTTTAGTTGTTGTAGTTGTAAGTTCCACTTCCAATAACCATAATATTTATAGAAAACTAATTCCCAAAATTTAATAAAGAAGAATTTATTCACAAATTATCTCTTGAACAATTTTAAATTGTGACAAATTTCTTTTTAGCTTATATGGTAGACATGTATGCAAAATGTTGAAACATAGAAAAGGCACATGAGCTATTTGAGAAACATGTTCAAAAAGTGTTTTTAAAATTCTTTAGAAACTTTTAAATAAATTCAAATTAGCATCATGACTACCTCTACTCAAATTGGAGCTTCAGAAGACATTATGGACATCGAGATCAAAGCACAATTGAAAATGGACTTTTTTTATGTTGTAATTGCAAGTGCCACTTCCAATCACCAAAACATTCACAAAATTCATTAAAGAATAATTTATGCACAAATAATCTCTTGAATGATTTCAAATTGTGTAAAATTCATTTTTAGCTTATATGGTAGACATGTATGCAAAATGTGGAATTATATAAAAGGCACATGAGTTGTTTGAGAAACATGTTCAAAAAGTATTTGTTGAAAATGCTTTAGAAACTTTTAAACAAATTCAAACCAACATCATTCCTACCCATGCTCAAATTAGAGCTTTGGAATAGGGTATGCACATGGACATCATAGAATAATTAAAAAATTCATTTCTTTAAGATATAATTGAAAGTGCCATGGTGCAGGAGCACCTAAGGAGCAACTGGCAATTTCTTAGGTAAAGAAGAAACCTAGAGGGTTAATTTTGGTTTTGTTTTTCATAAGGTCATGTTGACCATTGTGTTGGGTGTTTTGGGATGTTTTTGATCTTTGGGAAAGAATTTGACAAGTGTTAAATAGTTTTACAACATCATTTTGCTAAGTTGTCAAAAGTTGGCAAAGGGTTAGAAAACACAGTGTGTTTTATAAAACTTACCTTTAGGTCATCCAAACACTCGACCCATGCAGCTAAGATGTTTTGAAGGCCTGTTTAAGGAATGCCTCGACCATGGAATAGGGTTGGAGGTTTTAGAGTTTTAGTGAAACTTTGTAAAAATTGAAGGAGTAGCGTTCTAAAAGACAATTTTCTGATCTTTGCATTCATATTGAGCTTTAATGGAGTAAATTCACCATTTTTTTTGTTTGTAGAATGTAGTGTGAACACTGTACAAGCTTAGAGTGACATCTATTTGTCTTTACTAATCGTTTTAATCTTTTATTTGTATATAGTTTGTTTTTCTGTCTTTTCTAGCCTGAAAAAGACAGTTTTGGAAGAATGGAGCTCTAGAGCACTTTCCCACCGTACAATTTGTACGGCCCTTTGGGAATAGTGTCTAGGCTCCCTTAGTGTAAACATGGTAGTTTGTAGGGCTTGTGGGAGTTCAAAAGATGCTAGCAAAATCATGCCCTAGGCGAGCCATGCAGGGTCCGGCTAGGGAAGACAGTGAGAAAAAGATTCATATCTTGCAAGGGATTTGAGATCTTGGAGAAATTATTTTTGGAGAATTTTTTTGGAGGTCTTGGAAAGGCATGGTGATTAGGAGGAGGCTCCACCAATTAATTTGGAGTGAGAACTTTTTGACAGTCTAAAAGCAGCCTTGAAAAGCTTGAAAACCCTAGGATTTTGACCATTTCTATGTGTGGACAGTGTACGGCTTGTGCAGGCTTAAAACCCTAAAAATCCTTGAGGTGTAGGCATGAGAAACACAAACCATATATAAAGAGCCTAGGTCCTTTGGTGGGTTTAGAAGGAAAAAGCATTTTACCTCTGTTCAAAGGCCTAATTGGGGCTCTAGGCTTGTAGCCTTTTCAAACCCTACGAGAGCATTTTGTGAAAGCGGTGGTTAGTTGGAGTCTTGTGATGGAACAAGAACCCTAGTTTGGTTATCTTGAAGCTCTTACAACGTCTACACACCCCTGCAAGAATCAAATTGAATGTTGAGAGGTTTTGGCCTTTAAAAAGAGTAAGGGTCAATGGTAAGATTGAGATAAAGCACCAAGGTTGGCTTGGTAGAAGGGAAGCTTGTTGATAGTGGGGTTGGTCAGTAGAAGTAGTGGCACCTAACCCTGAGGCAGGACCACTAGGACAAGGTGGAAGAGACACCTAGGAGTTCTTAGGAGCAAGGACTTGGAGCATGGGACAGTGAGTGCCTCATCCAACCCATCCCTATCAGATTGGTATCAGAGCGAGTTAAAGATTTGGGAAAGAGTAATATATGTCAGAGGTTGAGTCAAGTGATACTAACATCATGGTGAAAAATGCACAATTGGCCAAGATGGTTGAAGAGCAGGAGGAAGACAATAAACTACTGAGGGAAAGAATAGCCCAGCTTGAGCAAGCAGTGAGGACTACACAATTTGAGGGAAGGATACCAAAGGAAGAAGAGGTTGCAGAGGAAGACAAGACCCCTGAACCTGACCCTGTTCTGAAAGAGGAGCCTTTCTTGAAGGCATTGAAGGCTTTGAGTGGGAAAGAACTTGAAGGCGTACCACTTTTTAGTGGAAAAATGGAAGTAGACCTAGTCATGGATTGGATAGAAGGCATGGAGAATCATTTTGAGTGTGATGGAATCACTGAAGCATAGAAGGTGAAGGTTTCTAAATCAAGATTGAGAGGATCAGCCTTGACATGGTGGAAGTTCATTCAGATAGAGAGGAAAAAAGAAGGCAAACAACCCATATCAACTTGGAAAGGAATGTTTTCCAAGGTGAAAGAATCCTACATGCCAAATGACTATGAGATTCAATTGCACAAGAAGAGGTAAAGTCAAAGGTAGAAAGACCAAGATGTAAATACTTACACTGAGGAGTTTCAAAAGCTTTGCATGAGATCTAATGTGACAGAGGATGAGAGTCTTAAAGTGGCTAGGTATCTTAATGGCTTGAAATGGAACATTTAGGAGGAGATGGCTCTATTAAGTCCCAAGACAGTACAACAATGCTATCAGTTGGCCATAAAGATTGAGGAAAGGAACAAAAGGAAGCAAGATCAGACTTCTAAGGGCAAAGGAAAAGGCAGAGATCAAAGAGATCAAAGAGGACAGCGTGGTGGCTACCAAGGTAGAGGCAATGACCAAAGAAACCCAGGAGAATCTAAACTTACTGAACATGGAGGAGAAACATCTTCTAGAGGTGGATTTAACAGAGGAAGATGACCTCAAGGAGGTTCAAATAGAGGAAGAGGAGCAGGCAGGAGCAATTCTTATTTTGCAAACATGAAGTGTTACCATTGTAATCAAATAGGTCACCCTACTTATAGATGCCCAGAGAAAGCATCCTCATCAAGAAATGAAAAGAGAGTGGCTTATGTACAAGAGGACACCATGAGTCCCAAAGCATTTGAGATCAGTGATATAGAATCTAAGGTAGGAGAGAATCTGATGTTTAATAGAGTTCTGATCAGACAACCAGTCAAGGAGGAACCTAAACAAAGAAGAGATATTTTTAGGGTAAGATGCAAGATACTTCAAAAAGTGTGCAAGGTCATAGTAGATTCAGGTTCAATAGATAATATCATCTCAGAGGAGGTAGTAATGAAACTGAAATTAGAGAAAGTACCTCATACTAACCCCTACAAAGTCACATGGCTAAACAAAGGGCAGAGTGTTTTAGTTAATGAGCAAGTAACGGTGGAATTTTCTATTGGAGGATATAAAGATAAGTTGGTTTGTGATGTATTACCCATGGATGCATGCCATCTACTACTGGGTAGACCATGGCAGTATGACAGAAGTGTTATGTATGATGGGAAAGAGAATACTATTTCATTCAAAAAGGATGGAAGAACCTTCAAGTTGCAGTCATTGACAGAAGAAGAGGAAGGATAGTCAAAGGCACCTAACATCATGTTGAGCAGTGGTAAGGAGTTCCTTAAGGACCTACACCAAGGGAATGAAGGATATGTGGTTGTGTTGCAACCTAAAGAAGAAGAAAATGCTGAAAAGACAGTCTTACCAGAAGCAGTCCAAAGGTTGCTTGATAAGTACAAGAGCATAGTTAGTGATGGAACACCTGTAACTTTACCACTAAGGAGAGCCATAAGCCATCAAATTGACTTCATACTTGGAGCCTCATTTCCTAACAAAGCAGCATACAAACTTACACCTGAGTAGAACCTAGAGGTAGCTAGGCAAGTACAGGAATTGTTGGATCAAGGATTGATTCAAAAGAGCATCAACCCATGTGCAGTGCCAGTGGTTTTAGCAACCAAGAAAGGAGGTAAGTGGAGACTTTGTACTGATTCTAGAGCAATAAATAGAATCACAATTCAGTATAGGTTCCCTATTCCTAGAATAGAAGATTTAATGGATTGTCTTGGAGGAGCACAATACTTCACCAAACTAGATCTCAAGAGCGGGTACCATCAGATCAAAATTAAGGATGGTGATGAGTGGAAGACAACTTTTAAGAAAAATGATGGGTTATATGAGTGGAAAGTGATGCCATTTGGCCTCTCAAATGCCCCTAGCACATTCATGAGACTCATGAATGAAGTGCTTAAGGATTTCACAGGGATATTTGTAGTAGTGTATCTTGATGATATACTCATTTTTAGTAAGACAGTAGAAGAACACTTGAAGCATGTTGAGATGGTTCTTAGAAGGTTGCAAGAGGAGAAGTTGGCAATCAATCTTGAGAAGTGTGAGTTCTTCAAGCAAGAGCTTGTTTACTTGGGTTTTGTAATATCCAAAGGCTCATTAAAGATGGATCCAAGCAAGGTGGAATCCATCCTAAATTGGCCTACGCCAACCACAGGTACAGAGGTAAGGAGTTTTCATGGATTGGCTCAATTCTATAGAAAATTCATAAGGAACTTTAGTGGCATATGTGCACCAGTTCTTGACACAATCAAGGGTGGTTTGAAAACTAAGTTTGTGTGGACACAAGAAGCTGAGAAAGGGTTTGAAAAAATGAAACAAGAAGTGGCAACTCAACCAATTCTCTTATTACCTAGCTTTGATAAGTTGTTCACTGTTGAGTGTGATGCAAGTGGAGTGGTAGTAGGAGGAGTGCTAAGTCAAGAGGGCAGGCCTATAGCCTTCTTTAGTGAGAAGCTCAATGAAGCTAAGAAAAAAGTATTCAACCTATGACTTGGAACTTTATGCTTTGGTTCAGTCACTTAGGAAATGGAGGCATTACCTTCTACCCAAGGAGTTTGTGGTCTTTACTGACAATCAAGCACTTAGTTTTATCAACACTCAAGAGAAGTTAAGTAACATGCATTTGAAATGGATGGAATACATCCAAGCTTTTACTTTTACCATCAAGCACAAGAAAGGACAAATGAACAAGGTGGCAGATGCATTAAGCAGAAGGTTGTTGACAGTGCAAGAGATATAGCTCAAGAGCATTGGCATAGAGAGTTTCAAGGATCTATATGGAGAGGATGAAGATTTTTCTGAGGCCTATAAGGTATGTTCTAACTTTGAGAACCATTTCCATAGTCAATACTCAGAGTATACTTTGCAAAGTGGGTTGTTGTTTAAGGGCAATCAGTTATGTGTTCCAAGAGGGTCAATGAGGGAAAATATAATTCAAGAAAAGCATAATGGCAGTCTTAGTGGGCATTTTGGCATCAATAAAACCTTAGAGCTAGTACAAAGATTCTATTACTAGCCTAAGTTGGCAAGAGATGTTAGAAGGTATGTAGAACAATGTGTTGTGTGCATGAAAGCTAAGGGAGGAGCTAGCAATGCTAGTTTATATCAACCCCTGCCCATTCCTAATAGACCATGGGAGTGTGTGAGCATGGATTTTGTGGTAGGCCTTCCTAAGACCAAGACTGGTTTTGACAGTGTTTATGTTGTGCTAGACAGATTTAGCAAGATGAGTCATTTTATTCCTTGGAAAACTACTCATGATGCTAGCTACATAGCTCACCTTTTCTTCAAGGAGGTTGTCAGGATCCATGGCTTTCCTCTAAGCATTGTTTCTGACAGAGATGTGAAGTTCATGAGTCACTTTTGGAAGACTCTATGGAGTATATTGGGTACAAATATGTCATTTGGATCAGCTTACCATCCTCAGACCAATGGTCAAATAGAGGTGGTTAACAGGGTCCTTGGTAATCTTTTGAGGTGCTTAACTAAGGAATATGCACATACATGGGATATGGTTATTTCCCAAGCTGAGTATGCCTATAATGATAGTGTAAACAAAACAACAGGGAAGAGTCCATTTGAGGTTATGTATGGGATGCACCCAAGAGGCATTTGTGAGCTCAGATACCTTGGATCTATGGAGAATAGGAGTGGACATGCAGAAGAATTTAGTTAGACCATGAAGGAGATCCAAGAGCAGGTCAAGAGGACAGTCACTGAGGCTACACAAAAAGTGAAGGAGAAGGCAGATATGTCAAGGAAAGATGTGTAATTTCAAGTAGGGGACTATGTTATGGTCCACCTTAACAAGTCCAGGTTGTAGAAGGGAATGTCAACCAAGTTACAGATGAAGAGAGTGGGTCCATGCAAGATATTGGCCAAGTATGGAAAGAATGCCTACAAGGTGGAGTTACCTACTAATCTAGGAATCTCACCAGTCTTCAACATTGCTGATTTGATCAAGTATAAGGGAACAATCAGTGATGAGGTTCAAAATAGTAAGGATATCTTCAAAGACATCAGCAATGTACCCCTACCTAATCAAGATAAGCCTCAGGCAGAGCTGATCTTGGAGTCTAGAGTGCAAAAGTATACAAGGCACAAGGTGTACATGGAGCACCTTATCAAGTGGAAGAACAAGCCTAAATCAGAAGCTACATGGGTACAAGAAGATCAATTTAAGAAGCTTTGCATTGATCTTACATTTCTCTCTCCTTCCAATCCTTAGTGTTTGAGCTGAGAGGGGAGAATGGTGCAGGAGCGCCTAAGGAGCAACTGGCAATTTATTAGGTAAAGAAGAAACCTAGAGGGTTAATTTTGGTTTTTTTTTTTCATAAGGTCATGTTGACCATTGTTTTAGGTGTTTTGGGATTTTTTTGATCTTTTGGAAAGAAGTTGACAAGTGTTAAATAGTTTTACAACATCATTTTGCTAAGTTGTCAAAAGTTGGCAAAGGGTTAGAAAACACAGTGTATTTTATAACAATTACCTTTAGGTCATCCAAAGGCTCGACCCATGCAGCTAAGATGTTTTGAAGGCCTATTTAAGTCATTCCTTGACCATGGAATAGGGTTGGAGGTTTTAGAGTTTTAGTGAAACTTTGTAAAAATTGAAGGAGCAGCATTCTAAAAGACAGTTTTCTGATCTTTGCATTCATATTGAGCTTTAATGGAGTAAATTCACCATTTTTTTTGTTTGTAGAATGTAGTGTGAACACTGTACAAGCTTAGAGTGACATCTATTTGTATTTACTAATCGTTTTCATCTTTTATTTGTATATAGTTTGTTTTTCTGGCTTTTTTGGCCTGAAACAGGCAGTTTTGGAAGAATGGAGCTCTAGAGCACTTTCCCACTGTACAATTTGTACAGCCCTTTGGGAATAGTGTCTAGGCTCCCTTAGTGTAAATATGGTAGTTTTTAGGGCTTGTGGGAGTTCAAGAGATGCTAGCAAAATCATGCCCTAGGCGAGCTAGGTAGGGTCCGACTAGGGAAGACAGTGAGAAAAAGATTCATAGCTTGCAGGGGATTTGAGATCTTGGAGAAATTATTTTTGGAGAATTTTTTAGAGGTCTTGGCAAGGCATGGTGATCAGGAGGAGGCTCCACCAATTAATTTGGAGTGAGAACTTTTTGACAGTCTAAAAGTAGCCTTGAAAAGCTTGAAAACCCTAGGATTTTGACCATTTCTGTGTGTGGACAGTGTACAGCCTGTGCAGGCTTAAAACCCTAAAAATCCTTGAGTTGTAGGCATGAGAAACACAAACCCTATATAAAGATCCTAGGTCCTTTGGTGGGTTTAGAAGGAAAAATCATTTTACCTCTGTTCAAAGTCCTAATTGGGGCTCTAGGCTTGTAGCCTTTTCAAACCCTAGGAGAGCATTTTGTGAAAGCGGTGGTTAGTTGGAGTCTTGTGATGGAACAAGAACCCTAGTTTGGTCATCTTGAAGCTCTTACAATGTCTACACACCACTGCAAGAATCAAATTGAATGTTGAGAGGTTTTGGCCTTTAGGAAGAGTAAGGGTCAATGGTGAGATTGAGATAAAGCACCAAGGTTGGCATGGTAGAAGGGAAGCTTGTTGATAGTGGGGCTGGTCAGTAGAAGCAGTGGCACCTAACCCTGAGGCAGGACCACTAGGACAAGGTAGAAGAGACACCTAGGAGTTCTTAGGAGCAAGGACTCAGAGCATGGGGCAGTGAGTGCCTCATCCAACCCATCCCTATCATGCCACTTCCAATCAACATAGCCTTCATAAAAACTTATGCCCAAAATTCAATAAAGAAGAAATTTTATGCAAAAATTATCTCTTGAATAATTTAAAATTGTGATAAAATTATTTTTCGCTTATATGGTAGACATGCATGCAAAATATGGAAGCATAGAAAATGAACATGATATGTTTGAGAAACATATTCATAAAGAGTGTTGAAAAGAATTTAGAAACTTTTAAAGAATTGCAAACGAACATCATACTTGCTTGTGCTCAAATTGGAGCTTCAAAAGAGGGTATGGATATGGACATCAAATCATAATTGAAAATGTATTTTTAAATGTTGTAATTGTAAGTGTCATTTACAATCACCACAACCTTCAAAAAAACTTATGCCCAAAACATGTGTTCACTTTTTTCAACATGGACTACTTAAGGTGTGCACATATCACTAATATATTAACTAGGAACATCTTAACATAATTATAAATTGAGGTAAATAAATACAAAAACAGAAAAATCAAATGAAAAGAATTGAAATTGAACTATGTTGACAAGGTGGCATGTACAAAAGGTAGAAAGACAAATAGAATGTACCTCAAAATTCAAGATTCAATTTGAAAAATTACACAGTTATGCCTAGTTAGTTCTTGTGGCTTTAAACTCAAGAATTTGAGCTTCTCATCAAGCTCCTTCATTTTCAATGTTCAATTCTATAAATCTAATAGAATTAGTAAAAACTATGAAAATAACAAATCTATATTATCAAATTAAAATAAAAAATCATAATTAGAATTACAACACTAGAAACATGAAAGTATTAGTTCATATAATCAAATTTTGTCTAAAAACTCAAGTATTTCCTTCTACATTGTTAAACAAAGAAGGTGGTGGAATATGTAAAATATTCTTGTGCTTTTTTCAACATTGTGGAAGAGTGTTTCCTTATCAAATAATGCATAGAAAGAAAAGAATAATAGAGCTTGCGGGCCTGAATGATGGCCACATTCCTTTTTACCCTTTTTTAGTATTCATTAAAATGTGTTGACATTAAAGCACAAGTGCACTATAACTTGTATGGAGCATGAGAAAATTTTAACCTTTATGAACACATATAAATATAAATATAACACCTCAATACTAAACCCTAAAATTTATACCCTCAACCCTAAACCCTACACCCTCAACCTTAAACCCTCCACCATAAACCCTATAACCAATACCAAATACTCTAAACCCTAAATCCTAAACCCTATACACTCAAACATATACCCTTAACCCTAATCACTATCCCTCAACCCTAGTCCCTAAAGCCTATACAATAAACCCCCAACCCTAAACTCCATACCCTCATCCCTAAACCCTATACCCACAACCATATACCTTATACCCTCAACTGTAAACCTTATACCCTCAACCCTAACACCTATACCTTATAACTTTAACCCTCCACCCTAAACCTTATACTCTCCACCATAAACCCTAGAACCTCGACCCTATACCTAATACCCTCTAACCTAAACCCTAAATCATATACCCTATACACTCAACCCTACACCCTTAATCATAACCACTATCCCTCAACCCTAGGCTCAAAATACTATATGCTAAACCCTCAACATTAAACTCCATACACTTAACCCTAAAACTTTTACCCTCAACCATATACATTATACCCTCAATCGTAAACCATATACCATATATCCTCAACCATAAACCCTACACCTTATACCCTCAACCCTACACCCTCAACCTTATACTCTCCATCGTAAACCCTATACCTTTGAACCTTTATTGAATACCTCAACCATAAACCTTAAACCTTATACCAAGTATACAATAAAACTTATACCCTCAACCCTAAACAATATTCCTTAACCCTATGCCCTAAAGCCTATATACTAAGCCCTTAACCCTAAAATCCATACCCTATACCTTATACCCTCAACCATAAACCCTATACCCTTGACCCTAAACCTAATACCCTCAACCCTAAAACCTATATCCTAAACCATATACCCTAAAACCTATACCCTATATACTCAACTCTAAACCTTATGAATTATACCCTCAACCATAAACCATATACCCTTGGCCCTATACCCAATACCCTCAACCCTAAACCCTAAACCCTATACTCTCAACCCTATACCATAAACCCTATACCATATACCCTCAACCCTAAACCCTATACCTTATACCCTCAACCATAAACCCAATACCCTCAACCCTAAACCCTACACCCTCAACCATATACCTTATACCCTCAACCCTACACCCTATAAAAAATACCCTCAACCTTGAACTATGAACCCTATAGCCTATACACTGAACCTTGAAAACTCTCCCTCAACCCTAGGCCTTAAATCCTACATGCTAAACTTTCAACCTTAAACTCTATACCCTCAACCCTATACCCTATACCCTTGATACTATACCTTATACCCTCAACCATAAACCCTATACCCAATACCATCAAACCTAAACCCTATACCCTATACCCTCAACCCTAAAACCTATACCTTATACCCTTAATCATAAACCATGTACCTTATACCTTATACCCAATACACTCATACATAAAACCTAAACCCTATACCCTCAACCTTATACCCTAAACCCTATAATATATACCCTCAACCCTAAACCCTATACCTTATACCTTCAACCGTAAACCCAATGCCCTCAACCCTATACCTTATACCCTCAACTTGGAAGTGTTACTTGAAGCGGAAAATGAACTACTATTCCACTCATAGTTGTGGGTGAATGGGAAGGATCTAAAATTCATTGTTAAAAGTGGAAGTATTTTTTTCATATCTATTGTTCTCTTAAGAGATTGAACCTATAGACAACACTTCACCCATAATGATAGTCCATGGGATGAGTGAGATAATGGTAAAATATTTAGGTAATTAGATAATTTCAAGTTTATTATTCAATTAAAAATTCATAGATGAGGTAATCTATGATGTGGCACCTCTAAAAATGTGCAATGACTTGTTAATATAAACATACATATATAAGTGCCATGAAATCTATGAGTCTAGAGATCACACTATCATTATTAAGTTGGGTAAATAGAAGTATCAAATAGTAGAGTTAATTTTCAAATATTATATCTTTTATCATTTTAAAATAATGTCATCATGTTATTTATCAAATAAGAGAATTTATATTATTTTTATGACCTAAGGAGGTAAGATCAATTATAGTAACCACTCGTGCAAAAACAAGCATTATGAATACACAAAAAATGTATATGGAATATATATTATTATGGAATCAAGATGTATTCACCTCACTAATAAGGGAAACCCCACACTATCACTTACAAAATTTGATTGATATTATTCTAAGGACACCACTACCAAATGGGCCACTACATAGAAGATGAATCTTAGAGAATGAGGAAATTAAATGATAGATTTAGGAATTGATTCAAAAGGGCCACATTTTACCAAGTTCCTCACCATATGAAAACTTAGTTACTATTTATAAGAGGAAGGATGGAAATTAATTCCTCTACATTTACTATTAATATTTGAACAAGATCACTATAATGAATAGGTATCCAACTCTTTGCATTAATGGCCTCGTGAATCAACTTAAGGGGGATAATTTTTCACTAAATTTTTGGTACCACCAAGTTTCCATTGAGTCATTAGATATTTGAAATAATATCTTCAAATCCAAATGGATTTTTCAAATGGCTAGCCTTGCTCTTTGGCTTGACCAATAAACTTTCCACCTTCATGTAAGTGGTGATTGACACACTCAAGATTCTCACTATTTTCTCTGTTAATTTCCATATAGATAACATGCTCATATTAAGTAATACATAGGAATAGTTCATCCACATAATGTTCAATAGATACTTTCAAATCTACTACAATATGGGCTTTATGATAAAAATTTAAAAAATTATTCCTTCGGTATGAAAGGATTTAGTACCTTAGATATATTATGAACAAAGATGGTGTTTATGTGGACCCTAAAAGATCTAGAGGTAATTAGAGATTGGTCACCTCATAAAAATATCATAGAACATTATAGATTTTTAGTATCGTCCAAATTTTATTAGAGGTTTTTTTTGAGATTCTCATACTTGGCATGACCTATGAGTCAAGCATTCAAGTGAGAGTTAAAGAAAAATTCCCTTGGATAGAGAGACTATAACATTAATTCACACAATTGAAGTAGAGACTTTATTTAAGACCTACACTAGTTCTTCTTGATTTTAAATAGTCATTTGAAATTAATGTTGATGCCTTCAAATATGCACTTGGAGTAGTTTTGATTCAATATAGTCATTTAATTTCCTAACTTGTAGTGAGGTTTTATCTAATGTTGTGTATAGACACCCCATGTATAACAAGCAATTTTATCCATTGTTTAAGCTTGTAAATAATGGAATTAATATATCTAGCGAAATAGATTATTATTCCCATAGATCATAAGCCTCTTTAATTTATATAAATATAAGAGATTGTATAATGATCAACACCAAAGGTGGTCTAGTTACTTCAAATATTTTCATCTTAACATTCATCATAAGAAGGAATAAAAAATAAAGTTTCAAAATAATTGGGTTAGCTTCCAATCATAACCGTGATAACTACATTGGAATCTTGTGAATACTAGAAAAAAATATTAGCCTCAATTGTATGATATTAATCCTTTTTTTTGATAGATCTACCAAAGACTCAAATAATAGATAATCCCTTTATCACTGTATGTAAGATAAAATATTTCATCACATAATGCACATATGTGTCCCTATATACACCCTCAACCTTGCACCCTTCTTTGTAAACCCTGTAATCTTGACCTTATACCTAATATCCTCAACCCTAAAACCTAAAACCTATACCCTATATACTCAATCCTATACCCTCAACCTTAAACACTATTCCTCAACCATAGGCCCTAAATAATATACACTAAATCCTCAACCCTAAACTACATGCCCTCAACCCCAAACCATAAAACCTTGACCCTATATATTATACCCTTAACCATAAACCTTATAATGAATAACCTCAACCATAAGCCCTAAACCCTACACTCTAAACCCTATACCTTATACCCTCCACTATAAATCCTATACCCAATACCCTATCTTATGCCCTATACAATCAACCCTACACCCTCAAACCTAATCACTATCCCTCAACCCTAAACTCTATACCCTCAACCCTAAGCCTTGAATAATTTAGATTTGGAGAGGGGAGGGAGAAAGAGGGTGGAAACAAGAGATAACAACCTAGAGAGGGGAGAGAGAAGAGAGGGGAGATAATAATATAGAGAGAGGGGTAAGGAGGGAGGGAGGGAGAGGTAGAGAGGGAGAGACCTAGAGAGGGGAGAGAGAGATAAGAGGGATGGAGAGAGGAAAGGGTCAATAGAGAGTGGGAGAGAGAGAAGGTGAGGGAGAGATGAATTTCCTTAATAATAATATGAGCACATTATAACATGATCATGTTATGGGAATGCAATCACATAATAATCGCATAAGTGAGCATGCTATAACACACTCACATCATTATTTTCTTTTGAAATTTCCAAGCCTTTGGCTTGGATATATCATGGGCTTCCAACCCAAATATTTTGAATGAATTTTCAATATCCAAAGATGTGTTTTTTCAAATAGTAAAAAAATTGAAATAATATCAAGCATTCTCTCCATCAGGTTTGCATGTGTTTCAATGTCAAGTCAAAAAATAGCATGATAATGTTAAGCTCTCTCTTAGCTTTTTGACCATATAGTTTTTTAAACATTTTGAGTATGTTAAGGTTTTCATCTTTAATTTCTTTTGTTAGTGTATCCATTTTTTTCAAAAACCAATGTGTGGTATTTTTTACTTTATTTTTTACTATTCATCAGAATTTCAAATAAATTATATTTTTAAAAACTAGACTCCATTCTACATGTATTCAAAAAATTGATTTCCGTTTAGTTTTCAAAAAATTGATGGGGAAGAACATTCAATTTTTATTTTTTTTAGAATGTGTGCACTTTTAAAATTAGTAAAAAGTCATATATTCATTAAGATATTAACAAAAAATACTAAATATTTTTTTGAAATACTTAAATAGTTAACAATTTAGGGGGGGCACACTAGATGCTACGGTATGTTTTTTTTAAAAATAGGACCACTTTGTGTGGCCCTTGTTTTTGAACCCATTAATCTCTACCATTTTAAAAATAAATTAGTAGTAAATAGAAAGTAGCTTTGGAGCACTATGACTCTTGTTTTCATTGCATCTTCAAAATTTTAGTGTAACTATCTTCAATTTCTCATCTAAGATCTTTCTTTCTTGATTTAAAAAAAATGGACAATTAAGACCCTTTTTGGTCCCCCATTTCCATGCACTTACCCAAATAAGATGTGTTTATCAATAACCTACAAATGCATGTACTATGCCATTATTTTACTAAGTGAATTATTCTAGGTCAAAAATGATTTTCATTTCCTTAAGATCCTCTAACATTGAAGTTGCTATTTGTACACATCTCAACAACCTGAATTGCTACATGTAATAGTAAGAAAGCCCTTATTTATGAGCTTGGCCTCAATAAGGTTCTCAAAAAAAACATGAAAAAATACTTGAGGTCTTGGAGGAAGAAAGGTTGCAGATCTAACCTATTATGAGTGTGAAGATCTATTGAATCCAAAGTCAACATAGAAAAATTCAAGTTTATGTTACAATTCTTGGTCAATCTCATAAGAAAGTTAAACTATATTATATATGTTGGATTATAGGACCATTGAGAGGGGGGGGTGAATCATTGGTCTAATGAGGAATCAAATTTTAATTCTTAACTCACTTGTATTATGCAAAGAGATTCATTGAAAACACTTCAAATATCATAGGTATTGAATGTTGAGGCAGTCACAATGATATGCAAATCAGAATATAATACTTGAAAAAAGATGAACAATCAAGCACAATATGGCAAACCACCAAGAGGAGACATAACACAATTTTTATGAGTGGAAAACCCTAAAGGGTAAAAAACCACTCTAAAAATAAGTTTCATTGAGCCTCATTGGTCAAAAACTCACTGTTTGCATACTATGCCTAATTGGTAAAGCCTCACTAGCTACACTTTAAGCCTCACTGGCTACTCAATTTACCTCACTAGCAAAGCCTCACTGACCACTCAATTTTCCTCACTGGAAAAGCCTCACTAGAAAACCAATATGCCTCACTGGATAACCAATATGCCTCACTAGCTAAAAAACATGTATCACTGACAATATTCAAAATAAAATGAATGAAAAACTAGAGGGTTACTCTATTTCAATACAAACCACTGCTTTATTATGCATCAAAAAAACTCCATCTCCCTTAATCACACATCTTGATCATAATCTTTTGATGACACAAGAATAACCTTTACACAAGTATATCTTAAGTTAAGATCCATAACACTGTATTATACTATCCAATTAAGATTAAAGCATCAATGAACTCTATTAGATCACATTCTTATGTAAGACTAAACTCGTTTCCTTGAATACAACAATACAACATCATCATCCATCACTATTATTCAAATCTCCTTAATTGTTTACTATCTCAACAAAAGAATTCTTTCAAAACCTTCTCACAGAGCGCACACTTCACAAAGAATGCACTTCATGAATGTAACTTACCTTGAAGTAAATAAAAAACACAAAAATAGACATTCACATTTAACCATGTTCTATGTAACAACCTCATGTAAAGCTCAATCCTATGGAAATAATAAATGATCATGTGCAAATCATTCTATGCTGAGAAAACATAACCTTTGGATGAAAACAAAGAATAGAGACATCATATACCTCTTGATGTTCTGTCATTCAAGTTTCTTTTTCTTTGTTAAACCTTCATGAAGATATCATTTTCAGCCCTTCAACAAATACCTATGATTAACTTCAAATCACATCCACCTTTCTTTGTATATCTCTACACACAAAACCATACTCACACTTAACTATTGGAATACAAACAGTCTTTCAAACTAGAATGTTTATCTTTAGTTTTGGTGCCAACAGGGTAACCATTCATATTTTCCTTTTCAAACAGAACTGAAAATGGTGATAGTCAAACTTCCCATAAAATCTTAACCTTCTAGAAATAACCATTCATTAGATTTAAATAAGAGTCTTTGATTCTTCAATACCTGCCATAATATAATTGAATGATGACCATTGATCATACTTTAAGCAGTTAAATATAAGACTTGAACCTATTTGATCAGTAACATCAAGGAGTAGAGGCAGTTAAAAATTAACTTGATACCATTAGGTTTCCACTTAAGTGACTGTCCACCTAAGATAGCTTGTCAACCATTAAACATAACATAAAGTGAATACTTCATTGAAAAACTTTAAAAGAAATAAACCATAGGTTATTAGGATACAAAATAGTCTTAGGGTTTTAGATGCTTTATAGAGATTTCAAGAATCAAGAACCCTAAAATGAGATTGTCACTATGTTACTTCAATCTCTACAAGTCTCTTGAAATAGAAAATGAACAATGGAGACAATGTCAACTTCTTAAAATATGATAATTGCTATGTCTCATAAAAATTTCCCTCAACCATGAGATGATCAATAATGACTTTGTCTTGTAGCAACTCCTGAAGCAACATTCTGAAAGATCAAGCAATCATGTGCTTTGTTCTAAAACAACACTAAAACAACTCAATGATACATGAACCATGAATACAATTGTAGCAACACTTTGGATGCATTAAACATAAACACCATGAAGATGTATCAATCACCATAAAAATGAATGACAACAAATCAAATACTTCTGACCTAGAAACTGTATATACCTCTGACTGAACATATATCTTTGAGATAAGGAATCTAAGTAACCATGAAATGAATCAACATCATGATTTATTCAACAGGTCATGAGTACCATGTGAAGATGATCAACACTAAGAGAACCAACATCATGAGACCTTGAAATAACAACTCATCAACAACACCAATAGGCATCATAATAGGTTCCTTTTGCAACAACACTAGAAGGTAGATGATGAACCATGTAAAAAGTGACAAACCAAACCAAGTCTATTGGACATCAATGACAAAACATTTCTAAACATCTCTTTGACATCAATGGAAAAACATGCCAACATACTCCCGCTTTGGAATTGATGTCAGCATAACCAACCTTGCACATCATCACTCCCCCTTTGACACCAAATGACAAAGGACCCTAGGTTGTAAAGAAATCACTCCCCCTGCAAATGATCTCCTCATAAGAACAAAAATAGTCATCTTTCCTACACACTGTCAATATTGTTATAAAAAAAATCTTAACCATGCCATTGTAACCTGTGGGAAGACTGAGAAAGTATGCATAAGCATAGCATCATTAGACCATCATCAAGGGACTTGACACATATAATCATAAACCATGTATACCACTATCACTAGTAGACAAAGCACCCATACCACTGTCATCAATGTGTATGAGGAAAGAGGAAAGAAGAACCATTTGTTGTCTTTATCGTAGTGGGAAACTCATAAACCAAAGAATCCACAACACCACAGGCCTTGAGCAAGGAAAATCACCATTAGGGACACCTATATTTGTCTGTGAAATCACTACCATTGCTAAATCATGAATAAAATTGGTAGGTACCATGAATTGACACTATCAAGACATTAAATACCATAGACATTGTGTATCCATTATGCAAGATAATAATCATTATGCAACTACATCATACATTTCCATGTCATTGCAACAAGTAATCTTTGACTACACACAACCATCTTGTAGCATCTGCATACTTGTAATAACTGCCATCATAACACTTCTAAAGAAAATATGACACCATCATGAAGCGATATAAAGCACAACACTATTCTTTCCCTTGGGATTCTCAAGATACACATCATAATTCCCCTGTCACTAGAAATAACACTAACAACATGCTACATGAAGGAACAAAAGACATAAAGAACATTATATTGTGCAAGAGAAAACAGGTAATGCCATAGCAATGTGTATTAAAAACATCAACCTAACACTCCACCATACATTATCCATTCTCAAGCATTGCAAAAACACATCTCACAATAGCTTTTAATGCTCAACAAACACTTTGTCATGATAAAAAACCACCACTTTGGCTTTTTTATGAATATGAAATAAATGAATAGACCCTTTGAAAACCATCAAGGATAATCAAGAAAGGAATCAACATAACAACCTAACTGAACAAGAAACTTTGAAGCATCAAGAACCTATAGGACTGAGAGAACAGTGTAGCATTGTCACAATAATCATCAATTTGCACATCACCAACCAACCACACATAGTAATATCTCTCAAGACAACACATCAATGAGTACCAAACCACTACCACCTTGTATGCCAAACCTATCACAATGTGTAAGGAATTTACCAATAGCAAGAGTAGACTATCACACTTCCATTATGCATATAATATTGTATCATAACTATCACCTTGTGTCATCTGCATATTGTCACTTACTCTCAAAGCAACTGAAAGTATATAACTATCAATACTAAGGTATGAAAGATTGAAAAACCATACTATCATCAAATCCTTGCAACATCATTAATGACATTTGAAAGAGGTAAAAGAAGTATAAGTACCATATTATCATTTGTATACCCATTGTTGTTACCAGACCCTTGCATATTCAAGATAAAATATAAATGTACAAGAACTAATAGCCAAAGAGAAACCAGTTGTGTATTGGACCATGCAAGAAGAGTGAAGAACACTATCCCTCAAGGAACTATGCACATCAAGAAACCATTGTCTCATTCAAAAGACCACAAGAAACCACTGTGAATACAAATTGTCTACATCATAGAAGCCATACAACATTGAGCACTATAACCTTGAAATTGAACTGAACAATATGAAAGATAAGCATTCAAAAATAAGGAAACCTCACTATCAGCCCATCAAGGACTGCTCAAAACATCATTACCCAAGATACCACACTATGATATTACATCTTTTGGCATTGTAACAACTTGAAACACCCACAACAAGAGTCTCATAAACTAAATGGGTATTATCACGGTGATTACTAATATGATACCCAACATTCATCATACCTATTGGTATATCCAAGAAAAGTTCCTTAAGGCACAATAAACAAACTAAGAGCACTGTAACCTATCATCATATCTCTACAACAAGATGCTTAAGGAAAAAATAATACTATCTAAACACCATATCAGCCACAAGATCCATAGAACTGTTTAAACACAAGGATATTTTAATATTTTCAAGACCAATATCATACTGCAAATATTGAACACAGTCACTAACTTTTGAAACTAAAACACCATACCACTCCATTGAACTATCATCTTTATTATTCATGGTTACTGTCCACATGAACTCAAGTTATCATTATCATTGCAGAGACACAACCTGTTTATTTTTGTCTAAGCGGTTTGAATAATACACCAATAATTATCTCCCCCTAACCTCATGTTTTAATTTAAGTAGTTATGGATGTTTCTTGTGCAGTATGCACAAGATTAGGTTCTTTCTTCTCTTTCTCTTATTTCCTTCTCCAAACTTTCAGAGTGCCTGTTTTCTTGTGATGAATAAAAGGTTCCACCAAATTACTCTTACAAAATAGTCCTTTATGTCCAAACTTATGACATCTATAACATATAACCTTGTGGCCAATATGAGAAGTAAAAGAATTATATCTTCTTGAGAATCCAAAAACATAATTTCTAACTTGTGTATCACAAGAACTTGCAGTGTGACCTAGATGATTGTATTTATAACATAGGACCTTACTTCTTCTATTTGACCATTCATAAGAGCTCTTATTCCATCCAACTTTCTTTCAATTCATCAAACACTCTCTTACTCTATGACCAAATTCATAATAAGAATAACAATAACCATGAAAAGAATTTTCAAACCTAGACATTTGATGCTATTCTAAACGAAAAGATCTTCTGAACTTGTTGTTGTTGACTTGTGCAAAAGTATTTTTTTTTCTTCTTCTTATCTTCAATCTTAGGAGCACTAGAATAATAGTTTATATCTATTTTCTTCCTTGGTGTTTCTCTGACCTTATAACTCTATCATTTTTCAAAACCTCAACCAATAGTATCCTTGTGATATTTTCACTTTCTTAACATCTCATTTAAGAATTTAGCGCTCTTTTCAAATTGAAGACTCTTGTGTAACTTAGAAGATTCCTTTTCTAGTTCATTTCTTAAAGAAACTATCTCTGATTCATATCTTTTACAATCAACCTCTTTTTCCTTAAACTGGTTTATAACTTCTATTTTCTTAATTTTTGCAACATGTACCTTCAAATCTATAATCAGTTTTTCTACTTCTTCAAGAGTTGAAGTGTTTTGGTTTTGGACTCCTTTTCTTCTTGAGGTTGCACCTTTAATCTTGTTTTCTCCTTTCTGAGTTTCTTGATCTCATCTAGGGAATAAATAAGTTCACCTTCAAGATCAAATTCACATTCATCTTCATCATAATCATGTTCACATTCACTCACAATGTGGTCTCCTTTGTCAACATTATCAACTAAAAAATCATCTTCTCTTTCAAGTATATCAAATCTAGTGTTAATTGGCAAAGATGTTTCTTGCATCAACACATCACTTTGATACATACTATAGACACATAAAATTGACCTAGGCTTACAAACTTTATTGTCTCCATATTTCATCTTAACATAATTAAAATATTTAATTATGTCCTATATTCCAAATTCGACTATTAATTAAATAATTCTCAATTATTTAATTAATTCGCATCTTTTATTCCTCCTGACTATTTAAATAAATAAATTGTATTTATTTTATTTAAATATGTTGCTAATTTCTTATGTCCCTCTATAATTAAACAAATTCCTAAATTTATTTAATTATTATTTGTCCACTATTTCCTCCTGATTATTTAAATAAATAAAATTTATTTATTTATTTAAATACGTCATTAATTTCTTAAGTCTTCTTATAATTAAATAAATTTCTATAATTTATTTAATTATTGTTTGCCTTGGCTTTTTTTAATTTTAAGTAAAATCATTTATTTAAAATTGTCCACTTTCTATTTTCCCACCAAGTAAATAATTTAAAATCATTATTTATTGTCACATGACCCCACCACTTTTGAATTAAATTAATTTTTAATTCAAAAGGTCAACTAAACCTTTAAAATAAAATAATTTTAAATTATTATTTGATTTTCCAGCAGTCTCTTTTTCCATGCCCAATATCTCCTTGTCACATGCATTCTTGACCATTGATTTGATTTTTCTAAAATCAAATCTTAGCCCTTCATTTCAAATTTACCCTAATGTTTCCCTAACCCTAATGGATGGTTGTCACATTTAATTTCAACCTTTGATCTTAGGGCATCTCTCATAGGACAATCTTGGCCATTCATCTAAAATTGGCTTTTCTATAAAAAGGTAATTTTGGCCTCATTTGACACAATTCATGCTTGACTATTTTATGCTTCAAACTTTAGGCTGCTCCATACTTGCACACTTGCAAATTGCAGCAATAGTATAAATCCTTCAATTTTTTCTTAGATATTTGTCATAGTCATAGTTGCTCATCAAAAATCATAGGGAAAACATCATTTTGGAGCAAATGGAGAAGGGAAATGAAGGCCAATCATGGAGGGCTTGAAGAATTTTTTTGAGATTGTTCTTTGTTTTATGCATTTTCAATCCCTTGCACTTCATTATTTAGCTAGGGTTTTGTTTATGTTGGAATCAAGCAACATTGAGAAGAAGGTGAATCAATGTTGTGCAATTTTTAGCTTTATTAATCTAATCCTTAAAGTGTTGATAACATTCAACCAAAATAAAAATGCATGCACATAAGACAAATAACCACAACACCATAACATAAGGATATTTTACATGGAAACCTTGTTAAGGGAAAAACCACTGTGGAGGTCAATCCACAATATTGTTCTGAGTATACTCAAAAGAAAAGATTACAAAATGAGAATGCACTTGGATTCAGGCACATTGCCTAGAGCTCACTGCTCAAAAACTGAAAGGCTTACTGCCTTACAAAATTTTGGAATACTTCCAAAGATTTGAACTGATAAAGTAACATCTACAAATACCTGATTACAGTCCCGATTAGGCTCAACAATCAAATTCTACACCTTTTGACTGATTTTTCTCTTTTACTCTATTATGCTTCAATTCGCACCAAAAATCCTTAATACACAAGTGAAACTATGCATAATTGCTCTACTAACCTTCTAACATTCACAACATACATCAACTCACATCGATCACACACCAAAATGATATAATCGATCACTTATATATATCTGCCACTGAGAATTCAATCACTACATATCGGCTTCAACAAAATAAGAAATATTCAAAAAATAGTCAGCTCAAATCATCCATTATATTCAATGCGCATCCACAAGAGTCAACCACAATATAGTGAGAACCCAAACCAAAAAGTTAAAGCACAAAAATACTTAAACAATAACTCCTCAAATTTTTACGACTCACTATATTCAAAAAGTTGGCTTCCAAATACTGATGAATAGAAAATTAGTTCACCAAACCTTCTAACTTCCACCCAAATTGATACGAGGCACCAAGATTTATAGATAACACATATTATGCATCAAACAATACTCCTTGAGATCCACAATAGAAAATAATAATGGAAAATTTGTATATGAATCGAAGAACATGAAATATTGGATGCTCTATTCTATCTTAACAAATAATCATTGATCTTCAATCTTTCTACTAGTATGAGAAAATTGCAACGTGCGGATTGACTAGCTGACAAGGGTTTCCATCAATGAAAACACCAAAAAAAATGTACAATTTCTCTTGCCAACAATCTCCCCCTTTGGCATTAATGGCAACACATAGTGAAAAATGACTAAGTGTCGGATCAATACTAACAAAAATACATTGCCACCCAAAACTCCAAAAAGATCTTCATCCATAGCTCAAAACTACAACTCCCCCTTAGATGAATATACATTTTTCACTATTCTATTCTCACCCTTTGAAATCAATGACAAAGATGAAGAATCTGCATACAAAACTCCTATAAACAAACAAAAACTTCAAACTTCATATGTACAAAATTTGTTTCAAACAACTTACACAAACTTGATGATATCTGCAAAATTTTTCTTTAACAGGTTCAATCTTGTGTCCCAACACTTCTTGAGGCTTTCCAGAATAGTTATGTGACCAAAAAGTAAATAATATTTCACTTCTGTAGATTCAAGGCTCCCTGGATCACTGACCACCATGGCATCTTGTGCTTCTTTCAAAGCGTTCAACATGGTTTCCATCTTTGGACCAATTAGCCCTCTAAGTTCACCAACTCTTTCCACAACTCTATCATTATCATGCTTCAGACTCTTTATTTTGTCAAGTAAGGCTATAACTAGACCTTCTTTTTCTCCAACAAAAATAGTTAAAGGATCAAAAGCATCAGAAATAGTAGCTAACTCTTTCTCATGATCCTTAACATTCTTCTCATTTTCCTCAGTAAGTTTTGACAAAGAAAAACATGACTTATAAATCCTTCCACCTTCTGACAATGCACTTTGAACATTTTTCACATAGGTAGCTTACAAAGATTTGTCATTTTCTATCAATCCTTTCAACCTACTGATCTTCCTAGCATAAAATTCCTTTTGAACTTTGACCAAAGCTGACTTATCAAGTGACTCAAAATGAGTACTTATTGAATTTATAAGTTTCTTCAGCTCATCGGAGGAAGAACTAGATGGATCCTTAACATAAGAAGGAATGATATTCTCTAAGATTCCATATGCTAGGTTTAATAACTCATTGTCCTCAATGTGACACTTCATAATTTCTTCCCTAGCCTTAGCTTGTGAAAATGATGTGACTTTCATTTTCTGAATTGGGGACAAGGTGGAAAAATGAATAGGAGCATCTCCAGACTCAAGATCAAATTCTTCATTTTTCTCTTCTAGAAACTTCTTCACTGCCTTTGCAGTGTCTCTTGCTTCTACTAGAACTCCCTTAACTTCAACCTTATTTTCCTCAACTACTGTTTCCACAGCCACAAATTTTTGCTTGTCATTTGGAGCTTCAACTTGTTCAACTGATATCTCCTTTTCTTCAACCGATACAATTTTAGGAGCTTCAATCTCCATAGGTTTTTTTGTATCATGTACATCAGGAGGAATCTGTGTGTCCTCAATTGTAACCTCTTCATTTACCGGACTAGATGAGATATCTTCCACATTCTCTTAAAAAAAAACAACACCAATTTTGTTCTTTAATAGAACTTTCTTCAGAATGCTTTTTGTTTCTTTTTCTACTTCTTCAGTCTTACCCAACATAAGCTTTTTTATTCTTGTATTTATTTTGAACTCTCTTTTTTATTATTTTAGGATTGAATTCATTTCTTCAATAGACATTACCAGACTAAAATTTTCAGTAACCTATTCTCTCAGCTGTGCTTCTTTAGTTCTAGCATTAACTCTCTTCATCTCCAAAATTTCATACAATTCCTTAAGAAACTGTGCCATTATCTCAACAAGAGTCATATTGAAATTGTTCAAATATTTTATTGTAGCCTCCTCAAGGAATCTTTGACCAAAAATATCAAAGGTACCATGCACTTCAAATAGGGGGTTAAGATTTCCATCCTTAATTATACCTCTTTCAACTTCCTCTACTAACATACCTGGTTTGTCAGGATTCATCTTCTTCTTTGCTTTCTCCTCCTCATCAGAGGGCTTGACTGTTGTTGCTGCAGGGGTGCTCATATGCTTTATTTCTCTAACTTCTTCATGAGACTTTGTATCTTCATCATCTGAAACAGTTGTATACAGTCTTGTTCTCTTATCCTTCTTCCTTTTACGAGATTCCTTAACTTGATATTTTGTAGGGTCTGACTTCTTTGCATGACCAGATAGGAGTTCCAAGCTCCTTGTTAATCTAGTTCGAGTAGAGGATGTTGCCAGAATAGCAGATTCATTTTTAGCAGGCTCTTCTCCTTTTTCACTTTCAGCTTGTTCTATTTTCCTTCTAGCTTCTCTTATAGCTTCTATAGGTATGCCCATGCTTTCTGCGAAGACTTCCACTTATTTCCTCACTCTCTGAACTATCATTGGTTTCTTCAATTGCTCATGGAATTACATATTTTTCTTTGCATATGTTTCAAACCTTTCTTCAAATGGATCCAAAGGCTTACTCCACAGATGTTGTGTGTATAGCTCCAAGATTCTCTCCTCAACTTCATAACCCATTGGCATAATCCAGATGGTTCTAGGTTTTTTGGCTTGCATCAAGAATAGATCAATATCCACCATAAAATAGATTGTATCCTTATACTTCTCCACAATAGAAGTGGTAATTCTTTCCCTTGATTTCATTTCATTCTAAAAGTTTTTGAGATATCCTCAAATTGTAGTTTTCCTGAAAAATACCTTTTAGCTGGATTAGGGTTTGAACTTCGAATCACCTTTACACTTGAATTAATGCCAAATTTCCCCAAAGATTGCTTCAAAGATCTTCAAACTTCTTCTCAAAATGTAGAGTGACAAATGAAGGATAGAAATAACCTTTTATTGTTCGCACAACTAACCTTTTTGATGCAATAAATACTTTTTCCCTAACACATCCAGATACCCTATTTCCATACTATGTAAAAGATAACTCTTTTGTGGACCTTCAATTCTACATAAATTCTATCTCCAATTGATCAATAGCACCTGTAAATCATTAATACAATCGCTGAACTCATCCACATCTTGATGTCGATTTCCAATAGGGGGTTTGAAATATTTTCTTGATAGTTCCCCCTAGGCCAAAGGCCTTAACCTAATTCCTGGAGGAATTACTAGAAGCTGATTATTTTGCTGGCTCATTTCCTACAACAAAGGGAATCTTCTTCACCCATGTCTTCTTCATCTTCTTGATCTAATCTGTAGTGACTTTCCCTTTTCCTTTTTCATCCTTCTGCATGTTTCTTCTCTGATTTATTGGACCTCTTATGTAGAATCTAGAAATATGACTAGTTTTGTTGCAATTGTAGCACACCACATTTCTTTGTCCAGACTAGTTGTTCCACTGTCTTTCTCTTGATCTGCACTAGTTAGCAATATGGCCAAATCTATTTCATGTATAACATCTAACATTCCTATAAAAGTTGTTCATCACATTTTTGCATTCATTTGACTTATGACCATACTTGTTACAATTAAAGCTCTGACCAGAGAATGATGGACCACTTGAATTCATTTTACTTCTACACTGAGCCACCATATGACCAAATTTATTGCAAACATAACATATACCATTAAACCTTTGAGCAGTAGGTTGTCTTACAAGATACCTTCCAGTTTTGTTCATCTAATTTCCTTGTCTAGACCTCCTTTGTATAGATCCAGAACTTTCTCCTTCCTCATATCCTAGACCTCACATGTCACCATCAGTCCTCTGAATTTTAATTAGTTCACCAATCTTGGCTAAGCTAATCTTGAACTTCTCCTTGAATTCATTTGTAGTAGTAAGTTCATCTCTGAGATCAACAATGTGTTTTTCAAGCTCTTCCTCATTGTTTTTGGATTGTTCTAACTCAAGTTCCAACTGAATAATTCAATTGCATTCTTCAGATTTCTCTTTCAGGGATTTGGCAATATTTTCTTCATTTTTCTTCATGTCTTCAATTTCCTTAGTCATCCTCGTCATAATAGATTTTGTCTCATGCTTCAGAACTACATTATCCCTAGAAAGCTTTTCACATTCTTCTATCTTTTCCTTTAGGGTTGGACTCAACTATTCATCTGCAATGCGTTTACTATCTTACTGCTTGATTTGATCATAGAGTTCCCTTCTCTTCTCTTTGGACTAGTTGATTTTTTCTTTCAGTGACTCAATGAATCTCTCAACATTTAGGAGATTTTCTTGTAATTCTCATACTTCATATTTTTCCTGATCAAGATCATCTAGGGCCACCATAAGTTGTTGTTGAGGACTACTTGAATACATTGAAACACTTTCCAAGATCTTCCCCATGTTTTTAAGCTTCTTCTGAGGAACTGAGCTCTAATACCAATTATTGGAATCAAGCAACACTGAGAGGGGGTGAATCAGTGTTGTGCAATTTTTAGCTTTATTAATCTGATCCTTAAAGTGCTAATAACATTCAACAAAAATAAAAATGCATGCACATAAGACAAATAACCACAACACCATAACACAAGGATTTTTTATGTGGAAACCTTGTTAGGGGAAAAACCATGGTGGAGGTCAATCCACAATATTATTCTGAGTATACTCAAAAGAAAAGATTACAAAAGGAGAATGCACTTGCATTCAGGCACACTGCCTAGAGCTCACTACTCAAAAAATGAAAGGATTACTACCTTAAAAATTTTTGGAATACTTCCAAAGATTTGAAATGATAAAGTAGCATCTTCAAATGCCTGATTATAGTTCCAGTTAGGCTCAACAATCAAATTATGGACCTTTTGACCGATTTTTCTCTTCTACTCTGTTCTGCTTCAATTTGCACCAAAAATCCTTAATACACAAGTGAAACTATGCATAATCACTCTAATGACCTTCTAACATTCACAACATACATCAACTCACATTGAACACACACCAAAATGATATAATCGATCACTTATATATATCTGCCACCAAGAATTCAATCGCTACATGTCGGCTTCAACAAAATAAGAAATATTCACAAACAGTTGGCTCAAATCATCCATAATATTCAATGCACATCCACAAGAGTCGGCCACAACATAGTGAGGACCCAAACCAAAAAAATTCAAACACAAAAATACTTAAACAATAACTCCTCAAATATTCGTGATACACTATATTAACAAAGTCGGCTTCCAAATACTGATGAACAAAAAATTAGTTCATCGGACCTACTAAATTCCACCCAAATTGATACGAGGCACCAAGATTTATAGATAACACATATTATGCATTGAACAATACTCCCTGAGATCCACAACACAAAATAATAATAGAAAATCTGCATATGAATAGAAGAACACGAAATTAGCGAATGCTCTGTTCTAGCTTAATAGATAAAAACTAATCTTCAATCTATCTACTAGTATGAGAAAATTGCAACATGCAGATCAACTAGTTGAGAAGGGTTGCCATCAATGACAACACCAAAAAACATGTGCAGTTTCTCTTGCCAACAATTTATGTATTTGATTTCATGCTAACCTAACTTTTTGCCTTAATTACATTGGTGAACCTGATGCCAAAACACATTTTTTGCATATTTTCATAATGCTTTTCATCATTTTTGCATGTACAAGTACGAAACACCACAATCACAACTTTTTGAGCCGCAATCAATGTGTCATGATGCATTTGCTTTCAAGAATGACACATCCACAATACCGAGCAGCATCTTCTAGCCTAAACGACACATTCACTCTGTTGCAATGCATCTATGAACCCGAGCAATGCATTTCTTGTTTATACATATCTGACAGATAGAATGATGCATCTGCCTTGTAAAATTTTGCTTTCGGTTTTTTACAGTATTTTCCAACTTTCTCTTTTTAGTTTAGTGGATTAGGGATTTTTGGGTTACTAATATGTTGTTTGTAGCATGTGGCAAGCTAGAAGGAGAGGCTAACATTTGTTTGTTGATGATTTTATAACTTTTTTCACAATCCTAAAGAAAACAAACAAACAATCACAAAAAACTTGCATTCAAATTTCATGGCTTAAAATGAACATGCATTCACTCATGGGTTTAAAATGAACACAACTTGCATTGAAACTCATCAAGGCTAAAATTTACATGCATTTTCATAGCATTGGCTTAAAATGAACATTGTTTGTCTCACACTAAGTTGGGTTAAAAATGAACAAGTCTTTTGTGTGTCTTGTGGTGTAGTATTAGCTTCTTAAGTGTGTATGCAATTATCTTGTGCTTTGTTGCAATCTTGTGAAACAAAGCCACTTAGAGGTTGTTACTTTACCACCCCCACATTTCAATTTGGGCATTAAAATGAACAAGTGTTTTCATATTTGTGTAACCCCAATTCAATAATAAAAGTATCCTCTCCCCTTGTGACTTGTGTGATCCTAGGTGCAAGAGAAATTGTTATTGACTCTAGGAATTGGGCCTTCCTTGGTGGGAAAAAGAACTCACCCCAAGGTGACTCAAACCAGCAATGAATCTTTTTAGCCAAGATACTCCTGATCGTTATACAAATGTGAATGCTAATGGAAAGCTTAGCATTATAGGTGCGGATGTGTCACGCAGACAAGTGATTCCCTCAGTACCCATGTGATGCATAAAAACCTATTGAGCGTAACCTCTTCAGGCTGGGATTCCTTCTTATCAGAGCTAATCTTGCATGTGTGGCCACCTGAACGGGTGCCCTTACTAAAAACCACTTGTGTAGTTGCCAAAATCCCTTTCTATTTGCTAGTGCAGTAACAATCATTGCCAAGACATCCTACATTCTCATAGTTCTTAGTAGAGGTGAAGAGTCTGTCATGGGAGATTCATGAGGGCTCAAATCTTGGTTGACCCGGAGAAGTGAGTGTCATGGAGGGGAGCCAATGTGGTCAAGCTTCTAAGTCACCCGCTAAGAATAAGTGCGGCTGGAGAAATCCAAGTGGGAATCCAATGGATATAGTCCTTGCCATCCATAGGGTTGTTCTTGTCTTCATTGTGCTTGTTTTTCAACATTCAAAGAAAAAATAATGTGTTTTCGAAGTGTTTTTTGAACCAATGAACACATAAACATCCTTCACAAATCTAGAACAACACATTCAAACTGAAAAAATATCAAAAATCTACCAAAAATTGCAAGGAAACCAGAATTTAGACTCTACACAATGCATCTGAGACTCTGTGCAATTCATCTGATATGCTAAACCACATTTGACAAAAGGAAAATTGCATCTGTCTATACTAAAATGCACTTGATACACATAACAACACAATTGAATTTTTGAACAACATTTTCAATCTATAACCACGCATCTAATTGTGTTGCAATGCATTTGCTTCATAGAACAATGCACTTGACCTTTTGAACCACATTTGTGGTCTGAAACAATGCATCTGCTGAAACCAACGTGAATTTGAGACTCTGCAACACATTTTCTACTTGAAACAACGCATTTTCCTATCATTTAGATAAATAATTGTCACTATCCAAACCCAAGAAGAAACATTTTCAATTTGTTTCTAGACATCTTTCCTTAGTGGCCTCTATTCAAAACCAGAAAAAGACTTGCTCAAATCTTCCATATTTGCATCTTTTAGCTTACATTTAGCTTTTACCATAGGTCCACCTTTGCAAAAATTTTAGTTGCATCTTAGGATCCATCATCATTTCCAGCATAAACAAGCTCTTAGGTCCTCATTTTTGTAGACTCTAGAATAGGAAAACTGGCCATACTTTGTGAACCCTTTGCCTTCAAAAGTAGATTATCATTGGACTAAGTCAAAATCAATCCTTTAGTCTTTGTCCTTTTGTGAGATAATTTCAACTCATAAGTCTAGTTAGGAAACCTCACTTTGTCACCTTTTCATTTTCACTTAGTCCTACCAAAAAGTCCTTTGATAATCCAAATTGAGATATTGACCAAGCTTTGAGTGGTTAGTAAACCTTTCCTAAAATTCTACCAAAGTTGATTGCACCTTAGACCTTTGCATTTGCATTGTCATACCTTAAAAAAATTTAGTCTTCCACCATTCATTTTAGTCCTCATTATCACTTTACATTTAATTGCACCCCTTATTCCAAAAATCCACAAAAAAAACATAGTGTCATACCATTCACTTTAGTCCTCATTATCACTTTGCATTTGATTGCATCCCTTATTTTCAAAAATACAAAAAACATAGTGCCATATCATTCCCATTCATAGATTTGGTTATCTTTCATCCTTCCTCATTTGAGAAAATCCTTATATGGTTGAGACTAGGTTACAAAAAAAGAGAAGACAAATGGACCCCTTTAGACAAGGAAACAACCCCTACAACTTTTCTAATGACATGAACTTAAACACAAACATGGGGACATCTTTCATAAACCCTTTTAGTGACAAGAACATGGCATCCTCATCATGCAATCCCTTTGAACCATTTATATGTAGAGACAAAAGCAAACAAGTATTCATGGAAGACTTAGAAGTTCTCACCCAAAACCCCGAAGTGGCTTCCTTTTTGGAGGAATTACTCTTACAAGATTCAAAGAGATATCTAGCTATGCTTCTACACCAAGGGGCTAAATTTACATGAGGGTTTGATATTAACACCTTAAGAGAAACATCTCCTGATCATACTACACAAACTAGTCAACCTCAATCAACACCATAACATAATGTAAACAATACCTCCATTGGTGCCATGAATCAAAATTCCATGGTTAATGCTACCTCTATTGGAAATACCACCCAAAATGCTTCGAACATAGTCAACACAACATCTATTGTGGGAACATCAACCATATCACAAGCCATATCACAATCTATCCTACAAATATCAGCGATTTTGTCACAAACTATCAAAGCTACCTTTGGGTCTTCAACCAATACCATGGGGACAAATTCATCAAACCTTTTATTTGGATCTTCATCTAGTGTTACGAGAATGACATCATCAAACCTTTTAATTGGGTCCTCAACTAATGCCATGGGAACAATCTCATTGAACCCCTTTGGGAGAAATAAAAGACAAATTACTATTCCAGGACCTCAACCAAATGTTAATACTTCGTCACACATCAATACCAATGATGAGCCAAGTCTTTGGCACATTTTGATCATACTTTTATAAATACTTTGCTATTTTTATTATGCTAAAACAAACATTCAGTCTGTTTATGGGATAGGATATAGACCTTTTTATGACTTAAATATGATGAGTATATTGTGATAAGAAGTCCCATGATTATTACCTTTAATGTTTTATTAGTCTAATAAATACTTTATGGCTTTTTGTGATAATAAACCTTCCTGCAGCCTCCACTACCAAAACTTCCTACAGCCATATTTGAAACAATGTTTTCCTTAGTTTAATACTTAATGAATGAATGAATAAAGTAATAGATTGTCTTAAAGGATGAACATGTTGAGCTAACCTTCTTCCTCAGGAAAAGATGGCGAGATATTTTGCAGGTACCACAATTGAAGGAAGGGAATTCAATTTCCACTTGAAGAATTGAAGACCAAATCCATAAAGAATGGTTCAACAACAAAAGATGAGGAGATAATTTCAACTCATCCGCCATGCAGGGAGAGTGTTCCAGAAATATAGGCCAGGCATCTTGGTGGTGCATGAATCCAGGATGATGGCACTTTAAGACTGCTAAACCAATTTGACTTAGTTCTTACATTGTCATTCACCTCTTTACTTAAGTTAAATGTAATAAATGCCTCTTGTTTTATAAGGGAAGGTTGGTTAGTAGTTAGGATCAGTTTTCAATAAATAGCCCATTCTCCTTCAGAGAAGGGGCTAAGAAAATCTCTATTGTAACACACTTTCAGTCTTAGAAATTTAGCCAAGAGATTGTGCCATATACTTGTTTTGCAGTGAATCAATAAAGCTTATGAAGTTTTTCACCTAATCTGTTGTCTACTTTTGGCACTACCTAAGGGAGCCCACTTAGGGAACTGTCCATACTTTTATTCTGCAAGTTAGAATAGCTGCATTTCCCTTCATAAAAGTTAATGTGACTATTCCTGCAGCTGGTAGAAACACAAAGCTGTCAACTGTGCCTGTAGCCACTAGGAGTAGAATAGGTTATCTTTTGAGTTTTTCATTTCCAAGCAAAGTTAAACAATAAAGTTGTTTCCAGTACTTAAATTCTAGTATAAGGAATTTTAGGAATCATGCATGTCTGGAAGGGTGATTAGTGCATATCTTGTGCTGTCCCATTTCAAGTTTATGTCCTTGGGTTGATAATTAAATGAGGTTCTTTAGTAGGTCATGACTGCCAATTGTGATGTTCAATCCTTGAGTAGAGGAATTCATGTTCCTAGTTATTGAGTTGATTAAAGAACACTACATTTTTGGTGCCGTTGCTGGGGATGGTGTCAAACTAAGAACCTATTACAGGCATGCTAGTAAAGAGTTTAAGATTTCATTCTTAGTATTTTTAGTTTAGAATTCTACATTCCAACATCTCCATAGTTAGTTTACTTTTGTTGTATGCATCGAAGAAGAGACCAATTTGGAAGATTCCTTCCTGGGAGCATAGATATTGAAGAGATTGAACTGAACCTATTCCAAGATGACTCATATCTAGATGCTGGCCAAGACTTAGTTACTTCATATTCTTCCTCTGAACTAAGATTTAACCTATCTGAAGGAACAAAATCAAATAATCCATTTGCTCTTGTAGTTCATCAATCAAGAGCTAATCCAAGAATACAACCAAGAATGGAAAATCCTATTTTTCCATTTCCAATCCCTGACCTACATGACAATAATAACCTCAAGAACATCCCTACCTCCTTACTACCAAAGTTCTATGGACTTATTATTGAGGACCCTCATACCTTCTTGTTTGAATTTGAAATCCTTTATAGAAGCTATCACTATACAACCTCAGCACACAAGCTGAAATTGTTTCCCTCTACTCTAAAGGAGGGAGCCTTGAGATGGTTCATGGGTTTGGGAAGCAATGTAGCTACAACTTGGGATGAAATGAAGACTTTGTTCTTGAGTAAATATAAAGATTATTGTAGAGGAAATGATCTGAGAGGAGATGACATCTTCAAAATGTCACAAAAGGAGGATGAAACCTTGGAGGATTATGTGTCAAGATTCTTGTTTAGTGTGCAGAATAATACTCATCATGAGCTGAATGAGGAATCTCAAAAACTTTTCTTCTTAAGGGGAGTCAATGATACTTGCATGGAGGCCCTTGACCTCATGGCAAGAGGTGATGTCACCCAAAGTGATTGGGATGATATCAAGAAAATCTGTCTTAATTACTCCTGAGTAGCTATAAAGAAGGGAAGGGGGTTTAGACCTTCTTCTATAAGAGGAAGTGGCTCTGGAGTATCTAAAGGGGAGATTACCAATCTCTTGTCCGACTTCAATCAGGATATCATCAATGATGTAGCTACTCAACTGGATACTATGTAAGCTAGAAGAAAGAAAGAGGAAGCTGAGGCAATGTTAGCTAAATATTTCCCCCACTGCCGACAAAGAAAGAAAGATTGCCGATGCAAAGCAGTGGCCAATTTGGAGGTACAAAATCTCCCTACTGAGTTCAAAACCATTGAAGGAGAGGAGGAAGTGTTCTTTGTTGCTCAGCGCAGGCCATGGGCCCTAAGACAAGGTATGCCTTAGGACCCTTTGCAAAATTTTGGTCCATATAATAGTCAATGGAAAAACCAGTACCCTCCAAACTATGGGCCATACTCCCAACCTCAGTGGAATAACCCTTGGCCAAATGCCCAACAAAACCATTGGAAATCCTCACAAGGGAATTAGCAATTATCACAGCAAAATCAGTGGCAGCCTCCGCAAGGGAATTGGCAGCAGTCTAACCAATGGAGAGGAGGCTAGCAGTGGTCAAATCCACCCATTGGTTTCCTACAACAACTGTTGTAGCATTCCATTATGCCACCTCCTATAGCTAATCAAGGTCAGAATCCAAATCCAACCCAACTACCTGCTCAGGCAACACCCAATCCAAATAACCAGCAACTGCAGTAGCAGCAACAAGTCTATTTTGCTGATCCTAATCATCAGCTTTCCTATGCTATTAACCTGAATAATATCAATTTACATCCAGGAACTCTACTACCCACACCATCTCCTCCCATAATCTTAGAATTGCAATATGAGGAGATTGACCAAGAAGAAGATACCAATGACCAAGCCCAACCAAATGAGCCAGTTCAGATTCCATCATTACCTAAGGCATCTGATAAAGTGTCCCCTCCTTTCCCACAAAGGTTGGAAGGTGAAAATGTAAAAAAACAAGAGGAACCTACCTTTGACATCCTTGACTAGCTAAAGCATATATGTGTGAAAATTCCCTTGTTCCAAGCAATCAAAGAAGTACCTATCTATAGCAAGGCCATCAAGGAGGCATGTTTGAAGAAACTAGGGAGGAAAAAGAAAGACCCTCAAACTGTCCATGTCATAGGCCAACTCTCTGACTTAATGCTAGGGAAGCTTAGCATCCCAAAATATTTAGATCTAGGAAGCCTTGTTGTGGAAATTGATGTTAATGGGTTGCAAATTAAGAATGCTTTAGTAGATCTTGGTGCAACTATCAATGTCATGACAAAGGACCTGGTTGTAAAACTTAATATTTCAGACCTAAGGGCTACACCTACAATATTACAGCTTGCTGATAGCTCAACTGTCAAACCTGATGGGGTAGTTGAAGACCTGGTAGTCACAGTGGATTCCTGGGAGTACCCTGCTGACTTTATGGTCTTATCTCTGAAGGCATCATTGGGGGGATACACTGTCATACTAGGAAGGCCTTGGTTGGCTACTATTGATGCTTACATTAGTTGTAGGTCAAGTAACATGACAATATCTGATGGGTATAGCACAAAGAAGCTTACCCTCTATTCTCCAGCCCTGCCCCAACTTGAGTTTGGAGAGGTTGTTTGGCTAGATTTGGGAGAAGAGGAGGAAGTGAACTCCATGGCCAATTTAATGATGATTACCAGAGAGCCTTTTATTGCACAACAAGAAGAAGAAAGTATACTGTCCAATATCCTACTGAATAACTATGGTACCGAATACTTTCATTGTGAAAAAAATCCATGTTCCTTGCAGACCATTCTTCCTTCCCCTACATCAGCTCATTATCCTACAGCAATTGACTGCTTACACACCTTGCTACCCCACGAGGTAGAAATTCCATTTCTTCCTGAAGTATCTATGGTAGATTTAACCTCCCAAGTTGAGGTAGCCCCAAGAAAAACCTTGAGCATCAATAAAAACCTCACTAGTGAGCAACAAGAATCTATGGTCAAAATGCTTACTAGTCATAAGTTAGCTTTTTCTTGGAAATATGGTGACATGAAGGGTTTATACCCAAAACTCTATACACATCACATATACATTAACAGTGAGTTCAGACCTGTCAGGCAGCCTCAAAGAAGAATCAATCCAGCTTTGAGAGAAATTGTTAAAGAAGAATTGTAGAAAATGTTAACAACTGGCTTTATCTACCCAATCTCGAATAGTCAATGGGTTTCCCCATTGGTTATTGTTCCTAAGAAAGGAGGAAAATGGAGGGTATGTGTAGATTACAGAGAGCTCAACTTGGGAACAAAGAAAGATTACTTTCCTCTTCCATTCATTGATCAAGTTCTAGATAATTTAGCTGGGAAAAAGTACTTCTCATTCTTAGATGGCTTCAGTGGGTACAATCAAATCAAGATTTCTCCTGAGGATCAAGAAAAGACTACTTGTATATGCCCTTGGGGAACATTTTCCTATTCAATTTTTCCTTTTGGTCTCTATAATGCACCTGCAACTTTCCAGAGGGAAATCATAAGTATCTTCTTAGATATCTCATATGATTGCATGGAAATATACATGGATGACTTTACTGCTTATGGTACAACATTTGAGGAAGCTCAAGCCAACTTGGAGAAAGTACAATAGAGATATGAAGATCACAACCTATCGCTAAATAGTCAAAAGTGCTTCATGATGATGTAGGAGGGAATAGTGCTTGGTCACCATATTTCTACTGTAGGAATACAGGTTGATCCTGCTAAGATTGAGGTCATCTCTAATCTACCCTTTCCTTCCAAGCAAAAAGAAGTAAGGAGCTTTCTAGGCCATGCTGGATACTACAAAAGATTCATCAAGGAATTCAGCCAAACAATAGGCCCCTTATACATTCTGCTAAAGAAAGATGCAATTTTTTCTTGGACAGAGGAATGTGAAAAAGCATTCCTTGATTTAAAAGTCGCCCTTACACAGGCACGTATTCTGAAAGGACCTGATTGGTCACTTCCATTTCATATTCATACTGATGCATCAGATTATTCCATTGGAGCTGTGTTAGGGCAGAAGGGTGGTTCAACAGAACATGCACTCTACTACATAAGCAAAAATCTGCAAGGGGCTGAATTAAACTACACTGTTACAGAAAAAGAAATGTTGGAAATCATCTATGCCCTCAATAAATTCAGGCATTACATCACTAGTTATCAGATATTTGTCCACAATGATCATGCATCAATCTGGTATCTCATGAACAAAAGGTCAATAGCTGGGAGACTGGCAAGATGGTTATTGCTGATGCAGGAATTTGACATTACAATTGTGGACAAGCCAGGTAAAGCCAATGTGGTTGCTGATTTCCTCTCTAGAATTCAAAGGCAAGATGACTCTGCACTTATTGAAGACTCCTTTCCTGATGAGTACCTATTTGCAATCAAGGTTATTCACCCATGGTATGCCAATATAGCAAATTATCTGGCCGCAGGAAGAACTCCTCCTCAATTCTCCCCTAAGGAAAAGAGATTATTGGTAGAGAAAAGCTTTAACTTTTCTTGGATTGCAGATTGCATGTTTTATACAGGGCCAGATCAAGTTATGAGGAGATGTGTACGAGAGGAGGACACTCATGATATACTACATGCAAGCCATGATGAGCTGTGTGGTGGACATTTTGCTGCCAAAAGAACAACAATGAAAATTTTAAATACTGGCTGCTATTGTCCAACTCTGTATAGAGATGTAGCCAAATATACCAGGAGATGTGACAACCAAAGGATGGGAAGACCAACTTGATCTGATGAGATGCCTCTATTTCCACGAGTTTTCATTACACCCTTCGACAAATGGGGACTGGATTTTATAGGACCAATTGATCCACCTTCCAATGGTAAGTCCTACATCCTTGTATGCACAAATTATGTGACAAAATGGGTAGAGGATAAACCTATGAAACATGCTAGGGATAATAAAGTAGCTAAATTCCTCTATGAGGAAATATTCACCAGGTTTGGTGTCCCTAGGGAAATAGTGATAGATCAAGGAGCACAATTCAGTTCTACACTTATCATAGCCTTAGTCAATGAATACAATATACGACACACGAAATCAACTCCTTATCACCCCCAAGCCAATGGCTAGGTTGAGGTCACCAATAGGGACATAGAGGCCATTTTGACTAAAACTGTAGATTTGCATAGGAAGGACTGGGCCGCAAGGTTACCAGAAGTTATATGGGCCTACCATACTACCTGGAAGACTACTACATGATATACACCTTTTGAAATGGTGTATGGTAAAATAGCTATGATGCCAATAGAATTCGAACATAAGACTCTAAGAACAACATTAGAGATGGACATGGATTTAACAAATGCACAAAAGGACAGAGTCATGCAGCTCAATGCTCTGGATGAGCTCCAAAAGAATGCCCTGCAACACACTGAGATGATACAACATCATAGAATAAGGTGTCATGATAAATACATCAAGGAAAAGAAATTCAAAGCAGGAGATTGGGCTCTACTTTATGACTCACGATATAAGGATAGTCCAGGAAAACTACAAACCAGATGGTTGGGTCCATATGAGATAGAGGAGGTATTCACCAATGGTGTTGTTCAATTAAGGACCATTGACGAGGTTCGATTCAAGCTACTAGTCAATGGGCATCGCCTAAAGCTCTATTCTAAACCCATTGACAATGAAACATTTCTGAGACAGTTCAAAATTAAGCAAGATAGCAACGATCCTCCATCCAAAATAATTGAGCCTAGGCTCAAATTCCCAGGCCATGCATAAAAGTGCATACCAAATCATAATAAAGGGGTTATCTAATAAGATCCCCATTCCATTCATTCATTTCATCCACAATCCGTACTCACTCTCTCTTCCACATCATCCATCTGTCATTTCCCATATCATCCACATTTCTCTGTGTCATGTATTGCAATGAAGAAGGAGGCCAAATCAGATAATTACGATGATTCTCTCCAGGTACGCTCCACTTCACTTTAAGATTGCTTTAGTTACTTTATTTATTGCATTTAATTTAGTATTAATTAGCACGAACAATTTCCTATATGGTTACCATTTCCTTTGGCTCATTCGCACGATTGAGCACATTTTTTATTACTTCGCCACGTCCTTATTATCGCTGCCATAAGCTTGTCCCATCAGTTGTCAAGAACCCTAAATATATGAAACCTGTAATTAATAATCAAACAGTCTTTCCTTCCTGCAATAATGAACCTAAATGTTTTTCGATTATCCATGATTACTCTCTCCCTAAAAAATATTGCATGATCACATTGTTTTCCCTATTTTTCTGTCACTTTTGAAAAGAGGTTCGAAAGTTTCGATTGAGGGGAGGGGCAGAGTGCTATAGAATTAGAGAAGGGTTCATTAATTAGGTTACAGGAAGTTCAGTTGGAAAAGCTAGGTGAGCATTGCTTAACGCATTTAATTATAGAAAACCAAGGAAATAGGAGGTCAGCCGATTCGGCATGAGCCTATAGACCATAGCATCCTGTTGTAGGATGTGTTGCATCTGCCACTATTCAGACAATATGTGTGGCTCAATTACTTCCTGAAGCTCGAAACTTTTAATACAGACATTGCAGAGGAATTCACAAGGACATTTCATGATGGGGAAGTAAAAGTTAGGGGCATAACGGTTAATGCATCAATTGATAGAATTGCTAAGGTAACGGGATTACCTTAGGTCGGAGAACCATTTCCCAGAGGAAGAGATGCAAGAAGCACCAGGGCTGAGTTCACTCAGCCAAATGACCCTCCTCTACAGGTAGACAAGCAAGGTGCGCAAAGAATGAGTCTGCTGCAGGACTGGGTGTCACAAGCAAGGTATATCATCAAATACATAACCTGTGAAGGTAGGTTTTCAGTCTTGCATTCTCATCACTTCAAACTTTTGTCTCATTTACGCCATGGATTGTTGATGAATATTCCCGATTTTCTTTACAATTTTCTATCCAACAGTGCTTCTAAATTTAAAAAGGGTAGGGTTAACTCTGTATCTCACCACTACCTTATTAAATTACTTGCTGAAAAATCCATTCAAGATGCATCAAGAATGACCTAGGAGGAATTCACGGTCCCATTCAATCCTAAAATTCAAAATGCAGGACCTAGGGGTGAACCTCTTACCTTTAAGAAACGAACCTCCCAGTCCACAGGCCAAACCTTTGCTGCTATGTCCTCTCCTCAGGAATCATCCAGTTCACAGGATGATGCTCCTCTTTCTGAAAGAACTCCTAAGCAGCCAGCACAAGGTCCTATCAAAATTCATGAGCCGTCTCCTAAGAAGGGCAGAGAGGTACATGAGGAATGCCAGAACAAAGAAGGAGAATTGGTTTCCCTTAGTTATGCAGCCACCTATTCTCCTATGGCCATTATTGGCTATACAGGGGGATAACAACACTTCTAACAAAGTTCTGAAGATAATAGATGGAAAAGGCTGGAGGCAATGTGAGCTCACTTCTAGAGTTTCTAGAATGGCGAATGTGGACAGCAACTGAGTGTAGATCTGAGAGAGTTTTCCAGAAGAAGGAATGCTAGACTTGTTGAAGGGTCCAACAAGTAGTTGGTTGAGGGGAGTGATGAGCCAAGTCTTTGGCACATTTTGATCATACTTTTATAAATACTTTGTTGTTTTTATTATGCTAAAACAAACATTCAGTCTATTTATGGGATAGGATATAGACCTTTTTATGACTTAAATATGATGATTATATTGGGATAAGAAGTCCCATGATTATTACCTTTAATGTTTTATTAGTCTGATAAATACTTCATGGATTTTTGTGATCATAAACCTTCTTACAGCCTCCACTACCAAAACTTCCTGCAGCCATATCTGAAACAATGTTTTCCTTAGTTTAATACTTAATGAATGAATGAATAAAGTAATAGATTGTCTTAAAGGATGAATTTGTTGAGCTAACCTTCTTCCTCAGGAAAAGATGGCGAGATATTTTGCAGGTACCACGATTGAAGGAAGGAAATTCAATTTCCACTTGAAGAATTGAAGACCAAATCCATAAAGACTGGTTCAACAACAAAAGATGAGGAGACAGTTTCAACTCATCCGCCATGCAGGGAGAGTGTTCCAGAAATCTAGGCCAGGCGTCTTGGTGGTGCATGAATCCAGGATGATGGCGCTTTAAGACTACTAAACCAATTTGACTTAGTTCTTACATTGTCATTCACCTCTTTACTTAAGTTAGTTAAATGTAATAAATGCCTCTTGTTTTATAAGGGAAGGTTGGTTAGTAGTTAGGATCAGTTTTCAATAAATAGCCCATTCTCCTTCAGAGAAGGGGCTAAGAAAATCGCTATTGTAACACACTTTCAGTCTTAGAAATTTAGCCAAGAGATTGTGCCATATACTTGTTTTGCAGTGAATCAATAAAGCTTATGAAGTTTTTCACCTAATCTGTTGTCTACTTTTGGCACTACCTAAGGGGGCCCACTTAGGGAACTATCCATACTTTTATTCTGCAAGTTAGAATAGCTGCATTTCCCTTCATAGAAGTTAATGTGACTGTTCCTACAGCTAGCAGAAACACAGAGTTGTCAACTGTTCCTGCAGCCACTAGGAGCATAATAGGTTATCTTTTGAGTTTTTCATTTCCAAGCAAAGTTAAACAGTAAAGTTGTTTCTAGTACTTAAATTCTAGTATAAGGCATTTTAGGAATCATGCATGTCTGGAAGGGTGATTAGTGCATATCTTGTGCTATCCCATTTCAAGTTTACATCCCTTGGTTGATAATTAAATGAGGTTCTTTAGTAGGTCATGACTGCCAGTTGTGATGTTGAATCCCTGAGTAGAGGAATTCATGTTCCTGGTTATTGAGCTGATTAAAGAACACTACAACCAATGCCAATATTCCCCAAAGGAAAAACAAAATTTCCCCCCATGGCCACATTTACCAATTGGGACAAGGAAACCAAATAACACAACACATGACTCCATTTGGGTATCAAAACATTCGAGGGAAACATATTCCACAAATACAAACTAACACTGTTAGAATGCACATTCCCAGATACATGTCACATATCCTTACACAACAAAAAATTCCAACCCAAAATTTAGCACACATTCTACAACAATACATCCCAAATCAAAACATGGGAACTCATGGGATACTTGTTACCAACATGTGTGATGCCACAAATAACCCTATAGTAGATGCAATCATAGCTCAAGTCCTTTCCTTGCAAAAATAAGTGGAGAACATGCAATTCTCCAATAAAAAGACCCACACATCATATGACTTATGTCCATACCCATTTGACATGAATTTACACATGCCACTGTTCCCTCTGGGATATGTGGTACCCAACTTCTCCAAATATAAAGGCAAGACTAATCCCCTTGAGCACATACGAGAATTTACAACCAATTGTGTGGACATTGCATATGAACATACTTATCTGATGAAACTCTTCCCTAGGATTCTTGTGGGTCCCGCATTATTAGAAACCCATGATCAGATTTGCAAACTAGAAAAGCCTTCCATAGAAGAGAAAAAAAAAGAAGCAAGAGATTTGCAAGATGTGCAAATATTATTATTCGAGAATTCAATTAATTACAAGATATGATTTGCTTTATAAAAGCAAAGATGCAAACCCTAATCTTATCTTGAGCAACAAGATAGCTTGATAAGATAAAGATAAAGCCTAAAACTTAGGAATTAAATATTGCCTAAGTAAACTTATGCAAAGTGTAATTAATAATTAATTACACCAACACCCCCCCATAAGTGCAACTTAGGGAGAAGCAAAATAAAGCATGCACCTAAAACTAAGATGAATGCTGCAAGAAAGCATGAATGGGTCCCGGAAACAAGGCCTGATCAGGTACCCAAGTAAAAATGTAAAGAGGAAGTAGAGAAGGAAAACCCAGTGGGACAAAACCCCCCTACAATGAGATGACTGCTGCAAAGAAGCACTGGAAGATCACTGTGGAGTAACACTGGAACCACAATCTGACAAGCAAGGAAAGATACTTCTATCTACAACTGAAACCAAAACTAGAATCATGATAATGTGACAGCAGACCCGATGCCATGGAACACTCGAAAACTCACAAATTGGAACAACCCTGGAATCTGTGAAGCAACAGGAGATGCGATGATGATAGAATCTAGAAACCGTGTATCTCGATGCTGATGCCAAACTGAGACTGAAACTCTTCCATGGGAAGGAGTACCAAAAATAGACTCTGGAACAATAACCACAAAAACATGGCCCTCAAACTGAGAAGAATCTGAACCAATGAGGATCAAGAAACATAATCTCCCAATTGAAGTGTGAACCAATGAATCTGACATGTGTCAATTTATAGCAACAAATGTGGCCAAAAGAAACTAGAAGACCAGATAACCCATGCGAGTTGCCATCAAAACAAAATGAAATATGGTGATCAAAGTGAAAACTACACTCTAATCAAATTTATTATGCAAGAAACCCCCCCTGAATGGAACTTTATCCTAGTTCGTTTATTACAATAACCCGACGATTGTAAAAGGAGAGCATACAAACATGCATAAATAGAAAATAGAAATTGATGTCAGATCTGTGTAGAGGACATAATCAGCTTTTCGATGCCGTGAAAAAGACGAAAAAAGGATCACCGAGTCAAAACATATGCCCTCCGAAGTGAAATATGAACATCTGACTTCAATTGGAAAAATATTGCATCAAATAGAAAAATTTCTAGAAACAGACTGCACCATCAGAAAATTGGGCTCACCAACTTTCTAGCGATATCTCGTTTAAAAAAAAACGTCTCCAGGATCAAAAGTTATGGAAAAATCAAAAAAACAGCTGTATGGAGGCAAATTAGGGTTTTCACAGGCTAAGTGGGCACAAAAATTAAACACCTTTAGGCCTGGCCCCCGGTCTGCCATATGACCGCGGGCAAGGCTGGCGCAAAAAAAGAGCCCGCTGCCAATGGTGGCGGTGGGGCTGAGATCTGGTGGTGGTCAGGGCGGCACCACCCCCATGGGTGAAGCCCCCGGTCGGTAATGAGACCAAGAGCAGAGGACAGAGGGGTGTGGGAGGTGAGAGCCGGGGTGAGCAATGGACACCGACGGAAAAGTTCAAACACCGGCGAAGAAAATGGACAGCAGACAGTAAAATGAATGCAGGGGTGGCCAGAAATGGTAGCCAGAAGCGGCGGGAGGTATGCCTAGTACGATAGTACCAGATATTGAATGCCTCATAATTTTATTTTTTAAATCACACCCCAAAAAAAATATACACCCAAAACTTTATAAAAGTGCCCATACAAAATTTATAAAGCCCGATAAATAAAAAATTGCAGAGTATGTATTTTGATTTTTTTTTTGCAAAATAAATATCATACCTAAAAAATTTTTGCCTCACGAATAGCTGACGCCGAACATAGGCAAATTATATGTCATTTTTCATCTCTCAGATACTTTGGATCTAATGGAAAAGTCCAATCTGTCTGAAAACGCACCAAAAGCTTCGCAACTCCCAGATCTGACAAATCTTCAAACCCTCATAACTCTGGAATAAAATGTCAGATTCAAGCGAAACAAAAGTCGATCTTGACTTTCTCAACAGCCCTGGACTCAAAAATGAGCTCAGATTTCCTCCAACATGCGCCGAAAGTGACCATGAAAGAGAACCCAAATAGAGAGACAAACTTGAGGTCTGAAACCCTCAAGGAATCCCGAACGAACTTTGCAAAGATTTTCTGCAAAAATATGAGAAGGGGCTACAAATAAGGGCTCTGATACCATGTTAGAAACCCATGATCAGATTTTCAAACTAGAAAAGCCTTCCATAGAAGAGAAAAACAAAAAAGAAAGAGATTTGCAAGAAGATGTGCAAATATTATTATTCGAGAATTCAATTAATTACAAGATATGATTTGCTTTATAAAAGCAAAGGTGCAAACCCTAATCTTATCTTGAGCAACAAGATAGCTCGATAAGATAAAGATAAATCCTAAAACTTAGGAATTAAATGTTGCCTAAGTAAACTTATGCAAAGTGTAATTAATAATTAATTACACCAACACGCACTTGAATGGTTTTCTACCTTTCCCAAAGGAATAATGTCATGGGAGGAACTTGCTAATAAATTTGTAGAAAATTATGCTTATAACATTGACATTGACATTACCGTTGCCAATTTATATACGACGACCCAAGAAGACACTAGTGAATCATTCATTCCATTTTTCCAAAGATGGCGGGGTCTGGCAAGTCGATGTCCTATCGAGATACCAAAAAAGGAGAAGGTAAACATGTTTTTCCAAAACCTTGTTGGCCCCTTGAGATAAAATTTACAAGTTCATTGTTGCACCACTTTCACAGATCTTGTCGGAAAAGGAGTCCAACTTGAAAAATCTCTTATTTCCAAGGGAGAACTCAAATATGGTAACAAGAACACAAACCCAAACCCACCAAATGACAAAAACAAATATTGGGTCAAAAAAAACATATAACCAATGATGGCATTGTTGATGCTAAAGCAGTAAACGTGATAGGTCTTGCAATAATGCTAAGAGGAACTCAACCACAAAATGCACCATTGACCACACCAACACCTACTGCAAATGCCATCCAGAAAAATCAAGATCAAGGGAAACAACGTCAAACTCAACAGTTTCCAAAAAGATGCACATATACCCCCTTGGGTGAACCAATCAAAGTTGTCCTCAAAAAGCTCCTCCAAAACAATGTCATCAAAATGTAGGACCCTAAACCATATGACCCCGGGTAGTTCAAGCCATCATGGTGGGACAATAATGCATTTTATGATTACCATCATGCAAAAGGGCATAAAAATTATTCTTGTAGACAATTAAGAAATCTTATACATGATCTCATTGAAAATCATACCATTGAACTAGATGGTCAACAATTTTCTTCAAACTCAGACCATACAATTCATAAAAACCCACTACAGGATCATGGTTCTGGCAACCCATCTATGTTAGGTCCAAAGAATAACAATTGAGCCAATTACACTCGCACCACCTTTAACTATTCCAGTGGACCCATAATTAACCACCTTTGAGTTTTTGACGAACATGTCAATACTATCACCATTAAGAAAACTCTGGAGTGTAATGTCACCACCTATAGAGGTAAAGTCACAATAGTTAGTCCTCCTGCTAGACAGCCAAAGATCACAATACTCGGTCCATCTTCCAAACAATCACAACCCAAGGGACAATTTAATCTTATTGACCAATTGGGAAAAATGCCTGCTCAAATCTCCATACTCAAGCTACTATGCATCTCGCCTACACAAAAAGCCATACTTGATAAGGTCTTACAGGAGTCTTCCATACCAACCGACATTGATGTCAACCACTTCAAAGCCATGGTCAGATACTTGACCACTCCCCATCACATTACTTTTTTAGACAGATTATTCTTTAGCTAAACCATCTCACAATGACGCACTATATATCAAAGTCTTCGTCCATAAACATAAGGTTAGACGAGCCTTAGTAGATGGTAGAGGAGGATTGAATATATGCTCCCTAAAACTAGTCAAAGCACTAGGATTCTTTGATGCTTGTGTAGATGCTACCAAAAGCATTGTCATAAAGGCATATGATGATGAGGAATGCTCTTCTAGGGGCATTATCACACTTCCCATTCAGCTAGGGCCAGTTATTGTAGATACCACATGTCAAGTCCTGGATCTTGAGCTACCATACAACATCTTACTTGCCCTAGATTAATGCCTTAAAGGCTGTACCATCCACTTACCATCAATTTCTGAAGTTTCCTTTTGATGGCAATGAAATTCCCATACCTAGAGATCCTGATCCTTTCTAGTATTGCACCAATTTGAGAGGTATTTCAGAACACCAAGTGCCCATTAACCGTGAAGCTTTGACATCCACTTCTTCTAAATACATTGATCCATCCACACTCACCAAACCATCCATGTCCACTTCTTTGACCTCCACCATACCATCTTCTACCATCATCCAAAGTGTCAACCCTAATATCAAGATCCAAGACTAAGGTTGCAGAGAATACAAATTGAACATGACCTATTGTATCACTAAAATACCCAAGTCTCCAAAAGCTTATGGTAGAACTTGTTTTAAACTGGAGCCCAAAGAGATTTTTAAAGTTCCTTTGACAATGACTTTCACAAAATGGGGAGAACTGAACAAAGAAGACATTGAAGACATATCGACTTGGATTTACAAAAACCCAGAAGACCCATCCCCGTTACCAGTACAACAATATGGAAAAGGCTATGAAATGATGAAGGAAAAAGGTTATGATGGAACTAGTGGCCTTGGTAAAAATAAGACAGGAAGAAGGGAACCTATAATTCCTTATGGAAGGCCAAAGTATCTAAGGTTAGGGTTTTAGCTAATTGAAACTGAAAATCCATGTACCCATGTACTTTCAGGTGAGAGCATGAATGTTTCTAAATGTGTCAAGACAATTGAAAATTCCCATACCAACACTAACTCATTTGACTGCAAAATACGGCAAAACTTTTTGACGAAAGATGTACAATTAGATGAATCATCAGGTACATGTGTACTTAATGTGTACTTTTCATCTTTTCTAAAATTTGTGCCCGACGTTCATCAAAAATTTGACAAACAGTGATTTTCGTTAAAATTTTGACTATCATAAATATTAATAAATAAAGGTGAGTTCGACAATTTATCTATACTTGCAACAATGTTTTCATGCTATACTTGTGAATTTTCCCTACTTGAGAATTTCCTATACTTGTGACAGTTTGTTGAGGTTATAGGCCAAATTTTTTTGGTGCAAAATATCATAATTATTAGATTTTGTTACCTATCTATGATTAAAAATTATTGGAGTTTGAGTTTGATATTTTTTGAAGATCTAAATATTCAAGCTTGGTAAAGAAAAATCATGTCAGATAATATTAGTGCAGAACAAAATGAAGAGACACTTGCTAGATTGTGGGCTAGATTGAAAAGAAAGGGTGATGGGAAATGTTATTGTCCTTGCAATAATTGAAAGGGTTTAAAGATGAAAAGACTTTTAATCACAACAGCTGAGAAACATCGTAGGCAACATGGTCACATTGAAGGGAGGCATGATTATCGTCCATTGGTAAGTTGTTCATTATATATCTTAATTATATTGATTGAATTTGTAAATGTTTATATCGTTTTAACATTTTTTATATATATAAAAAATCACTTGATCATGATCATGGTTTATTTGTGTTGATCATTATTATAAAGGTGGGACGCCCTAGGGAACATGATATGGATTATCACAGCCCAAAGAATGTGGTTTTGCAAGCAGAGGAACATGGAGTTGTGAATATCGAAGATGATGTAAATGATCCTATGGAAGAAGATGATCATGCGCCAGAAAACACAGTTAAAGATGATGGTACAAATACATTGATCCATGACACATTTAGTGGTGCAGCTGATCATGATGATCGAGATGACTTTGATGATGTTCATGATTTACTTGTACTTGAGAAGGCATACAAGCCCCTTTATGAAGGCTCCCAAACAACTCTTCTCTTTGTTGTATTGTTGTTGGTGAACTTTAAGGTTATGAATGGTTTATCCAACATAGCAATCTCACTACCATTAAGGTATGTCATATATGTCATCTATTTTAATTGTTGTTAGTTCATCACTAGTAATATAAAGGATGAAATATGTACCACTAATATTCTTTATATTAACAAATTATTTTTTTGTTGTAGATTAATAGGTGAATTTTTGTTACCACCATCTAATATTTTACCTTGCTCATACCAAGATTTATCTACCATTATGAAAGATATTGGAATGGAGTATCAAGCAATAGATGCATGTCCCAATGATCATATTATATATCATAAACAACATGAATTTGCAACATAATGCCCAAAATTTCATATCAATAGATATCAAATAGATCAACCAGCAAAAAAGGTGCCTTGCAAGGTTCTTCGTTATATTCCCATTATTCCACGTATGCAACGATTATTTAGGTGCGAAAGCTTAGTGCAATTTATGGATTACCATGCATAGAATAAAAGTGGAGATGACATTCTTTGAATGCCTGTGGATGGTTCTGCATTTAGGGAGATGGAGGAAAAATGGCCACACTTTAAAGAAGAACCTTGTAATCTCAGGCTTTCATTGGCAGCAAACGGTGTCAATCCATTTGGAGAGCTGATATCTATTTACTCGGTGTGACATGTTTTTGTTATCAACAATAACATTCCTACATGGATGTCAATAAAGAGGGAGCACATAATGTTGGAAATGATTGTTCCAAGTATTTGTTTACATAATTTTTTTTTAACATAGTAGCATCTCATTTGTCTTATTTGTTGCATAATGACTTATATTTTTTTCATTTAATAGTCATGTACATTATTTTATATATATTGCAGTAAAATGGTTATAATAATTATGTAATGTTTATGTTCATTCAACTGGGTAAGTACCAAGTTAAAGATATGAATGTATATATCGAGCCTCTTCTTGACGAGTTACTAAAGTTGTGGAATGGCATCACTATGTATGACGTCTCTAGACCAATAGGACAAAGACAATTTCAATTCCATGCAATGCTTGTATGGACAATTCATGATGCCCCAGGGCTAACACATTTTTGTGGTATGTTATAACATTCGACTACACTTTAACGATATTTAATTTTATGAAGTAGATATCATGCATGTTTTTAAATAATCTATTCATTATATATAATTATAAAAATTGACATAATTACTCCAATTATATATGATCTTGTAGGTCTTCAAACAAAGGGAGAATTTGCATGTCTAGTTTGTGGTCCAAAGATGAAATCTCGTCATTCAACAAGTTTAGGAAAGTAGGTGTTTGATGAGTATAGGCACTTCCTCCACATAAATCATAAGTATCGAACTACTGAAAAAAATATTCTCAATGGGAAAGAAGAGACTACATCAAAACCACGAAGAATGACACCTCGCCTATGGAAGTTGGAATATAAAAGAATTAATCGTCAAGGTTATACATCAGATCAAACTGTTTATCTATCATATATGATATGTTTGGAATTTATATTTTTATATTGTGTTTTTTTTACTCATGCTATAATTGGCAATGATTGTTGTTAATTTGTTTAACTTATATGCTTCATGAAGGTCATCAAGGCATTAATGGTCAGCTTCCACAAGGACTGAAAATTTATCCCAAACAATTTAGTAGGCTTCCCTTCTATGAGCAGCTACAAATTGTGCATTTGTTTGATACAATGCATATCGGAAAGAATATAACATAAATGTTATGGAAAATATTGGATGGAGGTCATGACAAAGAAAAAAATGTCAAAATTTGTAGTGACATTCAGGAAGCCAATCATGCAATGAAAAATGTCATTCAATTAAATAGCGATGGAGACCAAATTAATATAAGGGTATGTGCAGGATCATCGTGCAAAAAATAAGCCCTTAAGTGGCAAAAAATTCAGAAAAATCAGTATTAGGAAACTTGACGTAAATAATTGAATAAGTTATCTATATTATTTCAAAAATATGTAAGAATAGAATTTGTAGAAAATTGAATGTAGTTTCTAAAGTACTATGTTTATTTAAAAATAAATAAAATCTATTTGGTGAAAATTTGAAATTTCAATGCAGTAGTACTTAAATTTCAGGGAAAAAATAAGAAGTAGGTGTCTGCTGACCACCTAACCATAATAAAATGATAATATTTTTTGTAAGATTTTATATATAAGTAGAGGACTCGTAATGGATGTGATGCATATTTTTTTGTAATTTTTTCCAAGTAAATAATTAATTATGAATTTTTTATTACAACTTTTAGAAAATATAAAACTTATGTGACCACCTTAACTTGGTCAAAACTTCATGAAATTTAATTTTTCTTTTTAATCCTATAGTATGTGAAGCATAGAATGTGGCATGTTTTGGATTCAAAAATATGATACCGTTGAAAGTTATAGATGTTTTTCAATCAGCCTATCGATCAGGACTTTAGTAAAGTAATTCTAATAGAAATGAATAATAATTATTTATTAAATTTAAATTAAATCATAATTTATATTTTTGGAAAGCTGAGAATCTCCTCTAAAACCTTTTGTTTCATTAATTTTGGGTGAAAAAAAAAGTCGTCAACCACATACCCTACAAATATTGCCACTTTTTGGCGCACCATGATCCTGCACATACCCATAAGCACCCTTCCTTGGTTATTAATGGAGTAGCAAAGCAATGCTATAAAATAAGTCATACGAAAAATTTGATTTCCCACAGGATTTACTATGAACATAAACAATATCATAATAGAGAAAGGTGAATTTCGGTCAGGGATGAAAACACATGATTGGCATACCTTCATTAAGGTAATTATTCTGGCATATTTTATATATTTTTGTATATTGCATGTACTTTTCAGTGTATATGTTTACTAGTTTTAGAAAAATAATGAAAAGATTCTTTTATAATTGTTGCAGTACGTTCTACCTCTATCCCCCCCAGACAACTTTGACAACAATGTCAAGCAATTTATATATGATCTTGGAAAATACATGAGGTAAGTATCGATATTTGTTCAATTCGTTGTATAGATCTTATATTTTCCATTTTTTTTACTTGTTATGTAATATATTGTATATTTTTGTTAAATCACGTTAATATATTTGCACCTTGAATCACTTGTAGATGGTTGTCATCTAAAGAAATCCATAAAGAAGATATAAATTATTGGAAGAGAAAAATTCCTCGTCTAATGTGTGAAATGAAAAAGTGTCTACCTTCGACATTTTTCAATGCACAAGAACACTACCTCATACACCAAGTTGAGGAGATTGAATTGTGTGAACCTATACACACAAGGTCAATGTGGATGGTTGAGAGGCACTTGAAATTTTTGAAGACTTTAGTTAGAAAAGGAGCACATCCTGAGGGTTCTATTTTGGAAGGATATATGGTATGCCAGACCATGCTGTACATTATTGAATATCTTCCTAAGTTCGGAACAAAGATCCATGTAGATCTCATTTGGGATCCCAAATCCATTAACAAATTCAAAGGGGAGTACCTGATGGGGAATGGTAGATTGAGGAAAGTGAGAGGTAATTATAAGATGGTCATGGAGATTAATTAGAATACATTTTACATTGCTTTCAATTTCTTGAAAAGAAACAACAGAGAACTATTCCAAATGAAAGAATCTTCCACACACAAATAGAAAAGTACTGGTATTGTATTACTCCAGAAAATAAGTCTTTCATTGCTTGTCAATAATTCCAAATGAAAGAATCAGAGACAAGTGACTTATGATTGGCAATAATTCAAACTATTTGGAACTTCTATGTTTATAACTTGTATAAACAAGCAGGGATGCAATTATTAGATTCTTCTTTAATAATCCAAAATAATATTCCTAAGTTGTGAATAATCAAGAGGACTTTAATCTTTACTTGAAAGACCCAATTAATTATGCCACATAGATACAACAAATGTGCACTGATAAATTGAAAATATGCTTGATATATCAATTTAAACAACAAATTAATATTAAATATGGAGACAATCTAGCAATATCTTCAATTAACTTAACAAACAATTGATACCAACATAAAGCCATCAAATCAAAGATTTTCCATTAACTTCATCAAAAAATTTACACGCACATCTTGGTCCTTTATGATGTAAACATTGTATCAATCCCTATTCTCCTACTTCTTCTATCTACTCCTATCTTAATAATTTTTTCTTGGTCTTGGTCTCTCTTATTTATAGGAGAGGCAACAAGCTTTAGACCAAAAGACATGACTTTTGATAACAAAACTTAACTAACATGTAAAATATAACTAAAACAATTAACAACTAACACATGACAATTTTGTTAATCTCTGAGTAAAAGCCCGAGTATCCCAAGACCTGTGAAAAGCTTTTACTTTATGATAATCATCATTGATAGTGATTAATATTCATTTAAACTGAGGTATTTCTCCAACCACTTGCTTATGGTTAAATCATTAGGCCACTTGTATTCCTGTGCAACAGTGAAGTTTGACAGGTGGCTTTTCCATCTGCTATCGAGCAAGTTTCTGGCATCTACAACAAACTTTGTATAACCATTATCCAATGCAATAATTCCATCAAGCAGAGCATGAAATTTTTCCAGATTGATATTACCATCACCCTGTATATCTGTCAAACATTGTGGAACCATTTGATCAAATTCATTTCTCCATTCATCCACATCCTTGAGTTGACCATCACCTTTAACGATCAGAGGGCTAAAACTGTGTTTTATTGAATCAAATGAATTCCTTCTATTTTCTACCTTCTTCTTCATATCAATCAACTACTTATGCTTATCAATTATTCCTATTGCCATTTCTTGAGTAGGTTTTAACCTTGGGGGTGCATCAAGATCTCTTTGTGTGGCTTTACACAGAGTGGTTAAGATATGGTAAGTGGGCTGCCATCTTTTCTATAATTCCTCTAAGACAGAGGAATTAGTATTTATTTGTTCCAAAGCTTTTACCAAATTACTAAAGCCCTCATGAACTCCACTTATTTTCTCTTTTAAAACTTCAACTCTGTGTTTCAGTATTTCCTCCAAGGTACTCAAGATGTGTCATTTGATATCGTCCATATTATGATTCTTTAGTTTCTCAACCTCTTCTCTCAATTGTTGAATCTATGGATCTTCAACTGAAGCAGGTAGATGATATACAACCATTTCATTCCCCTTTTCATCTGTGGCTTGTAGCAATTTTTGTTTCAATATGACATTTTCAATGAATAACTTATGTATCTACTCATTTGATAGTTTGAGTCTTTTCTCATACTCTGTCATCTTCTTTTCCATGTTTTCCACTACATCTCTTGTAAACATTCCTAAATGAATTGTCATGGTTGCTACTTCTATGGGAGTAGTGTCCTTCATAGTTCTGACCAGAGCAGACCCTCTCATTTCCTACACCACATCTAGAAGCCTAGGCTTCCTTGTGCTTTTTTGTTTCATCCATAGGGAAAGGGTCTAGGTGGTTGGATTATATCCTGTCCCTGATACTCCTTCTGAATCAAAATTTGCAACCAATTTAGGATCATCTTGAGCTCTGATTTGATCCAACAGAAACACTTTGGAGAGCTCCATTCCTTGTATAATGAGAATGTTACTTTTCAACACTAACTCCTTTGCTTCTTTAGGAGTAATATTGACATTGTCAATATTTAACTCTAACATT
>VDFB02256132.1:79400225-79477869 GCA_007258455.2 Sequoia sempervirens | reverse complement strand
AAATTTACAAGTTCATTGTTGCACCACTTTCACAGATCTTGTCGGAAAAGGAGTCCAACTTGAAAAATCTCTTATTTCCAAGGGAGAACTCAAATATGGTAACAAGAACACAAACCCAAACCCACCAAATGACAAAAACAAATATTGGGTCAAAAAAAACATATAACCAATGATGGCATTGTTGATGCTAAAGCAGTAAACGTGATAGGTCTTGCAATAATGCTAAGAGGAACTCAACCACAAAATGCACCATTGACCACACCAACACCTACTGCAAATGCCATCCAGAAAAATCAAGATCAAGGGAAACAACGTCAAACTCAACAGTTTCCAAAAAGATGCACATATACCCCCTTGGGTGAACCAATCAAAGTTGTCCTCAAAAAGCTCCTCCAAAACAATGTCATCAAAATGTAGGACCCTAAACCATATGACCCCGGGTAGTTCAAGCCATCATGGTGGGACAATAATGCATTTTATGATTACCATCATGCAAAAGGGCATAAAAATTATTCTTGTAGACAATTAAGAAATCTTATACATGATCTCATTGAAAATCATACCATTGAACTAGATGGTCAACAATTTTCTTCAAACTCAGACCATACAATTCATAAAAACCCACTACAGGATCATGGTTCTGGCAACCCATCTATGTTAGGTCCAAAGAATAACAATTGAGCCAATTACACTCGCACCACCTTTAACTATTCCAGTGGACCCATAATTAACCACCTTTGAGTTTTTGACGAACATGTCAATACTATCACCATTAAGAAAACTCTGGAGTGTAATGTCACCACCTATAGAGGTAAAGTCACAATAGTTAGTCCTCCTGCTAGACAGCCAAAGATCACAATACTCGGTCCATCTTCCAAACAATCACAACCCAAGGGACAATTTAATCTTATTGACCAATTGGGAAAAATGCCTGCTCAAATCTCCATACTCAAGCTACTATGCATCTCGCCTACACAAAAAGCCATACTTGATAAGGTCTTACAGGAGTCTTCCATACCAACCGACATTGATGTCAACCACTTCAAAGCCATGGTCAGATACTTGACCACTCCCCATCACATTACTTTTTTAGACAGATTATTCTTTAGCTAAACCATCTCACAATGACGCACTATATATCAAAGTCTTCGTCCATAAACATAAGGTTAGACGAGCCTTAGTAGATGGTAGAGGAGGATTGAATATATGCTCCCTAAAACTAGTCAAAGCACTAGGATTCTTTGATGCTTGTGTAGATGCTACCAAAAGCATTGTCATAAAGGCATATGATGATGAGGAATGCTCTTCTAGGGGCATTATCACACTTCCCATTCAGCTAGGGCCAGTTATTGTAGATACCACATGTCAAGTCCTGGATCTTGAGCTACCATACAACATCTTACTTGCCCTAGATTAATGCCTTAAAGGCTGTACCATCCACTTACCATCAATTTCTGAAGTTTCCTTTTGATGGCAATGAAATTCCCATACCTAGAGATCCTGATCCTTTCTAGTATTGCACCAATTTGAGAGGTATTTCAGAACACCAAGTGCCCATTAACCGTGAAGCTTTGACATCCACTTCTTCTAAATACATTGATCCATCCACACTCACCAAACCATCCATGTCCACTTCTTTGACCTCCACCATACCATCTTCTACCATCATCCAAAGTGTCAACCCTAATATCAAGATCCAAGACTAAGGTTGCAGAGAATACAAATTGAACATGACCTATTGTATCACTAAAATACCCAAGTCTCCAAAAGCTTATGGTAGAACTTGTTTTAAACTGGAGCCCAAAGAGATTTTTAAAGTTCCTTTGACAATGACTTTCACAAAATGGGGAGAACTGAACAAAGAAGACATTGAAGACATATCGACTTGGATTTACAAAAACCCAGAAGACCCATCCCCGTTACCAGTACAACAATATGGAAAAGGCTATGAAATGATGAAGGAAAAAGGTTATGATGGAACTAGTGGCCTTGGTAAAAATAAGACAGGAAGAAGGGAACCTATAATTCCTTATGGAAGGCCAAAGTATCTAAGGTTAGGGTTTTAGCTAATTGAAACTGAAAATCCATGTACCCATGTACTTTCAGGTGAGAGCATGAATGTTTCTAAATGTGTCAAGACAATTGAAAATTCCCATACCAACACTAACTCATTTGACTGCAAAATACGGCAAAACTTTTTGACGAAAGATGTACAATTAGATGAATCATCAGGTACATGTGTACTTAATGTGTACTTTTCATCTTTTCTAAAATTTGTGCCCGACGTTCATCAAAAATTTGACAAACAGTGATTTTCGTTAAAATTTTGACTATCATAAATATTAATAAATAAAGGTGAGTTCGACAATTTATCTATACTTGCAACAATGTTTTCATGCTATACTTGTGAATTTTCCCTACTTGAGAATTTCCTATACTTGTGACAGTTTGTTGAGGTTATAGGCCAAATTTTTTTGGTGCAAAATATCATAATTATTAGATTTTGTTACCTATCTATGATTAAAAATTATTGGAGTTTGAGTTTGATATTTTTTGAAGATCTAAATATTCAAGCTTGGTAAAGAAAAATCATGTCAGATAATATTAGTGCAGAACAAAATGAAGAGACACTTGCTAGATTGTGGGCTAGATTGAAAAGAAAGGGTGATGGGAAATGTTATTGTCCTTGCAATAATTGAAAGGGTTTAAAGATGAAAAGACTTTTAATCACAACAGCTGAGAAACATCGTAGGCAACATGGTCACATTGAAGGGAGGCATGATTATCGTCCATTGGTAAGTTGTTCATTATATATCTTAATTATATTGATTGAATTTGTAAATGTTTATATCGTTTTAACATTTTTTATATATATAAAAAATCACTTGATCATGATCATGGTTTATTTGTGTTGATCATTATTATAAAGGTGGGACGCCCTAGGGAACATGATATGGATTATCACAGCCCAAAGAATGTGGTTTTGCAAGCAGAGGAACATGGAGTTGTGAATATCGAAGATGATGTAAATGATCCTATGGAAGAAGATGATCATGCGCCAGAAAACACAGTTAAAGATGATGGTACAAATACATTGATCCATGACACATTTAGTGGTGCAGCTGATCATGATGATCGAGATGACTTTGATGATGTTCATGATTTACTTGTACTTGAGAAGGCATACAAGCCCCTTTATGAAGGCTCCCAAACAACTCTTCTCTTTGTTGTATTGTTGTTGGTGAACTTTAAGGTTATGAATGGTTTATCCAACATAGCAATCTCACTACCATTAAGGTATGTCATATATGTCATCTATTTTAATTGTTGTTAGTTCATCACTAGTAATATAAAGGATGAAATATGTACCACTAATATTCTTTATATTAACAAATTATTTTTTTGTTGTAGATTAATAGGTGAATTTTTGTTACCACCATCTAATATTTTACCTTGCTCATACCAAGATTTATCTACCATTATGAAAGATATTGGAATGGAGTATCAAGCAATAGATGCATGTCCCAATGATCATATTATATATCATAAACAACATGAATTTGCAACATAATGCCCAAAATTTCATATCAATAGATATCAAATAGATCAACCAGCAAAAAAGGTGCCTTGCAAGGTTCTTCGTTATATTCCCATTATTCCACGTATGCAACGATTATTTAGGTGCGAAAGCTTAGTGCAATTTATGGATTACCATGCATAGAATAAAAGTGGAGATGACATTCTTTGAATGCCTGTGGATGGTTCTGCATTTAGGGAGATGGAGGAAAAATGGCCACACTTTAAAGAAGAGCCTTGTAATCTCAGGCTTTCATTGGCAGCAAACGGTGTCAATCCATTTGGAGAGCTGATATCTATTTACTCGGTGTGACATGTTTTTGTTATCAACAATAACATTCCTACATGGATGTCAATAAAGAGGGAGCACATAATGTTGGAAATGATTGTTCCAAGTATTTGTTTACATAATTTTTTTTTAACATAGTAGCATCTCATTTGTCTTATTTGTTGCATAATGACTTATATTTTTTTCATTTAATAGTCATGTACATTATTTTATATATATTGCAGTAAAATGGTTATAATAATTATGTAATGTTTATGTTCATTCAACTGGGTAAGTACCAAGTTAAAGATATGAATGTATATATCGAGCCTCTTCTTGACGAGTTACTAAAGTTGTGGAATGGCATCACTATGTATGACGTCTCTAGACCAATAGGACAAAGACAATTTCAATTCCATGCAATGCTTGTATGGACAATTCATGATGCCCCAGGGCTAACACATTTTTGTGGTATGTTATAACATTCGACTACACTTTAACGATATTTAATTTTATGAAGTAGATATCATGCATGTTTTTAAATAATCTATTCATTATATATAATTATAAAAATTGACATAATTACTCCAATTATATATGATCTTGTAGGTCTTCAAACAAAGGGAGAATTTGCATGTCTAGTTTGTGGTCCAAAGATGAAATCTCGTCATTCAACAAGTTTAGGAAAGTAGGTGTTTGATGAGTATAGGCACTTCCTCCACATAAATCATAAGTATCGAACTACTGAAAAAAATATTCTCAATGGGAAAGAAGAGACTACATCAAAACCACGAAGAATGACACCTCGCCTATGGAAGTTGGAATATAAAAGAATTAATCGTCAAGGTTATACATCAGATCAAACTGTTTATCTATCATATATGATATGTTTGGAATTTATATTTTTATATTGTGTTTTTTTTACTCATGCTATAATTGGCAATGATTGTTGTTAATTTGTTTAACTTATATGCTTCATGAAGGTCATCAAGGCATTAATGGTCAGCTTCCACAAGGACTGAAAATTTATCCCAAACAATTTAGTAGGCTTCCCTTCTATGAGCAGCTACAAATTGTGCATTTGTTTGATACAATGCATATCGGAAAGAATATAACATAAATGTTATGGAAAATATTGGATGGAGGTCATGACAAAGAAAAAAATGTCAAAATTTGTAGTGACATTCAGGAAGCCAATCATGCAATGAAAAATGTCATTCAATTAAATAGCGATGGAGACCAAATTAATATTTAAGCGCCCTTCCTTGGTTATTAATGGAGTAGCAAAGCAATGCTATAAAATAAGTCATACGAAAAATTTGATTTCCCACAGGATTTACTATGAACATAAACAATATCATAATAGAGAAAGGTGAATTTCGGTCAGGGATGAAAACACATGATTGGCATACCTTCATTAAGGTAATTATTCTGGCATATTTTATATATTTTTGTATATTGCATGTACTTTTCAGTGTATATGTTTACTAGTTTTAGAAAAATAATGAAAAGATTCTTTTATAATTGTTGCAGTACGTTCTACCTCTATCCCCCCCAGACAACTTTGACAACAATGTCAAGCAATTTATATATGATCTTGGAAAATACATGAGGTAAGTATCGATATTTGTTCAATTCGTTGTATAGATCTTATATTTTCCATTTTTTTTACTTGTTATGTAATATATTGTATATTTTTGTTAAATCACGTTAATATATTTGCACCTTGAATCACTTGTAGATGGTTGTCATCTAAAGAAATCCATAAAGAAGATATAAATTATTGGAAGAGAAAAATTCCTCGTCTAATGTGTGAAATGAAAAAGTGTCTACCTTCGACATTTTTCAATGCACAAGAACACTACCTCATACACCAAGTTGAGGAGATTGAATTGTGTGAACCTATACACACAAGGTCAATGTGGATGGTTGAGAGGCACTTGAAATTTTTGAAGACTTTAGTTAGAAAAGGAGCACATCCTGAGGGTTCTATTTTGGAAGGATATATGGTATGCCAGACCATGCTGTACATTATTGAATATCTTCCTAAGTTCGGAACAAAGATCCATGTAGATCTCATTTGGGATCCCAAATCCATTAACAAATTCAAAGGGGAGTACCTGATGGGGAATGGTAGATTGAGGAAAGTGAGAGGTAATTATAAGATGGTCATGGAGATTAATTAGAATACATTTTACATTGCTTTCAATTTCTTGAAAAGAAACAACAGAGAACTATTCCAAATGAAAGAATCTTCCACACACAAATAGAAAAGTACTGGTATTGTATTACTCCAGAAAATAAGTCTTTCATTGCTTGTCAATAATTCCAAATGAAAGAATCAGAGACAAGTGACTTATGATTGGCAATAATTCAAACTATTTGGAACTTCTATGTTTATAACTTGTATAAACAAGCAGGGATGCAATTATTAGATTCTTCTTTAATAATCCAAAATAATATTCCTAAGTTGTGAATAATCAAGAGGACTTTAATCTTTACTTGAAAGACCCAATTAATTATGCCACATAGATACAACAAATGTGCACTGATAAATTGAAAATATGCTTGATATATCAATTTAAACAACAAATTAATATTAAATATGGAGACAATCTAGCAATATCTTCAATTAACTTAACAAACAATTGATACCAACATAAAGCCATCAAATCAAAGATTTTCCATTAACTTCATCAAAAAATTTACACGCACATCTTGGTCCTTTATGATGTAAACATTGTATCAATCCCTATTCTCCTACTTCTTCTATCTACTCCTATCTTAATAATTTTTTCTTGGTCTTGGTCTCTCTTATTTATAGGAGAGGCAACAAGCTTTAGACCAAAAGACATGACTTTTGATAACAAAACTTAACTAACATGTAAAATATAACTAAAACAATTAACAACTAACACATGACAATTTTGTTAATCTCTGAGTAAAAGCCCGAGTATCCCAAGACCTGTGAAAAGCTTTTACTTTATGATAATCATCATTGATAGTGATTAATATTCATTTAAACTGAGGTATTTCTCCAACCACTTGCTTATGGTTAAATCATTAGGCCACTTGTATTCCTGTGCAACAGTGAAGTTTGACAGGTGGCTTTTCCATCTGCTATCGAGCAAGTTTCTGGCATCTACAACAAACTTTGTATAACCATTATCCAATGCAATAATTCCATCAAGCAGAGCATGAAATTTTTCCAGATTGATATTACCATCACCCTGTATATCTGTCAAACATTGTGGAACCATTTGATCAAATTCATTTCTCCATTCATCCACATCCTTGAGTTGACCATCACCTTTAACGATCAGAGGGCTAAAACTGTGTTTTATTGAATCAAATGAATTCCTTCTATTTTCTACCTTCTTCTTCATATCAATCAACTACTTATGCTTATCAATTATTCCTATTGCCATTTCTTGAGTAGGTTTTAACCTTGGGGGTGCATCAAGATCTCTTTGTGTGGCTTTACACAGAGTGGTTAAGATATGGTAAGTGGGCTGCCATCTTTTCTATAATTCCTCTAAGACAGAGGAATTAGTATTTATTTGTTCCAAAGCTTTTACCAAATTACTAAAGCCCTCATGAACTCCACTTATTTTCTCTTTTAAAACTTCAACTCTGTGTTTCAGTATTTCCTCCAAGGTACTCAAGATGTGTCATTTGATATCGTCCATATTATGATTCTTTAGTTTCTCAACCTCTTCTCTCAATTGTTGAATCTATGGATCTTCAACTGAAGCAGGTAGATGATATACAACCATTTCATTCCCCTTTTCATCTGTGGCTTGTAGCAATTTTTGTTTCAATATGACATTTTCAATGAATAACTTATGTATCTACTCATTTGATAGTTTGAGTCTTTTCTCATACTCTGTCATCTTCTTTTCCATGTTTTCCACTACATCTCTTGTAAACATTCCTAAATGAATTGTCATGGTTGCTACTTCTATGGGAGTAGTGTCCTTCATAGTTCTGACCAGAGCAGACCCTCTCATTTCCTACACCACATCTAGAAGCCTAGGCTTCCTTGTGCTTTTTTGTTTCATCCATAGGGAAAGGGTCTAGGTGGTTGGATTATATCCTGTCCCTGATACTCCTTCTGAATCAAAATTTGCAACCAATTTAGGATCATCTTGAGCTCTGATTTGATCCAACAGAAACACTTTGGAGAGCTCCATTCCTTGTATAATGAGAATGTTACTTTTCAACACTAACTCCTTTGCTTCTTTAGGAGTAATATTGACATTGTCAATATTTAACTCTAACATTGTTTGTGCCTGCACTTCTGCATGTTTTGAATCATCAGCTCCAATGAGGTTAATTTTTAGTTTGTCATCAAATTGTTTCATCTTCCTTTTTAGAAGAAAACATTTGAACTCCCTAGTATGGATAAAGTCATCATCCTCCATGAATCTTAGGGAAGCAATAATTATTTCATCATCTTGTATTTCATCAATAGCCCCCTCTAATATTTTCATCTTGGGATCATGAGGCTCAAGGATTTTTTGTTTCTCTGCAACCTCTTTCATCTCAGCCAAAGTTAAGACTGCCTCTTGTTCTTCATCACTTGACTCATAGTCCACTAGTGACCAACTCTTTTGTTTCTTGGCAGGAGGCTCATCTATTTGAGATGGAGGAGATGGATGAATTGGTGATGAAGGTGGTGTATGTGATGTAGATTTTGTGGATTTTGGTGGCTGGGGTGTAGGAAGTGGAGCTGATTTCTCTTCTTGAGCCCTTTTAGATAATTCATCAAATTTACCAAGGACTAATTGCATTATTTTCAACAAATCTGGCTCCTCATCAAAAAACCTCTTAAACTTCTTATCTTTTCCTCTCTTGTTCCTCCCATCTCATCATCATTAACCATCTTTTCCTTCTTTCAAACACATCTGCAAAATATACCAAGTTTCTTATTACATCCTCTTTTGGATCAAATTCATGTGTTATTGCCTTCTTTGTGAGTAGAGTGTTGATATTTTTTGATGTGGCCTTTTGGATCACATATTCTCTTTTTCCCTGATCTGAGAGAAAAATTATATTTTATAAATATCTACAATTCCTCCAACATATCTGATCCAATTAACAATTCTTCAAATACCATCAAATCAGGTAGAAATGTGCCTTCTTTTTTTTTCTAATTTTTCATCAATTCATGTTGCATCTAGAGCATTTGCCACATAAATTCTAAAAACAATACTCTGCTAGGCACAAATTTTGGTAAAATACGAGGGGCTTGATCAAAACCATATACCCTGATGATGGTGTGTTGTGGCATCAAAAACCAATCAGCATAATTATGTGTAAAACCTTGATCCAGTTTGTATTGGAGGGGTCTCATGACATCCATTAGGGATTGTGGTAATCTTGGTGTAGGAAAACCAAGTTGAGCAATCAGTCTGATGACAAAATCATCCCTAAATACAACATAATCACTTTCATTGCATTTATTGTTGGAAATATAACACCAATTTTGTACTGGGAGCATAACTCCATTCTCATGTGTTCTCAATTTCATCCTCTTTGTCCATTTTGTTTCATTTTGAGATAGAATCAAATGACATAATAAGGAGTACTTTCTAAAAGTTATGGGGGCCTTGGCTTCCCTAACCTATATTAGACCTTCATGAACCTGTTCCTCAATGAATGAAGAAAAATCAAACTCCACAATCGATTCAGGATGCTGAATAATCATGGCCATTCTCATCAACCCTATTGACATATTCTCCTCTACATTAACTCCAAGAATTTGACATAATGCATAGTAGGTATTTTTGAAATAGGTCTGAAAGTCAGACACTGGAAAGGATTCAAGTATTGAAGAGTGAACAGGAAGGACCCTATTTTTGTCACCCATTTTCATGTGTAAGGGGAGTTCATCAATTCTATAGGTCCTTTTCAACCTTCTATATTCTTGCTCCAACTTCCCCAAGTCAATTTCAGTGATAGCCTTCATGTTTACATCAAAACACCTAATTATAGCTTCCCTCAAGATATCTACCAGACATTGACCATATGGAAGTCTGACCATTTTTGATGGGGCATGATATCTATTTGCCAAGGCTCTGATTAGCTCGACATCAACAAAAACATTAGGAAAAACTAATTTTCCTATGTCAAAAGTCCATGGGTTTGACACTGGAATACTTTCATCTTTGTTCCTATAAAAATACCAATATGAATTCCACCCAAACTATGGAATTATTGGGTCCCTACACCCCTAAGCTAAATCCTTAAAGAATTTCTTATAACCCTTATCTACTGAACCAGGTAACATGGAAAGTAATAGAGACTGCAATGAAATTCTACTAGATTTTTCTTCCTTTTTAGTTCATGCCTCTGATTTCTTTGGTGCCATTGTTTAAATTTCAGTGAATGATAAGTAGAATTACCTAGAATTTTGCTCGCTCTGCAGAATTCTTCTACTGTCATACTTTGAGCTCGCCTGTATTCAGCTTCTACTAGCATGAACACATGAATTCTTAATTTTCCTTGTTAAATTTTGATATCATACTGCATTCATTTCATATCTTAAGTTCTTCATCATTCAAATCTTTCATATGGAGCTGAATTTCATACTTTGATGCCGATTGATGTGAATGGCCTCCATTTAATGCTCCAATGATAGATTACCACACTACCACATGACATTTTTCATCCCCCCATGGTATAGTAGTTCCTACTTATCTCTATTCTTATTTTATTGCTCTATTGTAGGCTCCATTCCAACCCTCTATAGTATGGTGGTGCATTATTGCCTTTGTTCTTAGCTTACTGCTCTACCGCGGGCTTCATTTCAACCCCTCGTGGTATAGCTGTTCCCTCTATTTGTATTAACCATGACCCTTCTCTACCATAGGAAAGACATCAACCTTTCATGCTATTGTGGTATATAGTGTATTACTTCCTTTACCCACCGCACTACCGTGAGTTGCTTTATTGGAGGCTGCGGTAAGGCAGTACAAGGAAATTTTGACCTTGTGGATGGTAAAAACATGGTTTTTAAGGAATTTTTTTTGATTTCATATGAAAGGACCATCAGAATTTCAAATGAAAATTCTAGTTCCAACACACATAGGCCATTCCTGCAATATTTTTATCGGTGAAGCTTGCTAGTTGTTGTGCCGATATATTGTATCCTACCAGTATAAACATAAAACATGATTGGGGTGACATAGATAATTCTTGGCCGATATGTTATATCTCTTCAATTTGAAATGTGTGAACAATGGGTCTTGGATACATATAGTTCAAAGATTTCTTACAAAAGATAATAAGACCATTGCTAGTGGAATGTTAGGTTTTCAGGTACATCAATTATAAATTAAGGTCGTATACCGTGGTAATTAACTAATTATACGTCGTTTGTGAATTTCATTTTTTTTATACAGTTGGTAGAGAGTGGGATGCACTACATTTGTACATCACAAAAAATCTTGATTGGATGATGGTATGGATTTAACAATGCCAACAATTTGGTTGCGCATTAACATGGGAAGGTGTGGCTTCATTGGTTAAAGAAGCTCATCGTAATGGAGATTCCAATGTTACACCAAAGGAAATTGATTTAGCATATGGTTTAAGAGATAAACAAGTACATATAAATATATTAATCACCCATATTATTTAATTATTTTCAATTATATTGATGTATATATATGTTGAGTTTTTTTTTCTTTGCATACATTCGGCCAAGAATAAATATGTTTATCAACTGTTGATGAAATAATTTTTACATGTTTGACATATTGCAGGTGAAACACCACAAGGCTATGTGGTGCAATGGTCATAAATTTCAAATCAAAAAGTTAGATGACATGAAGAAAACTTGTGATTATGGGATAACTATAGTCTTTCAGGTGACTAATGTTTCATCTAGAAGCAACACACATCCAAAAGTCTCAGGAAATTAATACTATGGGATTTTAGATGATATAATTGAGTGTGACTTTAAGTCCTTCAAATTATTTTTGTTCGTCATCCAATGGTACAGGCTACAATTGAATGAAAATGATCCTGAGAGAACTGTTATTGAACATGATAATGGATTTACCATGGTTAATACAAGGTTGATCGAACAAGTTGGAAATGATCCCTATGTTCTTCCAAGCCAATGTGAGCAGGTATTTTACTCAGAGGTTCCAAGTAAACCGGGTTGGTCATTTGTTGTTAGACATGATCCAAGAGGAAGGTTGGTAAAGTATAATGTGGTGGAAGAAGAAGATACCAAAGAACTAGAAAATGATGTAAATGATGATCAGGATCAACAATTAGTTGATGATGTGCCTGACAAAGATGTCGAAGAAGAGGAACTAGATCATGATGACGTAGGAGTTAATGTTCATGAAGATGATATCCATGTGGATGATGACATTATCAAAACTGATATCAGTGATGATGATGATGATATGACCAATCCTTACAATGTCGAATCTAGATCGGATGATATAGACAAAGAGTTGGATGAAGAAGAAGATCAATGACATTGAAATGTATGAGTTATGCGATTATATTTTCTATTTGATATTGATTTCTTGATAGAATTATATTTGACTTATATGGTTACATAATTAATTCACGATGTTTTTAATTTTTATGCCATTACATAATTAATTCATGATGTACTTTTTAATGTTGTTAATTCATGATGTTACAACTATTGTAGCTCTCCTAGAAATCTCCATATGATCAAATCCTAATTACTCTACAACTATTTATGATTACATATTCTTTGATCATATCTTTGGTTATTTCATTTCGAAAAAATTAGTGTTTCCTCATGTTGACCCCACATAGTGACATGTGTTTTGTATTACTAACATGTGACATTGTATGCATATATTGCTTTCTTGTATATATTATAGTTTTACCAACATATACTATTGTATGCTTGCATGGCTTCTTAGTTAGTATATATTTTTTTATTATTGATCTTTTTGACATTTTCTATAAGTTATTATTAGATGATACACATTGGATTCCTTTTAATATTTTATATTTGAAGATACATAACTAATTACAAGGATAATATAAAGAAGATATATATATATATGTATCATTTATGAGTTTCTAAAATATTTTACTTCCATGTCAACCACTTTCTTTACTTCAATTAAGAAACATAATACCTCTATAATCTTTCATTTATCAAGTGTCAATAAAATAAAATTCAAGTACTTAGCTATCAATTTTCTCTTGATTGATCTAGTAATAATATACTATCCAACTAATACTCATCCAATGATATCATCTTGCACTGATTTGTGTTACTTGACCATATCTTGGTTTAAGGTATGAATTTAAGGTTCTTACAATGAATTTTCAACCAATTATATTAGTCTATCCTATCTCTACCATTCCAATTCTAAAATAAAACATACAAATCAAACTTAACTAGCAATCACACCTTAGTGTGCAATGGGTACGCCAAAAAAGTGTGGAATTTCAATTAGGATAAATTTTAGTCTATTTTTTGCATACATTTATGCAGTACATGAGGTCAATTGGTAGGAAATTTAGCAAATGATGTTTTTTTTGCAACAAAGGTCTCAATGGAGAAATTATAGCTTCAAATGAACTATGCATCCACTTACAGGGATCCAAACATGATTGAAATAAAACCTCTGAATTAGGAAGATGATCAAGCTCCATTACCAACAGGCTCATGTTATGCTTGCACTAACGAGAGAGGGAGAAAGAGAGATGGATAGGTAGTGATAGAAAGAGGGAGAGATACAGTGGGGAAGAGTGAGAGATAGAGGGGTAAGAATATAGAGATAGAGAGGAAGATAGAGATGGAGATGGATATGTAGAAGGAGAGGGATATGGAGAGGAGGAGAGGAGAGAAGGATAGGGAGAGATAAAGAGAGAGAGGAGAGAGGGATAGATAGAGATGGAAGAGATAAATATATAAAGAGGGATAGAGATAAGGGAGATAGATGGATAGATAGAGAGAGGGAGACATGTATAGAGATAAAGGGGGAGAGAGAAAAATAGAGGTAGAGATGAAGATAGAGTGAGAGAGGAAGAGAGAGAAAAATAGATAGAGAGATATAGGTAGAGGGAGAGATAAATATAGAGAGAGACAGGGATAAAAAGAGGGAGAGATAGTGAGGGCAAGATAGAGAGATATAGAGGGAGAGGGAGATGAAGAGATAAAGAGATATAGATGGTGAGATAGAGTGATAGAGAGATAGAGATATAAAGAGATATAGAGAGAGGAGAGAGAGAGAGAGAGAGAAAGAGATATACAAACAAAAATAATTAGATATAAGTATATAGAGATGGAGAGAGGGAGAGAGAAATAAGGAGAGATAGAGAAAGGGAGAAACAAGTATGGGGAGATAGAGATAGATGGGGAGAGAAAGAGAGAGAGAGATAGAGATATATGGGAAGAGAAAGAGAGATGGAGATATAAAGGAAGAGAAAGGAAGAGAGGTGGAGATAGAGAGATGGATAGGAGGATAGGGAGGGAGATATGGGGAGAGATAGAGAGGGGGAGGGAGGGAAAGGGATATGGATAGAAAGAGATAGAGAGAGGGGTGAGAGGGAGATAAAAATAGAAATAGAGATAGAGATATAGAGCAAGAGAGATGGAGGGAGAGATGGAGTGAATGCGAGAGAAAGGGGGGAGAGGGAGAGATAGCTCAATAGATAGAGGGGGGAAGAGGGAGTGACATAGATAGTGGGAGATATAGAGATAGAGAGCGACATGGAGAGATATATCAATCACCCTCCCTATATCTCTATCTATTCATCCTTATCTCTTTATCTCTCTACCTCTCTCTATCTCTTTGTCTCCCTTTCTATTTGTATGTTTCTCATTATCTAGTCCCTCTCTCTATATTTTCTTCCCTCTATTTATCTTTATATCCATATCTCTTTATGTGACTTTATCTCTATCTATGTATCTCTCCTCTTTTCTCTCTCTTTTTCTTTATCTATATTTTTTCTCTATCTACCTCACTATCTCTACCTTTCTTTGTCCCTCTTTATTCCTATATATCTCTACATATCTCTCTCTATATCTATCTCTCTATATCTTTGTCTCCATCTTTATCTCTCTATTTCTATTTATCTTTATCTTTATCTCTATCTCTATCTCTATCTCTATCTTTGTTTCTCTCTCTTCTCTCTTTTTTTCTCTGTATCCCTCTTTTTATCCCTTTTTTTCTATCTTTCTCCTCATTTCTCTCATTTTTCTTCCTCTCTTTCTCTCTTTCTCTTTTTTCTATCTCCACCTATCTATATCGTATCTCTATCTCCCTCTCCCTTTTCTCTTCCCTTATCTTTCTCTCTTTCTCTCTCCATAGCTTTGTCTCCTTAAGTGTGCAATGGGTACATTGAAGAGGTCTTAAAGAAGAATTATCATATATTTAATCAAATGGCATGCTACCTTGAGAATAACTCCCCAAGGACACATGTCATCCTTGGATTATTGACATGAATCAACCAATCAAAATTTAGTTTCTCTTTTCCCTCTCTCTTTTCCTTTGTATCTATTATATTTCTCTCTCATGATCTCTCTCTCTCTATCTATCTATCTAAGTTCATCTCTTTCTCTCATTCTCTATTTTTTTAGTTTCTCTCTTTGTATTAGCTAATAGGCTACATATATTGTGAGTTTTGAGCTTGAAACAAATCCCATGCCTGGAAACCACTATTGTGTTGTTGGAAAACAAGTTTCAACTACCATTTAATGGTAAACCAAATGTAGTGTAATGGTAAAATCCTCTAAAATATTAGGTAAAATCCTATATATACTATTATATAATAATAAATGGGCATGTGCAAGATCATCATGGAAAAAATAGGCCCTTAAGTGGCAAAAAATTTAGAAAAATCAGAGTTAGGCAACTTGATGTAAAAATTTGAATAAGTTATCTATATTATTTCAAAAATGTGTAACAATAAAATCTATAGCAAATTGAATGTAGTTTCTAAACTACTAGGTTTATTTTTAAAAAAGAAAATCTATTTGGTGAAAATTTGAAATTTCAATGCAGTAGTACTTAAATTTCAGGGAAAAAATATGAAGTAGGTGTCTGTCTGACCACCCTAACCATAAAAAAATGATAATATTTTTTTATAATATTTTAGATATAGGTAGAGGAATCATGTCCTGATGTGATGCATATTTTTTGTAATTCTTTTCCAATTAAATAATTAATTATCAATTTTTTATTACAACTTTTAAAAAATATAAAAGCTCGTATGTCTGACCACCTTAGCTTGGTCAAAACTTCATGAAATTCAATTTTTATTTTTTAATCCTATGGTATGCAAAGCATAGAATGTGACGAATGTTTCAGATTCAAAAAATGTGATACCGTTTGAAAGCTATAAATGTTTTTCAATCAACCTATCAATCGGGACTTTAGTCGTAATTCAAATAGAAAATCAATAATAATTATTTATCAATTTCAAAATAAAGCATAATTTATATTGGTGGAAAGCTAAGAATATCTTTTAAAAACCATTTTTTGTTTCATCAATTTTGGGTAAAAGAAAGTCGTCAGCCACATACCCTACATATACTCATCATATTGCCACTTTTTGGCCCATCATGATCCTGCACATACCCAAATATAATTATATTATATATAATTTAATCTAATATTACTATTATATAAATATATATTATATGAATTATATTTTGTATTATATTGTGGTATGGCGGTGCATTATTACCTCTATTCTTAGCTTACTGCTCTATCACCAACTTCATTTCAACCCCTCGCAGTATAGCGGTTCCCTCTATTAGTATTAACCATGACCCTGCTCTACCATGGGCAAGACATCAACCCTCCGCGGTATTGTAGTATACAATGTATTACTTCCTTTACCCATTGCGCTACTGTGAGTTGCTTTATTGGAGGTTGCAGTAAGGTGGTAAAAGGAAATTTTGACCTTGTGGATGGTAAAAACATGGTTTTTTGGGAAAAAAATTGAAACATATCCTTAAGTGTGCAATGGGCACATTGAAGAGGTCTTAAAGGAAAATTATTATATTTTGTATTATATAAAAATATACTTATTATTAATTATTTATTATAATAATTTTATATGTATTTAATAATTTTGTTAAAGAATATAATATATAATTATAATAAGTAGAATAATTATATTATTTATTATGTAAAATATAGCTAATATATACTTAACTATGTAGAATATTAAAACCTAAATGGTGCCATAATTTTCATTTTAATTAACATACTCTAAAACCTTCGTCGAAACCTTATTTTCAGGTTGTAGCTCGTCAAATTGGAGAAGTGAAAGGTCAATACCAGCGATCAGGAAGAGTTTGGAGGAGAGAAAACCTTGCATATCAATACGCGTGCGCAAGAGCACACATAGCTTAGTGCAACAGGGTAGGAGGAAAGCCAGAGAGACGAGGTTGAGGGCACTCATGGAAAATCGATGACCAAGGGACAATGAGTACTGTAAGTGATTTATATCTTTTATATTGGCACCCCCATTCTCTTTAACCTGCAATTTTCATGCCTTTCCAAAGATCTTCTCGTACATTGGCACCCCCATTCTCATAAAATGGTATAAGATAAGACAAAATAAATAAAATAGTTATATTCAGCCATACCCTGACTAGCATGCATGCCCAAGAAATTTTTGTAGTCTTCAACTCTATAGATGGATCAAAACGTAGCTACTAACTTGCCCACTTAGAGCTGCAGATGCCTCTACCATTGATCAGGATTGAAATTCCCTTGTAGAGTCCCTTTCTCAACCCTACTTGTGATGCTAAGACGTTAAGTCCTATATCAATCTTGGTTCAACATTGTGACACTTAGAAACTCTAAAAATGTTTATCTAATGCATACTTTTTGAAGGGTTTACACCCTAGGCTAGTTAATTTGATTACAATACCCCTAATGGATCCACTAAACTATATAATGGTCCTATAGGTCTTGGGATCAAAATCCATATCACAAGTAAAAAATTGAACCCACATGAGTTCACCTCTATTTGGCCACATACATAAATACAAGCTCATAAAGTGGTCTCAAAGGCCATTTACTGCATTCAATTATTATTTGAAAAATACATTAGTTAGTAGACATAAGTTAAATCCATAAATGTAATATTACAAAATATTCTACTTTTGAGTATATCACATTTTTTGTATTACTAATCATAAAGCTTAGCATACATTTATCCGCCATACATATATCCACTAAATTCAATATACTTTCTATTAATTACCTATTGTTAGGAAAGGTGGTCATAAGGAACTCCATCTTAATCTCAACATAAGTTAAAGTATATATGTAGGTAGATCTTTAGTACCTATTAAGAGTTTCTCACCCATCAAATCATAATGACTAAATACCTCATTATAGTTGAATACAAAGTTAGCAAGTTTTGTTAACTTTGTGATAGCCAAGTCATGGTCAATTTTATCATGACCCTATTTCTTAGAATAATAGACCTTAATAGCTCTTGAGGCTAACTTATACCCTCTTTTACTTGTCATTGATTCAAGACATAAGATCATATTGTTTAACACACAAACTTTGATTATTCTAGTTTAGACAAGTTTGGAGGCATTTTCAATAATCTCAAAGTAGGAAAGTTTGATGATGATAGGTTGCCTTTCATTGACTCAAATCTACATAGTGGGGACATATTAATTGGAAAGGTGAGTTCACAACCATCTAATGCATAATTCAACCTCTAGTTGAAATATAATGAAGAAGGATTGATCAAATTTAGGAACACTTCAAACCTTGGGATAAGAAATGCATCGTTTGAAGCATCAAACCAATATGCAAAGATGAAAGAAAGTGCTAACCCTTTAAACTGAAAAAGTTTCTTTTAACTTTAAGTTTGTTGGGTAGCCAATTCTTTTAAGTTATCAAATCCTACCATCATACATAATCAAAATGTTGTTGTTTCAAATGACTATGAGCACTAACTTTCACTATTTGAAGATGTTGAAACCTTGTCATATAGAACTAGAACATTGATGCAACCACTCATCCTACCTTAAAGCATACCAAAAGTCTCCTAGAAATTAGACATAGGAAGATTTAAGATGACTTAAACAATTTTTATTGCCAAAGCATAAACTTATGATGACTTAACCAAGCCTAGTACACACTCCCTCCCCATTAACCACTTAGACATATGGAGTTTATCAGTGGACAACTGAACCACCTCACATGTACACTTGAATTATGTCTATTAGTGTTCTAATTCATCTCTTTCAAGACAAATTAAACCAAAATATTATGTATGGTGAAACCATTCTTTTGCACACTACATAAAATTTCAATGGAAATTTGCATTAAATTTGCATTAAATGTAAATTTGCTGCTATTTTTAGTCATGTAGGTATCCAATAAAGCACTTGGTGGTGTTTACCTTCAAGTTTATTTACTTGAATGAAGAGAAAAAGTCCTTTGATTACAATTAGAGAATACATTGGAGGCCTTGGTTGTGTAATTGGTGGACCATAGTCACATTTAACACTCGTTACAAAGTTTGGGAGTTAAAATGTTAAGTAGAAGTCTAGTAAATCAAATAACTTGGATTAAGACTATGATACTATGAGACTGATAATGACTATCATTCATTACCTTTTCCCCTTAATTGTCATGCAAAAATCCTTAGAACATTGCCTTACATTGTTCATGTAGGAAAATTCATCATTGAGTCTAGGTTTTTTAGGCTTCCATAGCCTCAGCTACTATGAACTGCATCTCCCAAACTCCATGTTTGTGTTAGGTTGTAAAATAATGAAATTTTAAAGTCATTAATTACAAGGGACAATCTCCTTCATACATTGATTTGATTTGTGATGGACACATTTGGACGGTAGTAACAATAACTTTCAAACTATCAAGACTTGATTACCTTATAACCTGTCAAATTCTAGCGATGAAATGATAGATTAATCATAATGTCACCTTGCGATCACATCACCATGAAAGAACTTCATCCAACATCCTTATGAGTGCAAGTACCACCAAATAGGTATTTTTCAGATCTGTCTTCCTCGAGTGAGGGAAATTTAGGAAGAGAAAAGAAAAGCAAGACATGTAGTAGGTCTAAAAGAGGGAGATCAACAAGAGGTCAAAAGATTAGAAGAAAATTTTGTAAACACATGGAGTTTTTTCTTGCTGAAGGGGGGTCATGTTATTATGATGATGAGAGCATAAGTGACATCAAGGTGCCCTTGAGGTACAAACATCTATGGAAAAAGTGGGTACCCAAGGAACTTCCTCCAATAAACACTGATTTTTGTGTGAATGAGAGGATATATTGCATAACACCATCGTCATTACATGGTTTGGGCCTATTTTGCATGGATGGCATAAAGGTCTATTATGAAAAAGTTGCTGAATTGATGGAGTATGTTGGACCCTATTACAGTTACAAAGATTGGATGCAGCTAGTTCGATATACAAGAAGTATGTGTAGGTATGCACTGTCAGCAAATTATATATAGCTAAAAGATAAAGATCAAAATAAAGGAGTGGCTATGTACATTGACGGAAGGGAAAAACACTGGTGCATTTTGACCCAAATTTTGACGAATGTTCATCAAAATTTCAATGACCGTTCATCGGTACTATCTCATCAGAACTTTGATGACATTTGAAACGTCAAAATTTTGACCCAGCATCCGAACGTTCATCAAAATTTGCGTCAAAATGTACTAGTGAAATCATCAGAGAATATTGCAAGGTTTATAAATAGTACATGACCTGGGTCAACAAATAAGCAACCCAATTTCATATTCGAGGTGTGCGAGGAAAACCGTGTATTTGTATGTGCGATAAAATCAATAACTGCAGGGGAGAAATTGCTAATCGATTACAATTTGAATCGTATAGATACAAACACAGTTACTATGGGGGTGGTACGTACTATATACCATTTTACCCAACCTCCAATTAATGACTCCAATATACCATTTTATTATTATATTTTTTTTGTAAGTCTATTGGTTTCATTTCTATAATGTTTTTTTATATTTAATTGTTGTCACAATAGGACATTGATCATATGGGGAAGGCTCCGGCCCAGAGCACGGATCACGATGCATCTTCAGGTACTTCTACCCAACAGGTTTACCTAATTGTAATTGTACAAATTAGATACAATCAAAATGTTTTATTATTATGTTTATTTCATAAGTTTATTGGGTTAATTTCGATAATGTTTTTAATAGTCTTGTTGTAGTCGGCTGATTGGGGAAAGGCACCAACAGTAGAGGAGAGAATCCATAGGGAGGTGCAGTCACTATTATGCGATGATGACATTGCATATTTCGCAAACCCTCTGGAAATGATAAGGAAGACCCCAAAAAATGCAGTGAAGAAATCCTTCAGTTGTTATTCATAGTGCCTCAAATAGATGAGATAAGAGAGAGGCTTAAAATATTGACTGAGAGAGCACAAAAATTGCAAGTAAGTTGTCATGAGGTCTTTAATTATAACATAAGTTCATTCATGGTTTTATATTTTGTACTCTTTTATGTCATGAACTAAAATATGCATTGTTTTTATAGTAATTTTTGCGTCCTCATGATTTTGTTGGCCATGATCAGGGTATTGCAGGTGCTACCTGGGGAGTAGGGGTTGATACAAGTGTCGATCTTGATCTTCCTGTGCATACATCACATCATCCGACCCCATCATCTATGCCTATATTGTTGACTAAAATTTTGACAACACATAGCATGCAGACATTGGGTAGTCCACCCTTTGGTAGTGAACACATGCCAAAACATGCGTCAGGACATGTACCTGGGGATGCAAAGGCCACTAGTACTGGTGATGTTTTAGCATCATTTCCTGGATCTTCCCGTATTACTAGTACAAAAACATTGTTGGTCACATTTGTGGTGACTGAGGATTTCAAAATTTTCAAACTTTTCATAGGTTGCCTGACACATTGAAGGCAACAAAGGAAACACTAGAAAAACACGGGCAACACAAACTTGACTCTAGTAGTTATATGAAATTAGCCGCATGAATTGTAAGTATCAATAAATGAAATATTGCATCCAAATAATAAATTGAAAACAATTTTGGTTTAATCACACCATAGAAGCAAAATTCATGATCTTATGCAAAAATACAGGGCTCTGAATTCAACAGAGTGCCCACAGAAGAGGACCTAAAGATTTCCTTCTAGCAAGGCTATGGAGCTGTGGTTGAATGCCTAAGACTCTTGACTAGGAAAACACAAGCTTCCACTGCATCCGACATGCAGGTAAATAAACTCAATGAAGTTTATTTAAAATTGAATACTTGTGCAATCTATTCAATATTAATTTCCACCATAAAGTAATTATGTGCCTATTTGTTTTAAATAGGAAAGCGATGATAATATTGCACATGACATTAGAATGTAGCCTAGTGAGGGTGGAGCACAACCTATAGATGAAGGTCATGGTGTGCATCCCGGTACTGTATGTATTCATGTGCTATACAAAATGCATTATTTTTTATTAATTTTTTTATTAGACTGCAGGAATCGGGTAGCACAACCCCCTATAAACTGTAGTGCGCCTGGTAAACTTTTTAACGTGACCGGCGGTGCTGGCGCGACACGCCCTCCGGTACCACGGGGATGGGGGAGACTAGACCTCGTGACCAACCTCCTGCAACAAGAAAGATTTAGCCAACCGAGCTAGGGCCCCAACCCCTATACAAAATGCATTATGGATTAATACAATTAAACATCTTTAATTGCAATTGGTGTATTAATTAATGTAACCTTTCATGTTTCAACTTTAGAGCATGTAAAGCGTGATCAACATGTTGAGCATGATTAGGTTAGACAAGATCAAGAACATGATGTGGCCCCATCAGGTAAAGAGGACCACTTTAATGTTCTTTTAAACATATTTAATTGCAATTGGTGTATTAATTAATGTAACCTTTCATGTTTCAACTCCAGATCAGGATTTAGAGGGTGTTCAACATGTTGAGCATGAGGCTATAAGACAAGATCAGGAACATGATGTGGCTCTATCAGGTAAAGGGTACCACTCTAGTGTTCTTTTAATTAATGAAATACTTGTAACAATAATAATAAAACATATCAATTTAACATTTATTTGTTATTGCAGCAGATTCCCCCTTGCAGCGGCCTCCACGTCGTGAGTACATGACTAGGCGTGCATTAAGATCATGAGCAGAGGGAAGAACAATTGAAGGGGGGAAAAATGATTTAGAAAATGATACTCCACTTCAAATTTTTTTAGCTTCAAAAAAGAAATAAAAAAAAAGTGATTGTAATCATATTATGACAACCATATTTTTGATAATACGGTTAAAACTGAAAGAATGAATGTTATATGTTAATGAATGAATGTGAATATGTTATTGAATGAATGTTATATGTTAATGAATGAAAGTTATATTTTATTAATGTATGAATGAATGAATGCTATAGGTTGTTAATGGATGAATGAATGAATGTGAATATGTCAATGAATGAATGTTATATGTTATTAATGCAGGATGAATGAATGATTAATGTTATATGATCGGGTATGGGGAATTGAAAGTGATGTGATGGGGGGAGGGGCTAAATGAGCTTCCATCGTCACATGGTTGGACCTGTTAAGTAGATAATATTAAACTATTCTCGAAACAAAGAGAAGCTCAATAAGGTAATGCACTTTTCAATATAAGAAATACATCATTTGAAGCATCAAACCAATATGCAAAGATGAAAGAAAGTGACAACTTTTCACTATGGTGGTAGAAAAATGATTCTTTATACCCTGATGCCTTCATTTTCCAAGCCAATTTCTCCTACTTTGCATAAGATAAATTTGGTTTGTCTTTGATACTCAAAAATAGTTTGTAAAAACAATATTTTTATCTTGTGCAGGTTGCATTACCATTGGATACTGGAAGATTGCTTGTGGGATATGGGGTTGGCCTTACTTCCTATATAGTATGTCTCCTCTCTATATAATATTTTAGGGTTGATGTTTATCCTCTGAATATATGGGTGAATCAATGTCAGTATTTATATAATATAGTTAACCATGACTCATTTTTATAGCATATATATAGCATTTTGAGGTATGAAAAAGGTTGATTATTATTGCTTTTTAGAATTACTTTTAATTCCCTTATTTTTAAATACCTAGATAGGTTCTTGTCTACATAGCTGAAATAACTCCCAAGAACTTGAGAGGAGCACTCACAAATACAAATCAGGTGAGACTCTTTAATCTACCTTATCCTTTTGTCAGTAGATAGGTAAGAACATGATTAAAATAGATAGAATTATATAAGTTAAAAGTTAGAAGAATCATCATTGCACTTCATTATGCTCAAAAGAAATTACTCCTATCTACAAATCTAAGTTTCATTGTTGAATCCTCTAATAGTTGTCGATAAATGTTGGTATACTAATAGTATACCTTCTTGGAATGTTGGTGACATGGCACAAACTTGCTATTATAGGTAATAAAATCCTTTAAGATACCACTTTACATGTTTTCATCAAATAAAAAATCACAATAAGCAATGAATATTCTCCATCCAGGTTGAAGTCTAGTAAAAATCACAATATATATAGGTTTAGTATCATGAATACATTGAAATTATATTTTTACATGTGAGGAAACTCAACATTGGTCCACTTATATCTAGCATGAATGGTCTTTGCAAGACTTATCCCCTATTCTATTTTGGTCTTGGGTCTCTTCTTTATTCCATAGTCCCACAGATGGTTGGAGAGTAGCTTTTTCAATTGGTAATTTCATCATTTTTTGTGGTTAATGTACATTGGCAATAATTCTAGAAGAAGAGAGCAGTGCAAAATATTAGATTTTAGACATGTTACATGCTTATTAGCTTGAAATGCTATAATATGTAGGCAATTAAAAGAGTGAGTGAAATTATGGGAACCTAATCCAAACAAATCTCAATTCCAGATGATGGGTTTAATTTACAATATCCATTTTACATTCCCAATAGTTCACTTGCAGGAAAAGGTAGGACGGGAGAAAGAGTTTAAAGTAGCATTGCAAGCCCTTTAAGGAAAAGATTGTGATGTTTCTGCTGAGGCAGCTGAAATCAAGGTCTTTATTTCTACCTTGGATCCTACATATATGAGTTCTATTTATCTATGAGTAGAGAAAATCATGAAAACAAAAATACTAAATCTTGAGTTCAACTAACTGTCCTCAGAGAAAACTTACATATTGATTGATTTTATAAAAGTTAGTGATCTAGGAAGAACGTTATAATCTAATTTTGTTGATTTTGATTCAGCTATGTGACAGCTAGGGTTAGTAAGTTGTGATACCAAAAATACCACGACTTCCTTTGAAGAGGTTATGTTTCCTTATATTGGGTGGTGTCTTCACCAATGAGTACTAATCCTTAATACTTGCTATTATATTCTCCTTGTTTGTCTTATGTGAACTGCTTGTCATTAAATAAATGATGGTAAATTCTCCCAACCTGGGTGCTAATTAATTCAACCCCAGTTTAGTAATATTCATTTTCAGAAAAGTGATTCCTTAATCTAAGTCATTTACTGACTTTCCTTACCTGCACAACTTAAAGCTCTTCACATCATAAGGAAGTTTGAACATGCATCGACTGTGATAGAGCTCTCATATAAATACTATTCTAATGATTCTTATATCCTCTTCATCATTTTTGAATGAATAATGAATGTCCTTAAATACAACAACATAGCACAAAAATCTACACAAATAATAGGTCAATAATAGGAATTACTAAAATAGGTCAATAATAAGAATTACAAAATTCATTCAAATGTATGTAATAGCATACATTTGAACGAATATTCTTTTTAAAAAAACATCAAACATTCATTGCAATTTCGACGAACATCTTCTGATGAACCATAAAACTTCCGACGAAGTAGCTATACATGCAAGGATATTTTTGTCGCACGTTCGATGATATTTTCGTCACATGTACAACAATTTCATTGGAAGTTTTATAGTTCATCGCAAGATGTTCATTGAAATGGCGACGAATGTTTGATGTTATTTCGATGATTTTGAAGATGCAGTTCACATTGTGTTGTGATTATTTTTCGTTGCTAGATGGACGAGGTTTTTGTCAATTTTTCGACAAACACTAGTTCCATATTCCGTGGTGATGACCGACGATGCTGGGTCATGGTTTCAATGTTTAAAAGTTGGTCAAAAAAGTGATGAAAAACTAGCAACAAAATTTATATGGGTGTTTCATCGGTATTTCAACAATAGTTTGTTGATATTTTGACAAACAGTCATTAGAATTTGGAGTCAAATAAAGTAGTGTGAGACTGAATCCCACGAGTGTGAATATGGTTCTAAAAGATCCCTAAGTGATTATGAACTTGATGAAATGTTTCGAGAATTGGGTGAGCATTCTTTTGATGAAAGATTCAGAAAAAATTTTAAAGTTGAACTTCCTAAAGATCCTCCTAAAGTCCCATTTAAAAGAGAAGACTAGGTAAGACTCTTTTGGCCTCGTGATGATGAAAAACCTGCACCATCATTTGACCCTATTGACCATCATTTCGACTCATTTTTTTAGCCATCTGACCCTATTGACCATCTTTTTAACTCATTTGACTAGCCACCTGACACTATTGACCATGATTTTGATCCATTTGTACCTTATTTATCTAATGAGTCTAATTTACCCGAATCTAATGAAGATGATGATTGGATGGAATCCAACTAGGAATTTGAGGACAATTCCATCTTCACACTTTCAGTCTTTGTTTACATGCTTTCCGCATCCTTCCCGCCCTTCACCAACACTGATGATGGTATCTCCCTTGTATACCCACAATTAGGATCAACAAGGCCCACCCACTATGGACATTTTTCAGAATGATAAAGCCATTGCAGAATTCATGGGACTCTATGAAGGATACCGATTGGGGACCATAAGGTTGGATTCACTATAGATCTAGATTTAGTAGCATACTTCAGGGAGATTGTGCAATCCTCCAATCACAAAAATAACAAAAATAAAACAAAAACATACATGTATTTAGGTGAAAACTGCAAGGCACCTTTTGATGATACAAAGGTAAAAGGAAAGGACGTATCCGAGGGTGAAAACCTCTCTAAGGCACCCAAGGATGGAGGATTGGAACTTCTTCCTGTTACATAGGAAAAATCGGCAATGCTCATTAAGGATACCATAGAAGTTAATATTGCCACACCAAAGGATCGCAAAACAGTTCTCTTTGCAACATCTTTGACAGAAGAAGAAAAACCTGAATTTCAAAAGTTCTTCTCAGAACATAAGATTAACTTCACATGGTCCTATGTTGATATGCTAGGATTGGATCCAACATTAGTTTTGCACCATCTTCCCTTACTACCAGATGCTAAACCAGCCAAGAAAAAGCTACAAAAGATGTACCCCCAGATTGCCTTGTTAGTCAAAGTTGAGCTCAAGAAGTTACTAGATGTGGGGTCCATAAGATCAATAGACTATGCCGACTGGATTTCAAACCTTGTCCCTATCACTAAGCCAAATGGTCAAATATGCATCTGTAAGGACTTCTATGATCTGAACAAGGCATGCTCGAAGGATGATTTTCCACTTCCCAACATAGACATCATTGTGGATCTTACAGCAGGGTATGAGATGTCCCTCATGGATGGTTTCTCGGGTTACAATCAGATTTAGATCACCCTAGAATACTAGCACATAAATAGCATTCACTTGTCCTTTGGGTACATACTGTTGGAACATTATGCCTTTTGGTCTAAAGAATGCAAAAGCCACATATCAATGAGCCATGACAACAATATTTCATGACCTCATGCACACGCTAATGGAAGACTAGGTGGATGACCTCTTGGAAAAGTCTTTGACACACAATGATCACCTCAATGTACTAGACAATGTTTTTAAAAGGATAAAGGAGTACAAGGTCCATTTGAACCCTAAGAAGTGTGTGTTCGGTGTGATTTCAAGAAATTTTTTGAGATATATAGTTTCTTGTCAAGGAATTGAAGTTGATCCTGCTAAATTGAAAGAAATATTGGACATGCCTCTACCAAAAGGAATCAATGAAATAAGAACATTGTAAGGTAGACTGCAGTCCATCTGACACTTCATTGCATAACTAGCTGACAAATGCCAACCTTTTCAATATCTATTGTGCAAAGGCATCCCCTTTGTGTGGACTAACAAGTGTTAAGAGACCTTCCAATAGATCAAAGACTATCTATTGGAACAACCTATCCTAATGCCATGCATTGAGGGAAAACCTATGATTATGTACATTTCTACAACCATTTCAGCACTAGGGGCATTACTTGCACAATATGATCACGATGAGAAAGAAAGAGCTATATACTACATCAATCACACCTTGGTCGGATATGAACTCAACTACACACCCATAGAACGTGCTTGTATCGTAGTTGTCTTCATCGCTCAGAAGTTAAGACATTACATGTTGAACCACAAGACACAACTAGTGGAAAATATTGATCCATTGAAGTATCTCCTTAGTTGGGCAACGTTAACAGGTTGGTTGGAAAAATGGGTTATGATACTGAGTGAGTATGACATACAGTATGTGGAACACAAGGCTATAAAAGGATAGGTAATGGAGGATCAACTCACTGATTCACCTATACAAGGCGATCAACCTTTGGTAGTAGACTTTCCCGACGATTCCATCTTTCATGCGGATCCTTAATCACCTTGGAAGCTCTATTTTGATGGGTCCCATATAGGTCATGGCTTGGGAGTAGGTATAGTATTCATCACACCACAAGGAGACTCCATTCCTAAGTCATTCTGGATCACTTTCCCATGTACAAACAATGTTGTAGAATATGAAGTGCTTGTCATAGGACTTAGAATGGCCATAAAATGGAAAATAAAAACACTCCTAATCTTTGGAGATTCTCAGTTGGTCATCAACTAGGTCAATGATGAGTACGACACCAAGGATGAAAATTTGATGCCTTAAAAATGCATGGTTGATAGCTTTCAGTCATATTTCCACATGCTCTCTTTTGAGCAGATTCCCAAGGCACCAAACAAGGTAGCATACACAATGGCTATGATTGGATCTCTGTTAGATATTCCTAGCAACATGTTGCAATTCAAGTTCTTAGTGGAAAAACTATTGGTTCCTGCTTATGATATTCCTGAGTCATAAATGGTTTGTGTGCTTTTTGGTCCCAATTCACCTTGGTATCAACAAAAATATGACTACCTCTAGTCCCAGACACCTCCGCTGAAACTTTCCAATAACCAACGTAAATCCTTCATCTGAAAAGCCACCCATTACACCATCATTAGTGACACCTTATACTAACGCAACTTTGACAATACCCTTCTTCGATGTCTCGACACTAACGAAGCATGGACAACCTTACATGAGGTACATGAGGGTATATGCAGATCTCATTCGAGTGGCCCAACCTTAGCTAAGAAGCACATGAGACTTGGGTATTACTGGATGACAATGGAAAAAGATGCCCTTCTGTTTGTAAGGACATGATGTTGTCAATGTCAAGTGCATAGTGATCTTATTCATGCGCCATCACAAGAACTTTGACCAATCACTTCTCCCTAGCCCTTCACACAATGGGGACTTGACCTTGTGGGAAAAATCCATCCCACCTCATCCAATGGCCATAAATTCACTATCATCGCCATTGAATATTTCACCAAATGGATAGAAGCCATTCCCCTCACATACATACCGACAAGCAAATTTCCAAATTCATTCTTAATTACATCATTTTCCAGTATGGTGTTCCACAATCCATCATCACAGACAATGGTCATCCTTTCAAAAATCAATATTTCTATGAGCTTTGTGAATGCTTCCACATTTAACACCATTTCTCCATGCCCTATTATCTGCAAGGTAACGGTCAAGCTGAGGCATCTAATAAGACAATTATCAAAATTCTTAAGAAGACTGTCAATGATGTTGGTTGTGACTAGCATTTACAACTTAATCCTACTTAGTGGGCTTATTGCACCAGCATTCGTACACCTACTAGAGCCACTCCATTCGCCTTGGTCTTTGGAGCTAAAGTTATCTTGCCCATCGAGGTTGAAATTCCCTCTCTTAGAGTCTCCATGAAGGGCTTGATCGATGATGAAGTGTACTGATAGTATTGACTACATGAGCTGGAAATGTTAGATGAACGAAGAAAAAATACCTTGAATCACTTACAGGCATATCAAAATCACCTTTGGCATAGTTATAGCAAGAGAGTTATGGTCTGAAAATTTGACATTGGTGGCTTGGTCTTAATGCAAAATCTTAAGAATCAATCTAATCGAGAGAAGCCCGACAAGTTTGAGCCTAATTGGTTGGGCCCTTACATCATCACTACCACATTTGGTTCTAGCGCTTACTAGTTGGCTACTCTAGACAGGGAACAATTGACAAAACCTATCAATGGTTTGCATCTTCGTAAGTTCTACACATAACATTAGATAGCTTGGTTGAAAACTATAAAAATACAAAAAAAAACAAAAAACAAAAAATCGTCACTCTGATGAAAACTTGGCAAACAGGCATCATGGTGACACAAAAAAAATAATCAGAAAATATAAAAATAGTAAAGAGAAATAATCCATCCAATAGTGAAAACCACTTCAGTGGTGCTTTGGATAAGTACCATGGTGAAAACCTAGCAAATAGGCGCCATGCATAGTTAGTCTTTGCTTCGCCATCTATAGTCACTCCATCTACCTTTGGCCATAATAAAACACTCGATCTTCTGACACTCTCACGAAATTCGACATGACATCCTGCCATTTCTTTCTATGGCTAACAATGGTTGACATCAAGTTTGGCATATCCTCTGCATTTCATCTTGAGCATGTCCTTTTCCATTTCCTTCAACTTGGCTAGTCCTCGACCTGACTAGGGGCAACCCTTTATCCCCTGACTGCAGTGGGTCTCGTACATGATCCTGACAATCATAAAAAGTCTTGAAAAATCCATAAAAATTAGAAAATGTCCTAAAAAAACAATAAAAATTAGAAAATGTCCTGAAAAAATCCATAAAAATCAGAAAATGTCCTAAAACAATCATAAAATGTCTTGAAAAAATCCATAAAAATTAGAAAATGTCCTGAAAAAATCCCTAAAAATCATAAAATGTCTTGAAAAACTCCAAAAAAAATGATAACACTTCAAGATCCAAAAAAAATCAAAACATGGCAAAAAGACAAAAACATCCAAATAACACTCAAAAATCCCAAAAACAAAGTCACTGTCTGTCATGTCAGTTGTGTCAGTATTTATCATTATTGAACTACGTTGTCTCTACACATTTGCTACATAGGAAAGGCTCATCTTTGAGCCCACAAGACATTAGGTTAGTCCTTTTAGGTATGTCCAAATAAAATCATGACTCAATCTTTGATCAATAAGGCAAAGTCATTGGTTGTGTCAAACTACAAGGTCTCTGAGTGTATGACGAAGGCGAGGCCATCAATCGATGAGCCCCCGAGGCCGCACTAGGTTAGTCCATTAGGGTTTGTCACATTCACTATCACACATGTCAGATATCTTCAAATCAAACAAATTACTTTTCATCCTAAAACAAACTTTGACAATCATTTAATCGACATTTCAACCAAATTGGCATGTCAACACAGGCATGCGGTCAATTCAGTCATTTAGTCAACCTTGGTCAAACTTTGTCATAACAAGTCAACCTGTCAACTATTGGGGATTCTTCAGATGCGTCTTTTTGAAGAACAACCTGTGTCATTTATTTATGCTTAAGGATATGTATTTCCTGAGCATTGTCACTATCATTTGGCATTTTGAGGGATTCTCTTGACATTGGAGGATCGATCCTCTTGACATTGACATCATTCAGGATGTGTCCTTCCTGAATTTGGCATTACCTGACATCTGTCACACACCAACCTAGACTTCATCAAACTTGACATCTCGACATCAAAACACTTGAAATTTGAACACACTTGGCACACACTTTGGAAAACATAGTCTTTAATATTGGCATTTATCATTTGATTTTTCATCATGCTACTAGTTCCTCGAGGATGTCCTTCCATAAGGATTTAGAGGAGCAGTGACGTACCACAATGATTGTCTTGTCTTTTTAGACTATCATGCTACTAGTTTCTCGAGGATGTCCTACATAGGATTTAGAGGAGCAACAATGTTTCATGGCTTGTCTTTCTTGTTTGTGGTTGGTTGTGAAAAAAAAAATGGGGCAACTGAGTGCCTCGTATGAGTCATGATCATCCTTGTCTGCAACAACTTATTCTATGTGATGGTACGACCTTGCACACCATTGATCTATGTCATATCATGGTGTTTGTTGGCCATTACAATAATATGCCCAATGATGACTAGAGCTAACATCCAATAGTTCTTTGGCAGTATATTGAAGGATTATTTCTCTGTGCTAACATCCATCTCCCTTTTTTTTATCTTCTCTCTTCTTCCATCTCCTGATAATATCCTATGACATACAAAAATAATTGCATGCATGATCATATATGGAAATTGCATTAGTACATTACACATTTACATAAATCCATCAACATAGTTGCATTTACATCCTTAGCATAAGTACATCATTTTCATTCACATAACATATAAGCGCATTACACATTTTCATACATCATCCATATCATTAATGCATACACATTTAAGATCATAACATAAATCATCATATACCACAATCCATACATACATAATCATACATCAATGCATCCATCATCATAAACATGACATCTATTAGGCACATATAGAACATCATCATCATCATGAAATAACTATCATACATAACATAGCATCATCATTAGTACTAAGACATCTCATCATAAAATACCATCATAAATTCATACATCACATGAATATAATAAAATCATAATGCATCATCAACATAACACATAGAATAAAATCCATGCCAAAACTACATCATATATATATATATATATATCTCAAAATCATGTCACAGGATAGAATCTTGAGGAATCCAAAAAATAGAGCTCACAGGCTTGAAGGTCAATATATAAAAATGTCTCAACATAACAACAAGATAGCATGCCATAAACTATACTCTCCTCACCCCCTCGAGGCGAGGAACGGGGTGACTAATGCTTTCTCATTGGAATCGATGGGATCTACGGGGACCTGATAGGTTGGGTTTGTAATGCTAATGGTACAATGATAGATGGCTAGCTATGATGTGACCTATGACCTAATGATGATGATCCATGACTGTGGCTAGACCTATGCCCTAATGAATGTTTATGACTATGATGCGATTTGTGACCTAAGGTCTATCCAGATGATGTGGAAGGGCTCCCACTGCTTTGGCTATGGCTGTTATGGCTCCTGCTATTGCCACTACCTATCCCACTCCAAGACCAAGTCAAATTAGGATCTTGCTACTCTGCTAGCACTACTTGATCATACAACATCCTATATCATGCCCAAATATCACTCACCCTTTCCAACTCCCTAGAAATCTCCCCAACTGGCCTAGTGCATAACTTTGCAAACTCTGAACACCAGCTCCATGACTCCTACTACCTGATACAAGCGATGGCCTTGTCCAATCTGCTCTGCATGTTTGCCAACTGCTAATCCACTGTAGCATCTCATGGAAATGGTGGTCTCCTATCTATCTCCTCCTCCCCATCCACCATCTAATCTCTAAGTTGTCTCTCTGGATCATCCATACCATCCTCCTCGCCAATATCAATCTCCTCATCTCCCCTATCTCCTCTCCATCGACATCCAATTCCTCCTCTCCTATGAACACATCCTCCTCCCTCAGCACCTCTCCCTCTGGCTACTCTACCTCTTCCCTAACCTCCTCTTGTTGGACCTCCTCCTCCCTAACCTCCTCTTGTCGGCCCTCCTCCTACCTAACCCCCTCCTCTCTCCCCTCCTCTTCTCCCTCCTCTAAGATCGATGCTAGCAGGACTCGCTCGACCCACTGGCACACTCTCCTAGCTTGTCCTCTCCCGCTGTCTCCTCCTCTCCTCCTCCTACCACCTCCATCATCTCATCCATCCCCTCCATCATCTCATCCACCCCTCCCCCCATCCCCTCTACCTCCATCTCTCCCTCTCCCCCTCCTTCCATCCCTACCTCCTCATCCTCCTCGACGAACCCATGGTAGCACTGCCTGCCGATCCACTAGCGTTGGCTGATTTGGATCTGTCAAAGGAAGTGGCCTATGAGTTTTCCACCATGCATCATAATCTGGGGTGGTCCCCACATCTTCTAGACCCCCACTTTGTACCCACTACTATGCTAGTAGTCCATCAATCTACTGCTCTGCCAATAGCACTAATATCGGCGGCCCCCATACTGTCTCTTGGGATGACTGAGCATACTCTGCATTGCCTACGGGAACATCTTGATGCTCCCTGAACTGTATCAATACCCGTTGGGGTAGGTACATCTTTATAATAAGCTGGGACTGCACTGTCTAACCAATCAAATATCTGAACTGTCTACATAATGAAAGATGATCCTCCTCTCCTAGCCACTATCCATAGTCTTTGTATGGTCTCCAAACAAACCCCACCAATGTGTCAATCACATGACACTAAAATCTTGTGTCTCTGACTCGAGTCTATGTCATGGGTATGTGCAGGATCATCATGGAAAAAATAGGCCCTTAAGTGGTGAAAAATTCAGAAAAATTAGAGTTAGGAAACTTGACGTAAAAATTTGAATAAGTTATCTATATTATTTCAAAAATATGTAAGAATAGAATCTATAGCAAATTGAATGTAGTTTCTAAACAACTAGGTTTATTTTAAAAACAATCTGTTTAGTGAAACTTTGAAATTTCAATGCAGTAGTACTTAAATTTCAGGACAAAAATAAGTAGGTGTTTGCCTAACCACCCTAAACACAATAAAATGATAATATTTTTTTATAAGATTTTAGATATAAGTAGAGGACTCATGTCCTGATGTAAGGAATATTTTTTTGTAATTTTTTTCCAAGTAAATAATTAATTATAAATTTTTTATTACTTGAATTTTAAAAAATATAAAAACTCGCATGTCTGACCACCTTAACTTGGTCAAAACTTCATGAAATTCATTTTTTTTTAATCCTATAGTATGCGAAGCATAGAATGTAACGCATGTTTTAGATTCAAAAAATGTGATACCATTTGAAAGCTATAGATATTTTTCAATCAACCTATTAATTAGGACTTTAGTCGTAATTCAAATAGAAAATGAATAATAATTATTTATTAAATTCAAAGTAAAGAATAATTTATATTGGTGTAAAGCTAAGGATCTCCTTTAAAAACCCTTTTCATTTTATCAATTTTGGGTAAAAAAAGGTCGTCAACCACATACCCTACACATACCCATCATATCACCACTTTTTGGCCCATCATGATCCTACACATACCCTCACAACACCCCCATATAAGTATACATACTACATACCCTCAGCCAACTATCTCTGCACTGGTAGTGGAAATACGTGAATATGATCCCAAGCCCAGATCATCAATAGTATGGTCCCACAACTAATATTGCTCACCTCCCTATAGGAAACAACATGTAGCTGATGATATAGCATGCCTAGAAGGCACAATCCCCATGCAAACAATGCCTTATCTCACTGTATCTTGACAAGTACATCTCCCCATCCAATAGGGAAACCATGTCCGTGACAATCTAGAATCAACACCCTGACAATCAAAGTACATAGTATCACATCCCATTGGCCATAATGCTCAACCATAAACTCCCACTTGATCTCATATCCATCGATACCTAGTTGCGCAACATCATCATGCTCATAATACTCTGTCATGGCCTAGTTTCCCCAATGCAGATCATAGGAAACCCACTCTCCTTTTATAGGAATCCATAGGATCCTGTAAACATCCTCCAGAGTCACTATGGCCTCTCTCCTCGGCAAATGAAATGAGCAAGTATCAGAGTGCCATCTCTCTGCAAGTGTTGTCAATAGGTCCCTATTTTCCTGGACAATGGGCATATAGGTAACATGGAATAATCCCAACCGCATCATCTGCCTCCACTTGCCATCCCTCAATTGATCCCAGAATGCGTATGTTGCTAGCCTAAACTCTCGAGTGTAGATAGGTGGTAATCGTTTCTGCATACATAAAAAAAAAAGTTAGCACATCATTGAAAATCATTCTTATCATCTATCTAGTCAAAAGTGCACAAGTAAACTGAGCATAATCTAAGTCAACATTGGTCAAAATCAATTGTCATTTTTCCCTTCACTTGTGTCATGAAAAATCACATGCATCATTTTCCCCTATGGTTGCATTGTGTTATATCAATTATGTCATTTAGATTTGCATATGCATCACTTTATATCACTTGCATCATTCATGCCATCAGTTACGCTGATGTAAAACACTTGTGTTGCATCGTCCCGCAATTGCATTTCAAGTTGGTGATTGCATTGGACAACCTGTCTCTTGCATCGCAATTCGGTACTTACATCGCCTAGGTTCACAATTATGCCATTTTAAACCTAGACCTAGCCCATTCCTTGCATTTGTGTCACGATGCATAAAATGTGTGCGACGCAAACACATTTGTGCCTTTCGTGAAAATAGATGCGTTGCAATGCATATGCTATCCTGACTTTAATACCCTAAAAAACACAAAAAATGATGAAATAACAAAGTGGGTATAGGGTACATACCGGTGGCTCTGCGCCCTCTGGCCATCGGTAGGTCCATACTCAATATCTACAATGATCTGTCACTAGAATCACCATCTTTGTGCAATGTCCTCTCACTCTAAGCTCTGAATCTCCAAAAGGAAAAAGTGAAAATGAATTATCTTTTTACCAAATCAAGCCTATTTATAGGGTGAAAATTAGAGTTTCCTTGAGGGGTTCATAACTAGATGCACATTTGACCATGTTTGACCGCTCTTTTGACTACCTTAAACTCATCAAAATTCAAAATCGACTACACCACAGTTTTTCTGGTCATCAAATTGACTTATCAGGACACTCCAAATTTTTTCGTCGCCGGGCCAAAATTTGCAAATTTTCTCGAGGGGGCATAGATACTCTGTACCTTCACTGGGGCATGTCTTGAACTAAATTTTCTTTGTCACAATCTGATAAACAACATTATGACAAAGAGAGAAAAAATGTAGACACATAAAATTGACCTAGGCCTGTAAACTTTATTGTCTCCATATTTCTTCTCAACATAATTAAAATATTTAAATATGTCCTATATTCCAAATTCGACTATTAATTACATAATTCTCAATTATTTAATTAATTCACATCTTTTATTCTTCCTTGCTATTTAAATAAATAAATTATATTAATTTTATTTAAATATGTCTCTAATTTCTTATGTCCCTCTATAATTAAATAAATTCCTAAATTTATTTAATTATTATTTGTCTACTATTTCCTTCTAATTATTTAAATAAATAAACTTTATTTATTTATTTAAATACGTCATTAATTTCTTATGTCTTCTTATAATTAAATAAATTTCTATAATTTATTTAATTATTGTCCACCTTGGCTTTTTTTAATTTTAAATAAAATCATTTATTTAAAATTGTCCACTTTCTATTTTCCCACCAAGTAAATAATTTAAAATCATTATTTACTATCACATGACCCCACCACTTTTGAATTAAATTAATTTTTAATTCAAAAGGTCAACTCAACCTTTTAAATCAAATAATTTTAAATTATTATTTGATTTTCCAGCAGTCTCTTTTTATGTGCCCAATATCTCCTTGTCACATGCATTCTTGACCATTCTAAAATCAAATCTCAGCCCTTCATTTCAAATTTACCCTAATGTTTCCCTAACTCTAATGGATGGTTGTCACATTTAATTTCAACATTTGATCTTAGGGCATCTCTCATCTGAAAATCTTGGCCATTCATCTAAAATTGGCTTTTCTATAAAAAGGCAATTTTGGTCTCATTTGACACAATTCATGCTTGACTATTTTATGCTTCAAATTTTAGGCTTGCTTCATACTTGCACACTTGCAAATTTTAGCAATAGTAGAAATCCTTCAATAGTTGCTTAGGGCTTTGTCATAGTCATAGTTGGTCATCAAAAATATGAGGGAAACCATCATTTTTCAACAAATGGAGAAGGGCAATGAAGGTCAATCATGGAGGGCTTGAAGACTTTTGGTGAGATTGTTCTTTTTTTTATGCATTTTTACTCCATTTTACTTCATTTTTTAGCTAGGGTTTTGTTTATTCATTTGATTTTATACTAGCTTAACTTTTTTCCTTAGTTACACATATCGACTAGCTTGTCCCAAACATCTTTTGCATTCTTACAATACATGACTTTAGAAATGATCTTATTTGGAAAACCACAAAAGATGGCATCCATGGCCTTTGTATTGAATTCATAAGCCTTCTTCTCATCAGTAGTAGGAGGTGTTGAAGGTACTAGATGACCTTTCTCTGCAGTTGTCCACACAACAAATCCCAAAGAAGATAGGTAAGACTCCAGAAAGTAAAATTGGTGCCATCAAATTGAGGTACTCTAGAGATAGAATATTCTTCATGATTAGCCATGATAAGTACTCCACTACTAAGATCTCCTAAGTTAATTAAACCTATGCAAGGAACCTAAGGATTTGATACCACTTGTTAGAGTACAAGACCACAAAGAGGGGGGTGAATCAGTGGTCTAATGAGGAATCAAATTTCAATTCTTAACTCACTTATATAATGCAAATAGATTCATTGAAAATACTTCAAATATCATAGGTATTGAATGTTGAGGGAGTAACAATGATATGCAAATCAGAACATAATACTTGAACATAGATGGACAATCAAGTACAGTATGAAAAACCACCAAGAGGAGACAAAACACTAGTTTTATGAGTGGAAAACCCTAAAGGGTGAGAAACCACTCTGAAAGTAAGTTTCATTAAGCATCACTCACTAAAACCTCACTAGTTACATACTATGCTTCATTGGAAAAGCCTCACTAGCTACACTCTATGCCTCACTAAAAAATCCTCATTGGCTACTCAATCTGCCTCACTTGCAAAGCCTCACTAGCAAACCATCATGCCTCATTGGCTAAACAACATGTCTCATTGAAAATATTAAAAAGAAAATGAATGAAAAAATAGAGGGTTACTCTATTTCAATACAAACCATTGTTGTATTTTTACATGAGCTAAAATCTACCTCCCTTATTCACACATCTTTATCATGATATTTTGATGACAGAAGAATAACCTTTACATAAGTATATCTTCAGTTAAGATCAAGAACATTGTAGTATACTATTAAATTAAGCTTCAAGCATCAATGAACTCTATTAGATCACATTCTTGTGCAAGACTAAACTCATTTCCTTGAATAAAACAATACAACAACATCATCTATCACTATTATTCAAATTTCCTTAATTGTATACTATCTTAGCAAAAGCATTCTTTCAAAACCTTCAAAACCTTCTCATAGAGCACACACTTCACAAAGAATACACTTCATGAATGTAACCTGCCTTGAATTAAATAAACAACACAAAGAAAGAAATTTACATAACCATGTTCTCTATAACAACCTCACATATAGCTCAATACTATGACAATCATCAATGACCATATGCAAATAACTCTATGTTGAGAAAAGATAACCTTGGGATGCAAACAAAAAACAAAGACATAATATACCTCTTGATGTTCTATCATTCAAGTTTCTTTCTTTTTGTTAAACCTTCATGAAGATATTATTTTCAACCCTTTAAAAAAGACTTGTGATTAGCTTGAGATCACATCCAACTTTCTTTTTATATCTCCACACAAAAAACCATACTCACACTTAACCATTGGAATACAAATAGTCTTTTCAAACTAGAATGTTTATTTTTAGTTTTGGTGCCAATAGGGTAACCATTCATCTTTTCCTTTTCAAATAGAAATGAAAATGGTGACAGTCAAACTTCCTATCAAAGCTTAACCTTCTACAAATAATTGTTCATCGGATTTAAAAGTGAGCATTTGATTCTTCAATACTTGCCAGAATAAAATTGAATGATGACCATTGATCATAATTTGAGTAGTGAAATATAAGACTTGAACCTGTTTGGCTGGTAACACCAAGGCGTAGAGGTTGATTAAAAATGAATTGTTGCAAGAATGAAGGTGTTTTCATTGATGTCAACTAGTTAACTAGTTATCAACTGGTTAACTAGTTATCAACTGGTTAACTAGTTATCAACTAGTTGTTGTCATTGATGTCATGGATGCAAGTTATTGGTTGTATATGTCGAGGATATTGAGAAAATTGTAATGAAGAAGGATTGTAGTTCAATGGTTGCTTTGAGTTTTTCTCTGGTATTTGCTCCTATGTTTGTGTCATTTAGATATGTTTATTATGGTTGTTGGAAGCCACTATATCCATATTTTTGGCTTCTGATTCATTGTACAGTGTGAGTTATGTTCACCAGGGGTGATCCCACAATAGTGGTTTACACTTTTTGGGACCTCCTAATTTTTGCTAAAATCACATATTTTTAGAAAATATAATGATTTAAGCCTTGAAAAATTCCATTTAAAGAATTCCAATTGAAGAGGGTTTGATCAAACCACCTTAGATCAAACCCCCCTGGATAAAACCCCACTAGTTTTAAACCATACCTATAATAGAGTCTCCTTTACACCTATCAAAATGCTGATAAAAAACCACTTTTGATTTACCTTTTGGGGGATCAAATGAATTCATTTAAAATTTATTTTTTGTAAGTATGTAGTCCCTATTATAAGTTTCCCAAAAAGTATAAATTTAAATATATTTAATTTGATTGTTATATTTATTTTTTATTTCTTTTGAATGTAGGTTTTTCACCGAAAATCAATCTCTTTGTTCCACACATGTGGAAAATTAGTAGATTACCAAAAAAATTTATAAAAAATATGTTTTTACTAGATATTGGTGTCCTTAATCCAGCAAAAAAAAGAAAATTAAATTTTGATACATACAAAAATAGTTATGTTGCATATGGTCTACCTATGTCTAAATTATAATTGGTTTGACTTCAAAACCAAATTAAGAAAAAAATATTCAATAAAGCACTATGAAACCATATGAACATGCTAGATATCATAGTTACAAATTTAAATTCGAAAAAAATAAAATTTTATCCTTCATAGAATAAAATTTATGTTGTTTACGGTGAACATCATTCTTTAAAAATGGTGTTTACTCTTAAAAACTAGTTTTTCAAAGATATGGAAAAAGAAATGCAATCTGATTCCAAAATTTTAAAAAATATATATATTTAGAATCTATAGACAAAATGTCATAAATCACTAGTTCACATCATCTTCAAATTTCTTATGGTTTAGCAGCTATAGGTTCCCAAAAGTGAAGATTTAGTTAAAAAAAATTATTTCAATAACAAATTTGGCCAAAGAGTGTAAACCATTATTGTGGGAACACCCCCAGAATTGTTAATTGTGGTTTTGACTAAGGTCCAAGAGAAATATTGTTGGTTTGGATTTATTTTTGGTTACGTCTTATGGCTTGCAGTTCTAGAGTTAAGTTGTTATGATCACATTGAAGATAATTTTGGTGTTTGGAAGGAATTGATCGTGCTAAGGGTTGTGTGTGCTTAGTTGCTCTATGTGTTTTACATTGGTTTGGTCAACCTTGTGTTGAACACTACTTTTGAAGTTGATGAAGCATGTTGGGACCTATTTGGGTCCTCATCAAGCGTGTTTTTGGGTTTCCATCATCTAATTCAACCCTAGGATGTTTGACACCAACCTAATTTGAATTCAATGATGGATGGTTGACTTTGGATATGTTTCAAAGTTGAAAATGGTATAAATATAGGATGAGTTAGTGGTGAAAGATGTATAAGAGATAAGTACAAATAAAAAGAGTAGATAGATGTGAAGCAGATGTGAATTGGTGTGTGTATGTGATGTGAGTGTGGTAGATCAATGCAAATTCTAAATGCTAAGTTTTTAGATTTACCGAGCTAAAGGTGGGCTCTATAATTCATGCATGTTTGCAAGTGGCTGAGTAAATTGTTGTGAAAATATTTGTTGCATTGATATTTTATTCTCTCTATAACATATCTCTTCTATCTCCTTTGTATCTCTATGGCAGTGAGCCCTCTGGGTGGTTAACCCTGTTGGATAGTGAGTCCTTGTTTTGGTAGTGAGCCTTTCTCAAGTAGTGATCCTTTGTAATTAATTTTGATATTCTCTATAGTGTGAGTTAATCCTCACCGTGGTTTTTCCCTCATTAGGTTTTCCACTAAATCTAGTGTTACTATATTTGTGTGATGCTTTTTAGTTTCTGCACTTGCACTTAATGTTTAATCATTTTAGAAAAGTTAAGGATTGGTGATTGATCTAAGTTTCGGTGAATGATTTAAAAGGTTAAATTTTCTACAACTTATTCAACCCCCTTCTCAATTGTCTTATTCAACAATTGGTATCAGAGCATGGTTCCTTGGAGAAGAGCTTAACCACTTAAGGAAGGTCTAGGATGGATGGAAAAGTTACTTATGAGTATCTAAAGTTTGATGGAACTAATTATGCTATTTGAAAAATATTGATGGAAGAATATCTAGAGTATTATGGATATGATGTGGAGAAAGCTTACAAAACACCCTACACTCCTCTTGCTAATGGTTTGAGTACACTTGATGAGATCAAGGCACATGAAGTGAACAATAAGGTGAAGTTTATTTTGAAGAATAGTCTTGTACATTCTGAGTTGATTAAAGTTCAAAATTTGAAGACTGCTAAAGAAGTATATGATACTTTAGAAAAGGTGCTTGAAGGTGATGAAAGGATCAAAGAAGCAAATTGCAGAATTTGGAGACATAGTTTAAGCTCCTGCATATGTCTGAAGATGAGAATGTGAAAGCCTATGTACAAAGATTGGATGAGGTAGTAGTTGGAATGCGAGGACTTGGTGTTACAATAGATGAATCTAGGATTGTAAAGTAGATTCTTAGAGCTCTCCTTGATGCTTACATCGAAAAGGTATGTGCTATTGAAGAACATATAGATTACAAGACTTACACTAAAGATCAGTTGTTGGGAACTTTGACATCATATGACATGAGAAATCCAAATTTGAGAAATTGATCCAAATCAAAAACTGCTTTTAAGGCTACAAGAGAAGAAGATCCAAATGAAGAAAATATTGATGAAGAAAAAGCTAACTCTGTAAGAAGAATGAAGAAAGGATCCAACAAGCATGAAGGTAAGTTACCCTTTAAATGCTTTAGTTGTGGAGGAATAGGTCATTATGCTTCGAGGTGTCTGGAAAGAGCTAAGAGGAATAAACAAAGATATGAGAAAGAAAATAAATGTAAGAAGATCAACAAAGAATATTATGTGAATGAGGATGCTAGTATATCTGATGAGGAATCTGATTATGGAGATCCTGATGACAATGAATGCTTATTCTTGGCTATAATAGATGAACAGGTACTTCTACTAATTCTAAAAAAAGGTGAAGGGATGCCCTCTAGAGAAGGAGAAAAATGAACGTACTATAATCTTTGCACCACATGCTAAACATGAAAAGAACTATTGGGTTGTTGATAGTGGTTGTTCACATCACATCACTAGTGATAAGAGTAAGTTTTTTAAACTTGAAAAATATGATGGACTTAGTTATGTTTGGAGATGATACTGGTGCTAAGATTTGTGGGATAGGTTCAGTAAGTTTTGATTGTAAGCATAATACTGATGATGTCTAATATGTTAAGGGTTTAAAGCATAATCTTTTGAGTGTTGGATAGATGTGCAGTAAAGGATATAATCTTGTATTTAAGGATGGAAGATGTGAGATCGGGAAAGATTCCATAACAATGATTGTTGAAGGAAAGAAATATGAAGGAAATATCTATCAACTTAAGGGTGTTGATGAATAATGCTTTATGAGTTAGATTAATGACAGTTGGTTGTGGCATTGGAGAATGTGTCATGTGAATTTTGATAACTTGGCGAGGATTAGTGCAATTAAGGTCATGAGAGAATTTGTAATATCCCTTTGTTTTGCTTTCTGGCTAGACAGTGTGTCCTTGTTTGCTTTAATGTGCTTTTTGGTTATTGAGATACTTTATCATGTGTGTGCGATTTGATCACTATTTATAGAGTGATAGTCTATTTGTGTGATGTGATGTATCTTATCTGATGCTTTATTTGACATGTTTTAATTGGTGTAATGATGATTAGTTATTGTAACATGTTATTGCATGAGATATTTGTTTATGATGGAACTGTCAGTCTATGACGAGTGTATTGGTGAAGGGGACAAGATCCCATCACTCGCATGTGAGTGCCCTACGATTCCATGATTTCCTCTTCACAATGTGTTTTATCATGTTATATGTATGCATGTTTGATATACTCTTTGTTTGCAGGTTGACAGGTACAGGACATCGACTCCACCTGGTTTCACAGTTTTGAGTGTGTCCATTGGCCAACGGTATTCGATTGAGAGATAGTAGCTAGGTTTTTCGTGCCAAGTCATCACCCTAGTCATAGTGTGTCATTGGGTTTTAGTCGGGTTAAGTTGCTTCTTTGTTGTTCATCTCTCTTTGATTTTATTTAATTGCAAGTTGGAAAAGGTAAATAAATGGCTTTATGTATTTAAGTTGTTTATTAAATAAATCTAGTTATAATATTAGAAATGTTATTTAATTTATTAATTAATTTAATTTAATTAATAACATAATCTAATCTTGGATTAGATTTATGTTATTGATTAATTAAATTAATTGTGTGGAATTGAATTAAGTATTCATTTTGGAATTTAAAAGTGTTAAATGATTTTTGAAAAGAAATTTTTTAAATTTTCAAATGCTTTTTGAAATAGAAATTTTCAAGTTTAACAATAGAACATTTGAAAAGAAATTTGTTTTCAAATTTAAAAAAAAAAACAAAATATTCTCAAAATGGATAGAGGGAAAATAACTATGGTGGTTGAGGGATATTCTGGAAAAAAGTTGACTAAATTTGGGGAAGAATGAAAGGATTTGGATTATTCATGCTTGGAGAAAAAAATTTGCTGTGAAGAGGAAAGAGGGTTTTCTTGTTTTGGGAATGCATTTTGGAATTGGAGTGAAGATTTGGAAAGATTTTGGAAAATTGGAAATTACAGCTCAACTCCAGTCTTATTCTTCAAGCTTCAAATAGGTTCTTTCTTGTTTTTGTTTATTGTTTTGAAAATCTGGCTCTTTTCAAATTGAAAACTTGTTTGGAAACAAATTTTAAAACCCTGTTGAATCATGGAAGAAATTTAGATGTTTGTAGAAAAACAAAAAAAAAACTTTCAACAGAAACTTTGAAGTTTAATAATAGGAAATTGAAATAGAAACAAAAATAAATTAGAAAACCTCAGTTTGGGAGTTGAAATGTTTCATATCAAATTTGAAATTGAAATTAGGAAACTATGTTTGAAAATTAGTTTTATTGTAAATTTTCAATAGAAAATTGGTTCAATTTGACTGCAAAATGGAGATTTTAGGTATATATTCAGTATATATATAAGGATATACATATATTTCTTTCATTCATTATTGGGTTTGTTTTAATTTTGGAAAATCTTGTTTCCTGTTAAAAATCCTGGCACAAAAATCATGTTTTGGAATTTACCAAAATAGAGGATTTTATTTTTTTGTTGTGCTCAGTTTCTTTTCTTAAAAAAAAAAAATATTAAAAAAAAATATTTTTTATTATTTGGTTGGGGAGGGGAGCAGTTCTGGTTGCACACAACCACACCCCCAATGGAGAGCGTTGTTGTGGCAGTGCTCCCCACACTGTGTGTGGGGGAAGCGCTGCTATAGGCAGCGCCGCCTCCATAGGGGAGGTTGGGTGTAGCCTATGGCTGCGTCTTCCTCCCTTTTGGGGGCCCGTGGGGTATAAAGAAAATCATTTTTTTTTTAAATTTATTTTTATTTAATATTATATATATATATTATATTATTATTTAAATAATTTTTTTATTATTATTGTAGACATCTAATTTGACCACTTCCATATGATCAAAGACGTCTCCTTATTCATCCAATTGCTTATCCCCTTTGTTAATATTAATTAAATCATTTGTTTAATTAATACCTTGCATCTTACATAGGGTTCATAAAGTATTTAGTTAATAAATACTTTACCCCTCTTCCTCCCCTAAATTAAATAAATACACCATTTTGTTTAATTTAGTCATATTCCCCTTTTGGAATTAAAATTCATTTCTTAATTCCTCTTTTCTTTCTCATTGTCACATCCTCCAACTTTTGCTAGTTGGTCTCTAATCCATCTTAACTTCTTCATCTTCCTCTAATTAACTATGGTTAATATATGCACACCCCTAATCATCATTAGGGTCACATCCTCCATAATCTCCCACTTGCTTCTAATAAGTCATTAGTCCATCTAACTAAGTACTTGCACAACCTTAATCATATGGTTAGTCCAACCTAATCCCTTTCCCATTTATGGCATGTGTCCTTAAGTCAACCTTATTAAAGGCTTTCTCCTTTTGACAAGGCACTCCACTTCCCCATGTGAATTTTTAATTCACTTTTAATCCCCCAATGCACTCAAAAGGAATTTTTAATTCCTTCACTTCTTCCCACATGTCCTCTCTTTATTCTTTATTCTTTCCCATCTCCCCATGAGAATATTTGAGGAATTTTTAATTCCTCACATGTCCTCTCACCCACATGGGGACGAGGACCTCCTTTATGAGGATATTTTGTCCAATCCCAAGGTACTTTGTACCCCCTCCATGTCATGTACTATCCTACCACCTCATCTCCACCTCATCTTTATTAAGCCTCTCCCCATGCCACATGTCAAGATGTGAGGGCTTGTGAGCTCTCAACTCACCTTAGCCCTACATCTTGATATTTGGTGGCTCAATCTTGGCCGTCCATTTCTTCTACGAATTTTCAAAATTTCTATAAATACCCCTTTTTTCTCTCATTTTGGGGAGATCATTTTGCTAACCAAACTCTTGCAGTTTTGCTTCTCAATCTACACTTAGCCATTTGCATCCATTTTGTCCAACTATCTTGCATCTCACACTTCACATCTTGCATCTACTTGCCATCCAAGGAGCATACACATCAAAGATCGAAGGGCCAACTAAATGATCGATTCGACACAAGGTATCAAGTTCCATTTGTTGTTTTTATCTTGTGTTGATTCCAACTTAGGCTAATCTTGAGGTGTAGGTTGTTTTGGTTTTTATTTGCACTTTTTTATTTGTTGTTCATTTTCTAATGCATATATTCGACCTATCACATTTCTGGCAAACCCGGTGGGACCCACAAATGGGTCTCTTTCTTTTACGTTTGTTGTTTTTTGCATTTTTGCGGGTTCGGGTTAGAGAGTGGCGGACTTGTCCCTCCGGTGGCAGACCTGTCCCTCCGGTGGCGGACCTGACCCTGCGGTGGCGGACTTGACCCTCTGGTGGTGGACCTATCCCTCTGGTGGCGAACCTGACCCTACGATGGCAGACTTGACCCTCCGGTGGCGGACCTGTCCCTTCGGTGGCGGACCTGTCCTACCTTGGCAGACCTGACTTCCCGAAGGTGAAATTTCAATTTTTTACTAACTGTCCTTTGGTAAATTAGGCACATAGTTTAATTAGAGGGGTCAACAAACCTTGTTTGGCATGTTTTTGGAAGGCTATTTGACGTATCCAATCCCCATGCGCAGTTTGACGATCCTAGGTGATGAGAAATCGTAGCTTTCCAAGTCCTTTGAGTCACCCCATTTTCATTTTTTTAGTGGGACTTGCTTGGGGATTTCATCATCCCAAGGGACGATTCCAACCATGAATACCGGCGGGGTATATAAAAGGGGGAGAGCGAAAGTTGTACCTCAATCCAACCACGTTGTAATTGGCAAAGCGTCAGGATGACGTGAAGAGTTGGTCTGAGCCTTTAGTATCTCGCTAAGGTTCCCAACTCACGCTTGTAACGGGCTGGTGTTCACGGTTTGGGCCTCATGTATCGGGTGTATATCGAGGACTCTTTAGCAACCATGTTCATCCTAGAGTAGAAAACTTTGTTGGCCATACCTGTTTCTACTAATCTCAGGGTTGTGCTGTCTGAATTGTCTTTCTCATGCAAAACAAGTCATTATCAGTTTGGCCAAATCTTTTCATGGTTGCTATATTTTGGGTCCTTTGCTTTACTTGTCCACCAAAAATATCAAGCTTAAAACTTATCCTTTGGCGGACCTGACCACATGCTATGGCGGACCTGACCTTATGTTGTGGCAGACCTGACCACATGCTATGGCGGACCTGACCTTATGCTGTGGCAGACCTGACCACATGCTGTGGTGGACCTGACCTTACACTGTGGCGGACCTGATCTTATGCTGTGGCGGACCTGACCACATGCTGTGGCGGACCTGACCTTATGCTGTGGTGGACCTGACCTTTGGCCAACCTATATTATCACTTGGCATCCCTTGTCTCTTTGTTTTGAACATCAATATGACCATTCAACATCCTAAACGAACATCTGAATGTCCGTTCCGAGTCTTCATCCCCTCGTTCTGAGAGTCATTCATTCTAAGAACTCTTTTGCTTGTTTCGAGTCATTCATCTGTCCTAAGATGCTCCCCATCCGTCCTGAATCTGCTTTCATCTCTGATCTCCGCTATTCCATATAAGTCCCATTGGAGTAGTCATCCGAGTTGACCTAGGTGTTCATCCCTAATCATAATCAACGTAACTGGCTTAGGATTGCCATCCGTCTTAAGTCAGTCATCCTTTTCGACCCAATCAATCCACTTCTATCTCAAGTTGGATTTGGTGTCGTTATCATACATCCACCAGTCAATCAATACCTAGTGTTACCAAGGATCCTTCTTAAACTCGGTTGTGGATTTTGGTCTTCATCATATTTATCATCAAAGCAATCCTAATCATCAGATTGATCTAATCCCCACATCATCAAATCTATTCAGATCAAAATCTGAAAGCTAGATTAATCCAGTGTCTACCAATCAATCTAATCCAATTTCATCAAATCAATCCATGTCGTTCTGACCGATCGTCATCAGCTAATCTCCCATCCAATCGAATCAATCTTTCATCATCCAGGTCTTTCTAATATCTTGATCCATCTCATCATCTTGCATGCCCGTTCAAACTCGATCACAGGAAAAGAAGATGGCCGACCAACAAGCCCAGAATGCCCAATAAAACAATCCTCAAGATCGCAACAACACAATGAACGTTTCATCAGATCCTAACTATGGCGCTAACATCTCTCACGATCCCCACAATGGTACCTCATTGCAATCCAACGTGGATGGTCAAAACATGTCACCACCTGGGGAGGAAAACATGGCTGATCAACCTGAGCTCACATTCGAGGAACACTTCAGTAACCCTGTTAATGCTCAAATGACAGAACGCTTTCTTGAAAAACATGGCGACAAAATCTTGGCTCACTTGATTGACAAAGGTGTCAAGCTACCGTTAGGTGTTGACTTATCCAAGTACAACACCTCCACACCTAATGTACCCCAAGGTTCACATGACATCCCAAGTAGCTCATACGTCCCCAATGTTCCTTCCGTAGAAGGTTGGCATCAACCTGAGTTTGGCAACGATGTTCCGTATCCCATTGGCAATCCCACGCATCCCGTCATCTCAGTCACGGGGACACCCCAAACCATTGACCCCAACGACCCTTTCGCTTATGGCATGCCCCAAAGCATCTCACAATCACAACCACTAATGCTATCGGCACCACCCCCCTCAAATCTGCCCCCTGTCAATACTGGGGGCAGCCCTTTCGCTACCTTGCCTCCACCTCCTAGGGCTACGAATCCTCCACCATCATCATTCATACCCCAACAACCCCCCCAATCCAACATCCCTCCACAAAATACATCCCAATCCTATGCTCCCACTAGTGCTCAACACCCCCCCTCGCAAAACATCTCAGCCGCACCTCGACCTCAACAACCATTGGTCAATCCTTTATTCTCAACACAACCACCACTGCATCAATTGCAAGGAAATCAACCTCAGCCTTTAGCCCCGACTATATCTCCATTCCTTGCATCCATCTTACACCTGCAAGCACAACCACCACATAACATCCCATCTCACCCACCACAGCCACCAACAATGCATCAACAACCACCCCATCATTACAATTATTACAACCAGCAACAATATCAACAACAACCATCCTATGTGGCCTCGCAATAGTCAAATTAGCACCCCCAATATCCTCAAAATAATCAACAACACCCTCTCCATACTTCCCAACAGTACGCCACCCATAACTACCCAACCAATTCATATCCCGCCTCACAACAACAACCTCTTTGTCAACAAGGTCCCTTGGCATATCAACGGGGGATACTGCCTCCTCATTATCCATACAACCATCCCCAAGCATCATCTCAGAATCCATAATCGTCCTACCATCAATACCCATCCAACACACCGGCCAGTGCAGACATACTAGAAATCAAAGCCGCTCTGAAAGATCTTCAGGCAGGGACTGGCAAACAATCATTCAAGTTCGAAGATATATGCCCATATCCGTTTGATCCCTCCATCTCATTGATTCCCTTGCCCAAACATTTTGAAATGCCAAAGTTTGAAAATATAAGGGGAACAAAGATCCTAAGGCCCACTTACAGGAGTTTTACTCCCAGTGTCAAGAAGTTATCCACAATGACAACTATCTCTTGCATTTGTTCCCTCGAAGTTTGGCAAGCAATGCGCTAGGGTGGTTTATGACCCTCGAAAAGGGATCCATAAAATCTTTTCCTGACCTGTCAGAAATTTTTTTCTCCTACTTCTCCTTCAATTTGGAAAAAGATACCGATACCTTGGATCTCCTCAAAGAGAAACAGCGTGAAGGGGAAACCTTTACTAACTACCTCCAAAGGTGGCGTGCCCTAGCAAGCCGAATGAAAACCCCTTTGAAAGAAAAGGACATGGTCACCCTCTTCGTGGAGAACTCTCATCCCGACATGGCTCATAACTTTAGATTACATTGTGTCACCACTTTCGTGGAGGTAGTAGAGAAGGGACCCATCCTTGAGCGTGCCCTTGTTGCCAAGGGGCACATCAAAATATATAATCAAGATAAGGAAAGGTCATTCAATGACAAGCCACGTTTTTGGAACAAGAACAAAAACGTAGTAAATGATGGTGTTATTGATACTAAACATGTCCACGTGGCCAACACATCCTAGAGACAACAGCCATCCATACCTAATGCCATATCTGTACCGCAAGGGACACCCTGTCCTCCCCAACAGTCCAATCAAAATAACCAAGGGAACACTAAACGCTAGTATGCTCAACTAGGAGAACCTCTGAGCATCGTCTTCAATAAGCTGTTACAGATCAACTATCTGATCACATACCCTGTCACCAAGCCACTAGACAAATCCAAACCTAAGCCCACATGGTTTAGGGAAAATGAATATTATGAGTTCCATAAAATCAAAGGACACTCTTTGAATAAGTGTCAGGGTCTGAAAAACTACGTCCAAGATCTCATAAATTGAGGTGATATCAAGGTGGACCCCAGTCAAGCTTCGTCATCCAATGCTCAATTACATATATATCAAAATGCCTTTCCAAACAATAATCAAGGCCCGAGCACCTCCAACAGTATCCCTCAAAATAACAGCACAAATAACATGAGCTATAAGAATGTACCCCTCAATTACGAGGGTATTATTCATTACATTGAGTAGGTAGAACCTCGTATATCCATGATACATATCAAAGCCGAAGACCCTCAGTGTGCTGTTACTACACAACGGGCCCGCATCACTGTCCTTGTGGCCCCCACACTCACCCAATCAACTCTTGTAAGCTCCTAGTATAACATCCTTGATCACTTAGGAAAGACCCCTACTCATATATCCATTTTGGATTTGCTTAAGTCTTCCCCGGTACATCAAGAAATTCTCAATAGAGCACTGCAAGAAACCCATGTGCCAGATGATATCGACCCCACACAATTCCAAGCTTTGGTGGGACACTTGGCTTTGTCTCATCACCTGCACTTCAGCCAAAATGATATGCCAAACATTGATGTCAATCATAATCTCCCCTTACATATCAAAGTCGTGGTTGCTCACCATAAAATAAAAAGAGTCTTGGTAGATAATGGCTCTACCCTCAATTTGTGTACTTTGAAATTCATAAAACAAGTGGGGTATACTCAAGCAGACTTAAGTAACTAGATCATCACAATCAAAGCCTATGATAATGCATAAAGGAATTCAGAAGGGATTATCAATCTCCCTATCCAGGTGGGTCCTGTGGTTCAATACATTACCTGTCATGTCCTTGATCTGGACTCGCCATATAATCTCCTCCTCGGCCGTCCGTGGCTCCATGCTATGCAAGCCGTCCCCTCCACATACCATCAGTGCCTGAAATTCCCAGTCAACGGACAAGAAGTCACCATCTATGCTGACCCCCAACCATTTGAATATTGTTGTGCTTTAGAAGCGTCATTTCCCCATTTACATTATTGTCTTGGGGTTGAAATGGGGGCATCCCAGTTATCATCCGCTAATCCACCCTCCATCGCGATAACCTCTCCATCTTCTACCACCGATCCTACGGTCACCAAAGTCTAGATCATTGACAAAGGGTGTGGCGAGTACGAAATGCATACTACTCTTAATGTAGCAACCATGCCACCATCACCACACGAGTATGGTCAGCCTTCGCATGCTACTCCAAAGGAAGACAAGATTGTCACCTTCAGTGGTAGAAACATCCCTACCACCACTTTCAGATCCCCGAGTGTCAAGATAGATGCACCAGAAGAAGACATAAGCCAATGGATCTACCGAGAAGAGCCCAAACCAGAAGCTCCTCTAAAGGAATATTTTCAAGAAAAGTACCCCTGGCCGACAAAGTTCGTGGAAAAACATAACTATCAAGGCAGGGGCCTAGGTAAAGAAGAGCAAGGGCGGTTGCAACCCATTGATACATCACAACTACCAAAAAACATAGGCATTGGGTATGACAGAAAGCAGAAAGGCCCTGAAACATCATCTAATACTTCCAATAGTGTCTCCGTGGACAATGGCTCATTAGAAGACATACCCGAGGAGGAATCCATCATACATGCATACGATGACGTCGATCACACCGATCTATCATCCATGTTCGAATGCTTATCCGTCTACACTATTAGCGTATCCCTTTATCACCCTGAGCTTATTGATTGGGGCCTCTGTAATAGTACACCTGTCAGTATGTCTGCGGATACGTATGTCAACCTTATGGGATTGGGGGAGGATGAACACTCCAGTTGCAAAAATAAGAATAAGAAAAGTAAAAAGTGGTCATCTAGTGAAAACCTCCCTGAGGCACTTCCTGACCTTGAAAAAGTAAAAATAAAGGACGCATCTGATGGCGAAAACCTCAAAGAGGCGCTGGAAGATGGAGATGTTCATCTTCCCCTTATGGGAACTCAGTTATCTGCCTGATCATCTATTCTAATTGAAGAAACTCAAGAAGTTAATTTGGGAACTGCTGAAAGTCCTAAAATCACCTATGTAGCTAAGTCACTCTCAGAGCAAGAGTATTCGGTCATCGTGCAACTACTCCAAGAGGGAATCATTAACTTTTCTTGGTCATACGCAGACATGCCAGGCTTAGACCCCGCCTTAGTAGTTCATCACTTAGACATTCGCCCAGATGCCAAACCTATCAAACAAAAGCTCCGCAAGATGCATCCGTAGGTCGCATTATTGGTCAAGAAGGAATTGGAGAAGTTATTAGAGGCGGGTTTTATCAGACCGATTGACTACTCTAAGTGGATCTCCAATGTAGTACCAGTTGCCAAACCAAATGGAGACATTCGCGTCTGCACAGACTTTAGGGATCTTAACAAAGCCTGCCCAAAAGATGACTTCCCCCTGCCTAACATTGACATGTTAGTCGACCTGACAGCAGAACATGAGATGTTATCCCTTATGGATGGCTTCTCTAGTTATAATCAGATCCGAATCGCACCTGAGGACCAACATAAGACCGCCTTCACAACACCATGGGGCACTTTTTGTTACAATGTTATGCCCTTTGGTCTAGAAAATGCAGGGGCAGCGTATCAGAGGGCAATGACCGTCATCTTCCATGATCTCATACATATCATCATGGAAGATTATGTCGATGACCTATTAAGAAAATCCAAAACACGAGCAGAACATCCTGCCATCCTGAAAAAGATATTTGAGCGGTTAGAGCATTACAAGTTGTGGCTAAATCCAAAAAAGTGTGTCTTTGGGGTCACGTCAGGAAAGTTGTTGGGTTTCATAGTCTCTCGCAGGGGCATTGAAGTTGATCCCACCAAGGTAAAGACTATCCTGGACATGCCACCTCTGCGCAATCTGAAATAGTTCAGAAGCCTCCAGGGGAAGATGTAGTCCATCAGTCGATTCATAGCCCAGCTGGCAAATAAGTGTCAGCCATTCACTCATCTTTTGCAAAAAGATTCCACTTTCCGATGGAACCAGTAGTGTCAGATGGGTTTCGATAAAATTAAGGAATATTTAGCTCATCCACCGATCTTGATGCCACCTATTCCTAACAAACCCCTCCTGCTTTACATCTTCGCCACTTCAATCGCGCTGGGGGCATTGTTGGCACAACATGGTGAGTCATCGAAAGAGAGGGCAATCTACTACATCAGTCAGACATTGGTCAGCTACGAACTAAACTACTCCCCCATGGAAAAAGCCTAAATTGCACTCGTCTTCAGCACACAAAAATTCTGACATTACATGCTCAGCCATCTAGTTAAATTAATTGCCAAAATTGATCCATTGAAGTATTTGTTATCTAGAACCACTCTGACTGGCCGCATGGCCAAGTGGGTCATGCTCCTAAGTGAATTCGACATAGAATATGTGGACCGCAAGGCTATTAAAGGAAAGATAATCACAGATCAGTTAGCAGAAGCTCCTTTAGTTGATACTCATCTATTGATCACAGAATTCCCTGATGAAGAAGTCTTCTCCGTTGGTCAGACCCCCACGTGGACATTGTATTTTGATGGATCATATACACACAATGGATCGGGGGCAGGAATTTTATTAGTTACCCTTCAAGGTGACTACATTCCAAAGTCATTCAGGATAGCATTCTCATGTACAAACAATATGATAGAATATGAAGCTATCATCACCAGCCTCATAATTGCAAAACAGTGGCACATAACTCATTTGAAAGTCTTTGGTGATTCTTTGCTAGTCATTAGACAAGTTAATGATGAGTTCCTAACCAAGGATGATAAGTTGTTACCCTACAAGCGCATGGTGGATGATTTCAAGAAATATTTCACCTCTATACAATTTGAACAGATTCCCAGGGTACGAAACAAAGCAACTGATGCAATGGCCACTATTGGTTCCCTGCTTGACATGCCTAAAGACCGAACATAATGTGAATTTCTTGTAGAACAACTTTTAATCCCAGCATATGGTATCCTTGAGACTGACATGGTGTGTGACATCGTGGGTCCCACCTCCCCATGGTACCAGGACATCTACACCTACCTCCATGATAATGTTATACCCCCTGATCTTACACGTAATCAATGCAAATCCTTTGTTCATCACTCTTCTCGATACGTCATCGTCGGTGATACGCTTTATCATCGCGGGTATGATGGAATCCTCCTTAGATGTCTGAATGAGACCGAAGCCCATGCTACACTAATGAAAGTACATGGCGGTGTTTGTGGAGCTCATTCAAATGGTATGGCTCTAGCCAAAAGGATCCTACGAGCTAGATATTATTGGCCTACATTGGAACATGATGCTTGCGAGTTTGTGAAGAAGTGTCTTCCATGCCAACAATATGTAGATTTGATTCATGCCCCAGCACAAGATCTTCAGCCCCTCCTGGCACCATGGCCATTTTCTCAATGGGGTTTCGACTTGATTGGCAAGATTTACCCACCATCATCCGATGGCCATACATTCATAATTACCGCCACTGAGTACTTCACCAAGTGGGTGGAGGCAATGCCCCTTTCACAAATCACCGGTACTCAGATTTCCAAATTCATCCTTTACCATATTCTCTACAGATATGGTATCCCGTCCACCATCCTCTCCGACAACGGAAAACCCTTCAAAAACCAAGCCATGAAACACCTCTGCGACACCTTCCATATCCAACACCGTTGGTCAACGCCTTATTACCCCCAAGGTAATGGTCAGGCGGAAGTGACCAACAAAACCCTTATCCGTATCCTCAAAAAGGTTGTCAATAACACTGGACGAGATTGGCACCTCCATATTCATCCTGCCCTCTGGGCATATCACACATCCATCCACACCCCGACAGGTGCCACCCCCTACTCTTTAGTGTATGGTGCTGAAGCCGTCTTGCCAATCAAAGTTGAACTTCCATCATTGAGGATTTCTCTGAAGAATCTTATCAGTGAAGAAGATGCTCGTGTTGCACGGCTTGCACAGCTGGAACTACTGGATGAATGAAGAATAAAAGCCTATGATCACCTGCAAGCATACCAAAATCGCCTCAAACGTAATTACAATAAGAAGGTTCGTCCTCGACAATTCCAGGTGGGCGAGCTTGTTCTTAAGGAGAACCAGCGCACTCAGCAAGACCGAGACAAGAAAGGAAAATTTGAGGCAAATTGGTTGGGACCCTATATCATAGCCGCTAAATATGGATCTGGGGCATACAGGTTGACTACTCTTGAAGGAGAACCCCTTGATGAACCCATCAATATCATGCATCTGAAGAAGTTCTACACCTAAATCTGCTCGGTTACCCCATCTAGTCAAAAAATCCAAAAAAAAAAATATAAAATAGTAAAAAGAAATAAATCTGTCCTATGGTGAAAACCACCTCTTGGTGGCGCCTTGGATAGGTATGGGTGGTGAAAACCTGGTAACGGGTGTCATCCATAGAGGGCTTAATCATTATCTACCGGACATCCTGGTTCTTTTATACAATCATCCACGCTATTGTCCTCCCCATCTCATCCTAGGCCGCTTGGTATATATTGATTGAGCATTGGACGACCCATCTAGCCTATCCCCCATCCTGAGCTTTTCAATATCCCACTTTGAGCTTACATTGTTCATTCCTTTTTTCGATCGGTCTGTGTCATCATGTAGGATCATCCATCATGTCGGTCTTCACCTAGATCACATCCTGTCGCCTCCATCAGTCAAACTACGTTGCCTCTGCGTTGTCACGTAGGAAAGGTTGATCATTTGATTCACCCCCGAGGCATTTATCCATCATCATCGGTCATCATTGTCTTCTTTTCACTTTATCCATGGTCTTTTCTGGAACTACGAGGGCTCTGCACTTTCATGTAGGCAAGGCTAATCTATGATCGGCCCCCGAGCCCCTAGGTTTGTAGGTTGTGTCGATCTTTTGTGCTTCGTCATCAAGTTATGCCCACATCTAAACCAGTTCTTAATAAACAAAATTCCCTCATGTTACAAGATCCTGTCCCTGGGTAACATCCTGCGTCAACTGGGTCATTCTATTTTAGCATCCATCTTTGGTCTCAACAGGATGAATCCTTCCTAGCAGACCTCGTCAATCCCATCCATCACCTTGATCCTATGGCAAAGGACCTGTTGTCTTGATTGTGATCTTTTGATGCATTTGACTTTTGTTTATCATTTGGGTTCCTTACCATCACTTTTCAGGGTCGCCTTGGTCCACCATACCATGGCGTACCTTGACTTGCTGACATGGGGGCATACCTTGATCGTTTGTTTTGGCTGCTGTCTTCTCAGTTGTCCCTTGTAAGACCCACCAAGATCTCTAAGGTCTTGTGTTACGCCGGGGCAACTTTGTGTGTTTGTGGTTATCTCAACACCGGGCCCGACCGAGGTCATCGCGACTTCGGGGTGTTGGGATAACCTTCTTGTTTGCTGTGTTTGTTTCATGCGTAGAATACTCATTCGCCTTGATCTTCCATATCAAGGTACTTGGTATCCAACGCTATAGTAAAAATCAATGCTCCAAAGATGGAAAAATTGCATTTTCATTGCATTTTCATCACTTCACATGCATCCTTCATTTCTATCATGACCATTCCCATGACTTATGATTTCAGTTGTGCAAGTACTCTCGTTCTTTTTTTCTCTTAAGTCCTCTTCCTCTTAGGATATTAATGGTTTTTTGGCAAATGCACTCTTCCATACGCCTATTACCTATCCGTATTCTCATGACGGTCTTTATTGACACTTAAGTGCATTATAAACATTTACCTTTCATTCATATTCCACATAAACATGTGCATCCATAAATCATAATCATAAAAGCATTTACATAATCACTCATCCACATAAACATGTGCATCCATAAATCATAAATCATAAAAACATACATAAATCGTCCATCTACATGTGCATCCATAAATAAAAATCATAAAAACATTTACATAATCACTCATCCACATAAACATGTGCATTCATAAATCATAAATCATAAAAACATACATAAATCGTCCATCCACATGTGCATCCATAAATCAAAATCATAAAAGCATTTACATAATCACTCATCCACATAAATATGTACATCCATAAATCATATATCATAAAACGTACACAATTATCCATTTTCATAAACAACTGTACATCCATCATCATAATCATAATAACATACATGTGCATCCATAAAACATAATCATAAAGCATAAATCATCCATCTATATAAACATGTGTATATATATGAAACCACATCATGAATCATCCCATATAGCCGCATAAGAGAAATATCATGCCTAGTGTCAATAAAGGCCATCGCATAATCAAAATAATAAGCATCCTATCATAATGCAATACATCTCCATCATATATCACCTAATAAGATACAAAATCTAGAGATGTAGATCACCTCTGACCTCTAGCAACATGAACAAACCATCTATCGCGTATTTGCCAAAAACAACCAATATCCTGTATCTGCCTGCTCTACTGTGAGCTACCCACATCTGATCTCTGCGGAGAATCAGGTACTGGACCTCTGTGCACTAGAGTCCCCTGGTACTCACGGGTGGGAGTCCCTTGGTAACAACCATATGGAGATGGCATCCGCCGGTAGTCGCTAAAACCCCTGGTGTGTGTCCCTAATGACTTAGATGGCCCTGGTGGCTGTAGAGCCTGACTGATGTAACGTGCCATGCGCTGCGCTGGATCTGGAACAACCTGCTCATATACACCCCTCTAATAGCTCACCTACTACATGAACTCATCCCTCTGCCCAGCTATCAGTCTCGCGACATTCCGCTCATACCTATACCAATCCCGATCTGCACTGATAGCCCACCGCTCCTATACCCAGGCCTCCTGGGCTAGTATCAACTGTCGTATCTACTCTGAGCCTCTATCCCTCTCTACCTGCAATGCCTGTAACTACGTGTGCAGCTCCTGAACATCTGTCCCTGGCCCTCCCCCCTCAACCAGCCCCCTCTGCAACTTAGCCCATGCTGCATCCCCCTTGCCCTGTAATGTCTGCATCTATAACTCTCCAGCATCCCTCTCCCTCTGTGCAGCCTGTCACTGCACCACCGCTGCATCTCTGTCCCTCTGCAAGGCCTGCAATCTCAGCTCAGCCAAATCCCACTCTCGTCGCATGCTAGATGCCTGCGATGTTGTTGTATCCCTCTCTCTATGAAGAGACTGTACCTCTGCCTCAGCCACCTACCTCTCACTCTGTGCTACCTGGACCTACGCCTGTAACACATCCCTCCCTGCCTCCAACATCTCCATCTGTGCCTACGCCACATCTCTCTCTGCCTCCATTGTTCGCATCCTATCCTTGAGCTCAGCTAGCTCCCTCTGCATACTCTCTGCATCCCCTGTCCCCCTCCTGATGCCTTGTTGTGTTGCCCCCTCTCCCACCAAACCCAATCCCTCCATCTGCATCATCTGACTCTACACCTCCGCCTGCAATCTCTCCACCTCAGCCTGCAGGTCTACAGCCTCATCACGGCTCTCATCCCTCTCTCTCACTAATCTCCTCTCCTGCTCTGATACTAGCCTGACCAGCTCTGTGTAGTCCCTCTCACCCTGAGCAAATCGAGCCCGCCACTCATCCCTCTCCGCCTCCACTCCGATCCGCTCTGCCTCTGCCTCCCACACTCGCTACTCGCTCCGTCGTAGTCTCTCCACTGTCTCTCTCAGTACTGCCCCTGGATCCTCCCCTGTAGGTGGTGCTGCTACTAGCGGTGCTACATCATGCACACCTAAATCAACCTCCATCTCCCGCAGACGGTATCCCTCACTCTTGGCTAATAGCTCCATTTCGTCCACATCTATCACACTAGGAGCTCCCTACTGCGGCTGTCCTCTAGTTATCTCCTTTCCCCCCTACCCTCCTAGGTCTCTGTCCATCTCTGCTTCGAATCTGTTTGCCTCATGTCCTCCGGTGGCCCTAAATGTCTCATGTCCCCCCTCCTCCCCTCCAGCTGTCTCCTGCCCACCCTGCCCTCCTAAGTCTCCGTCCATCTCCTCTTTAGCTCCGTTTGCCTCCTATCCTCCGGTAGTCCTGGCTGTCTCCTGTCCAACCTCCTCCCCTCCGGCCCCGCTGGCCTCGCCCTGTGTACCCTGTGGCTCTCCTCGAGCTCTCGGCCTCCTCTCCTGTCGACCCCACCCCCGGGCTCTCGGCCTCCTCTCCTGTCAACCCCACCCCTGGGCTCTTGGCCTCCTCTCCACCACCTCCTCAGCTTCAGCCTCATCCTCTATCACCTCCTCAGCCTTAGCCCCTCCCCCCTCTGCTCTATCTCCTCCCCGGCCTCTTCGCTGGCGTCTCCTCCTCTGACCTCCTATCACCTGCTCCTGTGCCCCTCGTCCTCCTCTGCGTCCTCTCAGTAGTCTCTGCAATCGCCTCTCATCTTCTGATCCAAATTCTCGTGCCTCCTCGATCAGCACCGCTGGTGTAATCCGCTCGGGCGGATGTCGCCCAAACCACTCATCATCCGCCCTGTCGTCCCTACGTCTCGCAACCCCTCTCGCCTATCTGGATAGGGTCTGAACACCAATCCCTCAATATCACTCCATACATTGCATAGATTTAGCGTGGCTCCCCATGGCCACTCCCGTACCTGTCGTGCAAATGTCACTCGACCTGCTAGAATATCCTGTCTCACTCCGAACTATCTCGTCACCTAATCCGATCGATGCAACTCCACTACTCATAGCCTACTCCCAATCATGTAACATCGAGTAAAGAAGTAACCACTATGCAACCCCTCCTCCCTCGACCACCCTCTGAATCGCCGCATCATGTATGGCCTCCACACTATATCCACTGCCCGCATATCATCAAACTGTCTTCTCCACACGTCTACCTCCTGCATCTCTCGGCACCCCAGTATAGCCCCTGCCTCTGCTCCCCACCACCACGCTATGGGCTCCCTATCATCATGCTCACCCACTCTCGCTATAATCGGCCTGGTCATGTGGATATGCTCCTAGGCCCATACCTATAGTAGTGTGACGTTTGTCACACTCAGCTATCTCCTGTAACAAATCACATGCATGTCCTGATACAACTGGGCTAACATGCACATCCCCCATGCGAACTGTCCCTCCCGGCCCTCGATGATGTGACAGATCACTTCGACCATCCTCATGTGAAGAAACCGACCACTCCGGTCCGAAAAAAGTATACCACTAATCAACCTTGCCAGGTACAGTGATAGTACTGGTACCCTACATGACACCATCCTATCCACATCCAACTGACCCCGCTGCACTGGTAGCTCGTCACTACCAAAAACAATGTGCATAGACTTATCTAGCACTTCGTCCTCTAACCAACACTCGCTAATCGGGAGCCTCAGGATCCGCCATACATCCTCTAGTGTCACCGTCATCTCCCCTATCGGTAGGTGAAAGGTCGACGTCGCTGAATCCCACCGCTTTATCAACGCTGTCAACATGGCCCCATGGGCCTTGATCGTCGGATATGTCAGCATATGTAGTAGTCTTGCCTCTGCTAGTCTCTGGTGATCCTCCCCGGTCATCTTCGCTATGCATCTCTTCATCACCTCTGATCGTCTCTCTCGCACCCGCAAAATCCCTGTTTTCTGCATACACGCAATAAAATTTTATCATTTTCCTTATTTTTCCCTTCGTCATTCTCAGGTTTCCCATCCCTGTCATTGTTTCTCCCCTCCGTCATCCTGTCCCTCCCATCCTTCACCCTTGGCAGACCCACCTGCGGTGGTGGATTCGCCCCTGCGGCGGCGGACCCGTCTGCCCCACGGTGGCAGACCCGTCCACCTGCGGCGGCGAACCTGCCTCCCCGGTGGCAGACCTGTCCGCCCACAGCGGTGGAGCCGCCTCCGCGGTGGTGGACCCATCCGCTCTCATGGCTGCAGACATGTCCGCCCGCTACTGTGGACCCGCCTCTGTGGTGGCGGACCTGTCTGCCCCCGCGGCTGCGGGCGTGTCTGCCCGCGATGGCGGACCTATCCGCCCCCGCGGTGGCAGACCTGTCCGCCCGCGGCAGTGGACCGGTCCACGTGGCGGTCTCCCAATGCCCCCCCAGCATGAATCCCAACAAAATCAAAAACATTTTCAAAATCTGCCTCCTACCCATTTTTCTTCTTGACCTCCCGGACAAAACCCATGTTTTCATTTTTCCAAAACATTTGCATAAATGACTGAAAATTAAAAGTTAATTTTTGGACTAACCTGGCGTGGTACGACATGGTGGGTGAAGAATATCCGCCTCTCGTCCGCCTGATGGATGATGTCACTATCATACTCTGGCATCGTGCTCGATCTCTCTTGCCTCCTCTCCTTCTCCTCCTTCTCCACACTTGCCAGCTGTCACAATGATAAAAGACAATTCTTCCATTCCCTTTTATTACCTTTTCCCTCCTTTTTCAAATTAAAGTCTTTTTTTTTTCTTTTTCTATCACAAATTCCTCCAGCTAATTCATCCAGCCTCTTTCTTCCCAGGGCTGCCATTCGCACACCATTTACCCGATTGACTCTGTTCCAACACCATTCTTCTCATATTTCTGTGCTCTTTCCAACAACATATACCACTCCTTACTTTCGAGAAGTTGACCAAGACCCCTTTTTCCTCCCCCGTCCACCTTCTCGAGGGGGCATACCCTACCATCCTCTCCTAACCCGTCGCTCTAAGCCTACCTTCACTAGATCTGGGGCATCCTCTCTGCATTCCCCCATGCTGGGGCATCTCTTTTCTGATCTATTCTTCTATAGAGTCATCTGCACTCTGTTTTTCTTCGAAACCCTATCATCCTAATAGTATTTCAAAGAGGGGAAAAATGTAGATATCTAATTTGACCACTTCCATATGATCAAAGACATCTCCTTATTCATCCAATTGCTTATCCCCTCTGTTAATATTAATTAAATCATTTGTTTAATTAATACCTTGCATCTTACATAGGGTTCATAAAGTATTTAGTTAATAAATACTTTACCCCTCTTCCTCTCTTAAATTAAATAAATACACCATTTTGTTTAATTTAGTCATATTCCCCTTTTGGAATTAAAATTCATTTTTTAATTCCTCTTTTCTCTCTCATTGTCGCATCCTCAAACTTTTACAAGTTGGGCTCTAATCCATCTTAACTTCTTCATCTTCCTCTAATTAACTATGGTTAACATATGCACACCCCTAATCATCATTAGGGTCACATCCTCCATAATCTCCCACTTGCTTCTAATAAGTCAGTAGTCCATCTAACTAAGTACTTGCACAACCTTAATCATATGGTTAGTCCAACCTAATCCCCTTCCCATTTATGACATGTGTCTTTAAGTCAACCTTATTAAAGGTTTTTTTCTTTTTGACAAGGCACTCCACTTCCCCATGTGAATTTTTAATTCACTTTTAATCCCCCAATGCCTTCAAAAGGAATTTTTAATTCCTTCACTTCTTCCCACATGTCCTCTCTTTATTCTTTATTCTTTGCCATCTCCCCATGAGAATATTTGAGGAATTTTTAATTCCTCACATGCCCTCTCACCCACATGGGGACAAGAACCTCATTTATGAGGAGATCTTGTCCAATCCCAAGGTACTTTGTACCCCCCTCCGTGTCATGTACTATCCTACTACCTCATCTCCACCTCATCTTTATTAAGCCTCTCCCCGTGCCACATGTCAAGATGTGAGGGCTTGTGAGCTCTCAACTCACCTTAGCCCTACATCTTGATATTTGGTGGCTCAATCTTGGCCGTCCATTTCTTCTATGAATTCTCAAAATTCTTATAAATACCCCCTCTTTTCTCTCATTTTGGGGAGATCATTTTTCTAGCCAAACTCTTGCAGTTTTGTTTCTCAATCTACACTTAGCCATTTGCATCCATTTTTTCCAACTATCTTGCATCTCACACTTCACATCTTGCATCTACTTGCCATCCAAGGAGCATACACATCAAAGATCGAAGGGCCAACCAAAGGATCGATTCGACACAAGGTATAAAGTTCTATTTGTTGTTTTTATCTTGTGTTGATTCCAACTTAGACTAATCTTGAGGTGTAGGTTGTTTTGGTATTTATTTGCACTCTTTTATTTGCTGCTCGTTTTCTAACGCATATATTCGACCTATCACAATTATTGATATACATAACATATATATTATATATTTTAAATAACTAAAATTTATTTTAATTAGTTGGAAAATAAAATGATTTTAAATATATATTTAAATAATGTTTGTAGATTTAAATATATGGATTTTAAGATGATTATTTTATTACCATATGCAAAAAGAAAAAAAATGACTTTATAATAAAATGATTTTATTTAAAATTTGATTTTTATTATTATTTTTAATTGGAGAAAACGAAATTAAATTATTAGTTTTAAATTCCTCAAGGATGCAAATGTAATTGTATTTACTTTTGAGTATTTGCAAGTTATGTTAATTGAGTTAATTAAATATAATTATTTTTAGAGTATTTTTATTAGAAAAGATGCAAAGGTTGATTCTATAAGAAAATGATTTTTATTTTTTTTAAAATTGATTCTTATTATTAATTGTAATTGAGAAAATTTGAAGTAAAGTAATTGGTTTAGTCCCTGATTTAAATTTTGGATGGAATTAAACAATTAGGGTTTTTGAAATACTTAATGTTGCAAATGTAATTTTACTTACATTGGATGTTTGCAAACAATGTATTATTGCTTTGCTTGGATTTAGTAAATCCTATTTTAATTGATTACATGCAATATGTCATTGCATTGTTTGAATTTAGGAAATCCTAAAGTAGGTTATTTAATTGCCAAAAGTGTATTTTTGCTATGTGTTTTCTCTCATTGTCGTTGTTGGGAAAATAGAGTGATTTGTTTATGTAAGTCTTCCAGATGGGGTTTTCACTTCATTGTGTGGGTTGTCGTAATGTGTTAGTCAACCTTTGATTTGTCTTGGGTAGTGCGTATATTTGTATCCTGTTGTCTTATCCGGTTTTCACGAACGGGGATGGTTTGTGCCTCCTTTGGATTATGAGTGGTTTATGTGGTTTGTGCCTCCTTTGGATTAGGAGTGGTTTATGTGGTTTGTGTCTCCTTTGGAAGGAGTGGATTATGTATTTTGTTGCCTACTATTGTTTGGAGTGAGTTTCATTATATGTTGCCTCCTAGAGTTAGAGTGATTGTTTATCTAGTTTGTATGCACTTTGGAACCCTTGGTGATTGGTTTTGTTTGGTATGTTGTCAAGTAGAAGAGTGGCTTCTGTTAGGTGCTAGATCCCAAAGAGGTAAACTGGATAACCTTCAGAGGTGGTTTAATCAAGTGATAACTAAAACAATATACTTAGAAGTTTGGGTAGTAGTTCACATTAATCATGATAATTTAGCCTCACTCATAGACGTAAGTGCTCGTATAGGCTTAGGATGAGTGGGAAGGCCTGGAATGGAAAGGTCATCTATCTTGTCTTTACGAGAGGTATTTGATTCTGCATGAGTATGGGGGTTGGGATTCAGTTGAGACCACCAGGATATCCCATAGTGGGGGCCAGAGCCTATGAAGATTCCCAGAGGATATCTCCATGTCGAGCTATGTGATGACACTCTTTCTACGACAACAGTTGGTATGTGATTTTGTATGTATGGTTTCTTGACACACTTAATCTGTTTTATGTCTGGAAGCAATGTGACCATGTTAGAGTTGTACTTGTGTTGTACCTATGATTGGTTGTGTCAGTGTGAGTTAGCTTGTGTCTAGAGGTTGATGGTCTTGTATAGGAATCCTTGTTACTATCTCCTAGCACGAGGGGTGAGCCTTCGGGTATCACATGGTTGGGTGGAACGTGCACCTTAATCCGTTGGGTCTTCTTCTTGTTCGTGTAGACGAGATTTCTAATTGGAGAGCTCGTGGGATCTAGTTTCATTTCATGCTTTATTCTTTTCAGTTGAATCATGTAATTTATTACCCCTCATTTGTTATTGAGGTGGAATATGTAATATGTAATATGTAATCATGCTTATTGGATTTACCTTATTTGGGGAATGAGAGTTGTAATCTTATTGTTAAATTATTGTTATTTGAAAACATGTGGTATCTCTTATGCTTTGATGTAATTTATCATGTTTGGAATGTATGTGTATTTAATTTATTAAGTAATTGAATGTTAAGGTTTCAATTCATGTTTCTTGTTTGGGGTTTTAAGTAATCTCAATCTCGTAACCTTAGAGGTTGTTGGCAATGGGTAGTGAACTTGCATGTTATTTATACTTAAACAAAAAAAAATGTGCATTTGAGTAGTTAATTGCAACTTCCTCTAGGGTTGCGTGGCGGGGTGTTACACATGGTATCAAAGCCCAAGTTTAAACACTAGGTACTCTGGGATAATGTGGAACCCATTAAGCTGTTAGTTGCGTAGGTTTATACTTTGGGCACTATGAGCCCATTACGTTGACCTAGATGTTTTATTCATTAGTTTATGTTTTCATTTTGGGTTGATCTCACTTGTCTACCCAGAAGTTGTTGTGAGGTGGTGTAGGTCCAAGACTGTAGAAAACTAGTGGAAAGGATATGACCCTCAATGTAGTGTGCAATGCATTGATATCCTTCTACTGGGCGAATGCATTATAGACAATTGTATAGCATGTAAATTTGTGTGTGTGTTACCTATTTGTGTTTGCAGGCTTCCAGGAGTAAGCCTGACCCTAGGGGGGATGTAATACCCCTCTATTTTTCTTTCTGGCTAAATAGTGTGTCCTTGTTTACTTTGATGTACTTTTTGGTTATTGAGATACTTTATCATGTGTGTGCAATTTGATCGCTATTTATAGAGTGATAGTCTATTTGTGTGATGTGATGTATCTTATCTGATACTTTATTTGATATGTTTTAATTGGTATAATGATGATTAGTTATTGTAACATGTTATTGCATGAGATATTTGTTTATGATGGAACTGTCAGTCTATAACGAGTATATTGGTGAAGGGGACGAGATCGCATCACTCGCATGCGAGTGCCTTGCAATTCTATGATTTCCTCTTCACGATGTGTTTAATCATGTTATATGTATGCATGTTCGATATACTCTTTGTTTGTAGGTTGACAGGTACAGGACATCGACTCCACCTGGTTTCACAACTTTGAGCGTGTCCATTGGCCAACTGTATTCGATTGGGAGATAGTAGCTAAGTTTTTCGTGCCAAGTCATCATCCTAGTCATAGTGTGTCATCAGGTTTTAGTCGAGTTAAGTTGCTTCTTTGTTGTTAATCTCTCTTTGATTTTATTTAATTGCAAGTTGAAAAAGGTAAATAAATGACTTTATGTATTTAAGTTGTTTATTAAATAAATCTAGTTATAATATTAGAAATGTTATTTAATTTATTAATTAATTTAATTTAATTAATAACATAATCTAATCTTTGATTAGATTTATGTTATTGATTAATTAAATTAATTGTGTGGAATTGAATTAAGTTATTCGTTTTAGAATTTAAAAGTGTTAAATGATTTTTGAAAAGAAAATTTTAAAAGTTTCAAATGCTTTTTGAAATTATAGAAATTTTCAAGTTTAACAATACAACATTTGAAAAGAAATTTGTTTTTAAATTTAAAAAAACAAAATATCCTCAAAATGGATAAAGGGGAAATAATTATGGTGGTTGTGGGATATTTTGGAAAAAGTTCACTAAATTTGGGGAAGAATGAAAGGATTTGGATTATTCATGCTTGGAGAAAAAAAATTGTTGTGAAGAGGAAAGAGGATTTTCTTGTTTTGGGAATGCATTTTGGAATTGGAGTGAAGATTTGGAAAGATTTTGGCAAATTGAAAATTGCAGCTCAACTCCAATCTTATTCTTCAAGATTCAAACAAGTTCTTTCTTGTTTTTGTTTATTGTTTTGAAAATCTAGCTTTTTTCAAATTGAAAACTTGTTTGGAAACAATTTTTAAAACCCTGTTGAATCATGGAAGAAATTTAGATGTTTGTAGAAAAACAAAAAAAAAACTTTCAACAAAAACTTTCAAGTTTAATAATAGGAAATTGAAATAGAAACAAAAAGAAATTAGAAACCTTTGTTTGGGAGTTGAAATGTTTCATATCAAATTTGAAATTGAAATCAAGAAACTATGTTTGAAAATTAGTTTTATTGTAAATTTTCTATAGAAAATTGGTTCAATTTGACTATAAAATGGAGATTTTAGGTATATATTCAGTATATATATATATGGATATACATATATTTCTTTCATTCATTATTGGATCTATTTTACTTTTGGAAAATCTTGTTTCTTATTAAAAATCCTGGCACATAAATCATGTTCTGGAATTTACCAGAACAAAGGATTTTATTTTTTTGTTGTGCTCTATTTTTTTCTTAAAAAAAAGAAAAATAAAAAAAATAAAAAAATTTATTATTTGGTTGGGGAGGGGAGCAGCTATGGCTGCACACAGTCGCGCTCCCCACACTGTGTGTGGGGGAAGTGCTGCCACAGGCAGTACCGCCTCTATAGGGGAGGCTGGGCGCAGCCTATGGCTACGTCCTCCTCCCTTTTGGGGGTCCGTGGGGTATAAAGAAAATTGCTTTTTATTTTTTATTTTTATTTGTTTTTATTTAATATTATATATATATATATTATATTATTATTTAAATAAATTTTTATTATTATTTATATATATATATTATATATTATATATTTTAAATAATTGGAATTTATTTTAATTAGTTGGAAAATAAAATGATTTTAAATATATATTTAAATAATGTTTGTATATTTAAATATATGGATTTTAAGATGATTATTTTATTACCATATGCAAAAAGAAAAAAATTGACTTTATAATAAAATGATTTTATTTAAAATTTAATTTTTATTATTATGTGTAATTGGAGAAAACAGAATTAAATTATTAGTTTTAAATTCCTCAAGTTGCAAATGTAATTGTATTTACTTTTGAGTATTCACAAGTTATGTTAATTGAGTTAATTAAATATAATTATTTTTAGAGTATTTTTATTAGAAAAGATGCAAAGGTTGATTCTATAAGAAAATGATTTTTATTTAAAAAAAAAAATGATTCTTATTATTAATTGTAATTGAGAAAATTTGAAGTAAAGTAATTGGTTTAGTCCCTGATTTAAATTGTGGATGAAATTAAACAATTTTGGTTTTTGAAATATTTAATGTTGCAAATGTAATTTTACTTACTTTGGATGTTTACAAACGATGTATTATTGCTTTGCTTGGATTTAGTAAATCCTATTTTAATTGAATACATGCAATATGTCATTGCGTTGTTTAGATTTAGGAAATCCTAAAGTAGGTTATTTAATTGTCAAAAGTGTCTTTTTGTTATGTGTTTTCTCTCATTGTCGTTGTTGGGAAAATAGAGTGATTTGTGAATGTAAGTCTTCCAGATGGGGTTTTCACTTAATTGTGTGGGTTGTCATAACATGTTAGTCAACCTTTGATTTGCCTTGGGTAGTGCGTATAGTTGTATCCTGTTGGTTTACCCGGTTTTCACGAATGAGGATGGTTTGTGCCTCCTTTGGATTAGGAGTGGTTTATGTGGTTTGTGCCTGGGTATGTGCAGGATCATGATGGGCCAAAAAGTGGCAATATGATGTGTATGTGGCTTACGACTTTTTTTTACCCAAAATTGATGAAACGAAAATGGTTTTTAAAGGAATTATCAGCTTTCCACCAATATAAATTATGCTTTTACTTTGAATTTAATAAGTAATTATTATTCATTTTTTATTCAAATTACAACTAAAGTCTTGATTGATAGACTAATTAAAAAACATCTATAGTTTTCAAATGATATCACATTTTTTAAATCCAAAACATGCATCACATTCTATGATTTACATACTGTAGGATTAAAAAAAGAAAAATTGAATTTCATGAAGTTTTGACTAGGTTAAGGTGGTCAGACATATGAGTTTTTTATATTTTTAAAAATTTGTAATAAAAAATTCATAATTAATTATTTACTTGGAAAAAAATTACAAAAAAATATGCATCACATCAGGACATGAGTCATCTACTTATATCTAAAATCTTATAAAAAATATTATTATTTTATTGTGATTAGGGTGGTCAGGGACACCTACTTCTTATTTTTTCCCAGAAATTTAAGTACTCTTGCATTGAAATTTCAAATTTTCACCAAATAGATTTCTTTTTTAAACAAACCTAGTAGTTTAGAAACTACATTAAATTTTCTACAGACTCTATTCTTACATATTTTTTAAATAATATAGATAACTTATTCAATTTTTTACGTCAAGTTGCCTAACTCTGCTTTTTCTAAAAAAAATTCCACTTAAGGGCCTATTTTTTCCATGATGATCCTGCACATACCTGCCTCCTTTGGAAGGAGTGGATTATGTTTTTTGTTGCCTCCTATTGTTTGGAGTGAGTTTCATTATGTGTTGCCTCCTAGAGTTGGAGTGATTGTTTATCTAGTTTTTATGCACTTTGGAACCCTTGGTGGTTGGTTTTGTTTGGTATGTTGTCAAGTAGAAGAGTGGCTTTTGTTAGGTGCCAGAGCCCAAAGAGGTAAACTGGATAACCTTCGAAGGTGGTTTAATCAAGTGATAACTAAAACAATATACTTAGAAGTTTGGGTAGTATTTCACATTAATCAAGATAATTTAGCCTCACTCATAGACGCAAGTGTTCGTATAGGCTTGGGATGAGTGGGAAGACCTGGAATGGCAAGGTCATCTATCTTGTCTTTACGAGAGGTACTTGATTCCACATGAGTGAGTATGGGGGCTGAGATTCAGTTGAGGCCACCAGGATATCCCATAGTGGGGACCAGAGCTTATGAAGATTCTGAGAAGATATCCCATGTCGCTCAGCTATGTGATGGCACTCTTTCTATGACAACAGTTGGTATGTGATTTTGTATGTATGGTTTCTTAACACACTCGATCTATTTTATGTCTGGAAGTAATGTGACCATGCTAGAGTTGTACTTGTGTTGTACTTGTGATTGGTTATGTCAATGTGAGTTAGCTTGTGTCTAGAGGTTGATGGTCTTGTATAGGAATCCTTGTTATTATCTCCTAGCACGGGGGGTGAGCCTTCGAGTATCACATGGTTGGGTGGAATGTGCACCTTAATCCGTTGGGTCTTCTTCTTATTCGTGTGGATGAGATTTCCAGTTGGAGAGCTTGTGGGATCTAGTTTCATTTCATGATTTATTCTTTTCAGTTGAATCATGTAATTTATTACCCCTCATTTGTTATCGAGGTGGAATATGTAATATGTAATCATGCTTATTGGATTTACCTCATTCGGGGAATGAGAGTTTTAATCTTATTGTTAAATTATCGTTACTTGAAAAAATGTGGTATCTCTTATGATTTGATGTAATTTATCATGTTTGGAATGTATGTGTACTTAATTTATTAAGTAATTAAATTTTAAGGTTTCAATTCATGTTTCTTGTTTGGGGTTTTAAGTAATCTCAGTCTCGTAACCTTAGAGGTTGTTGGCAATGGGTAGTGAACTTGCATGTTATTTATACTTAAAAAAAAAAAAAATTGTGTGTTTGAGTAGTTAATTGCAACTTCCTCTAGGGTTGTGTGGCTAGGCGTTACAAAACTACCAAGGATTACAAAGCCTATTAATTCTATTTACAGGAATTGTTAGTTTGGAAAGCAAGCAAGAAACCATTTCAGATCAAAGGAAAAATCTACTACTAGACTACTAGATTTAATTCATATGGATCTTTGTAGTCCTACAAGAGTGAGAAGTCTACAAGGTGAGAGGTGCTTTAAAATTTTGATTGATGATTATTCTAGATATACATGTGTAACATTTCTTAGAGAAAAATCTAATGCATTAGATAGATTCAAGACATTCAAAGCTATGGTTGAGAATGACTTGTAAATTTGAGAATAAAATGATTAAGGTATGATAGAGGTGGTGAATTCACCTCCCATGTGTTTAATATGTTTTTTGAGGTTCATGGAATAAACAGACTGCTATCTACTCCAAGAACTCCTCAACAAAATGGAGTTGTTGAAAGAAATAATAGAACAATTCAAGAGGCCGCTAGATTAATGAAATCTTACTGAGGCTAGTCTACTAGAAGTTTACTGGAGAGAAGCTACTCACACTATTGTTTATGTATTCAATTGAGTTCAAGCAAGAGAAAATAGTACAAAGACCCCCTATGAGCTATGGTGTGGAAGAATTCCTATTGTTAAGTATTTCAAGGTATTTGGAAGCAAATGTTATATTAGATGGGATGAAGAAAATTTAGGAAAGTTTGATGCAAGAAGTGATGAAGGTATTTTTCTTGGATATTCTATTGAAAGCAAAGCATACAAATGTTTCAATAAAAGACTGAGGAAGATTTTGGAAAGCATAAATGTTAAGGTTGATGAAGCAATTAAGAGTTCAATTGATGTTGATGGATATGTATTTGATGAACCTGATTGTGTAAGGATTGAAGAAATTGTGGAAGAACAGGAGAAGGATGAACAAGAGAAGTAGAATGAAGAAGATGATGAAGCTTCGATGCTGTCCCCCAAGACACCTAGATATATGCAGAAAAATCATTCAAAATGTAAAATCATTGGAGACAGGACAAAAGGATTATTCACAAGAAGTAAAGTTGCTGCCGGTGAGGTAAATCTATGTTTACTTTTTGAGATTGAACCAAAAATTGTAAGTAAAACATGTAAATATGAGCATTAGATGGAAGCTATGAAAGAAGAATTTATGTAGATTGTGAAGAATCAAACTTGGGAATTGGTCCCAAGACTAGCAAATAAAAACATTATTGGATCAAAGTGGGCATTTAGAAATAAGTTCAATGAGAATAGAGAAGTGGTCAGAAATAAAGCAAGTCTTGTGTGTAAGGGTTACTCGCAAGTAGAAGGAATATATTTTTCATGAGACTTTTTCTCTGGTGGCAAGAATGGAAGCTATCGGGATGTTCTTAGAGTTTTCTGCTCATAAATATTTCAAGGTCTATCAGATGGATGCCAAGTTTGCATTTTGAATGGTGAGCTAGAAGAAGTCTGCATGGAACAACCAGAAGGATTTCAGTTTTCAGATCAACCAAATATGGTCTACAGATTGAAGAAAGCTTCATATGGATTGAGGCAAGCTCATAGAGCTTGATATGCAAGGTTAGATAGGTATTTGATTCAATAAGGCTTCAACAAAGGTACGGTAGATAGTAATTTGTATTTCAAAATTGAAAATGACAAAATCTTGATTGTGGTTGTATATGTTTATGACATTATTTTTGGAGGAAATGAAACTATGTGTAAGATGTTTGTGGAAGAAATGTAAAAAGAATTTGAGATTTCTATGTTTGGAAAGATGAATTTCTTTCTTGGGCTACAAATTAATCAAATAGAGAAAGGAATTTTTATTTTATATTATAAGTATGTGAAAGAGATGTTGAAGAAGTTTGGGATGGATGGTTCCAAATCGGTATGCACTCCTATGGCAAATAGTTGCAAATTAGGTAAAGATGATGATTCACCTAAGGCTGATCAAAGAAAATATAGATCTATGATTGGTGGATTGTTGTATTTGATTGCTACTAGACCAGATATTATGCATGATGTATGTCTTGTGGCTAGATTTCAAGAAGACCCTAAGGAAACACATGTTATTGTTGTTAAGAGAATATTCAGATATTTGAATGGCACTCTAGATTATGGCTTATGGTATCCTAGGGATACTGACTTTACACTAAGTGCTTATATAGATGCAGATTGGGTTGGATGTGTAGATGACAAAAAAAATTACAAGTGGTGGCGCATTATTTGTTGGTTGCAGATTGGTGGCATGGTTGAATAAAAAGAAAGATTTAGTTTCCTTATCTACTGTTGAAACTAAGTATATTACTGTTGCATATTGTTGTACACAAGTTTTATGGATGAAAAAAAGTTGAAAGATATCATAGATGTGTATGATGATCCTATTTCTATCTTCTATGATAACAAAAGTGCAATTAACATTTCAAATAATCCAATTATGCACTGGAGGACAAAGCATATATCTATTAGGTATCACTTCTTGAGAGAGAAGGTTGTGGAGAATGAAGTAAAGCTTGAGTATGTCCCTACGAAGGATCAGATTGTTGATATATTTACAAAGGCTCTTCTGAAAGATATTTTTGAGTATCTCTAGGAGAAGTTAATGATGCCTCCTTGAACTAGATGCATATGGCTCGATGCATCAATCTAATGAGTCTATGGATCTATCTCTCTTCTGGACTAATGTTTTGGTGGCTACCTCTTAGGGGGAGCAAGTAGTGTCATGTTTTTTCATTGTATGAGTATTTTGTTTTTAATGTCAAAGGGGAAATCAATGTAAAATGGGTATGTGTAGGATCATCATGGAAAAAATAGGCCCTTAAGTAGTGAATTTTTTTGAAAAATCAGAGTTAGGCAACTTGACGTAAAAATTTGAATAAGTTATCTATATTGTTTCAAAAATATGTAAGAATAAAATCAGTATCAAATTAAATGTAATTTCTAAACTACCAGGTTTATTTAAAAAAACAAAAAATCTATTTGGTGAAAATTTGAAATTTCAATGCAATAGTACTTAAATTTTTGAGAAAAAATAAGTAGGTGTCCGTCTGACCACCCTAACCACAATAAAATGATACTATTTTTTTATAAGATTTTAGATATAAGTAGAGGACTCATGTACCGATGTGACGCATATTTTTTTGTAATTTTTTCCAAGTAAATTTAATTAATTATGAATTTTTTATTACAACTTTTAAAAAATATAAAAACTCATATGTCTGACCACCTTAACTTGGTCAAAAATTCATGAAATTCAATTTTTTTTTAATCATATAGTATGCAAAGCATAGAATGTGACGCATGTTTCCAATTCAAAAAATGTGATACTGTTTGAAAGCTATAGATGTTTGTCAATCAGCCTATCAATTAGGACTTTAGTCATAATTCAAATAGAAAATGAATAATAATAATTTATTAAATTCAAAGTAAAGCATAACTTATATTGGTGGAAATATGAGAATCTCCTTTAAAAATCCCTTTTGTTTCATCAATTTTGGGTAAAAAAGGTTGTCAGCCACATACCCTACACATACCCATCATATCGGCACTCTTTGGCTCATCATGATCTACACATACCTAAATATCTTTTGCCTTTTCCATTGATGTCAAAAGGGGAGAAAAGAAAAGTATCATGAATGTGAAAAATATTATCTACTAAAGGGGAGAAAGAAAAATCATGTAAAGTGTGTTCAGAGCTAGTATGTTGTCTTTGATGGTTTTTCACATCATGTGTTTCTATCAATGAAAAAGGGGGAGATTGTTGCAAGAATGAAGGTGTTGTCATTGATGTCAACATGTTAACTAGTTATCAACTGGTTTATGTTGTCATTGATGCCATGTATGCAGGTTATTGGTTGTATATGTCGAGGATATTGAGAAAATTGTAACGAAGAAAGATTGTAGGTGTTTAGTGGTTACTATGAGTTTTGCTTTGGGATTTGATCCTATGTTTGTGTGGTTCAGATATGTTGATTATGGTTGTTGGAAGCTGCTATATCCAAATTTTTGGCTTTTGATTCATTGTACAGTGTGAGTTATGTTCACTAGTTGTGAATTGTGGTTTTCTATGGTTTTGGCTGAGGTCCAAGAGAAATATTGTTGGTCTAGATTTCTTTTTGGTTAAGTCTTATGAATTGCAGTTCTAGAGTTAAGTTTTTATGATCATGTTGAAGATAATTTTTCGTGTCTGGAAGGATTTGATCATGCTAAGGGTTGTGTGTGCTTAATTATTCTGTGTTTTACATTGGCTTGGATGACCTTGTGTTGAACACTACTTTCGAAGTTGATGAAGCTTGTTGGGACCTATTTGGGTCCTCATTAAGTGTGTGTTTGGGTCACCCTCATTCTAATTCTACCCTAGGATATTTTGGTGCTGACCTAATTTGAATTCAATGATGGATGGCTAACTTTGGATATGTTTCAAAGTTAATATAGGATGAGTTAGTGGTGAAAGATGTACAAGAGATAAGTGCAAAGAAATAGAGCAGATAGATGTGAAGAAGATGTGAAGTAGTGTGTATGTGATGTGAGTGTGGTAGATCAGTGCAAACTCTAAATTTTGAGTTTTAGGATGCAATGAGTTGAAGGTAGGCTCTATCATTCATGCATGCCTACAAGTGGTTGAGTAAATTGTGGTGGAAATCTCTATTACATCGATATTGTCTTCTCTCTGTAACATATCTCTTTTATCATCTTTGTATCTCTATGGTAGTGAGCCCTCTAGGTGGTTAACCCTATTGGAAAGTGAGTCTTGATCCAGACAATGAGTCCTTGTTTTGGTAGTGAGCCTTTGTAATGGGTTTTGATATTCTCTATAGTGTGAGTTAATCCTCACCATGTTTTTTCCCTCATTTGGTTTTCCATGTAAATCTGGTGTTACTGTATTTGTGTGATGGTTTTTAGTTTTTGCACTTGCACTTAATGTTTAATCATTTTAACAGAGTTGTGGATTGGTGATTGATCTAAATTCTGGTGAATGATTTAAAAGGTTAAATTTTCCACAACTGGTTCAGTCCCCCTCTCAGTTTTCTTGTAAAACATGAACTTGAAACCCTTAGGTTGTCTCTTAAGTGACTATCCACCTAAGTGATGCAGGAGCATCCAGTGGTGTAAGGGCATTCTTGCATCACCCAAAAAATAGTTAAATTTCAAGTTTCTCAATTTTTTGATGTTTTTACATTTTTGGATACCCTTTTTGTTATAATGAAATTCCTAATTTATGGTTTTTATTTTCTAATCCTGGGTTGAAAGATATTGCAGTTTTAGTTTCCTAGATTTGCACCTAAAAATCTTTCGAATTGGATTTGAGGCACTTAGAGCTTCCAAAATGGCCCTTAAACTTTCCAAAATTGGCATAGTGGATTTTGAGCGCGTTCTTGATTTCGAGACCTTTCCAACGGTTCACAAATCAGAGCCCCGAATCAAAAGTTATGGCCCCGGGAAGTTAGCGCACTTTCTAGAAGATACAATTGCAAATTCTCTTTTCAAATTTGAACTTCATGTTGTAAATTTTTGGCGCCAAACCACCTAAACTCAAATTTGAATGTTCTTTTGGCTCCAAACTAATGAGGAGCTCTATTTATGGGCAGGTTTGTAGTTTTTGGGTAACTTTTTGGGGACAAGCTTGCATATTGCGAAAGGGTTATTCTGTAGGTCTGAACTTGCATGTGTTGTAGAACTTGGGGATTTGAGATCCTCTGCATGTAAGAAGCTCCATTTTCTAAATAAAATTTCTCTTGTT
>VDFB02256132.1:79159910-79400125 GCA_007258455.2 Sequoia sempervirens | reverse complement strand
AATATTACTATCATATTAAATATATATTATATTAATTATATTTTGTATTATATTGTGGTATGGCGGTGCATTATTACCTCTGTCCTTACCTTACTACTCTACCGCCGACTTCATTTCAACCCCTCGCAGTATAACGGTTCCCTCTATTAGTATTAACCATGACCCCACTCTACCACGAGCAAGAAATCAACCCTCCACAATATTGTAGTATATAATGTATTACTTCCTTTACCCATCGTGCTACCATGAGTTGCTTTATTGGAGGTTACGGTAAGGCGGTAAAAGGAAATTTTGACCTTGTGGATGGTAAAAACATGGTTTTTTAGGAAAAAAAATTGAAACATATCTTTAAGTGTGCAATGGGTACATTGAAGAGGTCTTAAAGGAGAATTATTATATTTTGTATTATATAAAATATACTTATTATTAATTATTTATTATAATAATTTTATATGTATTTAACAATTTTGTTAAAGAATATAATATATAATTATAATAAGTAGAATAATTATATTATTTATTATGTAAAATATAGCTAATATATACTTAACTATGTAGAATATTAAAACCTAAATGGTGCCATAATTTTCATTTTAATTAACATACTCTAAAACCTTCATTGAAACCTTATTTTCAGGTTGTAGCTCATCAAATTGGAGAAGTAAAAGGTCAATACCAATGATCAGGAAGAGTTTGGAGGAGAGAAAACCTTACATATCAATACACATGCACTGGAGTACACATAGCTTAGTGCAACAGGGTAGGAGGAAAGCCAAAGAGACGAGGTTGAGGGCACTCAGGGAAAATCGAAGACCAAGGGACAATGAGTACTGTAAGTGATTTATATCTTTTATATTGGCACCCCCATTCTCTTTAACCTGCAATGTTCATGCCTTTCCAAAAATCTTCTCATACATTGGCACCCCCATTCTCATAAAATGGTATAAGATAAGACAAAATAAATAAAATAGTTGTATTCAGCCATACCCTGACTAGCATGCATGGCAAAGAAATTTTTCTAGTATTCAACTCTACAGATGGATCAAAACATAGCTACTAACCTACCCACTTAGAGCTGCAAATTCCTCTACAATTGATCAGGATTGAAATGCCCTTATAGAGTCCTTTTATCAACCCTACTTGTGATGCTAAGAAGTTAAGTCCTATATCATTCTTGGTTCAACATTGTGACACTTATAAACTATCAAAATGTTGATCTAATGCATACTATTTGAAGGGTTTACACCCTAGGCTAGTTAATTTGATTACAATACCCCTAATGGATCCACTAAACTATATAATGGTCCTATAGGTCTTGGGATCAAAATCCGTATCACAAGTAAAACATTGAACCCACTTGAGTTCACCTCTATTTGGCCACATACATAAATACAAGCTCATAAAGTGGTCTCAAAGGCTATTTATTGCATTCAATTATTATTTGAAAAATACATTAGTTAGTAGACATAAGTTAAATCCATAAATGTAATATTACAAAATATTCTACTTTTGAGTATATCACATTTTGTGTATTACTAATCATAAAGCTTAGCATATATTTATCCACCATACATATATCCACCATATTCAATATACTTTCTATTAATTACCTATTGTTAGGAAAGGTGGTCATAAGGAACTCCACCTTAATCTAAACATAATTTCAAGTATATATGTAGGTAGATCTTTAGTACCTATTAAGAGTTTCTCACCCATCAAATCATAATGACTAAATACCTCATTATAGTTGAATACAAAGTTAGAAAGTTTTGTTAACTTTGTGATAGCCAAGTCATGGTCAATTTTATCATGACCCTATTTCTTAGAATAATAGACCTTAATAGCTCTTGAGGCTAACTTATACCCTATTTTACTTGTCATTGATTCAAGACATAAGGTCATATTGTTTAACACAAAAACTTTTATTATTCTAGTTTAGACAGGTTTGGAGGCATTTTCACACATTCACATCAAGGCAAACCACAATGACAATGCCTCTAGAAGTTCATTCAAGATTGGATTAGACTTTGAAAAGCTAAATACCACAAATCTCAAAGTAGGAAAGCTTGATGATGATAGGTTTCCTTTCATTGACTCAAATCTACATAGTGGTAACATATTAATTGGAAAGGTGAGTTGACAACCATCTAATGCATAATTCAACCTCTAGTTGAAACATGTTGAAGAAGGATTGATCAAATTTAGGAACACTTCAAACCTTGGGATAAGAAATGCATCATTTGAAGCATCAAACCAATATGCAAAGATGAAAGAAAGTGCTAACCCTTTAAAATGAAAAAGTTTCTTTTAACCTTAAGTTTGTTAGGTAGCCAATTCTTTTAAGTTATCAAATCCTACCATCATACGTAATCAAAATGTTGTTGTTTCAAATGACTATGAGCACTAACTTTCACTATTTGAATATGTTGAAACCTTGTCATATAGAACTAGAACATTGATGCAACCACTCATCCTACCTTAAAACATACCAAAAGTCTCCTAAAAATTAAACATAGGAAGATTTAAGATGACTTAAACATTTTTTATTGCCAAAGCATAAACTTATGATGACTTAACCAAGCCTAGTACACACTCCCTCCTCGTTAACCACTTAGACATATGGAGTTTATCAGTGGATAGTTGAACCACCTCACACGTGAACCTAGATTATGTCTATTAGTGTTCTAATTTATCTTTTTCAAGACAACTTAAACCAAAATATTGTGTATGGTGAAACCATTCTTTTTCACACTACATAAAATTTCAATGGAAATTTGCATTAAATTTGCATTAAATGTAAATTTGCTGCTATTTTTAGTCATGTAGGTGTCCAATAAACCACTTGGTGGTGTTTCCCTTCAAGTTTATTTACTTGAATGAAGAGAAAAGGTCCTTTGATTGCAATTAGAGAATACATTGGAGGCCTTGGTTGTGTAATTGGTGGACCATAGTCACATTTAACACTCGTTACAAAGTTTGGGAGTTAAAACATTAAGTAGAAGTATAGTAAATCAAATAAATTGGATTAAGACTATGAGACTGTGAGACTGATATTGACTATCATTCATTACCTTTTCCCCTCAATTCTCATGCAAAAATTCTTGGAACATTGCCATACATTGTTCATGTAGTAAAATTCATCACTGAGTCTAGGTTTTTTAGGCTTCCATAGCCTTAGCTACTGTGAACTACATCTCCCAAACTCCATGTTTGTGTTAGGTTGTAAAATAATGAAATTTTAAAGTCATTAATTGCAAGGGATAGGCTCCTTCATACATTGATTTTATTTGTGATGGACACATTTGGATGGTAGCAACAATAACTTTCAAACTATCAAGACTTGATTACCTTATAACCTGTCAAATTCTAGCGATGAAATGATAGATTAATCATAATGTCACCTTGGGATCACATCACCATGAAATAACTTCATCCAACATCCTTATGAGTGCAAGTACCACCAAATAGGTATTTTTCATATCTGTCTTCCTTGAGTGAGGGAAATTTAGGAAGAGAAGAGGAAAGTGATACATGTAGTAGGTCTAAAAGAGGGAGATTAACTAGAGGTCAAAATATTAGAAGAAAATTTTATTAACACATGGAGTTTTTTCTTGCTAAAGGAGGGTCATGTTATTATGATGATGAGAGTATCAGCGACATCGAGGTTCCCTTGAGGTACAAACATCTACGAAAAAAATGGGTACCCAAGGAACTTCCTCCAATAAACACTAATTTTTGTGTCAATGAGAGGATATATCACATAGCACCATCGTCATCATATGGTTTGGGCCCATTTTGCATGGACGACATAAAGGTCTATTATGAAAAAGTTGTTGAATTGATGGAGTATGTTGGACCCTATTACAGTTACAAAGATTGGATGTAACTAGTTCAATATACACGAAGTATGCATAGGTATGCACTGTTAGCAAATTATATACAACTAAAAGATAAAGATCAAAATAAAGGAGTGGCTATGTACATTGATGGAAGGCCAAAAGCATTAGGGAATATTGCAGGGTTTATAAATAGTACATGACCTGGGTCAACAAATAAGCAACCCAATTTCATATTCGAGGTGTGCGAGGGAAACCGTGTATTCGTATGTGTGATAAAATCAACAATTGCAGGGGAAGAATTGATAATCAATTACAATTTGAATCGCATAGATACAAACACAGTTACTATGGGGGTGGTATGTACTATATACCATTTTACCCAACCTCCAACTAATGACTCCAATATACCATTTTATTATTATTATTTTTTTGTAAGTCTATTGGTTTCATTTCGATAATGTTTTTTATATTTAATTTTTGTCACAGCAGGACATTGATCATATGGGGAAGGCTCTGACCAAGAGCACAGATCGTGATGCATCTTTAGGCACTTCTACCCAATAGGTTTAATTCATTGTAATTGTACAAATTAGATATGAGCAAAATGTTTTATTATTATGTTTTTTTCATAAGTTTATTGGGTTAATTTCGATAATGTTTTTAATAGTCTTGTTACAGTCGGCTGATTGGGGAAAGGAACCAATAGTAGAGGAGAGAATCCATAGGAGGTGCAGTCACTATTATGCAATGATGACATTGCATATTCTGCAAACCCTCTGGATATGATAAGGAAGACCCAAAAAAATGTAGTGAAGAAATCCTTCAGTTGTTATTCATAGTGCCTCAAACAAATGAGATAAGAGAGAGGGTTAAAATATTGACAGAGAGAGCACAAAACTTGCAAGTAAGTTGTCATGAGGTCTTTAATTATAACATAAGTTCATTCATGGTTTTATATTTTGTACTCTTTTATGTAATGAACTAAAATATGTGTTTTTTTTATAGGATTTTTTGTGTCCTCATGATTCTATTGGCCATGATCAGGGTACTGCAGGTGCTTCCTAGGGAGTAGGGGTTGATACAAATGTCGATCATGATCTTCGTGCACATACATCACATCATCCGACCCCATCATTTGTGCCTATATTGTCAACTGAAATGTTGACAACACATAGCATGCAGACATTGGATAGTGCACCCTCTGGCAGTGAACACATGCCAAAACATGTGTCAAGACATGTACTTAGGGATGCAAAGGCCACTAGTACTAGTGATGTTTTAGCATCATTTCCTGGATCTTCCCATATTACTAGTACAAAAACATTTTCGGTCACATTTGTGGTGAACGAGGATTTCAATCCCATAAATATAGAGAAGGTCCCAGGTACTTTAAAATATTTTAATTATTATTATATATAATCCAATTGAAATTTACTTATTGATCACTCTTTTTAGATTAATGATCCCATGATCATTTTGTAGGAAATGATGTTTTTTATAAACATCTAAGTGATATTACATTGGAGATCTTTGGGCCCACCATACGTACATGGTGGAATACCCAAAATCAAAATTTAAAAGATGAGCTCATTAACCATTTAGTTGTGTTGTTCAGTGATAAAACATTCAACTGAACCAAGGTCCTTAAGAAAGTTGGTACCTATATAAAGTATGTGAGGGACCAATATAGGTCATATTTAGAGAAGAACAAAAAGTACGAGCGTCCCCCCATGATTCTGGAGAGGGAGTGGAAGGACCTACTGTCGGATGGAAAGGAGAAGGCTGGAAAGAAAAAAGGAAAGACACCACTAGGCCAAGGAAGGTATTTGATACTGTCAACAATGTAATTATATATTGATTACTCTTTATTTTTACATAATCTAACATATTTCAAACTTTTCATAGGCTACCTGACACATCGAAGGCAACAAAGGAAATACTAGAAAAACACGGGAAACACAAACTTGGCTCTGGTGGTTATATGAAATTAGCCACTCAAATTGTAAGTATCAATAAATGAAATATTGCATCCAAATAATAAATTGAATTTTTTTTTGGTTTAATCACACCATAGAAGCAAAATTCATGATCTTATGGAAAAATATAGGGTTTTGAATTCAACAGAGTGCCCACAAAAGAGGACTTGAAGATTGCCTTCCAGCAAGGCTATGGAGCAGTGGCTGAATGCCTAAGACTCTTGACTGGGCAAAAACAAGCTTCCACTGCATCTGACATACAGGTAAATAAACTCAATGAAGTTTATTTAAAATTGAATACTTGTGCAATCTATTCAATATTAATTTCCACCATAAAGTAATTATGTGCCTATTTGTTTTAAACAAGAAAGCAATGATAATATTGCACATGACATTGGAATTTAGCCTAGTGAGGGTGGAGCACAACGTACATATGAAGGTCATGGTGTGCATCTCAGTATTGGATGTATTCATGTGCTATACAAAATGCAGTATGGATTAATACAATTAAACATCTTTAATTGCAATTGGTGTATTAATTAATGTAACCTTTCATGTTTCAACTTTAGAGCATGTAGAGCATGATCAACATGTTGAGCATGATTAGGTTAGACAAGATCAGGAACATGATGTGGCCCCATCAGGTAAAGAGAACCACTCTAATGTTCTTTTAAACATATTTAATTACAATTGGTGTATTAATTAATGTAACCTTTCATGTTTCAACTCTAGATCAGGATTTAGAGGGTGTTCAACATGTTGAGCATGAGGCTATAAGACAAGATCAAGAACATGATGTGGCCCTATCAGGTAAACAGTACCACTCTAATGTTCTTTTAATTAATGAAATACTTGTAAAAATAATAATAAAATATATCAATTTAACATTTCTTTGTTATTGTAGCAGATTCCCCCTTGCCCTCCACGTCGTGAGTAGACAAATAGTACATTAAGATCACAAGGGAAGAACAATTGAAGGGGGAATAGATGATTTAGAAAATGATACTCCACTTCAACTTTTTTTAGCTTCAAAAAAGAAATAAAAAAAGTGATTGTAATCATATTATGACAACCATATTTTTGATAATATGGTTAAAACTGAAAGAATGAATGTTATATGTTAATGAATGAATGTGAATATGTTAATGAATGAATGTTATATGTTAATGAATGAAGTTTATATGTTATTAATGGATGGATGAATGAATGCTATATGTTGTTAATGGATGAATGAATGAATGTGAATATGTTAATGAATGAATGTTATATGTTATTAATGCAGGATGAATGAATGAATGTTATATGTTATTAATGGATGAATGAATGATTAATATTATATGATTGGGTATGGATAATTGAAAGTGATGTGAGGGGGGGGGGAGAGGCCAAATGAGCTTCCACCGTCATGTGGTTGGACTGTCAAGTAGATAATATTAAACTATTATCGAAACAAAGAGAAGCTCAATAAGGTAATGCACTTTTCAATATAAGAAATGCATCATTTGAAGCATCAAACCAATATGCAAAGATGAAAGAAAGTGATAAATTTTCACTATGGTGGCAGAAAAATGATTCTTTATACCCTGATGCCTTCATTTTCCAAGCCAATTTCTCCTACTTTGCATAAGATAAATTTGGTCTGTCTTTGATACTCAAAAATAGTTTGTAAAAACAATATTTTTATCTTGTGCAGGTTGCATTACCATTGGATATTGGAATATTTCTTGTGGGATATGGGGTTGGCCTTACTTCCTATACAATATGTCTCCTTTCAATATAATATTTTAGGGTTGATGTTTATCCTCTGAATATATGGATGAATCAACGTAAATATTTATATAATATAGTTAACCATGACTCATTTTTTTAGCATATAAATAGAATTTTGAGGTATGGAAAAGGTTGACTATTATTGATTTTTTTCATTTCTTTTAATTCCCTTATTTTTAAATACCTAGATAGGTTTCTGTCTACATAGCTGAAATAACTCCCAAGAACTTGAGAGGAGCACTCACAAATACAAATCAGGTCAGACTCTTTAATTTTCCTTATCCTTTTGTCAGTAGATAGGTAAGAACATGATTAAAATAAATAGAATTATATCAGTTAAAAGTTAGAAGAATAATCATTACACTTCATTATGCTCAAAAGAAAGTACTCCTATCTACAAATCTAAGTTTCATTGTTGACTCCTCTAATAGTTATCGATAAATGTTGGCATACTAATAGTATACCTTCTTGGAATGTTGGTGACATGGCACAAACTTGCTATTATAGGTAATAAAATCCATTAAGATACCACTTGACATGTTTTCATCAAATAAAACATCACAATAAGCAATGAATATTCTCCATCCAGGTTGAAGTCTAGTAAAAATCACAATATATATAGGTTTAGTATCATGAATACATTGAAATTATATTTTTACATGTGAGGAAGCTCAACATTAGTCTACTTGTATCTGGCATGAATGGTATTTGCATGACTTATTCCCTATTCTATTTTGGTCTTAGGTCTCTTCTTTATTCCATAGTCCCCTAGGTGGTTGGTGAGTAGCTTTTTCAATTGGTAATTTCATCATTTTTTATGGTTAATGTACATTGGTAGTAATTCAAGAAGTAAAGAGCAGTGCACAAGATTAGATTTTAGACATGTTACATGCTTATTAGCTTGAAACACTATAATATGTAGGAAATTAAAAGAGTGAGTGAAATTATGGGAACCTAATCCAAATAAATCTCAATTCCAATTGATGGGTTAATTTACAGTATCCATTTTACATTCCCAATAATTCACTTGCAGGAAAAGGTAGGACAGGAGAAAGAGTTTAAAGTAGCATTGCAAGCCCTTTGAGGAAAATATTGTGATGTTTCTGCAGAGGCAGCTAAAATCAAGGTCTTTATGTCTACCTTGGATCATACATATATGAGTTCTATTTATCTATGAGTAGAGAAAATCATGAAAACAAAAATACTAAATCTTGAGTTCAACTAACTGTCCTTGGAGAAAACTTACATATTGATTGATTTTATAAAAGTTAGTGATCTAGGAAGAATGTTATAATCTAATTTTGTTGATTTTGATTTAGCTATGTGATAGTTAGGGTTAGTAAGTTGTGATACCACAAATACCATGACTTCCTTTCAATAGGTTGTGTTTCCTTATATTGGGTGGTGTCTTCACCAATGAGTACTAATCCTTAATACCTGCTATTATGTTCTCCCTATTTTTCTTATGTGAACTACTTGTCATTAAATAAATGATGGTAAATTCTCCCAACCTGGGTGCTAATTAATTCAACCCCAATTTAGTAATATTCATTTTTTTAGGAAAGTGATTCCTTAATCTAAGTCATTTATTGACTTTCTTTACCTGCACAACTTAAACCTCTTCACATCATAAGGAAGTTCCAACATGCATCGACTGTGATAGAGCTCTCATATAAATACTATTCTAATGATTCTTATATCCTCTTCATTATTTTTGAATGAATAATGAATGTCCTTAATTACAACAACATAGCACAAAAATCTACTCGAATAATAGGTCAATACTAGGAATTACAAAAATAGGTCAATAATAAGAATTACAAAATTCATTCAAATGTATGTAATAGCATACATTTGAACGAATACTTTTTGTTTTAAAACATCAAACATTCATTGCAATTTTGACGAACATCTTTCGATGAACCATAAAACTTCCGACGAAGTAGCTATACATGCAATGATATTTTCGTCGCACGTTTGACAATATTTTCGTCGCATGTTCAACAATTTCATCAGAAGTTTTATAGTTCATTGCAATATGTTCATAGAAATGGTGACAAATGTTTGATGTTATTTCGACGCTTTTGAAGATGCAGTTCACATTGTGTTGTGATTATTTTTCGTTGCTAGATGGATGAAGTTTCTATCAATTTTTTGACGAACACTAGTTCCATATTCCATGGCGATGACCAATGATACTGGGTTGTGGTTTCAATGTTTAAAAGTTGGTCAAAAAAGTGATGAAAAACTAGCGACAAAATTTATATGGGTGTTTCATCGGTATTTTGACAATAGTTTGTCGGTATTTCGACAAACAGTCATTAGAATTTGAAGTCAAATAAAGTAGTGTGAGACTGACTCCCATGAGTGGGAATATGGTTCTAAAATATCCCTAAGTGATTATGAGCTTGATGAAATGTTTCAAGAACTGGGTGAGCCTTCTTTTAATGAAATATTCAGATAAATTTTTAAAGTTGAACTTCCTAAAGATCCTCCTAAAGTCCCATTTAAAAGAGAAGACTAGGTAAGACTCTTTTGGCCTCATGATGATGAAAAACTTGCACCATCATTTGAACCTATTGACCATCTTTTTGATTGGCCGCCTAACACTATTGACCATGATTTCGATCCATTTGTCCCTTATTTTTCTAATGAGTCTAATTTACCCGAATCTAATGAAGATGATGATTGGATGGAATCCAACTAGGAATTTGAGGACAATTCTATCTTCACCCTTTCAGCCTTTGTTTACATGCTTTCCGCATCCTTCCTGCCCTTCGCCAACACTGATGATGGTATCTCCCGTGTATACCCACAACTCATTGACTGGGATCAACAAGGCCCACCCACTATGGACATTTTTCAGAATGACGAAGCCATTGCATAATTCATGGGACTCTATAAAGGCATACTGATTGGGGACCATAAGGTTGTATTCACTATAGATCTAGATTTAGTAGTGTACTTCAGGGAGATTGTGCAATCCTCCAGTCAAAAAAATAACAAAAATAAAACAAAAAAAGACATGTATTTACGTGAAAACCGCAAGGTGCCTTTTGATGATACAAAAGTAAAAAGAAAGGATGTATCCAAGGGTGAAAACCTCTCTAAGGCACCCAAGGATGGAGGATTGGACCTTCTTCCCATTACATAGGAAAAATCGTCAATGCTCATTGAGGATACCATAGAAGTTAATATTGCCACACCAAAGGATCGCAAAATAGTTCTCTTTGCAGCATCTTTGACAGAAGAAGAAAAACTTGAATTTCAAAAGTTCTTCTCAGAACATAAGATTAACTTCACATGGTCCTATGTTGACATGCCAGGATTGGATCCAAAATTAGTTTTGCACCATCTACCCTTACTACCAAGTGCTAAACTAGTCAAGAAAAAACTACAAAAGATGTACCCCCAGATTGCCTTATTAGTCAAAGTTGAGCTCAAGAAGTTGCTAGACGTGGGGTCCATAAGATCAATAGACTATGCCGACTGGATTTCAAACCTTGTCCCTATCACTAAGCCAAATGGTCAAATATGCATCTATACGGACTTCCACAATCTGAACAAGGCATGCCTGAAGGATGATTTTCCACTTCCCAATGTAGGCATCATTGTGGATCTTACAGTAGGGTGTGAGATGTCCCTCATGGATGGTTTCTCGGGTTACAATGAGATTTAGATCACCCCAGAAGAATAGCACAAAATAGCATTCACTTGTCCTTTGGGTACATACTCTTGGAACATTATGCCTTTTGGTCTAAAGAATGCAGAAGCCACATATCAATGAGCCATGACAATAATATTTCATGATCTCATGCACACACTAATGGAAGACTATGTGGATGAACTCTTGGAAAAGTATTTGACACACAGTGATCACCTCAATGTACTAGACAATTTTTTTAAAAGGCTAGAGGAGTACAAGGTCCATTTGAACCCTAAGAAGTGTGTGTTTGGTGTGATTTCAGGAAAAAAATTGAGATATATATTTTCTTGTCATGGCATTGAAGTTGATCCTGCTAAAGTGAAAGCAATATTGGACATGCCTTTGCCAAAAGGAATCAATGAAATAAGAACATTGTAAGGCAGATTGTAGTCCATTTGATGCTTCATCACATAACTAGCTGACAAATGCCAACCTTTTGAATATCTGTTGTGCAAAGGCATCCCCTTTGTGTGGACTAACAAGTGTCTAGAGACCTTCCAATAGATCAAAGACTATCTATTGAAACCACCTATCCTAATGCCACACATTGAGGGAAAACCTATGATTCTATGCATTTCTACAATCACTTTAGCACTAGGGGCATTACTTGCCCAAAATGATCATGACGAGAAAGAAAGAGCTATATACTACATCAGTCACACCTTGGTCAGATATGAACTCAACTACACACCCACATAATGTGCTTGCATTGTAGTTGTCTTCATCACTCAAAAGTTAAGAAATTACATGTTGAACCACAAGACACAACTAGCGGAAAAGATTGATCCATTGAAGTATCTCCTTAGTCGGGCAATGTTAATAGGTTGGTTGGAAAAATGGGTTATGATACTGAGTGAGTATGACATATAGTATGTGGAACACAAGGCTATAAAAGGACAGGTAATGGAGGATCAACTTGTTGTGCACCTGTACAAAGATATCAACCTTTGTTAGCACACTTTCCTGATGAGTTCATCTTTCATGTGGATCCTTAATCACCTTGGAAGCTCTATTTTGATGGGTCCCATATAGGTCATGGCTTGGGAGTAGGTATAGTATTCATCACACCACAAGGAGACTCCATTCCTAAGTCATTCTGAATCACTTTCCCATGTACAAACAATGTTGCAGAATATGAAGTGCTTGTCATAGGACTCTGAATGGTCATAAAATGGAAAATCAAAACACTCCTAGTCTTTGGAGATTCTCAGTTGGTCATCAACTAGGTCAATGATGAGTATGACACCAAGGATGAAAAGTTGATGCCTTACAAATGCATGGTTGATAACTTTCAATCATATTTCCACATGCTTTCTTTTGAGCAGATTCCTAAGAAACCAAACAAGGCAGCATACACAATGGCTATGATTGGATCTCTGTTAGCATTCCTAGCAACATGTCGCAATTCAAGTTCTTAGTTGAAAAACTATTGGTTCCTACTTATGATATTCCTGAGTCATAAATGGTTTGTGTGCTTGTTGGTCCCAATTCACCTTGGTATCAAGAAAAATATGACTACCTCCAGTCCCAGACACTTTTGCTGAACCTTTCCAATAACCAACGTAAATCCTTCATCCGAAAAGCCACCCATTACACCATCATCAATGACACCTTATACTGACGCAACTTTGACAATACCCTTCTTCAATGTCTCGACACTGACGAAGCATGAACAACCTTACATGTGAGGTACATGAGGGTATATGCAGATCTCATTTGAGTGGCCCAACCTTAGATAAAAAGGTCATGAGACTTGGGTATTATTGGCTGACAATGGAAAAAGATTCCCTTTAGTTTGTAAGGACATGATGTCATTAATGTCAAGTGCACAGTGATCTTATTCATGCGCTATCACAAGAACTTCGACCAATCACTTATCCCTGGCCCTTCACACAATGGGGACTTGACCTTCTGGTAAAAATCCATCCCACCTCATCCAATGGCCATAAATTCATTATCACCGCCACTGAATATTTCACCAATTGGATAGAAGCCATTCCCCTCACATGCATAACCACAAGCAAATTTATAAATTCATTCTTAATTACATCATTAGCCAGTATGGTGTTCCACAATCCATCATCACAGACAATGGTCATCCTTTTAAAAATCAATATTTACATGAGCTTTGTGAATGCTTCCACATTTAACACCATTTCTCCATGCCCTATTATCCACAAGGTAATAGTCAAGCTGAGGCATCTAATAAGACAATTATAAAAATTCTTAAGAAGATTGTCAATGATGTTGGTTGTGACTGGCATTTACAACTTAATCCTGCTTAGTGGGATTATCACACTAGCATTCGTACACCTACTAGAGCCACTCCATTCACCTTTTTCTTTGGAGCTAAAGTTATCCAACCCATCAAGGTTGAAATTCCCTCTCTTAGAGTCTCCATGAAGGGCTTGATTGATGGTGAAGAGTACCGATAGTATTGACTGTATGAGCTGGAAATGCTAGAAGAACGAAGAAAAAATACCTTGAATCACTTATAGGCATATCAAAATCACCTTTGGCATAGTTATAACAAGAGAGCTATGGTCTAAAAATTTGACATTGGCGACTTGGTCTTAATGCAAAATCCTAAGAATCAATCTGATCGAGAGAAGCCCAAAAAGTTTGAGCCTAATTGGTTGGGCCCTTACATCATCACTACCGCATTTGGTTTTGGTGCTCACTAGTTGGCTACTCTAAACAGGGAACAATTGACAGAACCTATCAATGGTTTGCATCTTCATAAATTCTACACATAGCATCAGATAGCTTGGCTAAAAATTATAAAAATAAAAAAACATTAAAAAATACAAAAAATAATCACTCTGATGAAAACATGGCAAACATGCATCTTGGTGACACAAAATAAAAAAAAAATATGAAAATAGTAAAGAGAAATAATCCATCCAATAGTGAAAACCACTTCAGTGGCACTTTTGATAAGTACCATGGTGAAAACTTAGCAAATAGGCACCATGCATAGTCAGTCTTTGCTTTGCCATCTATAGTCACTCCATCTACCTTTGGCCATAATAAAACACCCGATATTCTAACACTTTCATGACATTCGACATGACATTGTGCCATTTCTTTCTATGGCTAACAATGGTTGACATCAGGTTTGGCATATCCTTCGCATTTCATCTTGAGCATGTCCTTTTCCATTTCCTTCAACTTGGCTAGTCCTTGACCTAACTGGGGGAAACCCTTTTATCCCCTGACTGCAATGGGTCTCATACATGGTCCCGAAAATCATAAAAAGTCCTAAAAAACTCCATAAAAATTAGAAAAAGTCCTAAAAAATACATTAAAATTAGAAAATGTCCTAAAAAATCCATAAAAATCATAAAATGTCCTCAAAAAAATCCATAAAAATTAGAAAATGTCCTAAAAAAATCCATAAAAAATCATAAAATGTCTTGAAAAAATCCATAAAAATTAGAAAATGTCCTGAAAAAATCCCTAAAAATCATAAAATGTCCTGAAAAACTCCAAAGAAAATGATAACACTTCAAGATCCAAAAAAAATCAAAACATAGCAAAAAGACAAAAACATCCAAATAACACTCAAAAATCCCAAAAAAAAGAGTCATAGTTTGTCATGTTAGTTGTGTCAGTTGTGTCAGTATTTATCATTATTGAACTATGTTGTCTCTACACATTTGTTACGTAGGCAAGGCTCATCTTTGAGCCCCCAAGACATTAGGTCAGTCCTTTTAGGTATGTCCAAATAAAATCATGACTCAATCTTTGATCAATAAGGAAAAGTCATTGGTCATGTCAAACTATGAGGTCTTTGAGTGTATGACGAAGGCAAGGCCATCAATTAATGAGCCCCCAAGGCTGCACTAGGTCAGTCCATTAGGGTTTGTCACATTCACTATCACACACGTCAGATATCTTCAAATCAAACAAATTCCTTTTCCTCCTGAAACAAACTTTGACAATCATTTAATTGACATTTCAACCAAATTGGCGTGTCAACATAGGCATGCGGTCAATTCAGTCATTTAGTCAACCTTGGTCAAACTTTGTCATAACAAGTCAACCTGTCAACTATTGGGGATTCCTCAGATGCATCTTTTTGAAGAACATGTGCCATTTATTTATGCTTAAGGATATGTATTTCCTGAGCATTGTCACTATCATTGGGCATTTTGAGGGATTCTCTTGACATTGGAGGATTGATCCTCTCGACATCGACATCATTTAGGATGTGTTCTTCCTAAATTTGGCATTACCTGGCATCCGTCACACACCAACCTAGACTCCGTCAAACTTGACATCTCGACATCAAAACACTTGACATTTGAACACACTTGGAAAACACTTTGGAAAACATTGTCTTTAATATTGACATTTATCATTTGATTTTTCATCATGCTACTAGTTCCTCGAGGATGTCCTACCATAAGGATTTAGAGGAGTAGCGACGTATCATGATGATTGTCTTGTCTTTTTAGACTATCATGCAACTAGTTCCTCGAGGATGTCCTGCATAGGATTTAGAGGAGCAACAATGTTTCATGGCTTCTCTTTCTTGTTTGTGGTTGGTTGTGACAAAAAGAATGGGGAAACTAAGTGCCTCATATGAGTCATGATCATCCTTTTTTGTGATAGCTTGTTCTATGTGATGGTACGACCTTGCACACCATTGATCTATGGCATATCGTGGTGTTTGTTGGCCATTACAATAATATGCCCAATGATGACTAGAGCTAACATCCAATAGTTCTTTGGCAGTATATTGAAGGATTATTTCTCTACGCTAACATCCATCTACCTTTTTTTTATCTTCTATCTTCTTCCATCTCCTGATAATATCCTATGACATACAAAAATAATTGCATACATGATCATATATGGAAATTGCATTAGTACATTACACATTTACATAAATCCATCAACATAGTTGCATTTATATCCTTAGCATAAGTACATCATTTGCATTCACATAACATATAAGTGCATTACACATTTTCATACATCATCCATATCATTAATGCATACACATTTAAGATCATAACATAAAGCATCATATACCACAATCCATACATACATAATCATACATCAATGCATCCATCATCATAAACATGACATCTATTAGGCACATATAGAACATCATCATCATCATAAAATAACCATCATACATAACATAACATCATCATTAGTACTAAGACATCTCATCATAAAATACCATCATAAATTCATACATCACATGAATATAATAAAATCATAATGCATCATCAACATAACACATAGAATATACTCCATGCCAAAACTGCATCATATATATATATATCTCAAAATCATGTCACATGATAGAACCTCAAGGAATCCCAAAAATAGAGCTCGTAGGCTTGAAGGTCAATATATAAAAATATCTCAACATAACAACAAGATAGCATGCCCTAAGCTGTACTCTCCTCACCCCCTCGAGGTGAGGAACGGGGTGACTGATGCTCTCTCACTGGAACCGATGGAATCTACAGGGACCCGATAGGTTCGGTTTGCAATGCTAATGGTACAATGATAGATGGCCAGCTATGATGTGACCTATGACCTCATGATGATGATCCATGACTGTGGCTAGGCCTATGCCCTGATGAATGTCAATGACTATGATGTGATTTGTGACCTGAGGTCTATCTAGATGACATGGAAGGGCTCACACTACTTTGGCTATGACTGTTATGCCTCCTGCTATTGCCACTACCTGTCCCACTCTGAGACCAAGTCAAACTAGGATCTCGCTGCTCTGCTAGCACTACTTGATCATACAACATCCTATATCATGCCCAAATATCACTCACCCTTGCCAACTCCCTGGCAATCTCCCCAACTAGCCTAGTGCATAACTATGCAAACTCTGAACACCAGCTCCACGACTCCTACTACTTGATATGAGCAAGGGCCTTGTCCAATCTGCTCTGTATGTCTGCCAACCACTGATCCACTATAGAATCTCATGGAAATAGTGGTCTCCTGGCTATCTCCTCCTCCCCATCCACCATTCAATCTATAAGTTGTCTCTCTAGATCATCCATACCATCCTCCTCACCAATATCAATCTCCTCATCTCCCCTATCTCCTCCTCTCCATTGACATCCAATTCCTCCTCTCCTATGAACACATCCTCCTCCCTTGGCACCTCTCCCTCTGGCTACTCTGCCTCAGCTCTAACCTCCTCTTATTGGCCCTCCTCCTCCCTAACCTCCTCTTGTTGACCCTCCTCCTACCTAACCCCCTCCTCTCTCCCCTCCTCCTCTCCCTCCTCTAAGATTGATGGTAGCGGGACTCGCTCTACCCACTGGCACACTCTCCTAGCCTATCCTCTCCCGCTATCTCCTCCTCTCCTCCTCCTACCACCCCCATCATCTCATCCATCCCCTCCATCATCTCGTCCACCCCTCCCCCTATCCCCTCTACCTCCATCTCTCCCTCTCCCCCTCCTTCCATCCCTACCTCCTCATCCTCCTCGGTGAACCCATGCTAGCACTTCCCACTAATCCACTAGTGTTGGCTGATTTGGATCTATCAAAGGAAGTGGTCTATGAGTCTACCACCATGCATCATAATCTGGGGTGGTTCTCGCATCTGCTAGACCCCCACTCCATGCCCACTACTATGCTACTAATCCATCAATCTACTGCTCTGCCAATGGCACTACTATCGGTGGCCCTCATACTGTCTCTTAGCATGATCGAGCATACTCTGCATTGCCTATGGGAACATCCTACTACTCCCTGAACTATATCAATACCCATTGGGGTAGGTACATCTTTATAATAAGCTGGGACTACACTGTCTAACCAATCAAATATCTTAACTGTCTACACAATGAAAGATGATCCTCCTCTCTTAGCCACTGCCCATAGTCTTTGTATGGTCTCCAAACAAACCCCATCAATGTGTCAATCACATGACACTAAAATATTGTGTCTCTAACTCTAGTCTATGTCATGGGTATGTGCAGGATCATCATAGAAAAAATAGGCCCTTAAGTGGTGAAAATTTTAGAAAAATTAGAGTTAGGCAACTTGACATAAAAATTTGAATAAGTTATCTATATTATTTCAAAAATATGTAAGAATAGAATCTATAGAAAATTGAATGTAGTTTCTAAACAACTAGGTTTATTTTAAAAAAAATTCTATTTAGTGAAACTTTGAAATTTCAATGCAGTAGTACTTAAATTTCAGGGCAAAAATAAGAAGTAGGTGTCTGCCTAACCACCCAAACCACAATAAAATGATAATATTTTTTATAAGATTTTAGATATAAGTAGAGGACTCATGTCCTGATGTGATGCATATTTTTTTGTAATTTTTTTCCAAGTAAATAATTAATTATGAATTTTTTATTACTTGAATTTTAAAAAATATAAAAACTGTCTGACCACCTTAACTTGGTCAAAACTTCATGAAATTCATTTTTTTTTTAATCCTATAATATGCGAAGGATAGAATGTAACACATGTTTTAGATTCAAAAAATGTGATACCATTTGAAAGCTATAGATATTTTTCAATCAACCTATTAATCAAGACTTTAGTCGTAATTCAAATAGAAAATGAATAATAATTATTTATTAAATTCAAAGTAAAGAATAATTTATATTGGTGAAAAGCTAAGAATCTCCTTTAAAAACCCTTTTCATTTCATCAATTTTGGGTAAAAAAAAGTTGTCAGCCACATACCCTACACATACCCATCATATCACTACTTTTTGGCCCATCATGATCCTACACATACCCTCACAACACCCTCATATAAGTATACATACGACATACCCTCGACCAACTATCTTTGCACTGGTAGTGGAAATACGTGAATATGCTCCCAAGCCTAGATCATCAATAGTATGGTCCCACAACTGATACTGCTCGCCTCCCTATAGGAAACATCATGTAGCTGATGATATAGCATGCTTAGAAGGCACAATCCCCACACAAACGTTGTCTTATCCCGCCGCATCTTGACAAGTACATCTCCCCATCCAATAGGGAAACCCTGTCTGCGATGATTTGTAATCAACACCCTGACAATCAAAGTACATAGTATCACATCCTATCGGCCATAATGCTCAGCCATAAACTCCCACCTGATCTCATATCCATCGATACCTATTTGCGCAACATCATCATGCTCATAATACTCTATCATGGCCTCGTGTCCCCAACACAGATCATAGGCAACCCGCTCTCCTTTGATAGGAATCCATAGGATCCTGTAAACATCCTCCAGAGTCATTGTGGCCTCACTCGTCGACAAATGAAATGAGCAAGTATCAGAGTGCCATCTCTTTGCAAGTGCTGTCAGTAGGCCCCTATTTTCTTGGACAATGGGCATATAGGTAACATGGAATATTCCCAACCACATCATCCGCCTCCACTCGCCATCCCTTAGTTGATCCCAAAATGTGTATGTCACTAGCCTAAACTCTCAAGTGTAGATAGGTGGTAATCGTTTCTGCATACATAAAAACAAAAGTTAGCACATCATTGAAAATCATCCTTATCATCTATCTAGTCAAAAGTGCACAAGTAAACTGAGCATAACCTAAGTAAACATTGGTCAAAATCAATTGTGTCATTTTCCCCCTCACTTGTGTCATGAAAAATCACATGCATCATTTTCCCCTATGGTTGCATTGTGTTATATCAATTACGTCATTTAGATTTGCAGATGCATCCCTTTATATCACTTGCTTCATTCCTGCCATCACTTACGCCAATGTAAAAAAATTGTGTTGCATCGTCCCGTAGTTGCATTTCAAGTTGGCGATTGCATTGGACGACCTATCTCTTGCATCACAATTTGACACTTATGTCGCCTAGGCTCACGATTGTGTCATTTTAAACCTAGACCTAGCTCGTCCCTTGCATTTGCGTTGTGACACATCAAATGTGTGTGACGCAAACACATTTGTGCCTTTCATGAACATAGATGCATTGCAACGCATATGCTATCCTGACTTTAATACCCTAAAAAATGCAAAAAATGATGAAATAACAAAGTGGGTATAGGGTACATACTGGTGGCTCTGCGCCCTCTAGCCGTCGGTAGGTCCGTACTCGATATCTATGATGATCTGTGACTAGAATCACCATCTTTGAGCAATGTCCTCTCACTCTGAGCTCTGAATCTCCAAAAGGAAACAGTGAAAATGAATTACAATTTTACCAAATCAAGCCTATTTATAGGGTGAAAATTAGGGTTTCCTTGAGGGGTTCATAACTAGATGCACATTTGACCATGTTTGACCACTCTTTTGACTGCCTTAAACTCATCAAAATTCAAAATCGACTACAACACTATTTTTCTAGTCATCAAATTGACTTATCGGGACACTTTCCAAATTTTTCCGTTGCTGGGCCAAAATTTGCAAATTTTCTCGAGGGGGCATAGATACTCTGTACCTTCGCTGGGGCATGTCTTGAATTAAATTTTCTTTGTCACAATCCAATAAGCAACATTATGACAAAGAGGGAAAAAATGTAGACACATAAAATTGACCTAGGCCTATACTCCATATTTCTTCTTAACATAATTAAAATATTTAATTGTCCTATATTCCAAATTCGACTATTAATTACATAATTCTCAATTATTTAATTAATTCACATCTTTATTCTTCCTTGCTATTTAAATAAATAAATTATATTTATTTTATTTAAATATGTCGCTAATTTCTTATGTCCCTCTATAATTAAATAAATTCCTAAATTTATTTAATTATTATTTATCCACTATTTCCTCCTGATTATTTAAATAAATAAACTTTATTTATTTATTTAAATACATCATTAATTTCTTATGTCTTCTTATAATTAAATAAATTTCTATAATTTATTTAATTATTGTCCACCTTGGCTTTTTCTAATTTTAAATAAAATCATTTATTTAAAATTGTCCACTTTCTATTTTCCCACCAAGTAAATAATTTAAAATCATTATTTATTGTCACATGACCCCACCACCTTTGAATTAAATTAAGTTTTAATTCAAAAGGTCAACTCAGCCTTTTAAATCAAATAATTTTAAATTATTATTTGATTTTCCAGCAGTCTCTTTTTTTATGCCTAATATCTCCTTGTCACATGCATTCTTGACCATTCTAAAATCAAATCTCAGCCCTTCATTTCAAATTTACCCTAATGTTTCCCTAACTCTAATGGATGGTTGTCACATTTAATTTCAACCTTTGATCTTAGGGAATCTATCATCTTAAAATCTTTGCCATCCATCTAAAATTGGCTTTTCTATAAAAAGGCAATTTTGGCCTCATTTAACACACTTCATGCTTGACTATTTTATGCTTCAAATTTTAGGCTTGCTTCATAATTGCACACTTGCAAATTGCAGCAATAGTAGAAATCCTTCAATATTTTCTTAGGGTTTTGTCATGTTCATAGTTTCTCATCAAATATATGAGGGAAAACATCATTTTTCAACAAATGGAGAAGGGAAAAGAAGGTCAATCATGGAGGGCTTGAAGACTTTTGGTGAGATTGTTCTTTGTTTTATGCATTTTTACTCCATTTTACTTCATTTTTTAGCTAGGGTTTTGTTCATGCATTTGATTTTATACTAGCTTAACTTTTTTCCTTAGTTACACATATCGACTAGCTTGTCCCAAACATCTTTTGCATTCTTACAATACATGACTTTAGAAATGATCTTATTTGGAAAACCACAAAAGATGGCATCCATGGCCTTTGTATTGAACTCATAAGCCTTCTTCTCATCAGTAGTAGGATGTGTTGAAGGTACTAGATGACCTTTCTCTACAGTTGTCCACACAAAAAATCCCAAAGAAGATACGCAAGACTCCAAAAAGTAAAATTGGTGCCATCAAATTGAGGTACTCTAGAGATAGAATATTCTTCATGATTAGCCATGATAAGTACTCCACTACTAAGATCTCCTAAGTTAATTAAACTTATGCAAGGAACCTAAGGATTTGATATCACTTGTTAGAGTACAGGTCCACAAAGAGGGGGGTGAATTAGTGGTCTAATGAGGAATCAAATTTCAATTCTTAACTCACTTGTATAATGCAAATAGATTCATTGAAAATACTTCAAATATCATAGGTATTGAATGCTGAGGGAGTAACAATGATATGAAAATCAAAACATAATACTTGAACATAGATGAACAATCAAGTACAATATGAAAAACCACCAAGATGAGACAAAACACAAGTTTTATGAGTAGAAAACCCTAAAGGGTGAAAAACCACTCTAAAAATAAGTTTCATTAAGCCTCGCTCACTAAAACCTCACTAGTTACATACTATGCTTCATTGGAAAAGCCTCACTGGCTACACTCTATGCCTCACTAAGAAAAACCTCATTGGCTACTCAATCTGCCTCACTTGCAAAGCCTCACTGGCTACTCAACCTACCTCACTAGCAAACCATCATGCCTCATTGGCTAAACAACATGTCTCATTGAAAATATTCAAAAGAAAATGAATGAAAAAATAGAGGGTTACTTTGTTTCAATACAAACCATTGTTGTATTTTTACATCAGCTAAACTCTACCTCCTTTATTCACACATCTTGATCATAATATTTTGATGATAGAAGAATAACCTTTACATAAGTATATCTTATGTTAAGATCAAGAACATTGTAGTATACTATTAAATTAAGCTTCAAGCATCAATGAACTCTATTAGATCACATTCTTGTGCAAGACTAAACTCATTTCCTTGAATACAACAATACAACAACATCATCTATCACTATTATTCAAATCTCCTTAATTATATACTATCTTAGCAAAAGCATGCTTTCAGAACCTTCAAAACCTTCTCATAGAGCACACACTTCACAAAGAATACACTTCATGAATGTAACCTGCCTTGAAGTAAATAAACAACACAAAGAAAGATATTCACATAACCATGTTCTCTATAACAACCTCACATATAGCTCAATACTATGAAAATCATCAATGACCATATGCAAATAATTCTATGTCGAGAAAAGATAACCTTGGGATGCAAACAAAGAATAGAGACATAATATACCTCTTGATGTTCTGTCATTCAAGTTTCTTTCTTTTTGTTAAACCTTCATGAAGATATTATTTTCAACCCTTTAAAAAAGACTTGTGATTAACTTGAGATCACATCCAACTTTCTTTTTATATCTCCACACAAAAAACCATACTCACACTTAACCATTGGAATACAAATAGTCTTTTCAAACTAGAATGATTATCTTTAGTTTTGGTGCCAATAGGGTAACCATTCATCTTTTCCTTTTCAAACAGAAATGAAAATGGTGATAGTCAAACTTCCTATCAAAGCTTAACCTTCTACAAATAATTGTTCATTAGATTAAAATGTGAGCCTTTGATTCTTCAATACTTGCCAGAATAAAATTGAATGATGACCATTGATCATAATTTGAGTAGTGAAATATAAGACTTGAACCTATTTGGCTGGTAACACCAAGGCATAGAGGCCGATTAAAAATGAATTGTTGCAAGAATGAAGGTGTTTTCATTGATGTCAACTAGTTAACTAGTTATCAACTGGTTAACTAGTTATCAACTGGTTAACTAGTTATCAATTGGTTAACTAGTTATCAACTAGTTGTTGTTGTCATTGATGTCATGGATGCAGGTTATTGGTTGTATATGTCGAGGATATTGGGAAAATTGAAATGAAGAAGTATTTTAGTTGTTCAATGGTTGCTTTGGGTTTTTCTTTGAGATTTTCTCCTATGTTTGTGTGGTTTAGATATGTTGATTATGGTTTTTGGAAGCCACTATATCTAGATTTTTGGCTTCTAATTCATTATACAGTGTGAGTTATGTTCACTAGGGGTGATCCCACAATAGTGGTTTACACTTTTTGGGACCTCCTATTTTTTACTAAAATCACATATTTTTAGAAAATATAATGATTTAAGCCTTGAAAAATTCCATTTAAAGGATTCCAATTGAAGAGGGTTTGATCAAACCACCTTAGATCAAACCCCGTTGGATAGAACCCCGCTAGTTTTAAACCATACCTATAATAGAGTCTCCTTTACACCTATCAAAATGTTGATAAAAACCCACTTTTGATTTACCTTTTGGGGGATCAAATGAATTCATTTAAAATTTATTTTTTGTAAGTATGTAGTCCCTATTATAAGCTTCCCAAAAAGTATAATTTTAAATATATTTAGTTTGATTGTTATATTTAGTTTTTATTTCTTGTGAATGTAGTTTTTTCACAGAAAATCAATCTCTTTGTTCCACACATGTGGAAAAGCAGTAGATTACCAATTTTTTTTATAAAAAATATGTTTTTACTAGATATTGGTGTCCTTAATCCAGCATAAAAAAGAAAATTGAATTTTGATACATACAAAAATAGTTAGGTTGCATATGGTCTACCTATGTCTAAATTATAATTGGTTTGACTTCAAAACTAAATTAAGAAAAAAATATTCAATAAAGCACTATGAAACCATACGAACATGCTAGATATCATAGTTACAAATTTAAATTTAAAAAAAATAAAATTTATCCTTCATAGAATAAAATTTATGTTGTTTACGGTGAACACCATTCTTTAAAACTGGTGTTTACTGTTAAAAACTAGTTTTTGAAGGATATCGAAAAAGAAATGCAATCTAATTCCAATTTTTTTAAAAAATATATATTTAGAATCTATAGACAAAATTCACAAATCACTAGTTCACATCATCTTCAAATTCCTTATGGTTTAGCAGCTATAGGTTCCCGAAAGTGAAGATTTAGTTAAATTTTTTTATTTCAATAACAAATTTGGCCAAAAAGTGTAAACCATTATTGTGGGATCACCCCTAGAATTGTTAATTGTGGTTTTGGCTAAGGTCCAAGAGAAATATTGCTGGTTTGGATTTATTTTTGGTTATGTCTTATGGCTTGCAGTTCTAGAGTTAAGTTGTTATGATCACGTTGAAGATAATTTTGGTGTTTGGAAGGAATTGATTGTGCTAAGGGTTGTGTGTGCTTAGTTGTTCTATGCGTTTCACATTGGTTTGGTCAACCTTGTGTTGAACACTACTTTTGAAGTTGATGAAGCGTGTTGGGACCTATTTGGGTTTCCCTCATCTAATTTAACCCTAGGATATTTGACGCCAACCTAATTTGAATTCAATGATGGATGGCTGACTTTGGATATGTTTCAAAGTTGAAAATGGTATAAATATAGGACGAGTTAGTGGTGAAAGATGTATAAGAGATAAGTGCAAATGAAAAGAGTAGATAGATGATAATCAGATGTGAATTAGTGTGTGTATGCGATGTGAGTGTGGCAAATCAATGCAAATTCTAAATGCTAAGTTTTTGGATTTACTGAACTAAAGGTGGGCTCTATAATTCATGCATGTTTGCAAGTGGCTAAGTAAATTATTGTGGAAATATTTGTTGCATTGATATTTTATTCTCTCTATAACATATCTTATCTCCTTTGTATCTCTATGGCAGTGAGCCCTCTGGGTGGTTAACCCTGTTGGACAGTGAGTCCTTTTGGTAGTGAGCATTTCTCAAGCAGTGATCCTTTTTAATTAATTTTGATATTCTCTATAGTGTGAGTTAATCCTCACCGTGGTTTTTCCCTCATTGGGTTTTCCACTAAATCTAGTGTTACTATATTTGTGTGATGCTTTTTAGTTTCTGCACTTGCACTTAATGTTTAATCATTTTAGAAAAGTTAAGGATTGGTGATTGATCTAAGTTTCGGTGAATGATTTAAAAGGTTAAATTTGCTACAACTGATTCAACCCCCTTCTCAGTTGTCTTATTCAACAATTGGTATCAGAGCTTGGTTCCTTGGAGAAGAGATTAACCACTTAAGGAAGGTCTAGGATGGATGGAAAAGTTACTTATGATTATCTAAAGTTTGATGGAACTAACTATGCTATCTAGAAAATATTGATGGAAGAATATCTAGAGTATTGTGGATATGATGTGGAGAAAGCTTACAAAACTCCCTACACTCCTCCTACTAATGGTTTGAGTACACCTGATGAGATCAAGGCACATGAAGTGAACAATAAGGTGAAGTTTATTTTGAAGAATAGTCTTGTACATTCTGAATTTCAATTAAAGTTCAAAATTTGAAGACTGCTAAAGAAGTATCGGATACTTTAGAAAAGGTGAATGAAGGTGATGAAAGGATCAAAGAAAAAAATTGTACAATTTGGAGACATAGTTTAAGCTCTTGCATATGTCTGAAGATGAGAATGTGAAAGCCTATGTACAAAGATTGGATGAGGTAGTAGTTGGAATGCGAGGACTTGGTGTTACAATAGATGAATCTAGGATTGTAAAGTAGATTCTTAGAAATCTCCTTGATGCTTACAGTAAAAAAGTATGTACTATTGAAGAACATATAGATTACAAGGCTTACACTAAAGATCAGTTGTTGGGAACTTTGACATCATATGAGATGAGAAATCCAAATTTGAGAAATTGATCCATATCAGAAACTGCTTTTAAGGCTACAAGAGAAGAAGATTTGGATGAAGAAAATATTGATGAAGCAAAAGCTAACTTTGTAAGAATAATGAAGAAAGGATCCAACAAGTATGAAGGTAAGTTACCCTTTAAATGATTTAGTTGTGGAGGAATAGGTCATTATGCTTGTTTGGAAAGAGCTAAGAGGAATAAACAAAGATATGAGAAAGAAAAGAAATGTAAGAAGATCAACAAAGCATATTATGTGAATGAGGATGCTAGTATATCTGATGAGGAATCTGATTATGGAGATCCTGATGACAATGAATGCTTGTTCTTGGCTATAATAGAAGAACATGTACTTCTACTAATTCTAAAAAAAGGTGAAGGAATGCCCTCTAGAGAAGGAGAAAATTGAATGTACTATAATCTCTGCCCCACATGCTAAACATGAAAAGAGTAAGTTTTTTAAACTTGAAAAATATGATGGACTTAGTTATCTTTGGAGATGATACTGGTGCTAAGATTTGTGGGATAGGTTCAGTAAGTTTTGATTGCAAGCATAATACTGATGATGTCTACTATGTTAAGGGTTTAAAGCATAATCTTTTGAGTGTTGCATAGATGTGCAGTAAAGGATATAATATTGTATTTAAGGATGAAAGATGTGAGATCGGGAAGGATTCCATAACAGTGATTGTTGTAGGAAATAAATATGAAGGAAATATCTATCAACTTAAGGGTGTTGATGGAAAATGCTTTATGAGTTAGATTAATGGCAGTTGGTTGTGGCATTGGAGAATGTGTCATGTGAATTTTGATAACTTGGTGAGGATTAGTGCAATTAAGGTCATGAGAGAATTACCAAGGATTACAAAGCCTATTAATGCTATTTGCAGGAATTGTTAGTTTGGAAAGAAAGCAGGAAACCATTTTAAATCAAAGGAAAAATCTACTACTAGACTACTAGATTTAATTCATACAAATCTCTGTAGTCCTACAAGAGTGAGAAGTCTACAAGGTGAAATGTACTTTAAACTTTTAATTTATGATTATTCTAGATATACATGGGTTACATTTCTTAGAGAGAAATCTAATGCATTAGATAGATTCAAGACATTCAAAGCTATGGTTGAGAATGACTTGTAAATTTGAGAATAAAATGATTAAGGTATGACAGAGGTGGTGAATTCACCTCCCATGTGTTTAATATGTTTTTTGAATTTCATGGAATAAAAAGACTATTATCTACTCCAAGAACTCCTCAACAAAATGGAGTTGTTGAAAGAAAGAATAGAACAATTCAAGAGGCCGCTAGATTAATGATTACTGATGTCGGTCTACTAGAAGTTTAGTAGAGAGAAGCTATTCACACTATTGTTTATGTATTCAATTGAGTTCAAGCAAGAGAAAATAGTACAAAGACCCCCTATGAGCTATGGTGTGGAAGAATTCCTATTGTTAAGTATTTCAAGGTATTTGGAAGCAAATGTTATATTAGACGGGATGAAGAAAATTTAGGAAAGTTTGATGCAAGAAGTGATGAAGGTATTTTTCTTGGATATTCTATTGAAAGAAAAGCATACAAATGTTTCAATAAAAGACCGAGGAAGATTTTGGAAAGCATAATTGTTAAGGTTGATGAACCAATGAAGAGTTCAATTGATGTTGATGGATATGTATCTGATGAACCTGATTGTGTAAGAATTGAAGAAATTGTGGAAGAACATGAGAAGGATGAACAAGAGAAGTAGAAAGAAGAAGAAGATGAAGCTTCAGTGGTTTCCCCCAAGACACCTAGATATACGCAAAAAAATCATTCAAAAAGTAAAATCATTGGAGACGGGACAAAAGGATTATTCACAAGTAGAGTTGCTGCCGGTGAGGTAAATCTATGTTTACTTTTTGAGATTGAACCAAAAGTTGTAAGCCATATAAATATGAGCATTGTATGGAAGCTATGAAAGAAAAATTTATGTAGATTGTGAAGAATCAAACTTGGGAATTGGTCCCAAGACTAGCAAATAAAAACATTATTGGATCAAAGTGGGTATTTATAAATAAGTTGAATGAGAACAAAGAAGTGGTCAGAAATAAAGCAAGTCTTGTGTGTACGGGTTACTCGCAAGTAGAAGGAATATATTTTTAGGAGAATTTTTCTCTGGTGGCAAGAATGGAAGCTATCAGGATGTTCTTAGCATTTTCTGCTCATAAATATTTCAAGGTCTATCAGATGGATGTCAAGTTTGCATTTTGAATGGAGAGCTAGAAGAAGTCTACATGGAACAACCAGAAGAATTTTAGTTGTTAGATCAACCAGATATGGTTTACAGATTGAAGAAAGTTTTATATGGATTGAGGCAAGCTCATAGAGCTTGATATGCAAGGTTAGACAGGTATTTGATTCAATAAGGCTTCAACAAAGGTATGTTAGATAGCAATTTGTATTTCAAAAGTGAAAATGACAAAATCTTGATTGTGGTTGTATATGTTGATGACATTATTTTTGGAGGAAATGAAACTATGTGTAAGATGTTTGCAGAAGAAATGTAAAAAGAATTTGAGATGTCTATGTTTTTAAAGATGAATTTCTTTCTTAGGCTACAAATTAATCAAATAGAGAAAGGAATTTTGTTTCATAGTCTAAGTATGTGAAAGAGATGTTGAAGAAGTTTGGGATGGATGGTTCCAAATTGGTATGCACTCCTATGGTGACTAGTTGCAAATTAGGTAAAGATGATTCACCTAAGGCTGATCAGAGAAAATATAGATCTATGATTGGTGGACTATTGTATTTGATTGCTACTAGACCAAATATTATGCATGATGTATGTCTTGTGGCTAGATTTCAAGAAGACCCTAAGGAAACACATGTCATTGTTGTTAAGAGAATATTTAGATATTTGAATGGCACTCTAGATTATGGCTTATGGTATCCTAGGGATACTAACTTTACACTAAGTTCTTATATAGATGCAAATTGGGCTAGATGTGTAGATGACAGAAAAATTACAAGTGGTGATGCATTATTTGTTGGTTGTAGATTGGTGGCATGGTTGAGTAAAAAGAAAGATTTAGTTTCCTTATCTACTGCTAAAACTACGTATATTACTGTTGCATCTTGTTGTACACAAGTTTTATGGATGAAAAAAAGTTGAAAGATATCATAGATGTGTATGATGATCCTATTTCAATATTCTATGATAACAAAAGTGCAATTAACATTTCAAAGAATCCAGTGATGGACTTGAGGAAAAAGCATATATCTATTGGGTATCACTTCTTGAGAGAGAAGGTTATGGAGAATGAAGTAAAGCTTGAGTATGTCCATACAAAGGATCAAATTGTTGATATATTTAAAAAGGATCTTCCGAAAGATACTTTTGACTATCTCTAGGAGAAGTTAATGATGCCTCCTTTCTTGAACTGGATGCATATGGCTCGATGCATCAGTCCAGTGGGTCTATGGATCTATCTCTCTTTTGGACTGATGTTTTGGTGGCTACCTCTCAAGGGGAGCAGGTAGTGTCATGTGTTTTTATTGTATGAGTATTTTGTTTTTAATGTCAAAGGGGAAATCAATGTAAAATGGGTATGTGTAGGATCATCATGGAAAAAATAGGCCCTTAAGTGGTGAATTTTTTTGAAAAATTAGAGTTAGGCAACTTGACGTAAAAATTTGAATAAGTTATCTATATTATTTCAAAAATATGTAAGAATAAAATCTGTAGAAAATTGAATGTAATTTCTAAACTACCAGGTTTATTTTAAAAACAAAAAATCTATTTGGTGAAAATTTGAAATTTCAATGCAATAGTACTTAAATTTTTGGAAAAAATAAGAAGTAGGTGTCTATCTAACCACCCTAACCACAATAAAATGATACTATTTTTTTTATAAGATTTTAGATATAAGTAGAGGACTCATGTACCGATGTGATGCATATTTTTTTGTAATTTTTTCCAAGTAAATTTAATTAATTATGAATTTTTATTACAACTTTTAAAAAATATAAAAAATCATATGTATGACCACCTTAACTTGGTAAAAATTTCATGAAATCCATTTTTTTTTAATCCTATAGTATGTGAAGCATAGAATGTGATGCATGTTTCGGATTCAAAAAATGTGATACCGTTTGAAAGCTATAGATTTTTTTCAATCAGCCTATCAATTAGGACTTTAGTCATTATTCAAATAGAAAATAAATAATAATTATTTATTAAATTCAAAGTAAAGCATAATTTATATTGGTAGAAATATGAGAATCTCCTTTAAAAACCCCTTTTGTTTCATCAATTTTGGGTAAAAAAAGTTGTCAGCCACATACCCTACACATACCCATCATATCGCCACTCTTTGGACCATCATGATCTGCACATACCCAAATATGTTTTGTCTTTTCCATTGATGTCAAAAGGGGAGAAAGGAAGAGTATCATGTGAAAAATATTATCTACTAAAGGGGAGAAAGAAAAATCATGTAAAGTGTGTTCAGAGCTAGTATGTTGTCTTTGATGGTTTTTCACATCATGTGTTTCCATCAACGAAAAAGGGGGAGATTGTTGCAAGAATGAAGGTGTTCTCATTGATGTCAACATGTTAACTAGTTATCAATTGGTTTCTGTTGTCATTGATGCCATGTATGCAGGTTATTGGTAGTATATGTCGAGGATATTGAGAAAATTGTAATGAAGAAAGATTGTAGGTGTTTAGTGGTTACTTTGAGTTTTGCTCTGGGATTTGATCCTATGTTTGTGTGGTTCAGATATGTTGATTATGGTTGTTGGAAGCTACTATATCCATATTTTTGGCTTTTGATTCATTGTACAATGTGAGTTATGTTCACTAGTTGTGAATTGTGGTTTTCTATGGTTTTGGATGAGGTCCGAGAGAAATATTGTTGGTCTAGATTTCTTTTTGGTTAAGTCTTATGAATTGCAGTTCTAGAGTTAAGTTTTTATGATCGTGTTGAAGATAATTTTTTATGTATGGAATGATTTGATCATGCTAAGGGTTGTGTGTGCTTAATTATTCTATGTGTTTTACATTGGTTTGGCTGACCTTGTGTTGAACACTACTTTTGAAGTTGATGAAGCTTGTTGGGACCTATTTGGGTCCTCATCAAGTGTGTATTTGGGTCACCCTCATTCTAAGTCCACCCTAGTATATTTTGGTGCTGACCTAATTTGAATTCAATGATGGATGGCTAACTTTGGATATGTTTCAAAGTTGAAGATGGTATAAATATAGGATGAGTTAGTGGTGAAAGATGTACAAGAGATAAGTGCAAAGAAATAGAGCAGATAGATGCAAAGTAGATGTGAAGCAGTTAGTGTATGTGATGTGAGTGTGGAAGATCAGTGCAAACTCTAAATTTTGAGTTTTAGGATGCAGTGAGTTGAAGGTGGACTCTATCATTCATGCATGCCTACAAGTGGTTGAGTAAATTTTGGTGGAAATCTCTATTACATTGATATTGTATTCTCTCAATAGCATATCTCTTTTATCATCTTTGTATCTCTGTGGCAGTGAGCCCTCTAGGTGGTTAACCCTGTTGGAAAGCGAGTCTTGATCCAAATAGTGAGTCCTTGTTTTGGTAGTGAGCCTTTGTAATCAGTTTTGATATTCTCTATAGTGTGAGTTAATCCTCACCATGGTTTTTCCCTCATTTGGTTTTTCATGTAAATTTGGTGTTAGTGTATTTTTGTGATGGTTTTTAGTTTTTGCACTTGCACTTAATGTTTAATCATTTTAATAGAGTTGTGGATTGGTGATTGATCTAAGTTTCGGTGAATGATTTAAAAGGTTAAATTTTCTACAAATGATTCAACCCCCCTCTCAGTTTTCTTGTAAAACATGAACTTAAACCCTTAGGTTGTCTCTTAAGTGACTGTCCACCTAAGACAGTTGGTCCACCATCAAACATAACATAAAGTAAATACTTCATTGAAAACCTTTAAAAGACATAAACCTTAGGTTATTAGGATACATAATAGTCTTAGGGTTTTAGATGCTTTATAGAGATTTCAAGAATCAAGAACCCTAAAATGAGATTGTCACTATGTTACTTCTATCTCTACAAGTCTCTTGAAACATATAATGAACAATGGAGACAATGTCAACTTCTTGAAATATGATAATCTCTAAGTTTCATAAGAACTTCCTTCAACCATGAGATGATCAATAATGACTTTTTCATGTAGCAACTCTTGAAGCAACATTCTGAATGATCAAGAAATTTTGTGCTTTGTCCTAAAACAACTCTATGATACATGGAACATGAATACAATTATAGCAACACTTTGGATGCATTAAACATCAACACCATGAAGATGTACCAATCACCATAAAAATGAATGAAAACCAATCAAATACCTCTAACATATCAACTATATAAACCTCTAAATGAACATGTATCTTTGAGATCAGGAATCCAAGTAACCATGAAATGAATCAACATCATGATTTATTCAATACCATGAGCATCATGTGAAGATGATCAACACTAAGAGCACCAACATCATGAGACCTTGAAATAACAACTCATCAACAACACCAATAGGCATTTAAACATCTCTTTGACATCAATGACAAATCCACCAACAATATAAATAAGTGATGAAATGATGCTGAAACTAAATATTATAGACATGAAAAATCATAGAAACTAGCATGCACTCAACAAGATATGATGGAGATTGTGTTTTCACTTTCAAATTACTTAAATATATCTATTTTAGGAATCCTTCTGTAAACATTTGATATAAAAATAATTAAATTCAAATAATAATTTGGTGATAATTTCTTTTTAGATTAAGATCTCTTATTTAGGCATAGTTTTTTGTATGCATTAAGTGAAATTTTTGAATAGTTACTTAAGACATGTTGTAAATAAAACTTTGTACAATATTATGTAATATAATTGAATATTTGACCCAAAATGAGGGAAGAATGAAATTCATAATTCAAATAATAGTAGGAAGAGTTATGTTACAATCTAAATAACTAAAGACTATATGAAATATATGCAAAATGAAAACTTAATAATTTAAATAATAGTACTCAAACAATTTGATCAATTACACTCAAATTTTAAATAAATAAAGGTTATAAAAAGTATCATTCCACCACTTATATTGTCCCTTTTTTATCAATCTATAAATAAAAATAGAGCTTATATTGTAATTTTCAAGTGGGTGCAAAAATATAGTTGTTGAATCTATTACATAGTTTTCTTAAAGTGATCCCTATTAATTTGTAGGAACTCAAGTTTTTAAGTGCTACTATGATTTTCACTGGCATGATGTGTGATGATTAGATGGATTGGCTAATTGGGAGCAACAAACCAAATTGCAATGCTACAACTACAAAGAATTCTATACTAGAAAGACAATCCAACATACAAAGGTTATGGATTACTTTTCTTAAAAACTTTTTTTTTTTTAACATAACGCTAGTCAATTATCATTTACAAAAGCACTTTCAAAAGTTCCTCCAAATAATTTATTCTATTGGTAATAATGTTCACCATTATAGTAACCATATAAAAATGACCATAATGAAAAATAAGTGAAGTTTGTAATTGCTTTTTGGATGGAACTTCTCCACGAGATACAAGCCTAGTATTTAGACAATATGTTGTACATAGATATTTTAAACATTGAACCAATGAAAAATTCAAAAGAATTTTTGAGGTTTCAATCATTTCTTTTCTTATAAAGAATAGTACTATACTTTTCTATTAATAAAACAAAAAAAATATCATTCACAGAAAAAGTAGGTGGAGTGATCACACCCACAAAATCTGTACTGATATAACAAAAAGATGAAAATGAAGTTTAATTTTATTTGAAAACTAAAAAAGTAAAATAAATTTTTTTTTACACATGTTTAATATTTTGTCTGGCAAATCTCCAACATTAATAAAATGACTGTTCCAAAAGTATTTGTGGCTATCAACCAATGATAACTCCTTTCCATACTATTAATGATAACTATTTAACAAAAGTGATAGTATGAACAAAATCAAAGCAGACTTTCACCCTCTAAACATATCTCAGGACAACACACTCTTGCAAAGGCCGTATGGAGGCATTGGCAGAAAAAAAAAGCTGCCATCTTTCTGCTTCACATTTCTCAATTCCCGCCAAGAAAGTCCGGTAAGAATCTCAGAATTTCATCATTGAATAGTATAAAATTGTACCCGCTCTCTAATAGTTACTCTAACTTCTAGAGCATCCACAAAATAGTAGCTATTATATATTCTGCTAAGTACATGAAACTCAATAAAAGAGAACAAGTCATTGGGATCTGTGCTCTCTCCAGGGGATAATGTTTCGCACGCTTCCTCAATCTATGCTTGCAAATTGGCCCAGAATAGGAGTTGCCTGCATGCATATAAAATATATGCTCTTCTTCTCCACCATGTGGGCATTACTTATATTATCTGTAACAGTGCATTCATCCACAAAAGGTATTTATTTATGATTTCTTTCTTCTTCATTCTTCCTAACCTTATTTACAGTTGTATGATTATCATGGTGTGTGCAGTGCGCTAGTACAGATTATTAGAATAGTTTTCAAATAAGAAATGTGTTTTATTAATTGTGTTATTTTTCGATTCGATTGTGTGTAAGTTTTTGTATCAATATTTCATCAGAATAGAACTCACGGATATGAAAGATGCATACAATCAAATCTGAAAACAGCACAATTAATATTGTTATAGATTCTGGAAATCTATTAGCACTGAAGAAATGTGTTATTAGACTTAAGAGTTGCATTTATTAGGATAGATCTTAGGCAATAGTGCTCAGAGAACTGTTTTAACTTTTTGTATCTGTCATATCTCCATGTTGGCTTGTCTATTCATTTCTGTAAATGGGTTTGAAGAGTTTTCATTGGCCCTCAAAAATAGTGAAAGAATCTTCAGAAGATATGTGAATTTGTTCATGTATTTGAACGATTTTTAAGAATGGTATTCCTTATTCAATCCTTAGGAAAGAGTGTAAAGAAGAAGCAGAGATTTTTTTGTTCTATGGTGATTTCATGTGGGTATACTGCAATACAGAGAATTTGTTAGATTGTATTTCGTGTGTGAACGATTCTCTTGTGTTTACTCTCTGTGTGTGTTGTTGGTCGAAGATTCAGAAGGGAAAAAAATGGGGTTGTGGATAGAATTTAATTTGGACCTTACAAATAACTTGCACAAAAATCAAGAGACAGTGGGATTTGTATGGGACCTTCTGATCTCAAATTTGTCTACAACTAAAAGCACAAATTACTGGTCGTTGATGGTACATTGAAGATTCTTGGTCGTCCACGTTTTTGTGTTGGCTATTGACATATGCCAAAAAAATCTTGAGCACACTGTTCTTGCACCTTCAAATGCATGTTTTTAATTTTAAATTGCAAGAGAAGAAGATGGGTAGCTTAGATTAGAGATATAATAGTTCTCAAATAGTGTTTGGAATAATCATGATGAAACAAAATTTAATTCATTTTATATTGTCCAAATCTTCAGGTCCTGTAGAAAATATTCTTCACTTGGAAAGAAGACAAATTATGTGTTCTACATACGTTAAAATGTTGCAGACCATTGTATATGGAATATATTTTAAAAGTTTAGCCAAGCTCTGCTACATCTTAACATTTACATGCTCTGAACTTTGTTTTGTTTCTATTTGTACAGTGGCTCTTGTGAAGCCTGAATAGACAAAGCTCTTTAACCCTACCAAAGAACACATTCAAAATAAGTCATTAGTCTGTTGTAGGAGTCCTTACCTGGCCATGTTCACAAGAGCTTAGAGCTCCTAAATAGGTATCTAAGGAAGAATGCATAAGTTTAACAACTTCTGGTTATGTTATAAATGCAGGTTCAGGCACAGGAGGACTTGCCCATGACAATTTGTCTCAGGCCCAGAACATGATTCCATACAAACAACTTCTTCATGTTAAGCTCTCTTCTTGCTTTCAACTTATGTTCTCTTGAAGCAACATATATGATTTCTTAAACTATATTTGTCAGTTGGAAGATACAAAATTTATTTGTTGTCTCAAATCTTTTGTTTCACAGGATAATGGTCCTTCAAGTGCAAGTGCAATAGGAAGGAGATTATTAATCGGTTCAACTGCTCCTGTCTGTACTTACAATGAATGCAGAGGGTGTAAAACTCAGTGCAAAGCAGAACAAGTGCCTGTGGATGCAAATGATCCATTGAACAGTGCTTATCACTACAAATGTGTTTGCCACAAATAGGAACCACATATTATCCTATTGTATTTTATTGTGTTTTGGGTGGGATTTATATAACTTCACTTAATTAGTTACAAACCAGCTGCATATTCACAAAGCTGCTGCTGGATATTATTGGATAAGTTAGTGATTAATGACCTTATTATAATGCCTTTATGATAAATTTTGTGTAGTATGGGAAAAATATATTATGATAAATGTTACAGCATTTGTTTTTCTCAGATCTCTGAGGGTATGTACTGTTGTCCTAAGCAAATTATTCTGAGATTTTGAGGTCACATTATGTGTTATTATGATGGCTTTCAGGGTTTTTGTAGTTTTGTGGTTAGAAAATACTGACAGGAATATATGTGTAATGAATTATGCCCACTACTATCAACATCGTCCATGGAGAGTTAAAGGCTGATCTTGAATAGTTACAAGGATAATGTATCTATGGTCTAAAGTTTTTTTTGAACCAATTATATGTATAACTTTTTTTTTTTGGGCATATTCAATTATTTCTAAAACTCACTGAACTCTTACTTATAAATAATATATTAAGAACATTTTTTAGTTTTAAGAAATAAAATTTTATAATTTTTTTTTTTAAATTATAGTTTAATTCATTTTCTTTTAATAATATTAATAATAGTATTTATAATTGATAGATACAAATGTTTATAATTTATTAATTAAATATAACATTTTTTTAATATTTTTATATAAGAAATAACACATACATATAAAAAAATAGAATATTCGATATTATGAGATATATGAATAGCATATAAATATAAAATACAACAAATATCTTAAATTTCTTCACATGTGTAATGTTTAAACCATGAGTTCTAAAATAATAATTATTATGATACCACAAAAGGATTAAAGTTACTGGACACCATGATAATACGAAAATATTAAAGTTATTGAACAACATGATAATTGAAACTATTTGATATATAAGATATAATAATTATTAGAATATTGAACCTCTAAGAATGCTATTATACTTTTTTGAGGAATAAAAGGAAGATATAAAGACTATATACACTAGCTCCTTTTTGTTTATACAATACTTTGTTTAAGTATTTGAAATATAATTCAATTGTGAAGGCCCTCTTATTAGGAAATTTATATAGAACCATATATGTCATGGTCATCGTGTTAATATTGAAGGGGAAACTAAAACTATTTTGACTCTTTTAGCAAAGACAAGAACCTTAATCATCCCTTGGGTAACTTGGTGATAACTTTATTTTTTTCATGGTTACATCTTTATTGATAGAAGTATATCAAGTAAAATTTATTTATGATTCCTCAGATGATCCATGGTGAAAGTTGTGTTATAATCCTCCTTTTTATTTAAAAATCCTCAATCTATACACCATTTTCTTTGGACTATTAACTACAAAGAATCTTAACTCCTACTCCTAATTCATAAGTGAATGTACATGGTGTATTATTAAAGTGTTGTCAAATACATAATGACTATATTGATCATGAGACTTTGACATTATTTCCTTTCAACTATTAGTTGTAAAATACTCTTGGTCAGACCATGTTTTTGTGTTGGATATTGACACATTTCATTAAATTATTGAGTACACTATTCTTGCAACTTCAAATGTATGTTTTCAATTTTAAATGACAAGAGAAGAAGATGGGTAGCTTAGATTGTAGATATATTATTTCTCAAATATTGTTTGGAATAATCATGATGAAACAAAATTTAAATCATCTTATTATTGTCCAAACCTTCAAGTCCTATAAAAAATATTATTCACTTGGAAATAAGAAAAATTATGTGTCCTACATAGGTTAAAATGTTGCAAAGCTTTGTATATAGAATACATTTTAAAATTTTAGCCAAGCTCTTCTACGTCTTATCATTTACATATATCATCACTGAGCTATAATTTCATGTCTTTGGTACTCTTCTCAATAGTAAGATCACTAATTGTGCAAGCTAATTCACCATGTTGAATATTTGTACATTATTTTATTTCTTCATTGGCTGATATGTGCCAAAGCATGAATTTATGTATTTCTTTTAATTTACTGAAACCTCGAAAATAGTTGCTCTATGCTTAGGGGAATAAAATAACCAATTTTCTATAAATTTCAGTCAAGGAAACCTTAGAGATCTCAATCAAGGGATAGAATGAGGGAAATAGATTTGCAATAAGGCGTCCTAGGGAATGATTAAAGACAATAAGGGGTTTCACCACCAAGCAAAGCTTGGAAAGACAAGAAATGCAATAATATGAAAACCTAACTATGCAATCCAAGATATAAAACTGAAAAATCAGAAGCATAAACTGAGAAGGGATAGAGGTGCACTTGGAAACTGAAGAGGATTGAATGAGGGTCTGGAATCCTAAAAATGCTGACTTTAATGCACATTGGGACTTATATGCTAGTAGGGGTGATTTAGTCCTAGATTAGGGTTCCTAATAGAAATTGGAATTTGGAACTGGCAACTTAGGATTTGTTGGAAATATCTGAAATTAGGTATACTGGGACTCATATGCCACAAGTGGCGATTTAGTCCTAGTATCAGGGTTGATCTGAAACTCTGGTATCCTCTAATGCTTTCATGTAGCTTCTTTCCTACCAAATCTCTGAGTTTGAAACACTGAATTGCAACTTGTAGGTGACTTTCCATGATCTTGCAATGTAGATGACAACTTTGACAACTTTCTCCAAACTTACCCTTCAATGGATCTTCAACCTAAATCATCTAGATCAAACCCTTGAACAAAAGGCTACAATCATGTATGTAATGGATAGCATAAATGTGGATCTTGACTCTTGCTTGAATGATATGGACCTTGATTTGAATGCTTGCTTGAATCATAAAACCCTACATCACAAGTGTTAGCTCCAAAACAAACATGATGCATGATGACTTTGACATGATGCTTGGTTCTTGAATAATACTCCAAAATGCTTGATAATCACTCTTTAATGCTCTTTAATGCTCTTGTAAACTCTTGTGATTGCAAATTTTCTATAATGCTTGAATACTTGACTTGCTAGGAGAAAATATGTGAATTAACCTTGTATTTATACTTGTTTATGCCATTTCTTGAAATTACAACAATACAGGCTGAAATCATATCTAAGAGAATAAAATCCTACCAAGAATTTGAATTCAAATTAGGTCCATGCTAAGTTGGACTCATATGCTAGTTGGGATGTATGAGTCCCGTTAGGCTAAGCTTGGGACACATTTTTCAAGAAAATTTTAGTTTGATTCCAAATTTAGATCTAGGCCCCGAAACTTAAATGTGATCCATATGTCCAAGGTGGTGTATGAGTCCCTGATCATTAAATTTGGGCCATACAATCCAAAATCATTAAATTCTGATTGGTCAATTTATATATGTTGGGATTATCCTCAAAAATATGCATTAAATAAGGCTTGTGGATGCAAAATAGGACCAAATAAGGCATAAAGAAGCCCAATTTTAGTGGGAAGGGCCCAAACAAGTGTGAAAATGTAAAGGGATACATTCTTGTACACTATATTTAGCCTCCACTTTAGTGAGAGGATGAACATGCTTCAAAATCACACTAAAGTCTAGACAAACTTGCATCAAGAGGGGTCCAAGAGTACCATTGCTAGTCAAATAGGATGACAACAATCAAGAGGGTTGCACAAGCCTCTAGGATCAAGATCCTATGGAAAACCAACATAGGCACACAAGAACACACATGAAAAATAATATAAGGAGAAATAACAAGGAACAAGCATACATTGCCAAAGATAAGAAAGAAAGAAAAACAAACATAAAAGGAGGGTGGATCAAGCTTCAACCATTTGTCCTGCACATTGTGGATCAGATCTAGGTTGTTTTTCCAAGAAATTTTACAACTAGTTCTAACACAATGTCCACCATACAAACCAAACACATGCTCACAAGGGCTAGTGGAACGTCAGGCCATCCACTAGGTGAGCCCCTAGTGAGACACATATGCATGTGGTTAGTATGCACTCACACAAACAAGGAAGTGGTTATGGGAAAGTCACACCTAAGTTCGGCTCCCATACGTACAACCATACCAAAGCTATACCTCCTAATAACTTTGACAAGGCACCACAAAACAATGAACTTTGAGCTTCATGAGGCAAGCAAAGCTTTGTATGCTTAAAACTCATGAAAAAACAAGATGGCTCCATAGGCAAGCAAAGTGTGTTATGCAAGGTGGCCATATAAAATATATTGTAAATTTAAAACCGTGTAAGGTATTTTCAAAGGATTTTTGCTTAGTTCATGTAAGGTCTTAACTTAGGGAACATTGTGCCTAATGTCTCCAAGAGAAGACCAATCAAAGAATAGAAGATTCACAACTTAGGAGATGCAATGTGTTGCATCAAGCCACTAAGAGGAATATAATATGCTAAGAGAGATCACGCTCTTGAAGGACATAACACCCAATGTCACCACAAAGCAAAAGAAAAATCACAAGAAGTAAGAAGACTACACAATGAAACATGAATTACAAAAAGAATAATTCCAATGTATGCCCCCACTTTAAAGAAAGTGCTAACCACCATGCTGTGAGCAATTACTTTAACATAGAAAATGATGAATGCTAACAATAAAGAGGACATGAGAGATTATTTGGAAAGCCCTATGCCAAGTCATATGTTTCCAAATAAAGCTACATTGTGAAAAGGGGTTTCCCCCAAAATGAAACTCCAAACACATAAGGGATCCATAGATTCAGGATCAGTATGCCTTTGCTACAATGTTGTTATAGAGCTTGGAACTATCATCATTCCCCAAATACTCATGGAATAGGAATAATGACACAAAGAGAGTGAAAACAAAGTAAAACATTTTAGGTCAACATGGAAGAGACCTGAATGTCTCGACGCCTTGTATCATCCCCAATAGGAAAAACACAAGACAAATGAAAAATATATGACATAGAGAAGGATGTAGATACAAATAGAGGAATGTCACAAAGAGAGAGATACATCAAACATAATAGTACGGGGGAGATCACATTACGCATATATGCAATCACACACATGAAAAAAGAAAATAAAAGAAAGACTATTAAGGCACAAGCGATTCAACCTATAGCAAGTCATCTGCATCCCAGTCTTGTCCGTCGTATATGGAAGGCATAAAACTATCCAAAGGGACAATAGCAAGTGCCAAACTAGGGGTATTGCCAATTTTGACACTCTTAGGAAAATTATCATTTAAGCTCATAGAAGAGGAAAACAACATATTCAATTCATTGTGCACTTCTTCATCAATCTTGGAAACCTCATCATAATCATCTAAGTTAATCACAATGAGAGGTCGAATGATAATGTCTAAAGAGGATTTAGCTCCTATTGCGGTATCAGATCTTTTTATTGCAATAAAGAGGGAGACTCATCATCTATTTCTTAAGTCGAGTTTGGATGTTGATTCTCTTTGTTATTCTCTTTGTTTAATCTTTGAGCAAGAGCATGACATCTACACCTAAGCTCTCTAGCATTTTTGTTTCTTTTGGTTCGATTTTCAGGTTGTGTTTGTGTAGGAGTAGGTTTATCAACCATGGTTTTATTTTATTCCCTAAGGGTAGGAATGGAAGGAACCATGGGTGGTTGTTCAACCACTTTCTCTTTAGCTTTGCAAAAGTTTTTTTTAATCTTAGGAGGCGTGGCTAGATTGTTTTCGTTATCTCATGGTATTTTGTAGGAGATAGGCAAAAGATCAATTTTGGGTTGGTCTTGGTTATTTGGAATGTCAAGTTAGGTTCAATTATAGTTTTTTCAAGGATAGGAGGCTCATTCATAGGTTGAGGCATGTTTGTAAGTGATAGTTTTTCTATGCATTTCGCCTTAAACTTTTGATAGGATTTGAAAAATAAGTCTTCATGAGGTTTAATAGGTTCCATAGGCTCAAGCCAAAATAAATCTAATGAAAAGTTCCTACAGGAAGACAAAGGATTAAAGCCACTATGGTGTATAGTAAAAATTTCATTGTCAAAGGAAAACTTTAATCATTTATGCACAATTGACGTGAAAACTTCCATGGAGCATAGCCATGGATAACCAAGCTTCACATGGAATTGATCCGACGTTGAGGTGATGGAGAATGAGAAATCTAATTTTTTCGGTCCTATTTGTAAAGGAAGGGTGATCGATCCCATTGTAGGGAAAGAAGAACCATTATTTATCTTTATCCATGCTTTAAGTGTATCATATTTTTCTTGATATATTTCATGCACAAGTAAGAATTCTTCTGTGATCACATTCTCTCCACAAATGAGATCAATTAATATCTCATTAGTGGGCTATATCATTGATTCAGCTAGCTATGTAAAGAGGATCATCATGTGCATGTTTAAGTATGTCTTTAGAAGAGAAAGCAATGTCAAGAGGCTTTTTAGTTTGGGCCTTACGAAGTGGAATTTTGATCACTCCAACCATATCATCCATAGGACCTTGTTCATTAGCATACATAGGATCTTGTTTGATATTATCAATGTTGTCATCATCCATGTCAACATTCATCACATCAATTTTCTTAGTTTCACTAGATTTGACAAATGAAATGCTATGATTTTGCATAGGGTTGGTAAAGATTTTCAAGTTTTGGTTAGGAGGGGCAACAAAATTATTTCCTTGATCATTAACACCTCCAATGTGAAGTTGACTAGAATCAATGAGGTCATGCACAAGATGTTTAAGACGCTTATAATGTTTTGTGTTGTTTCCATTTTGTTGGTGATAATCACAATAGGAATTGGATCTAAAATTCAGAGGTAAAGGCTTATTAGTATTGAGAGTTTTAATGGGAGGTAAAGTGATCATTTTTTATTCTAAAAGTTGTGACATTGTGCTATGGAGGGTATCGGGTAAGGGAGTGAATTGCCTAGCCAGATCCCAAAATGTGAAAGGAGTTGTCTTCCTTATAGAAAACACTTGGGTATCAACATGTTGAGTTGGTTGAGGGCGGTTAAGTTGAAGGAAGCCTTTATTCTATTTTCTAAAAGGTTGATAATTGTTTTGGTTTGTGGATTCAGAGTTCTCAAGATGGCTAGAGGTGGGTTTTGTTTCACAACTACTAATTGAATTTTGATAATCACGAAGGGCAGTACACAAGTGTACAAAGGAAGGAAAATTTATCATGGTAAGCTTATCTTGTATCTTAGTTTGCAAGTTCTCAATGAACATATGTTGAAGGTGAGGATCATGAATCTTTACATCGATTTGGGAATAAAGTGATTGATATCATGAAATGAATTCAATAACTTTTTCATCATCTTTTTGTTTACATCTCATCAAATCTGCTAATGTCATCTTAGGAGTCATATGCACTTGGAAATGGTTTATAAAGGCCCCAACAAGCTCATTGAATGAATGAATTGAGTTTTTTGGTAACAAGGAAAATCGTTCTAAGGCAGTATCATTCAAGGACCTAGGAAAAAGCTTAGCCACAAGCTTATCCTCAAGGATGAAGTCACTACATAAAGAAGTATAAGCGGAAACATGGTTAGAAGGATCTCCTTTCCCCCCATATTTCTCAAATATAGGAATATCTAGACCTTGTGGTATTGAAATTCTCAATATCTCCAAGGATAAGGGAATGCTTTTGACATAGTATGTAGGATGACCATTTTGAATTTGATTTATGGTGGAAATTTACTTTTGAAGGGAGACACATTTTGCAAAATTTAATTTATGATGGTGTCATTGGTTGTGTTTTGAGATGGAGGTGAATATGGTGGAGGTGTATATGATTTTGAGGGAGTAGTGAATAGAATACTTATGGGAGGTAAAGTGGTAGGAGATATGACGTGTGATGCCACGAAGGTACTAGAGATGCTAGCAGAAATACCCAAGGTAGGAAGGACATTACTAGTAGGTTGCATTGTTGTTGTAACTTGAGGGTTGGTATAGGTAGGAATAGAGGTAATGGTTGTGAGAGGAATTTGGGTTCCTCCTTGACTTTGGATATTGTTCGAAGGTAAATCACAACCAATGGTTAAGGTAAGATGTTTTCTGAAATATAAGTTAGGTTACACACAAGTTCAACTCCTTCTTCACATTCATTCATGTGATGTATGTTATCTATGGTAGGGATAGTAGTGGTTGAAATTTTTTCAGTACTCATTTGATGTTGTAGGTTTTCTAAGTCTTCATGGATTTGAACTATGTTTTCTTGCAGAATACTAGCAACCATTGTTCTAACACTTGTCACACTACTTGAAGGTAAAGAGTTGTTAAGGGTATGGTCCATACCTAGTGAACTAGTGTCAACACTAGTAGTGAAAGAGCTAGATAACCTAAGATCCACGATGATTGTGCTATCGTAGGATGACATAAGTCTTGGACTACATTTCACTATAGTATTAGAAATAGGACACCAAGTTGTAAAGCTCCTACAAGGGACAATCAATGAAATGCAAGCTAAATGAACACAAGATAAATGATATTCTCTAATTCCAAATCAAATGAAATTAAGCTATATGCAATGAAATCAATGTAATAGAGACTCAAAAAACTGAAACAGATAACTAACAACAGTAAACAAAAACATAGAAACAAAGATTTTAATGCTAAAAAATACAGTTTAAGATCTTACACGGTACTAAATTTCCTAGAGGGGCATATGAGTCCCAATTAGGGTTTTTCAAGAGGTCAAATGTTGATAAAAAATCAACATAGAATACCCAGAAATTATGCAGAACCACATGTACTAGGAATAAATCGCCTAGAGGGGCATATGAGTCCCAGATTAGGGTTTTTGCACAAATTTCAAAAAATTCTAAGTGAATGTTATGTTTTTTGGTTTTAATGATGTCTAGACTAAGTGCAATTATAGGTTTCAAACTAAATTCAATGATGCAAGATGCAAAAATGCAACCTATATGCACTTTCACTAATGTAAGATTTAGAAACTCTAGATGCGAATTAACTAATGCAAGACCTAATGAAAAGTTAATGCAAGCTAGATCTAGGAATATGATGCACTCTAAATCATAAATAAGGTTTTCTAAAGGGTAGGTTCACCAAAATGAAACCTCAAAAATAGTCACTCTATGCTTAGGGGGATAGAACAACCAATTTTATACAAGTTTCAGTCAAGGAAACCTTAGAGATCTCAATCAAGGGATAGAGTGAGGGAAATAGATCTGCAATAAGGTGTCCTAGGTTGTGATTAAAGATAATAAGGAGGTTCACCTCCAAGCAATGCTTGAAAATAGAAGAAATGTAATGATATGAAAACCTAACTATGCAATCCAAGATATAAAACTGAAAATCAGAAGAATGAATTGAGAAAGGAAAGAGGTGCATTTGGAAACTAAAGAGGTTTGAATGAGGGTCTGGAATCCTGAAAATGAAAACTTTAATGCATAATGGGACTCATATTTCAGTAGGGGTGATTTATTCCCAAATTAGGGTTCTTGACAGAAACTAGAATTTGGAACTAGCAACTCAGGATTTGCTAGAAATATCTGAAATTAGGTATATTAGGACTCATACACCACAAGTGGCGATTTAGTCCTAGGATTAGGGTTGATCTAAAACTCTGGTATCCTCTAATGCTTTCCTATAACTTCTTTCCTACCAAATCTCTGAGTCTAAAACACTGAATTGCAACTTGTAGGTGACTTTCCATGATCTTGCAATGTATATGACAACTTTGACAACTTTCTCCAAACTTACCCTTTAAAGGATCTTCAACCTAAACCACCTAGATCAAACCCTCGAAAAAAAGGCCTCAATATTGTATGTAATGGCTAGCATGAATGTGTATCTTGACACTTTCTTGAATGATATGGACCTTGATTTGAATGTTTTCTTGAATCATAAAACCCTACATCACAAGTGTTAGCTCCAAAACAAGCATGATGCATGATGACTTTGACATGATGCTTGATTCTTGAATAATTTTCCAAAATGCTTGATAATCACTCTTGAATGCTCTTATAAACTCTTGTGATTTCAAATTTTCTAAAATGCTTGAATATTTGAATTTCTAGGAGAAAATATGTGAATTAACCTTGTATTAATACTTTTTTATACCAAACTTCCTAAAATTACAACACTACAAGTTGATAGATCAGATCTAAGAGAATAAATTACTGCCAAGAATTTGAATTTAAATTAGGTCCAAGCTTAGCAGGACTCATACGCCATTTGGGGCGTATGAGTCCCATTAGGCTAAGCTTAGGACACATTTTTCAAGAAAAGTTTAATTTGGTGCCAAATTCAGATCTAGGCCCCAAAACTTAGGTGGGACCCATTTTCCCAATGTGGCGTATGAGTCCTAGATCACTAAATTTGGGCCATACAATCCAAAATAATTATGATTAAATTTTGATTGGTCAATTGATATATGTTGGGATTATCCTTATAAAGATGCATTAAATAAGGTTTTTGGATGCAAAATAGGACCAAATAAGGCATAAATAAGCCCAATTTTAGTGGGGAGGGCCCAAACAAGTGTGAAAATGTAAAGGGCTACATTTTTCTACACTACATTTACTATACCCTATATTTGAATCATTACGAATGCAATCTTTATCTACATATTTCATCCATGTGCTGATCATAAATTTCATTTTCAACATTGAAAGATATGTACTCAATTTCTCTTATATTATCTTCATCTACATACATCGTTTCACTCTTTTTCTCACAAAAGCCAATGTGGACCTCATCATCACTAGTTGAGGACAAAATGGTTTCTATATAATATTTTTTATCTTGTTAAGGATAAAAATATCATTATATATTTGATCAACTTTAAAAGGTTTCAACCCTTTAGGCCCAGTACTAATACCTCACTCAAACTGTTCACAAAATAAATCAATGCACACTGAGTCCTGAGGTCTACAACATTCAGGAACTCTAAAAAAAAATCTATAGACCTTGTATTAAATCATAAGGGAGTTCTCCTTAATTCCTTCCCATGTCAAACAATGCTTGAGACAACAACATATGATCAACACTACACATTTTGGTCTCACATTCTTCACGAAGTTCATTATGATCCATATGATACAATAATGAATTGACTAGAATAGAAGATTTAAATTGATATATTGGTATTAATTTCTATTTTCTAATCTAAACTTTTCATCTACATATGATGTACCAGAATTCCCAATACATGTAGATTGATGTCCTTTCATCATTGAATATTTTATATTACTTTCAACATCTCTACCAATTGTGCATGCTTGAAAAATTCACATAGATATATGACCAAAAAAAATTCTTCATTTGGTTTGATAGTCTTTGGAATGTCTTTGACTATCTTTACTAACCTTGAGTTAAAGATTAGAACTAATTCATCTTCATCTTCCCGAATATTAATGAGTTTTTTTATTAATGCAATTACATTTATTCTCTCACCAAATTGATCAATGTATTCTTAATTTAATTCTTACCATGAAGCAATAGAATACAATGGAAAGTTAGAAAACTAATCCCTAACATCTTCTTTTAGGGATTGAATAATCAACCTCATGACAAAATCCTATGGTTCAATCTCATAATATTTCATCAAACTAGCGAATTCTTGTAGATGTTCACTTATTGATTCAAAATTATCACCATTGAACTTTTATAAGTGTTCTCTAAATTTATTAAGAACTTCATTTGGATAATTGTGGATACCATTGAAATCAAGTGGTTTGTATCTTTCAACAAAGAAAATCATTCTTCGAGGACATGGCTGGAGTTGATATGAATTTTGCATCATTTAACACTTGAACTTGTATAGGGAAAATAATAGTGATATTAAAGATTCATATATGGTTTCAATGAAATCCTATTTCCATTACAATAATTTTTTAATAGCATTCTTTCAATTTGAAAATCTCTCATAATCACATAGCATAAGCCCTTATCTCTCTAATATCTAGATCATTTCTTAATACCAAATTAACAAATGAAATGATCTCATATTTTGATATTTCCACAAGATTTACAATTCTATAAAGAGCACATAAAATTTTATAATATATGCAACCACATGACTTGATGTTTATTCTATTTACCATGCATACTTATTCATCATAGACAAATCATAACAAAATATGCATGTTTGTGATATTCATCTTAGTTCACTTTCTTCTAATGCAAACTTCATAGTCAATAATGGAAATAATAATTCTTGGAGAATATTTTCACAAATGATTTGCAATATGCTTGATTTATTATTATCTTAAAATGGAATAAGAAGGAGGAAACAAATACCTACAAATTATTGTAGCCTTCAACTAGTTCATTCCTCTAACTTGAAATTTGTAAATATATGCAATATACTTGCATGAATAGGAATAATTCTTCAAAAAATGATCAAGTTCAATTGCAAAGTCACCACCTCTCTAAAGAGGAAAAAATATTAAGTAAATATAATCTCCTCAAATAATAAAGGCTTTATGAGTTCATTCGAGTAGCAAGTAATATTTTTTCATTAAAAATTTAATAATGCTCTAATAATTTTTTGTCCAAGTAAGAAGGTCTTTAAATCATTTGACTCTTTCAAATAAATAACTCTTGAATTTATCTAATAGATTCACCTTTTTTTTTGTTACTCCAATTGATTCCTCAAAATCCTTTAAAGAATGTAACTAATTCTTATACTTAAGGACTTTGGGATATTGGCCAAAAAATAGAGAACTCACTTTAAAAGTAAATTCTCTTTGTACTTTAGGCTCATAAAAGCCTAGGTAGGTTTCCATAAATGACAAAGAATATGAATAACACATAAATTGGTATCATAGTGCATAGGAAATGGTAAATTACGTGCAAATGGACAAGGATTTATATATGCATACATGAACTTCCCTTTTTATATTATCTTCAAAACCCTAGTATGAAGTATGAAAATAATTACAAATAATTTATGGCATGGTTTTTGAGTTGATTTGAGATTTATCATTTTTTTAAAACATTCTAGAAGAGGGGATTGTAAAAGAAAGTTTGGTTCCTATCTTGGGAAATATCATCACAATAACATGATTTTTTACATCACAACTAAAATGGTGAAAATGTGGTATGGTGCTATCATATGGTTTTAGTACATAGAGCACACCCACTTTCCAATTTCATTTAAGGATAACCCTAGAGATCTCAATGCAAAGGATAAAGATATCTTACAATAGGGTTGTCCTAGGGGCTGAATGTAAACTAATGAGGGGTTCACCACCAAGTAAGAACTTGGAAATACTAATGAAATGCAAGGTGCAACACTAAACCGTAATTTAATGCAATGACCTACAAAATGACCTAGAAATGTAAATGAAACAACATAGAAAACTACAAAAAGAAATATGTGCACCTGAGAATCTAAAGATGACTAGAAGGAACTCTAAAATGCTGGAAATTTTGAATTTTTAACCTAGTGGGACTCATTTTCCATTCTGGGTGAATTAGTCCCAGATCTGGATTTCTACACAGGAACAGGTTTCGGGAAAAAGTGTATCTGAATATGCAAAACTATTTAGAAAACACCAATAGTGGGACTCATTTGCCACTTGTGGTGAATTAGTCCCATTCCACTTTTTTAGAAATTCAAAGTCTAAATTTGTTCTTCTTAGTTTGCTCAATCTGCTTCTTTGGGTTTCTGGATCTGTTGCACCAATTTCGAGGCTGTAGGTGACTTTTTAGTGAAGATTGCAACCTTGCAAATGAGGAGACAATTCCAACAACTTTTTCAAAGCTTGTAACCTAGTCTTCAATGATCTTCAAGTCTTCAAAGCACCTAGGGGTGATCCCACAATATTGGTTTACAATTTTTTCCAAACTAGACACTGAAATAATTTTTTCTAACTAAATATTCACTTTTGGGCACCTATACCGGCTAAACCATGAGGAGTTTGAAGATGATGCAAACTAGTGATTTGTGACATTTTGTCTATAGATTCTAAAAAAAAAAAATTCAAAAAATTTGGAATCAAATTGCACTTCTTTTTCCATCTCCTTCAAAAACTTGTTTTTTTCAAAAAACAACAATTTTAAGGAGTGACGCTCATCGTATAACACATACATTTTTTCCACGAAGGATGAAATTCTAATTCTTTCGAATTTAGATTTGTAACTCTGATATCTAATGGTTACAATTGGTTAGATAGTTTTTTTATTGAATATTTTTTCTTTAATCAAGTTTTGATGTCAAACTAATTACAATTTAGAGATAGGCGGACAATATAACATGTAACTTTTTTTTGTATGTATTGAAATTCATTTTTTTTTGTTGGATCAAGGACTTCAATATATGGTGCACTCATATTTTTCAGATTTTTTATTGATAATCTACTATTTTTTCTCATGTGCAGAATGAAGAGTTTGATTTTTGGTGAAAAACCTATGTTTAATAAAACTAAAAAAAAAATACATAATAAAACCAAAACATACTAAAATTATAGTCATTGGATAGCTCATTCTGAGGACTACCTGATTCCATTTGGGTTTGTGAAGTCTCCACCATTTTCAACCTCAACTTGAGCTTCGAAGGGAAAAAATTATGATTTTTTTGGTGCTAGAGAGTGCAAAGGTGGGAAAAGGGGGGTTCATTCGAACTAGGGGGGGTTCATTTGAACCCCCAGGGGTTCACTTGAACCAGGGTTCATTTGAACCCTGGTTCACTTGAACCAGGGTTCATTTGAACCCTGGTTCATTCAAGCCCTGGTTCATTCAAAACCTCTTTCAAAAAGGGTTTTCCTTTGTGTTTTTTGGCGGTAATGGTGGGAAATTCATTGAATGGGTTCATTTGAACCTTGGTTCTAGCAAACCCTCTTTTGGTTCGTTTGAACCTATTAGTTCGTTCGAACCCCAAAAATGATTTTTTTCCCATGGGTTCATTTTTTTCAACTTTTCCATCCTCACTCCAATTGTAAACCACTTTTGTGGGTTCACCCCTAGATTTGCAATCACACAAACAAAGAGGAGAAAAATTTGTTGATTGTTAGTGAATAGGGGTTTCCCTTGGTTAAACCCCTTTTAGGTAATCAAACCAAATGATGAAATAATGAAACAAGGACATGAAACATGAACAATGATACCTTGAATGATGTCTTGTAAATCTGCAACTCAACATGAAATGGCCATGAAGGATGTAGATCTTGATCTTGACAATAGGAGAAGAACAATGCTTGATCTTGGATCTTCAATGATACATTACAACACTAGCTTAATAACATGCTTGATGTCCATGACATGATGATGGATCTTGAATTGTTGCAACAATTGATGAAGAAATCTGCTCTTGAATGCCTTAAAAATGATCTTTAATGCTCTCTAGATGATCTTGTGAAGTCTTGGAATTCTTAACTCTTGGATGTTTGACTTGATAACATGTAGACCTAATGAAATAATGGTTTGGAAGCTCATTTATATAGGCAATGCAAATAATATCCCGTGTATTAGATCCCAAAGGCTGACATACATGAAATTTGAACTTAAAACCCAATTTTTCCTGCTTAAAACCTTAAAAATAGGCCAAATGGGACTCACTCACCAAGCTATGAAAATGGGTCCCACCAGGATGGGACTCATTCACACAAAGTGGTGAATGTGTCCTACAAGGCCTATTTCGACTGATAAAGTGTCGGGGAGTGTGTAAATTAAGCTTATATGTTGATATTGTTGGGTTTTTTATTGAAATATGCCTTGGGATGCATAATATGGGGTCATAGGGGACCATTAATGATGATATAAAGTTCATAAATGTAATAGGGCCAAAAATCCAATGTGAAAGTATAAATAAATATACTTTACAACATTAAATTAAGGCCAAATTGGGTCTATTTAGCTTAGACATATCCTAAATCCCATGTGAATGTGTAAAACACATTACAACACTAGATTAGGTCCACTTTAGTTTACAATCCCCCTAAATTTAATGTGAAGGTGTCAATAAATACACTTTACAACATTAAATTAGAGAAAGGTTAAGTTTATTTAGCTTAGAAGGGACCAAAACCTAATGTGGATGTGTAAAACTCACCACAACACTAGATCAAGGTGATATCAAGTCCACTTTATCATTAATTATTCCCAAATTAAGCAAGGAAAAGGCATACCATTTTTTTGTCATTACATCTAGCCTCCACTTTAGTGATAAGAGGAACTTGCTTCAAACTCACACTAAAGTAGACATTCAAGAGGGGTCCAAACATACTGATGTGGATGACAAAGGATTACAAATATCGAAGGAGGTGGCCAAGCCCATAGGATACAAGATCCTACGTCAAACTAACATAAGCACAAAGGGATGCACACAAGGTGTATGGTTTGTAGCAAAATAAGATACACAAAAATACAATGCCAAATATATAAAGAAGAAAGAAAAGAGTAAGACGGGTGGACCCAACTTCGACAAAAATGCACTCACTTTGTGGCCACGAAACTTTAGGTTGTTTGTGGGGTATCCACAATATGCTCACTCTAGGGCCACAAAATTTTAGGTCATTCATGGGGTGAGTATCTAAAAGGGTGAGATAGATGACTGATATGTGCCCACATACGTGAGTGGCTAAGGGAAGTCATTCCTTCATTTGGCTCCCATACAACTAGACCAAAGCTATACCTCCTGATAACTTTGATAAGGTTCCATGCAATAATGATCTTTGAGCTTCATCAGACAAGCAAAAATTTGTATGCTTGGAGCTCAGGAACAAATAATGAACTTCAAGCTTCATGAGGCAAGAAAAAATTCGTATTCTTGGGACTCATGAACAAAAAAGATGGCTCCACAGGTATGCAATATGTACTATGCAAGATGGCCATATAACAATTGTTATAAATGCAAAATAGTACATAAGGAATTTTCAAAGGGATTTTGCTTGATTCATGCAAGGTCTCTTCTTAGGGAACATCGTGCCTAATGTCTCCAAGAGAGGAAAAATCAAAGAAATATCACGCTATCAGAGGAAATAAAACACAATGACCACCAAGAAAAGGACACATCACAAGAAGAAATAAAATCATAGAATAAAACATGAGTGTCGATGTATGCCCCCACTTTAAAGTGATTGCTAACACCATTACTGAGAGTAATTGCTTTAAAGTAGAAGAAGATATGAGAGCTTATTCAGAAAGCCCTATGCCAAGTCATATGTTTCCAATAAGCTACATCATGAACAAGTATGTCACATGCGATCCAACTTAAGTCATGTTGTCCACATCCTAAGCTTGCTCTTATATGTACATGAAAGGTGGTCAACTAGCCACAAGAGACAATGTCAAGTGACATATGAGGACAAGGCTTCTTAACCCCCTGCCCCCAATTACACTAGTAGAATTTGGAAAATATATGACTAGGTGACTAGAAATTTTAGTCACAACAACTAAAAATGACTAAATTCTACTCATATTTTACAACACGGCTATAAATGAGTAAATAAATGACTAATTTTGTTATTGACTAAAAAATTATTTAGTCGCAGAAATAAAAAATGTCTAAATAGTTAGTCATCAAATCCAAAGAAGACAATTTTTTTTATAAAAAAATCAGCCAAATATTGGTGAGATGTATTCATGTGCATGATGTATTGGAATGATTATTTATGTTCATTGCATATTAATTCATCTCACTTGACCTCTCTTCATTCATTCATTACAGACCTTGCTTCATTTGTTAGCTTAACATGAGGTGTTTTGATCAGCAGCTACTTGCATGGGAGATAAGGATTCAGAGAGGACCTAGAGACTTCTGAAAAGGAAGGCAAGGGAAAGGAATTCAAAGTTTGCTGCAACGAATTTGAATTCACTAAGGTCCTCTGTAGTGAAACCAAATTTGGGGATGCCCTCTACAACAAATTCAAATGTATTTTGAAACCCTCATTACATTAAACACAAATTCGAAAGACTCATTACAATATACTACTTTTAATAATGTTCTACTACTCTTAATAATGTTATTTTACAATCTTGCCACTATTCTACTTCATAATGTGATAGAGCTAAATATAATAAAATTATGGTGTTGGTGCCAAATTAGAATTTCCTCAAACAATTTTGATACATTTTCATTACAAGCACAAATTGTCCTTGTGCAAAGTAAACATGTGCTAGATTTACCCACACATTAGACATCTGAGCAAAGATGTTTCCTACTACAACTTCTTGTACCTATGTAAAAATTTCCTTTGCAATATCAAATTGACCCCTTTCAGCTAGCACAATGGTTGCCTCATTTGTAGCATAAACATTTCCTGGTCTTTGTACCAACACTTTACAATATAGTTCTCTAGCCTTCTCAAGATGTTGTGCCTCCACCTTTGGATCTCTCATCTCATTGCGAAAAGCTGCAAAATAATTCCAATTTCCAAGTGAAATGTCAACATAAGAATTCTTTGCATCTGATTCACTTTGTGCAACTTTAATTGTTTCTTTTCTTTAAGCCAATCATCTATTTTTAGTTCCATTTTTTGAAGTATAGATAAAGCATTTGATGAGTTTTTATCCACCTTAAGTGCATGCCCAATCAATTATAGGCTTAGTTGGATCTCATTCCGAGCCTAAGCCATGGTTGCAAGATGTAGATATGCATCCACATAATTAGGAAATTTGAACAATATTAAACTATATAAAAGATTTGTTATTTCAGTATCATGTAGCTATTCAAATAACCTAGCAAGATTAAATAGTGTGTGACTTTATCCCATGGTAACTCAAGTGAAACACCACCTTCTTCTAGTTGATGGAAGAATTTCATATCCTTAAAGAGCACAAAAAAAACTGTAGAATTAGTACTGGGGCTTTTATTTATGAATTCAACCCAAATTCCATTTCCTAATGCCTCCATAAAATTTTTTTGAGCCAAATCTAGTTCATCATGCTCAAAATAAAGAATCCCAATGTTGTTTAACAATTGAATGGGTACTTCTTCTCTGCTCTTCTTCAAAAGAGACTTTGGCATCTTAAGAGAATCTAAGGTTGCACTGGGTTTTGACGATATTAATAACTCACCCATCTTGATAAATGCACGGGCATTAGTTGGATCTATGCAAGTTGCCTTTCTTAAAATTTCCAATGCCTTCTCTACCAGCCCTTGTTGAGCATATATATGGCCTACAAATTTTAAGCTCTCACAATTCTCAGGGTGGACCTCCAAAACCTTTTCAAAATTTGAGAGAGAACTCTTAATATCTCCCATCCTCAATTGAACCTATCCACAAAATCCTATGGCCTCTAGCTTTCCTTGAAAAGTGGTGTCATAATCACCTTTACTATGATAAGATCATGCAAGATTATAATATGAATGATATTTCATGAGAGGGTGGTCAATCAAAACAAGAGCTGTCTCAGCCAACTATTCCACAAGAAAATGTTTCCCTGCAATGAAGAAAAAATGGTTTGCTAAATGATTCAATTCCATTGCAAAGTACAAGTATAATTCAAAGGCTCTACGCATCTTTTCCATTGCTTCATGAACACTGCTTTTTTCACTAACTGTGAGAATCCTACAAGGAAAAAATGCACAAAACCGACCACAAAGATTTATGTAGAGGTAGAACATCATTTCCTAATGCCTCCATAAAATTTTGTTGAGCCAACTGTAGTTCATCACACCCAAAATAAAGAACCCAAATGTTGTTTAACAATTGAATGGGTACTTCTTCTCAGCTCTTCTTCAAAAGAGAATTTGGTGTCTTAAGAGAATCCAAGGCTGCACTAGGGTTTAACGATATTATTAACTCACCCATATTGATAAATACAAGGGAATTGGGTGGATCTATGTGAGTTGCCTTTCTTAAAATTTCCAAAGCCTTCTTTGCTAGCCCTTGTTGTGCATATATATGGCCGACAAATTTTAAGCTCTCATAGTTCTCAAGGTGGACCTCCAAAACCTTTTCAAAATTTGAGAGAGAACTCTTAAGATCTCCCAACTTAAATTGAACCTATCCACAAAATTTTGTGGCCTCTAGCTTTCCTTGAAAAGTGGTGTCATAATCACCTTTACTATGAGAAGATCGTACAATATTATAATATGAATGAGATTTCATGAGAGGGTGGCTAGTTGAAACAAGAGTTTTCTCAGTCAACTGTTCCACAAGAAAATGCTACCCTACAATGAAGAAAAAATGGTTTGCTAAATGATTCAATTCCATTGCAGAGTATGGGTATAATTCAAAGGCTCTACACATATTTTCCATTCCTTCATGAACACTACTTTTTTCACTAACTGTGAGAATCCTACAAGTAAAAAATGCACAAAACTAACCACAGAGATTTATGTAGAGGCAAAACATCATTTCTTAATTCCTCCATAAAATTTTGTTGATCCAACTCTAGTTCATCACGCTCAAAATGAAGAACCTCAATGTTGTTTAACAATTGAATGGGTACTTCTTCTTTGCTCTTCTTTAGAAGAGAATTTGGTGTCTTAAGAGAATCTAAGGCTGCACTGGGGTATGACAATATTAATAACTCACCCATCTTGATAAATGCATGGGCATCATGTGGATCTATGTGAGTTTCCTTTCTTAAAATTTCCAAAGTCTTCTTTGTAAGCCATTGTTGAGCATATATATGGCCTATAGATTTTAAACTCTCATAGTTCTCAGGGTGGACCTCCAAAACCTTTTCAAAATTTGAGAGAGAACTCTTAAGATCTCCCAACTTCAATTGAACCTATCCACAAAAATTTGTGGCCCCTGACTTTCCTTGAAAAGTTGTGTCATAATCACCTTTACTATGATAAGATCATGCACAAGATTATAATATGAATGATATTTCATGAGAGGGTGGTTAGTTGAAACAAGAGTTATCTCAGCCAATTGTTCCACAAGAAAATTCTCCCCTGTGAAGAAAAAATGGTTTGCTAAATGATTTAATGCCATTTCACTGTACAGATATAATTGAAAGGCTCTACGCATCTTTTCCATTCCTTCACGAACACTACCTTTTTCACTAACTATGGGAATCCTACAATTAAAAAGTGCACAAAACTAACCACAAAGATTTTTCCCCATTTCAAACAGCCAAATTGCCAAAAAAATGCATTTAAAACCTGCAAATAAAATCACACTGATTTTCATGCCAAAAAAAACCCATGAGAGCATAGCTTGTTGCTTACTATTATTCTTTGATATATTTTTTCCAAGCATCCATATATTTTTTGAAATCACCTGTTTTAGGATTTTAGCCATCTTAGCAAGGCAATGAATTGTTTGATAAAATGCTTTGGTAGACATGTATGAAAATGTGGTAGCATAGAAAAGGAAATGAACTTTGGAAAAAATTATTGAAAGAAATGTGGTATCATGGTGATGGAATTCCATGATGAATGCCATGAAAATAAAATTGTTATGGATTGTCATGACATTCCATCACAATGATACCACATTTCTTTGAGGCATTTTTTCAACCAATTCATTGCCTTGTCTATGTTATTGCTTACTATCATGCTTTGATAGATTTTTTCCAAGTATCCTTAGCTTGTTCAAAAGAACTTGTTTTAGGATTTTAGCCATAGCAACAAGGTAGTGAACTGTTTGATAAAATGCTTTGGTAGACATGTATTGAAAATATGGTAGCATAGACAAGGCAGTGAACTTTGGAAAAAATGTCTCAAAGAAATATGGTATCATGGTGATGGAATGCCATGACAAGTGAATTATTATGGATTTTCATGGAATTCCATCACCATGAGACCGCATTTCTTTGAGGTATTTTTTCAACTAGTTCATTGCATTGTCTATGCTATTGCTTACTATTATGCTTTGATATATTTTTTCCAAGCATCCTTAGCTTGTTCAAAAGAACTTGTTTTAGGATTTTAGCCATAACAACAAAGCAATGAACTATTTGATAAAATGCTTTGGTAGACATGTATGAAAAAAGAGGTAGCATAGACAAGGAAATGATTTTTTAAAAACAATTCCTCAAAGAAATGTGGTCTCATGGAATGCCATGACAATAAAATGCAATTGGCATCTTCTCCTAGTTATTAGTTATGCAATGTCAAGTAATTGCATAACTACTTAGGTTGACTTTGTAAAAACTATATTGTAATTGAAATTTTGTCATCTATCAAAATCTAGTTATTAGTTATGCAATGTGAAGTAATGCTTTGAGTTTGGAAGGTGTGCAATGCAATGTAATCAACAATTTGAATATAAACTAAAAAAATCTATTTTTTACAATTCATTAGTTAAACTCTCTATTTTATTTGCTCTCTATAACTCTATTTCTATGGAAATTCCTTTCAATTAGAAAAATAGTTTTTGTCTCTTAGTCTATAATTTTTTGTTGCTATGTGTAGAACATTATAGATGGGTCAACACCAAAGGTTGAAATACCATGAATTTGATTAGAGAAAATCTGATGAGAGTGACATGGACAAATACCCATGTCCATGTAATGACTGTCTTGGTGGAAAGGTGAAAAAAAGAAGTTAGATTTATCGACATATGATAAGATATGGGCATAGTGGTATAAGCCCTTAGAGTTTCAATTATTACGAAGATATGATAGAATGGCAGAGTGTGAGAGATGAAGAGGCAACAAACATAGATGAAGTGGTGCCAAACATAGATGAAGTGGCACCAAACATAGATGAAGAGGTAGCAATGTTAAACAAAGGGTTTGAAGTTGATAGAATGTTGAATGAGGGTCTAAACTATGATTGGGCCAAGTTGATGGAGGATGCTTCAAAGCCTTTGTATGCTAATTGCAAGTTAAGTCGTTTGACAACAATCCTTCAAATTCTTAACTTGCAAGTGGTGTTTGGTTGGAAAAATGAGAGTGTAGATAAGTTATTGGTATTATTAAGTTCGTTGTTACCACCTAACTCCACATTTCCAAAAAAACAAAGTTAATGTAGACAAGAAATCACTAATCTAGGCTTAGGGTATGAAAACATCCACACATGTGTGAATGGATGTGTATTATTTTGCAAGAATATTACAAGTGAGAGTGAATGCCTAAAATGTCATGAAGCAAAGTATAGAGAAGGGTTGAAATCAATTGTGGTTCCTAGAAAGGTTCTTCGCCACTTTTTGGTAATCCCATGATTACTTTGAATGTATACCTGTGCAAAGACATTGTTGAACTTATGCAATGGCATGCCCAAAATAAGAGCACTTATGGAAAACAATGACATGTGCTTGATTGTAAGACGTGGATGGAATTTGATAATAGATGGCCTAATTTTTCTCAAGATCCTCATAATATAAGGCTGGTTTTGGCTCTAGATGGGGTGAACCCATTCTTAGATCAAAGTACTAAATGGTCAACTTGGCTAGTGTTTTTGATAAATTATAACTTGCCTCCATGGTTAGCAACTAAACCATTTTTCTTAATGCTATCATTGATTATACCAGGTGTTGGTTTAAATGAAGTCTAGTACTTAGTTCATTCATTACTAGGGGACTTATTTACACATGTTAAGTTTACTTAGGTCCTAGGAAGAAATCTTTCTAGAAGGTGTTAGTTGTCATTAGTTGTTATCTTATCTTTAGACTTGTATCACATGTGAACCTAGGTAAGTATGATTAGTTGTCTCATGTCATATGAGGGTATGTGGAAGATCATGATGGGCCAAAAAGTGGTGATATGATGGGTATGTGTAGGGTATGTGGCTGATGACTTTTTTTTTACCCAAAATTGATCAAAACGGGGTTTTAAAGGAGATTCTCAACTTTCCACCAATATAAATTATGTTTTACTTTGAATTTAATAAATAATTATTATTCATTTTCTATTTGAATTATGACTAAAGTCCTGATTGATAGGTTGATTGAAAAATCTATAGCTTTCAAATGGTATCACATTTTTGAATCTGAAATATGCATCACATTCTATGATTCATACTATAGGATTAAAAAAAATGAATTTCATGAAGTTTTGACCAAGTTAAGGTGGTTAGACATACACTTTTTATATTTTTAAAAAGTTTTAATAAAAATTCACAATTAATTATTTACTTGGAAAAAATTACAAAAAAATATGCATCACATCAAGACATGAGTCCTCTACTTATCTCTAAAATCTTATAAAAAATATTATCATTTTATTGTGGTTAGGTGGTCATACTGACACCTACTTATTTTTTCCTAAAATTTAAGTACTATTGCATTGAAATTTCAAATTTTCACCAAATAGATTTTTTTCTTTTAAATAAACCTAGTAGTTTAGAAACTACATTCAATTTTCTACAAATTCTATTCTTACATATTTTTGAAATAATATAGATAACTAGTCAAATTTTTACGTCAAGTTTCCTAACTCTGATTTTTCTAAAATTTTTGCCACTTAAGGGCTTGTTTTTTCCATGATGATCCTGCACATACCTATGATTAAGACACTGGTCATAATCACAATCATATCATTGAATCATATTGATTAGAATATAGTTTATTCTTGTCACATTATATTCTCTCTCTTTGTGCTTTCCATTTGGTCTCAAGATCTTGGCAACCATAGCCAATTCTAACATGGTATCAAAGTGGGTTGGGTATCATTGGAGTCTTTTCTAAAGATAAATACTAGATTTGGGGGTGTTCCATTTTTTTCTATTTATTGTAGGTTCAAATCAGAGCTTGTTGGTGCAAATCTAAGCTCACCATTGTGTCCAAAGTGTTTGAGAAAGTCAATTTTTCCTTTTGTTTTGTCCAAATTGGATATATGAGGCCAAATCTATGAGGGTTTGAAGCTGAAGAGTGGTTGCGAGATCCAAAAGGTAGCTGCATTTTTGGAGAATTTTGGGTCAAATTGTTTTGGTGTCTTGGTTTTCCAAAAATTGTAGATTCTCATAGGTGTTGCAACTTTGTCCTCATTTTGGGAACTTCGAGAGCTCATATCTTTCTCCTACGATAACATTTTTGTGTGCAATTTTTTTTGAAAGTGCATAAATTTTTGTCTACTTCTCAGTGGTATGATCAGATTGATCTCATTTTATACCAAAAAATTTACTTGATTATGTGGCCTATTTTGGTATCTATAAGCACTAAGATCAAGTCTAGCTTGTTGTTTTTGGCATCTAGCAACTATAAACACACTAAATATAAAGTATACAAATGATAGATTTTTCTTTTAATAATATTAATAATAGTATTTATAATTGATATATACAAATTTTTATAATTTATTAATTAAATATAACATTTCTTTTTACTTTTATATGGGAAATAACACTTACATATAAAAAAATAGAATATTCAATATTATGAGATATATGAATAGTATATAGATATAAAATACAACAAATATCCTAAATTTCTTCACATGTGTAATATTTAAACCATGAGTTCTAAAATAATAATTATTATGATACCACAAAAGGATTATAGTTACTAGACACCATGATAATATGAAAATATTAAAGTTATTGAATAACATGATAATTGGAATTATTTGATATAAGATATAATAATTATTAGAATATTGAACCTCTAAGAATACTATCATACTTTTTCGAGGAATAAAAGGAAGATATAAAGACTATATATACTAGCTCCTTTTTTTATACAATTCTTTGTTTAAGTATTTGACATATAATTCAATTATGAAGGCCCTTTTACTAGGAAATTTATATAGAACGATATATGTCATGGTCATCATGCTAATATTGAAGGGGAAACTAAAACTATTTTGACTCTTTTAGCAAAGATAAGAACCTTAATCATCCCTTGGGTAAATTGGTGATACGATGCAGGAGCATCCAGTGGTGCAAGGCAATCTTGCATCACCCAAAAAATATATTTTCTTTATTTTCTTTAGTTGTTTTGAGTCCCATGATGGAACTTAAGGGGTATAAGATTGTTAGGCATCAGAAATAGCGAAAAACAAGCACTTACTATTTTTAGTAAGCCGGCCAAAAAGGGCTCGTATGGACGTGAAATTTTACCCCAAGGAGAAAAGCTGAAAAACATTTCCAGTCACAAAAGAATCAACTCAATATCCTACATGGTTTAGGAGAAATTAATGTTTTTGTCCCAGGAAATTTCTCCAATGCAACTTCAAATTCATATATAAAACATTAGAGGCCTCGAAAAAGCTCAAAAAGTGGTTGAACTAACCTACAATGGGTCCATTTGCTGTAGAGCTTGTCGAGAGCTTTCTAACTATATGCAATAGTAGTAAATCGGATGCCCAGATCAAAAGTTATGGCTCTGCGAAGTTAGTCCTCTAAAAAGTGAATTTCATAAAAATTTCTTCCAAGCCAGAAATCATTCGGTGGGACTTTTGGCGCCAAAATAAAAAGGGGAAATTTGTACTTTCTAGAATATTTTAGGGTAGTTATTGGGGAAAATAAAAAGGGTTAAGTGGGGGTTGTAGAAGGCAGCCCTAATAGTGCAGATTGTGGCCCTAAATAGTATATTTTCTTATTAGAGTTGATTTTTGTTGTAATAAATCGAGCCCATGAGGCTGTAGCATGTAAGCTTTGAATTTGTAATTTTTCATTTTCTGAAAATAATTGAAAGTGAATCATTTTTTTGTCTCGCATATTTTGTGTTGGTATCTGTTGTTGTGATTTCTATGGATTCTGGGCAGTGTGGCCCTCATCAAGTGGTATCCGAGTAGGAGTTCCTAAGCTTGTAATAGAGTGTCGAACATGAGGCAGTTGCAGCAGGACCTGTGAGTGTGGGTTGAATTCAAGATGCCTCCAAGACTTGCCCAACATGGCAGAGGTAGGGGCCGAGGTGGAGGAGGTCCACCTAGAGATGAAATTAGAGCCCTTAGAAGGCAATTAGAAACCTTGCAACACGAGGTTCAAAGAAGAGATGTGCAATGAGACAGAGATGACAATGAAGATGAAATGGAAGAGAAAATGGAAGAGGAAGAGCAAGATCCAATGGATCCTAGAGAAAGAAGATTGTTGTGAGTGATCTCAAGCATTGGGAAGAGACCTAAAATGGAGGTTTCAACTTTAAGTGGAAATCTGAATCCTGAAGAATTGATTGATTAGATCAATGACATGGAGGAATTTTTTGAGTTTGAGGAGATTGAATATCCTCACAGAGTGAGGTTTGCAAAGACAAAATTGAAAGTTCATGCTAGTATATGGTGGAAAGAGGTATAGTTAGAAAGAGGAAGACAAGGGAAAGATTAAATTTCCAAATGGGACAAAATGGTGTCAAAACTAAAGAAACAATTTATTCTAGTTGATTACGAATTGAAACTACTTAGGAAGATGCAGAGCTTGAGGCAAGGGACAAGGATGGTGAAAGAACACACAGGGGAATTTCATAAGGTCCTAATTTGGACAGGATATTTTGAGGCGAATAAAGAGAAAGTTGCTCATTATATTAATGGGTTGAATCCAAGCATACAAGAAGAATTGGCACTAGTAAGAATGACCACCATTGAGGACACTTACCAGTTTTCTCTAAAGGTTGAAGAATAATTGGACAAGAGGTTTGAGAAAAAACAAGTTGGAGGCCATGGAGGAAAGACCGGTGGATGGTCATATGGAGGTCAAAATGAATATCAAAAGAAGGGTGAAGGCTCTAATATTAGCTAGAACTAGAAAAGAGATAACACCTACTATCCTCGTGATCAGAATAATGGAGACCAAAGAGGAAGGGGAAGATCTGGATGAGAACTGGGAAGAGGATGATTTTGTGGAACTTGTTTCCAGTGTGGAGAAGAAGGACATAGAGCCTATAAGTGTCCACAACATCAAGGAAGGAAAAATAGAATACTTAAGGGTAATGCATGAGTTGCACATGTTGATGAGGATGTTGAGTCTTCACATTCTGAGGTTGCAAAAAGAGGAGAGGTTCTTGTTGCTAGAAGAGCCTTGCTAAATGAGGAGGATGAGCCAACTCAAAGGAAGAATTTGTTTCACACTAGATGTAAGTGTGGAGGTAAAGTTTGTAATGTTATTATTGATGGAGGTAGTACTGATAACCTTGTTTCAAAAGAGATGGTTAGTAAGTTGCAATTGGAGAGGAGGTATCTAAACCCATACTGGATTGCTTGGTTGCAAAATCACCATAAATCCTTGGTAAATGAACAATGTATGGTAAAGTTCAAGATTGGGAATCACCATGATGAGGTATTATGTGATATTATGCCTATGGATGTTTGTCATATGTTGTTAGGAAGACCATGGTAGTTTGATCGACGAGCAATACATGATGGACATGCCAACACCTATTCTTTGACAAAGGATGGAGTTTGTCATAAGTTGAAGCCCTTGAAAGAGGTAGAGGAAAAGGTATACAGTAATGCAATAATTTTTTTGGTTGATGGAAGAAAGTTCCTAGAAGGTATGAAGCATGAGCATATGTGTTTTGCATTGATCCCTAGAGTTAATAAAGAAGATACTACTAAGGTACCTGTAGAGGTTTTAGATTTGTTGAATGAGTTTCAAGCTATTATTTCTGATAACGTACCTGAAGGTTTGCCACCTATAAGAAAGATTAGTCATCAGATGGACCTGATTCCTAGAACCAGTTTGCCAAATAAAGTAGCTCATCATATGAATCCAGTAAAGAGTGAAGAGTTGAATATAAAAGTGTAAGAGTTGTTGCAGAAGGGATTGATCAGAGAGAGTTTGAGTCCATGTGTAGTACCTTCAGTACTAGCACCAAAGAAGGATGGGGAATAGAAAATGTGTACAGATTCTAGAGCCATCAACAAGATCACCATCAAGTATAGATTTCCCTTGCTGAGAATGGATGACATTATGGATTGTTTGAGTGGAGTTGAGTACTTCACGAAGATAGATCTAAAGAGTGGATATCACCAGATCCAGATTAGAGAAGGAGATGAATGGAAGACAACCTTCAAAACCAAGGAGGGATTGTATGAGTGGTTAGTCATGCCTTTTGGGCTAACCAATGCACTGAGCACCTTTATGTGGCTTATGAATGAAGTATTGAAAGAATTTCTATAAAAATTTGTTACTTTTTATTTGGATGATATTTTGATTTTTAGTAAGACATTGGAGGAGCACTTGATGCATATCCAATTTTTTTTTGAGAAACTAAGGGAGGAAAAGTTGTTGATTAATTTGAAGAAATGTAGTTTTGTGAAGAGAGAGTTGGTGTATTTTGGATTTGTTGTCTTAGTTGAGGGTCTTAAAATGGATCCAGAGAAGGTGAAAGCTACATTGAATGATTTACCTCGAGGAACGCTACAGAGGTAAGATAATTTCTTCATTTAGCAAGTTTTTACAAAAAAATTATTAAGAATTTCAGTAGTATTTGTGCACCTCTAACTAAAGCGATGAGAGGGGATAGAAAAGAGTGTAAGTGGACCTTAGGAGCAGCCAAATATTTTGATATGTTGAAGTAGAAAGTTATAGAGCAACCTATTTTGGCACTTCCAAATTTCAATAAGGTCTTTCAAGTAGATTGTGATGCTAGTGGCACTACCATAGGAGTTGTTTTGAGTCAAGAAGGTAAGCCTGTTGCCTATTTTAGTGAGAAGTTAAATGATGCTAAGAAGAAATATTCTTTCTATGATCAAGAGTTTTATGCTATAGTTCAGGCTTTCAAGAAATGGAGATACTATTTGTTGTCAAAGAATTTTTTTTATATACTGATCACCAAGTTTTCCAATATCTTAATAGTTAAGGAAAGTTGAATCAAAGGCACTTAAAATGGGTTGAGTTTTTGCAGAGTTATACTTTTTTTTTGAAGCACAGGAGTGGAAGGTCAAACAGAGTTGCATATGCCTTAATTAGAAGAAAAAATTTGTTGATAGAGATGAACATAGAGTTTTGGGGTTCAATGTTCTCAAGAGTATCTATCTAGAAGTCCAAACTTTGCAAAAGGTTGGAAGGCTTGTTTGGAACCTGTTACATTAGATAGGATGAAATGGTTGGATTTCTTAATCCAAGATGGGATGTTGTTTAGAGGAAGCCAATTGTGCATTCCAAGGAGTTCTATGAGAGAGAATCTAATCAAGGAGGATCATAGTGGAGGATTGGCTGGACATTTTGGTTGAGATAAGACCATTGCTCTTGTTAGTGAGAATTATTATTGGCCGCAGTTACAACAAGATGTAAAGAATTTTGTACAAAGTTGTAGAGTATGTTAGATCGTAAAAGGAACAAGTTAGAATATTGGATTGTATCATCCATTACCTATACCTGAGAGACCATGGAGGATATTAGCATGGATTTTGTTCTTGGTTTTCCAAGGACATAGAGAGGGCATGATTCCATATTTGTGGTGGTGGATAGATTTTCAAAGATAACACATTTCATCCCATGTCATAAGACAAGTGATGTTCATGTTGTAGAGTTGTTTTTCAGAGAGGTGGTGAGACTACATGGTCTACTGAAGAGTATAGTTTCAGACAGAGATACCAAATTTGTTGGTTATTTCTGGAGGACATTGTGGAAGAAGTTGAAGATAGATTTGAAGTTCACTTCTGCACACCATCCATAGACTGATGGAAAAACAAATGTGGTGAATAGGAGTTTGGGAAACCTACTAAGATGCTTAGTTGGGGAGAAGCCCAAGGGATGGGATTTGATTATACCATAGGCAGAGTTTTCTTACAACAATTCTATCAATAGTAGCATTGGTAAATCACCATTCCAGATTGTACATGGGAGTAGTGTTGGCAAGAGACACTGCACATGTTTTATGGTGTTGTCATTGATGGAAACCCTTGTCAATAAGTCAATCTGCACGTCATCATTTGATCATACCGACAGATAGATTCAAGATCAGTGATTATTTGTTAAGCTAGAACGGAGCATTCAAGAGATTTGTGTTCTTCGATTCATATGCAATTTTTTTGTTATTATTTTGTGTTGTGGATCTTAGGGAGGATTTTTTTATGCATGATCTATGTTATCTGTAAATCCTAGTGCCTCTTATCGATTTGAGTGTAATTTAGAAGATCCAGGTGACTAATTTTGTGTTCATCAGTGTATGAAGGCTGACTTGGTAAATGTAGCGTGCCACAGATATTTGAGGAGTTATTGTTTAAGTATTTTTGTGTTCAAGCAATTTGATTTGGGTCCTCACTATGTTGTGTCCAACTTTTGTGGATGCACATTGAATATTATGCATAATTTGAGCTGACAATTTGTAAATATTTCTCATTTTGTTGAAGTCAACATGAAGCAATTAAATCCTTAGTAGTGGATATATATAAGTGACCGATTGTATCATTTTGATGTATGTTGCAAATATTAGAAGGTCAATAGAGCGATTATGCATAGTTTCACTTGTGCATTAAGGATTTTTTATGCGAGTTGAAGTAGAATAGAGCAGAAGTGTAGAATTAGTTAGAAGGTCCAAAATTTGATCGATGAGCCTAACTGGAACTATAATCAGGAATTTGTAGATGCTTGTTTCTTAGTTCAAATTGTTTGGAAGTTATCCAAACCTTTGTAAGGCAGTAATCCTTTCAGTTTATGAGCAATATTGAGCTTTAGGCAGTGTGCCTGAATGCAAGTGCATTCCCATTTTGTAATCTTTCATTTTGAGTATACTCAGACAATATTGTGGATTGACCTCCACTATGGTTTTTCCCCTAACAGGGTTTCCATGTAAAAATCCTTATGTTATGGTGTTGTGTTTATTTGTCTTATGTTCATGCATCTTTATTTTGGTTGAATGTTATCAATACTTTAAGGATCATATTAATAAAGTTAAAAATTGTAGAACATTGATTCACCCCCCCTCTCATTGTTCCTTGATTCCAACAATTGGTATCAGAGCCTCGAAAGAAGTTTAAAAGCTTGAAGAAGATCTTGGAAAGCATTTCAATGGATTCAAGGAGTCTTCAACAACAACTTATGGTGGACCTAGATGATCTTGACCAATCAAAATATGAAGTCTGGGAATTACAAGAAAATCTGATGAATGTTGAGAGATTCATTGAGTCATTGAAAGAAAAAATCAATAAGTCCACGGAGAATAGAAGGGAACTCTATGATCAGATCAAGCAGGAAGACAATAAACACATTATAGTTGAATTGAGTCAAGCCCTGAAGGAAAAGAAAGAAGAATGTGAATTTTTTTTTAGACATAATGTAGTTATGAAGCATGAGATGAAATCTATTATGATGAGAATGACCAAGGAGATTGAAGATAGGAAGAAGAATGAAGAAAAGCTTGCTCAATCCTTGAAAGAGAAATTTGAAGAATGCGGCCAAATTACTGATGGATTCATTCAGTTGGAACTTGAGTTAGAACAATCTAGACACAATGAAGAAGAGCTTGAAAAACAAATTGATGATCTTAGAGATGAACTTGCTACAACAAATGAATTCAAGGAAAAGTTCAAGATTAGCTCAGCCAAGCTTGATGAACTGATTAAAAGACAAAAGACTAATGGTGACAAGTGAGGTCTTGGATATGAGAAAGGAGAAAGTTTTTAGATCTAGACAAAGGAGATTTAGACAAGGAAATCAGATGAATAAACCTAAAATATATCAGTTAAGACAACCTAATTCTCAAATATTTAATGGTAACTGTTATTTTTGTAATAAATTTGGTCATATGGTGGCTCAATGTAGGAGTAGAATGAATTCAAGTGGTCCATTATGCTTTGGTTAGTGCTTTAATTGTAACAAGTATGTTCATAAGTCAAATGAATGCAGAAACATGATAAACAACTTTTATAGAGATGTTAGATGCTATGCATGCAATAGATTTCGCCATATTGCTAACCAGTGGAGATCAAGAGAAAATCAATGGAACAACTGGTTTGGACAAAGAAATGTGGTGTGTTACAATTGCAACAAAAGTAGTAATATTTCTAGATTTTGCAGAAGAGGTCCAGTAAATCAAAGAAGAAACATGTAGAAGGATGAAAAAGGAAAAGGGAAAGTTACTATAGATGAGATCAGGAAGAAAATGAAGAAGACATGGGTGAAGAAGACACCTTCTATTGCAGGAAATGAGCCAGCACCAGAATCAACTTCTGGTAATTCCACTGGGAATTAGATTAAGGCCTCTGGCCTAGGGGGAGCTATCAAGAAAATTCTTTAACCCCCTACCAGTAATTGACACTAGGATGTGGAAGAGTGTTGTGATTGGATTTATGATCTACAAATACTGTTGAATAGTCGGACAGTGTATTTATGCAGAATTGAAGGTCCGCAGAAGAACTATCTCTCACAGTGTATGTAAACAAGGTATTTGGATGAGTTAGGGAAAAATCATTTATTGCATCAAAAAGGTTAGGTGTGTGAATGATAAAAGGTCATTTCTATCTTTCATTTGTCACTTTGCATTTTGAGAAGAAGAAGTTTGGAGAGCTCTGAAGTGAACTTTGGAAAAGTTTGGGAGGATTCAAGTGTGAAGGAAATTCCAAGATCAAGCCTAATCCGACAAAAAGTTATTTATCGAGAAAACTTGTAAACCTGTGAATTTATGAAAGTGGCTACTCCATTGGTAGTTGAAGTCAAAGATATACCCCATTTGAAATTCAAGTGGCATCCTTTCAAATCTATTGAGATCAAGCCCTTAGGTGCATTTCCATCTATTTTGTATGGCATCTTACATATTGAAGACATTAGGGCATACATTCATGCTAATATTGAGGAATTAGAGAGTTCACAGTTGTTGAATTTGTATTCCAATCACATTATTAGAGAGGATTTTTGTATTAAGCCTGAATTCAAAATCCCACAGGAGAAGAAATTCACACAGATTATGAAATTCCCTATGATGAAAATGAATGGGTCTGGTATATCTTGAGTTGAGTTCATGCTGAATTTATGTGGTTGAGTCAACCTTTCAAGATTACAAAAGAAGCCATAAGCATTGTTACAGGTTTAAATTCCTTTGGTGGATTGCCAATCTTGAAGTCTGTGAAGAACCAAACAGTCACTGATGCAACTACTTCGATATTTGATAAAAAGAGTTATGACAATTGATGATATTATTGATGTGGGTGTGAAATTTTCCTCGATTGTCATTGGTTACAAGATAGATCATTCTAGTTGAGAAAATTATGTATTTGGTACAACCATATATGCAACATATCATAAGGTGAAGGAGAATGCAAAGTATGATTTATGTGAGCTGCTTCGAAGTTAGCTTATGGAGAATCTTGATAAGATCAAGAAAGACAAGAAGAATTCCTTCAAATATGGTAATCTGTTGTTTTTATTCTTTTATTTCATGAATGAAGTTCCAGGAGTTGGGAAAGTGGATTGGAAAAGTGATAAGCTTGTAGCTATTCAGATTAGAGATATCTTGTATGGAATTGGTGATAGTAAGACAAGGAAAATTGTTATCTAGGGATAATTCAAGAATTTTTAGAATGAGGTGCAAGCAAGAGAAATAATTCTTACTTCTATTGTGGAGAAGTACAAGGACTCAATTTTTTTTATGGTTGACATTGATCAATGCTTGATGGAAGTTGTAGATCCTAGAATGGTCTAGATTATGCCAATGGGTTATGAAGTTGAGGAGAGCATCTTGGAACTATATGCACAACATTTGTTGAGTAATCCTTTAGATCCATCTGAAGAGAGGTTTGGAACATATGCAGAGAAGAATATGCAAGTCCATGAGCAGTTGAAGAAACCTATGATAGTCTAGAGAGTAAGGAAAGAAGTGGAAGTCTTTGTAGAGAGCATGGGTATATCTGCAAAAGCTATAAGAGAAGTTAGAGGGAAGAGAGAACAAGCTGAAGCTGAAAAAGAGCCTATTAGAACTTAATCTGCTAGTTCGACAACATCCTCTTCCCAAACTAGATCAACAAGGAGCTCTTCACCCTTATCCGGTCATACAAAGAAGTTAGCCCCTGTAAAAGCTCAAGTAAAGGCATCTAGTAAGAGGAAGAAGGATAAGAGCACAAGAGTGTATGTATTTGTTTCAAAATATGAAGAGAAAAAAATTGATGATGAAGTTAGAGAAATAAAGCATGTGGGCACCCTAGCAACAACAGCCACTAAGGATAGGCACTTCGATGAAAAAGAGAAAACAAAGAAGAAGGTGAAAACTGACAAAAAATGTATGTCTGTAGAGGAAGTTGAGAAAGGAATAATCAAGGATGGTAATCTCAAGCCCCTATGTGAAGTGTATGGTACCTTTGATAGTGCTGGTCAAAGAGTTCTTGAGGAGGCTACAATAATTTATTTGAACAATTTCAATATGACTCTTGTTGAGATAATGGCATAGTTGCCTAAAGAATTGTATGAAATTTTGGAGATGAGGAGAATTAGTGCCAGAATTGAAGAAGAGAAACTGAGAGAAAGAATTCTTGTAGATCTATGTCTGCTAATGTCTATTGAGGATATGAAGTCAGTCCTAAATAAAGAAAAAAGAGATTTCAAGAGCAAAACAAGAGTTAACAAACTTATGTTTGGTAGGACTGAAGAGGTAGCAAAAGAAACTGAAACAATTCTGAAGGAAATTTTATTAAAGAACATAATTAATGTTGTCTCTGAAGAAGTGCATGTTGAAGATATCTCATCTGGTCTACTGGATGGAGAGGTAAATGAAGAAGTTACAATTGAGGACACTCAGATTCCTCTTGATGTGCATGATACAAAAGTACCTATGGAGACTGATGCTCCTAAAGCTATGTCGGTTGAAGAAAAAGAGATATCAGCTGAAGAAGTTGAAATTCCAAAAGACAAGCAAAAATTTGTGGCTAAGTAAACAATGGTTGAGGGAAAGAAGGTTGAAGTTAAGGAAGTTCATGTGGAAGCAAGAGACACTGCAGAGGCAATGAATTTTTTTTTGGAAGAACAACAAGAAGAATTTGACCTTGAGTTGGGAGAATGTCCTATTCATTTGTCTACTTTGTCCCCAATTCAAAAAATGAAAGTTGCATCATTTGCACAGGCTAAGGCTAGGAAAGAAATTATGAAGTCTCACATTGAGGATAGTGAGTTATTAAATCTTGAATCTAGTATTCTGGAGAAGATCATGCCTACTCATGTTAAGGATCCATCTGGTTCTTCCTCCTGTGAGCTGGAGAAGCTTATTAATTTTGTAAGTACTCATTTTGAGTCACTTGAGAAGTCAACATTGGTCAAGGTACAAAAGAAATTTGATGTCAAAAGGTTTAGTAGGTTGAAAGGAATGATAGATAATGATAAATCTCTATTAGCTACCTATGTGAAGAATGTTCAAAGTGCACTATCTGAAGGTGGAAAGATCTATAAGTTGTGTTTGTCTTTGTCTAAACTTAATGAGTACAATCAGAAGAAGATTAAGGATCATGAGAAACAGTTAGCTATTATTTTTGATTCTTTTGATCCTTTAACTGTTTGTGTTGGAGAAAAAGAAGGTCAAGTTATATCCCTACTTGACAAGATAAAGAGTTTGAAGCATGATAATGAAAGAGTTGTGGAAAGAGCTTGTGAACTTAGAGGTCTCATTGGTCTAAAGATGGAAACTATGTTGAATTCTTTGAAGGAAGCTCAAGATGCTATGGAAGTTAGTGATCCAGTGAACCTTGAATTTGAAAAAATGAAATCTTATTTATTTTGTGTTCACATGACTATTCTAGAGAGTCTCAAGAAGGGTTGGGACAAAAGCTTGAACTTGTTGGAGAACAATTTTGCAGATATTTTCAAGTTTGTGTAAGTTGTTGAAACAAGTTTGTACATACGCAGTTTGAAGTTTTTGTTTGTTTATAGGAGTTTTGTATGAGGATTCCCCATCTTTTCCATTGATGTCAAAGGGGGAGAATAGAACAGTGAAAAATGTATATTCATCTAAGAGGGAGTTGTAGTTTTTAGCTATGGATGAAGATCTTTTTGGAGTTTTGGTTGGTAGTGTATTTATGTTGGTATTGATCTGACACTTAGTCAATTTTCACTAAGTGTTTCCATCAATGCCAAAGGGGGAGATTGTTGGAAAGAGACACTGCACATGTTTTATGGTGTTCTCATTGATGGAAACCCTTTTCAGTAAATTGATATGCATTTTTTCATTTGATCATACCGGTAGATAGATTGAAGATCAATGATTATCTGTCAAGCTAGAACAGAGCATCTGGGAGATTTGTGTTCTCCGATTCATATGCAAATTTTTTGTTATTATTTTGTGTTGTGGATATCAAGGAGGATTTTTTGATGCATGATCTATGTTATCTGTAAATCTTGGTGCCTCATATCAATTTGAGTGTAAGTTAGAAGATTCAGGTGACTAATTTTCTATTCATCAGTGTATGAAGGACAACTTGGTAAATCTAGTGTGTCACAGATATTTGAGGAGTTATTGTTTAAGTATTTTTGTGTTCAGACAATTTGATTTGGGTCCGCACTATGTTTTTGCTGACTTTTGTGGATGTGAATTGAATATTTTGCATGATTTGAGCCGACAGTTTGTAAATATTTCTCATTTTTTTGAAGCCGAGATGAAGCGATTAAATCCTTAGTAGTGGATATATATAAGTGATCAATTGTATCATTTTGATGTATGCTAGAAGTGATTTTATGTATGTTGCGAATGTTAGAAAGTTAGTAGAGTGATTATGCACAATTTCACTTGTGCATTAAGGATTTTTGATGCAAGTTGAAGCATAATAGAGCAGAAGTACAGAATCAGTCAGAAGGTCCAGAATTCGATCGATGAGCCTAACCGGAATTGTAATAAGGAATTTATAGATGCTAGTTTCTCAGTTCAAATTCTTTGGAAGTTATCCAAACCTTTGTAAGGCGGTAAGCCTTTTAGTTTATGAGTAGCAAGCTCTAGGTAGTGTGCCTAAATGCAAGTGCATTCCCATTTTGTAAAATTTCATTTTAAGTATACTCAAACAATATTGTGGATTGACCTCCACCATGGCTTTTCCCCTAACAAGGTTTCCATGCAAAAATCCTTGTGTTATGGTGTTTTGGTTATTTGTCTTATGTTCATGCATCTTTATTTTGGTTGAATGTTATCAGTACTTTAAGGATTAGATTAATAAAGTTAAAAATTGTAGAACATTGATTCACCCCCCCTCTCAGTGTTCCTTTATTCCAACAAGTATTCCAAGAACTACTTCTAACTGAGAAAGATGGATAAGGGGGAGAAGAGTAGTGTTGAGGCTGGATATTTTGTTGAGCACCTGAAGAATTTGCATGAAGAGGTGAAGAAATATATCAATAAGATGAACTCACAATATAAAGGAGGTATAAGGAGTTCCACATAGGAGATGAAGTCATGGTTCATTTGCAAAAGGAAAGGTTTCCAGTTGGTAGATACAACAAGTTAAAGATGAAGAAGTTTGGACCATGCAAGATCTTGAAGAAGCATGATTCAGGAAATGCTTATGAGGTAGAGTTGCCTAGTGGAATAAACATTTCTCCTATGTTCAACACTGCTGATTTGACAGAGTATCATGAAGGTGATATAGAGGAGGGTCCGATAAATGAACAGTTGAAAAATATAGCACCTACTTCAAAGAAGGAAGAGATAGAAGAAATCCTGGATAACTATGTGGGTAGAAGCACCAGAAATAGGTAATATGCAAAGCACTTGGTTAAATGGATAGGAAGGCCTATTGAAGATTCATCATGGTTGTCTGAGGTTGAGGTTAACCATCTTGGTTTCCCTCTAACTCTTTTGAAGTGATAGGGCCACTTTTCAAATTATCCTAGGTGTCTGATATAGGAGCATCGAGTGGTGTAGGGAAATCTTGCATCACCCAAAAATAATTGTTTTCTTTATTTTCTTTAGTTGTTTTGAGTCCCATGATGGCACTTAAGGGGTATAAGATTGTTAGGCATAAAAAATAGTGAAAAATAGGAACTTACTATTTTTAGTAAGCTGGCCAAAACAAACTTGTATGGACGTGAAATCTTACCCCAAGGAGCAGAGTTGAAAAACATTTCCGGTTGCGAAAGAATCACCTCAATACCTTGCACAGTTTGGGAGAAATTAAAGTTTTTGTCTCGGGAAATTTCTCCATTGCAGCATCAAATTTAGATATAAAATTTTAGAGGCCTCAAAAAAGCTCAAAAAGTGGCTGAACTGACCTATGATCAATTGATGTGTTGTAGAGCTTGTTGAGAGCTTTCCGATGATATGCAATAATAGCGAATCAGACACCCAGATCAAAAGTTATGGCTACGTGAAGTTGATCCTCTAAAAAGTGAATTTCATAAAAATTTCTTCCAAGCCAGAAATCATTCGGTGGGACTTTTGGCACCAAAACAAAAAGGGGAAATTTTTACTTTCTAGAACATTCTAAGGCGGTTATTAGGGAAAATAAAGGGGGTTAAGTGGGGGTTGTAGAAGGCGGCCCTGATAGTGCAGACTGTGGCTCTAAATAGTAGATTTTCTTTTCAGAGTTGATTTTTGTTGTAATAAATCAATCCCATGAGGCTGTAGCATGTAAGATTTGAATCTGTAATTTTGATTTTCTGAAAATAATTGAAAGTGAATCATTTTTCTTTCTCGCATCTTTGGTGTTGGTATCTATTGTTGTGATTTCTATGGGTTCTGGGCAGTGTGGCCCTCATCATGATAACCTTATTTTTTCATGGTTACATCTTTATTAATAGAAGTATATCAAGTAAAATTTATTTATTATTCCTTAGGTGATCCATGGTGAAGGTTGTGTTATAATCCTCCTTTTTATTTAAAAATCCTCAATATACATCATTTTCTTTGGACTATTAACTATAGAGAATCTTAACTCCTACTCCTAATTCATAAGTGAATGTACATGGTGTATTATTAAAGTGTTGTCAAATACATAATGACTATATTCATCACAAGTCTTTGAAATTATTTCCTTTCGACTATTAGTTGTAAGATATTCTTGATCGAACCACTTTTTTGTGTTGGATATTGGCATATTTCATTAAATTCTTGAGTACACTATTCTTGTAGCTTCAAATGTATGATTTCAATTTTAAATGACAAGAGAAGAAGATGGGTAGCTTAGATTTTAGATATATGATTTCTCAAATATTTTTTGGAATAATCATGATGAAAAAAAATTCAATCATCCTATTACTATCCGACTCTTCAAGTCCTATAAAAAATATTATTCACATGGAAATAAGAAAAATTATGTGTCCTACATAAGTTAAAATGTTGCAGAGCTTTATATATAGAATACATTTTAAAATTTTAGCCAAGCTCTGCTACATCTTAACATTTAAATATATCATCACTGAGCTATAATTTCTTGTCTTTGGCACTCTTCTCATTAGTGAAATGACTAATTGTGCAAGCTAATTCACCATGTTGAATATTTGTACATTATTTTATTTCTTCATTGGCTGGTCTGTGACAAGGCATGAATTCATGTATTGCTTAGGGGGATAGAACAACCAATTTTCTACAAGTTTCACTCAAGGAAACCTTAGAGATATCAATCAAGGGATAGACTGATGGAAAGAAGTCTACAAAAAATGTGTCCTAGGGAATGATTAAAGACAATAAGGAGTTCACCACCAAGAAAGGCTTGGAAAGATAAGAAATGCAATGATATGAAAACATAACTATGCAATCCAAGATATAAAACTAAAAATCAGAAGAATGAACTAAGAAAGGATAGAGATGCACCTAGAAAATAAGGAGGCTTGAATGAGGGTCTAGAATCTTGAAAATTTTATCTTTAATGCACATTGGGAGTCATACGCCAGTAGGGCTGATTTAGTCCCACATTAGGGTTCTTGATAGAAATTGGAATCTGGAACTTGCAACTCAAGATTTGTTGGAAATGTTTGAAATTAGGTATATTGGGACTCATATTCCACAAGTGGTGATTTAGTACCAATATCAGGGTTGATCTGAAAATTTGATATCATTTAGTTCTTTCTTGTAGCTTTTTTCTTGCCAAATCTCTAAGTCTAAAACATTGAATTGCAACCTCTAGGTGACTTTCTATGATTTTGCAATGTAGATGACAACTTTGACAACTTTCTCCAAACTTACCCTTCAATGTATCTTCAACCTAAACCACCTAGATCAAATCCTTGAACAAAATGATGCAATATTTTATGTAATGGGTAGCATGAATGTGGATCTTGATTTGAATGCTTTCTTGAATCATAAAACCTTACATCAAAAGTGTTAACTCAAAAAAAAAACATTATGCATGATGACTTTGAAATGATGCTTGATTCTTGAATAATGCTCCAAAATGCTTGATAATCACTCTTGAATTCTCGTGAATGCTCTTGTAAACTCTTGTGAACTAACCTTGTATTTATATTTGTTTATGCCAAATTTATTGAAAATACAACACTACAAGTTGACATCAAATCTAACAGAATAAAATCCCGCCAAGAATTTGAATTTAAATTAGGTCCAAGCTAAGTGGGACTCATAGGCCTATTGGAGCATATGAGTCCCACTAGGCTAAGCTTAGGACACATTTTTCAAGAAAAGTTTAATTTGATGTGAAATTTAGATCTAGGCCTCAAAACTTAGGTGGGACCCATACACCCAAGGTGATGTATGAGTCCTAGATCACTAAATCTGGGCCATACAATCCAAAATCATTAAATTTTGATTGGTCAATTGATATATGTCGGGATTATCCTTGGAAAGATGCATTAAATAAGGCTTGTGGATGCAACATAAGACCAAATAAGGCATAAAGAAGCCCAATTTTAGCAAGGAGGTCCCAAACAAGTATGAAAATGTAAAGGGATACATTTTTCTACACTACATTTAGCCCCCACTTTAGTGAGAGGATGAACTTTCTTCAAACTCACACTAAAGTAAACAAACTCACATCAAAAGGGGTCTAAGAGTACCAATGCTAGTTGGATAGGATGACAATGATCAAGAGTGTTGCACAAGCCCCCGAGATCAAGATCTTATGGAAAACCAACATAGGCACAAAAGAACACACATGAAAAAATAATATAAGGAGCAATAACAAGGAACAAGCTCATACAATGCCAAAGAGAAAAATAAAGAAAAATAAAAATAAATTAGGGTGGATCAAGCTTCAACCATTTGTCTCACAAACTATCGATTAGATCTAGGTTGTTTGTCTAAGAAATTTTACAAGTGAAACACAATGTCCACCATGAAAACCAAACACATGCTCATACGGGATAGTGGAACCTCATGCCATCCACTTAGAGGTGAGCCCCTAGTGAGATACATATGCACACGACCGGTATGCACTCACACAGACAAGAAAGTGGCTATGGGAAAGTCACACCTAAGTTTGGCTCCCATACATGCAACCATACCAAATCTATACCTCTTGATAAGTTTGAAAAGGCACCAAACAACAATGAACTTTGAGCTTCATGAGGCAAGCAAAGCTTTGTATGCTTGAAAATCATGAACAAAGAATATGGCTCCATAGGCAAGCAAAGTGTGTTATGCAAGGTAGCCATATAATAGATATTGTAAATGAAAAATAGTGTAACATACATTCAAAGGAGTTTTTATTAGTTCATGTAAGGTCTTAACTTAGGAAATATTGTGCCTAATGCCTCCACGATAGGACCAATTGAAGAATAGAAGATTCACAACTTAGGGGATGCAGTGTGTTGCACAAGCCACTAAGAGGAATACAATATCCTAAGAAATATCATGCTCTTGAAGGAAATCACACCCAATGTCACCACAAAGTGAAAGACACATCGCATGAAGTAAGAAGACTGCATAATGATACATGAATTGCAGAAAGAATAATGCCAATGTATGCCCCCACTTTAAAGAAATTTCTAAACACCATGTTGTGAGCAATGACTTTAAAGCAGAAAATGATGAATGCTAACAATAAAGAGCATATGAGAGCTTATTCAGAAATCCCTATGCCAAGTCATATGTTTCCAAATAAAGTTATGCCATGAAAAGGGGTTTCCCCAAAAATGAAACTCCAAACACATGAGTGATCCATGGATTCGAGGTTGGTATGCCTTGGCTACAAGGTTGTTATAGAGATTAGAATTGTCATCATTCTCCAAATACTCATGCATCATGAAAAATGACACAAAGGGAGTGAAAACAAAGATAAACCTTTCAGGTCAACATGGAAGCAACCTAAATTTCTCAATGCCTTGCATCATACCCAAAAGGAAAAACACAAGACGAATGAAAGAGATATAAAGAGAGAGATACATCAAATAGAACAGTACGAGGGAGATCACATTACACACATGCAATCACACACATGAAAATAAAAAAGAAAAAAGACTAGTAAGGAATAGGCAAGTCAACCTATAGTAGATCGTCTGCATACCAGTCTTGTTCATCATATACAAAAGGTGGAAAACTAGCCAAAGGACAATAGCAAGTGTCAAACTAGGGGTATTTCCAAGTTTGACACTCTTCTTAGGAGAATGACCATTTAAGCTCATACTAGAGGAAAACAATGTATTCAATTTGTTATGCACTTTTTCATCAATCTTAGCAACTTCATCATTTCCCTCCAAGTTAATCACAATGAGAGGTTGAACGATAAAGTCTAAAGAAGGATTTCTCTCTTGTTGTGGTATCAAATCTTTTTATTGTGATAAAGAGGGAGAATCATCTTGTATTGCTTTAATCAATTTTGGATGTTGATTTTCTTTGTTATTCTCTTCATTTAACCTTCGAGCAAGAGCATGATGTCTATGCCTATGATCTCTTGTTTCTTTTAGTTTGATTTTTAAGTTGTGTTTGTGTAGGAATGGGTTTATCAACCATAGGTTTATTTTCTTCCCTAAGGGGAGGAACAAAAGGAACCATGAGAGGTTGTTCAACCACTTTCTCTTTAGCTTTGTAAACATTTTTTTATCTTAGGAGGCATGAGTGGATTATTTTTGTTATCTCGTGGTCTTTTGTAGGAGATAGGAAAAATATCAATTTTTGGTTGGTCTTGGTTATTTGGAATGTCTTTAGGTTCAATCATAGTTTTTTCAAGGATAGGTGGCTCAGTCATAGGTTGAGGAATTTTTGTAAGGGATAGTTTTGGTATGCATTTCACCTTAAAATTTTGATAGGATTTGAAGAAAAATTCTTCACGAGGTTTAATAGGTTCCATAGGCTTGGGCCAAAAGAAATCTAATGAAAAATTCCTACAGGAAGACAAAGGATTAAAATCACAATGGTGTACAATAAAAAAATCATTGTCAAAGGGAAACTTTAAGCATTCATGCATGATCGATGGGACAAATTCCATGGAGCGTAGCCATGGATAACCAAGCTTCACATGGAATTGATCTAATGTCGAGATGATGGAGAATGAGACATCTATTTTTTTTGGTCCTATTTGTAAAGGAAGGGTGATTGATCCCATTGTAGGGAAAGCAAAACCATTATGCATCTTTATCCATGCTTTTGGTTTATCATATTTTTCTTGATAGAGTTCATGCACAAGTAAGAATTCTTCAGTGATCACATTCTCTCCACAAATGAGATCAATTAATATCTGATTAGTGGGCTTATCATTGATTCATCTGGCTATGTAAAGAGGACCATCGGGTGCATGTTTAAGTATGTCTTTAGAAGAGAAAGAAATGTCAAGAGGCTTTTTAGTTTGGCCCTTACAAGGTTGAATTTTGATCATTTCAACCATATCATCCATAGGACCTTGTTCATCAACATCCATAGGATCTTGTCTAATAGTATCAATGTTGTCATCATCTGTGTCAACATTCATCACATAATTTTTCTTCGTTTCACTAGATTTGAAAAATGAAATGCTATGATTCAACATAGGGTTGGTAAATATTTGAAAGTTTTGGTTGGGAGGGGTAACAAACTTTTTTCCTTGATCATTAGCACCACCTATGTGAAGCCAACCAGAATCAATGAGGTCTTACACAAGATGTTTAAGATGCTTACAATGTTTCATGTCATGTCCATTTTGTCAATGAGAATGGCAATAGGAATTGGATCTAGAATTTAGAGGTAAAGGTTTATTAGGATTGATATTTTTAATGGGAGGAAAAGTGATTAGTTTCTATTCTAAAAGTTGTGACATTGTGCTATGGAGGGTATCAGGTAAGGGGGTGAATTTCCTAGCTGGATCCCCAAATGTGAAGGGAGTTGTCTTCCTTATAGCAACCACTTGAGTATCAACATGTTGAGTTGGTCGAGGGGGTTAAGTTGAAGGAATCCTTTATTCTATTTTCTAAAAGGTTGATAATTGTTGTGGTTTGTAGATTTAGACTTCTTAGGATGACTAGAGGTAGGTTTTGTTTCACGACTACTAACTAAATTTTGATAATCATGAAGGGAAGTACACAAGTGTATGAAGGAAGGAAAATTCATCATGGCAAGCTTATCTTGTATCTTAGTTTGCAAAATTCCTCAATGAACATCCATTGAAGGTGAGGATCAAGAATCTTTATGTTGATTTGGGAATAAAGTGACGAATATCGTGAAATGAAGTCAATAACTTTTTCACCATCTTTTTGCTTACATCTCATCAAATCAGCTAATGTCATCTTAGGAGTAAGATGCACTTGGAAATGGTTTATAAAGGCCTCAACAAGTTCATTGAATAAATTAATTGATTTGTTCGGTATTAATGAGGAAAACCATTATAAGGTAGTATCCTTCAAGGACCTAGGGAAAATCTTAGCCAAGATCTTATCCTCAAGGAAAAAGTCACTACATAAGGCAGTATAAGCGGAAACATGGTTAGAAGGATCTCCTTTCCCCCCATATTTCTCAAATCTAGGAATCTCTAGACCTTGTTGTTGGAGGATGAATTACTCTGAGAGGGGTGGGGTGAATTAGAGTAATGTACAATTTTTCAAACTTTTAACTTCAAGAGAAAATCACACAATGAAATATTTATGAACCTTCTTAAATTGCAAGATGAATTCTATCACATCAAAGACTTTTGCAACATGATGGATTGACAAAAGACTCTCATAAAAATTTCAAAGCATGATATTGATTGTTCATGTAAACTTGATTGAACAATTCCTTTTAATGCTTTATTTTCACAAGACTTCATGTATGTTTTGAATACTTTTATAACAGAGTGAAATGCTTAATCAAATATCAGAGCATTGCATGAATTGTATTGATAAATGACAGAATGAAAACATTAACTCTTAAGCACATGGGCTGAAACACAAATGCACAGATTTCACCACATAACACATTATTTTCCTGAGTGGAAAAACCCTCTTGGGGTATAAAAAACACTCGAACAATTCCTTTCATTATTAGAGCACCAACTCAATCTAGAGCACCAACTCCATTATTACAAGAGCACTAACTCAATCTAGAGCACCAACTCCATTATTACAAGAGCACCAACTCTTTATAGTTTAGGAGAACCAACTCCTTTTATAGATTAGGAGCACCAACTCCTTTTATAGATTAGGAGCACCAACTCCTTTAATAGATTAGGAGCACTAACTCCTTTTATCAATTCTGAATAATATCATGCCTCTCACAGATTTTCAATGTTTCAAATACATATAATCAGATTGGCTTAAAAGCAATCTCTATTTTCCTCTCTATCTTTTAGGTTCGAAGGTCTTTGAATATATAAATGCACAAAAACAATGTCAAACTATTTTCCAACTAACTTTCTCATAACGAATTATCAAACCAATGAATGCCATTAGGGTTTCCAATCAACCCTAGAAGCCATACATCAAATTCCATTAGGATTTCAAAACAATCCCTTAGAAAAGATGAAAACTGATAGTTAATCCCTTGCTCTTAAACACAAGTTCCAGATCCCTTTAACAAAATGAATCAACTGTTTCAGTTACAAAATCATTTGTAAGCTATTTCTTTAATGATCATTAAAATGTTGAACAAAACCATTCCATACCTATTTATGGAGACAAGAAATCAAACTCATACCACATGAATCGATTTAAGACACTCATAACTTCTTTGCTAAAAACTTCCAGAGTCAAACTCTACCTCTCCACTTTCCAACTATGCTTCATCACTTCGGTCTACGCAAACTCAGCCTTGAGATTCCAGCAAACACTATCCTCTTAGTATGTCTATACCTAAGAAGGGAAAGTTGATGGTGATGGCCAGGGTTTAGTTGAAATGTGAAATGAAACAATCACTTTTGTTTTTCCCTATCTTTTCTTTACATCAAACCCTCAAAACATAATACATAACTTTTGAAATCCGTGAGTCAAAATGTAATGATTTTAAGATCCAAGGAACTAACATTATGATGTGCCATATCAAAGTCCACGTGAGTTATGATAACTCACTTACCAACTGTCCATATCACCAAGTGACAAGAATGCAACAAAATGATAATGTTGTCGCTGCCAAAGTAACTAGAAATCCTGATAAACAAATGACAACCACAAAATTTTAAATGATGCCAACCAACTATCATTAAGCTAACAGTAGAATAGAATGACATGATCCTGATAAATATTATTGAGGGTCAACTTAAGTGCAAGGTGTTATGCACTTTAAATCAAACAGTAATATGTGCAATAGAGACTCGATAGCACTATGAATGTGCTATAAAATGTGCTAAGCCAAAAACAAGCTCAAAACCATAAGTGATCAAAGTGCTAAGCTTTAGCACCAATATAGGATTGATCACTATATCAAATGTGCTTAATAATGTTGAGTAAAAGCATTATGAATTAAGCATAAGCACTATGTATATACCAATATGTTGTATCAAAGAAGTGAAATAACTCATGTATAAAATATCTAAGTGAAATACAATCACATGTATGCTGATGAAACAATAACCTTTACCAAGTGATATAAATGCCATGTAAAAGATCAATAAAATGTAACCCTGTAATCAAGATGTCTTTTAATTTGCACAAGGACTCAAAAGATTAGTACCATCAAAACTAGATATAAACCAACATCACAATGTTGTCACTGAACAGGATACTGAATGCCAGAACTAAATATGAACAAGAGTGCCAATATAATGATCAAGAATGCCAATGTCATATGTCAATATGAGCCACTATCCCTGAAGTCAAGATTTCCTGATAAAAAAATAAGATACCTTGTAGAATGCTATCATGAAGTTTCCTGAAAGTTGAACATTGTTAGATCCAATATAAATCAAGAGTATCAAGAACCCATAACAAGATGGATGATGAAATCACCAAGTCATATGCCAACCACATTGAAATATGATGTGGGAACTTGTTAGCTTGTCCTTATCAACATTTAAACATCAAGATCCAATATATCATTGAAATCCTGAATCACCATAAACATGAATACCAAAGAACATGCCAACAGATTTTGTCATCAAGGACAACCAAAGATAATTGAGAAGTACACACTTGTGGTATCGGTGTTCTCAATATCTCCAAGGATAAGGGATTGATTTTGACATAGTATGTAGGATGACCATTTTTATTTTGAATTATGGTGTAAAGTTTCTTTTGAAGGAATGACACGTTTTGCAAAATTTGATCTATGATGGCATCATTGGTTCTATTTTGAGATGGAGGTGAATATGGTGGAGGTGTATATTTGTTTGAGGGAGTAGTGAATAGAATGCTTATGGGAGGTAAAGTGGTAGGAGATATGATGTGTGATGCCATGAAGGTACTAGGGATGCTAGCGGAAATACTCAAGGTAGGAATGTCATTACTAGTAGGTTGCATTGTTGTTGTAACTTGAGGGTTGGTATAGGTAGGAATAGAGGCAATGGTTGTGGAATTTGGGTTCCTCCTTGACTTTGGATATTGTTCAAAGGTAAAGCACAACTAGTGGTTGATGTAAGATGTTTTCTAAAAATCTGAGTTAGGTTACACACAAGTTCAACTCCTTCTTCACTTTCAATCATGCGATGCATGTTATCTATAGTAGGGATATCAGTGGTTGAAATGTTTTTAGTACTCATTTGATGTTTTAGGTTTGCTAAGTCTTCATGGATTTGGATTATGTTTTCCTATGGAGTACTCAGAACCATTTTTTCAACACTTGTCACACTACTTGAAGGAAAAGAGTTGTTAAGGGTATGGTCCATACCTAGTGAACTAGTGTCAAAACTAGTAGTGAAAGAGCTAGATAACCCAAGATCCATGACAATTGTGCTATCGTGGGATGACATGAGTCTTGAACTACATCTCACTATAGTACTAGCAATAGGACATCAAGTTGTAAAGCTCATGCAAGAGGCAATCAATGAAATGAAAGCTAAATGAACACAAGATAAATGATATTCTCTAGTTCTAACTCAAATGAAATTAAGCTAGATTCAATGAAATAATGTAATAGAAACTTAGAAAATTGAAATGGATAACAAACATCAGCAAACAAAAACATAGAAACAAATATTTTAATGCTAAAAAATGTAGTTTAAGATCTAACACAAGACTAAATCACCCAGAGGGGCATATGAGTCCCAATCAGGGTTTTTCAAGAGGTCAAATGCTGATAAACAATCAACATAGAATACCTAGAAATTAGGAAGAACCAACTGTATTGGGACTAAATCTCCTAGAGGGGTGTATGAGTCCCAAATTAGGGTTTTTGCACAAATTTCAAAAAAATCTAAGCGAATGTTATGTTTTTTGGTTATAATGATGTCTAGACTAAGTGCAATTACATGTTTCAAATGAAATTCAATGATGCAAGATGCAAAAATGCAACCTATATGCACTTTCAGTAATGTAAGATTTAGAAACCCTAGATGTGAATTAACTAATGCAAGACCTAATGAAAAGTTAATGCAAGCTAGACCTAGGACTACAATGCACTCTAAATTAGAAATAAGGTGTTCTAAAGGGTAGGTTCACTAAAACAAAACCTCAAAAATAGTTGCTCTATGCTAAGGGGGATAGAACAACCAATTTTCTACAAGTTTCACTAAATGAAACCTTAGAGATCTCAATCAAGGGATAGAATGAGGGAAATATATCTGCAATAAGTTGTCCTAGGGTGTGATTAAAGACAATAAGATGGTTCACCACCAAGCAAGGCTTGGAAATACAAGATGTGTAATGATATGAAAACCTAACTATGCAATTCAAGATATAAAACTGAAAATCAAAAGAATGAATTGAGAAAGGAAAGAGGTGCACTTGGAAATTGAAGAGGCTTGAATGAGGGTCTAGAATCCTAAAAATGATGACTTTAATGCACACTGGGACTCATATGACAGTAGGGGTGTTTTAGTCCCAAATTAGGGTTCCTGACAGAAACTGGAATATGAAACTAGCAATTCAGGATTTGTTGGAAATGTTTGAAATTAGGTATATACTGGGACTCATATGACAGAAGTGTTGATTTAGTCCTAGTATCAAGGTTGATCTAAAGCTCTGGAATCCTCTAATTATTTCTTCTAGCTTCTTTCTTGCCAGATCTTTGAGTCTAAAACAATGAATTGCAACCTGTAGGTGACTTTCTGTGATCTTGCAATGTAGATGACAACTTTGAAAACTTTCTCCAAACTTACCCTTTAATGGATCTTAAACCTAAACCACCTAGATCAAACCCTTGAACAAAAAGATACAATATTTTATGTAATGGATACGATGAATGTGGATCTTGACTCTTTCTTGAATGATATGGACCTTGATTTGAATGTTTTCTTGAATCGTAAAACCCTACATCACAAGTGTTAGCTTAAAAACAAACATGATGCATGATGACTTTGACATGATGATTGATTCTTGAATAATGCTCCAAAATGATTGATAATAACTCTTGAATTCTCTTGAATGCTCTTGTAAACTCTTGTGATTTCAAATTTGCTATAATGCTTGAATACTTGAATTTCTAGGAGAAACTATGTGAATTAACCTTGTATTTATACTTGTTTGCACCAAATTTCTTGAAATTACAACACTACAAGCTGACATCAAATCTAAGAGAATAAAATACTGCCAATAATTTGAATTTAAATTAGGTCTAGGCTAAGAAGGACTAATACGCCAGTTGGGGCATATGAGTCCCATTGGGCTAAGCTTGGGACACATTTTTCAAAAAATGTTTAGTTTGATGCCAATTTTAAATCTAGGCCTAGAAACTTAGGTGGGACCCATACGCCCAAGGTGGTGTATGAGTCCTAGATCACTAAATTTGGGCCATACAATCCAAAATCATTAAATTTTGATTGGTCAATTGATATATGTCAAGATTATCCTCAAAAATATGCATTAAATAAGGCTTGTGGATGCAAAATAGGACCAACTAAGGCTTAAAGAAGCCCAATTTTAGCAAGAAGGGCCCAAAGAAGTGTGAAAATGTAAAGGGTTACATTTTTCTACACTACATTTACTATACCCTATATTTGAATCATCATGAATGTAATCCTTTTCTACATATATTTCATCCATGGGCTGATCATAAATTTCATTTTCAACATTGTAAGAGATATATTCAAATTCTATTAGATTATCTTCATCTACATACATTATTTCACTATTTTTCTCACAAAAGTGAATGTGGCCCTTATCATCACTAGTTGAGGAAAAAATAGTTTCTCTATAATCTTATTTTATATTGTCAAGGATAAAAAAATAATTATATATTTGATCAAGCTTAAAAGGTTTCAACTCTTTAGGCCCAGTACTAAGACCTCACACAAAAATTTTGCAAAAGAAATCAATGCACACTAAGTCCTTAGGTCTACAACATTCATGGATTCCCAAAAAACATCTATAAACCTTGTATTAAATCATAAGGGAGTTCTCCTTCATTCCTTTCCATGTCAAACAATGCTTGTGACAACAACATATGATCAACACTACACATATTGCTCTCACATTCTTCATAGAGTTCATTATGATCCAGATGATGCAATAATGAATTAACTAGAATAGAAGATTTAAATTGATATATTGGCATTCATTTCTATTTTCTAATCTACAATTTTCATCTACATATGATGTACCAGAATTCCCAATACATGTATATTTGTGTCCTTTTATCATTGAATATTTTATATTACTTTCAATGTCTCTACCAATTATGTATGCTTGAAAAATTCACCTATATATATGACCAAAAAAAATTATTCATTTGGTTTGATACTCTTTGGAATGTCTTTGAATATCTTTACAAACCTTGAGTTAAAGATTAGATCTAATTCATCTCAATTTTTTTGAATATTAATGAGTTTGTTGATCAATGCAATTACATTTATTCTCTCACCAAATTGATCAATATATTCTTAATTGAATTCTTACCATGAAGCAACATGTGCATATGCCTCATAGCCATAGACTCAAATGTGTCTCAGAGAGGGCTTCTTTCCAAACCATGCTTCCAAAGGTGTTTTCTCAACAAGAGCAGAATTAGGAGAACGATTTATCAAGTAACATGTTGTAGCAACTACCTCAGCCCAAAACTTCTCCTCCAAGCCAACACTGCTCAACATACTTCGTGCTCTTTCCATTACTGTCCTGTTGAACCATTCTGCAACTCCATTTTGCTGCGGAGTGTAAGGTGTAGTTTTATGTCTTTTAATTCCATGATCTTTATAGTACCTCTCGAAATCATCAAAACAAAACTCACCACCATTATCAGTCCTTCAACATTTTATTTTTCTTCCAGTTTGATTTTCTACAAGGTTTTTAAATTCCTTAAACTGACTGAACACTTCTGATTTACTCTTCAAAAAATAGACAAATGCCCTTCTTGAATAATCATCAATAAACGATACATAGTACCTTGACTTAGACAAAGAAGGAACATTCACTAGACCAAAAACATCAGAATGTATATAATCAAGCAAACTAGAAGATTTGTGAGGATGGAATAAAATGAAACACGATGATGTTTACCATATATACAATGTTCACAAAATTCGAATTTGAGGTTACAATCATCAAGCCCCTCAACCAGGTTTTTATTCTTCAAGGTTTTTAAACCTTTCTCTCCAATGTGGCCTAGCCTATGATGCCAGAGCATAGTCTTTTCTACTAGAAGTTTAACTTCCATAGAGTTTACACCATCATGAACTTTTTCCTCTTTTCCTCCATGAGTAGATTTTTGTGACTTTATAGAGACACTATTGCATTGAACAACATGTGCATCCAGCATATACAAGGTACCAATACGATCACCCTTTGCTAGCACCATTGAGCCTCTAGTAATCTTGCAACCATTTCTAGAGAACGTGACTTGCACTCCAATATCATTCAGCTTACTAACAGAAAGTAAATTTCGAGCCAGACCTGGTATATGCATTACATCATTGATTCCCTTCACTCTTGCATCAGGGAATTAAATTCTGACTCTTCCACGGCCAACAATTTCCAAAGATGAATCACTTGCCAAATACACCTTTCCACCATTTTATTTTTCATACTTTGTGAGCCAATATCTATGAGATGTCATGTGGAAAGATGCTCTAGAATCAATCAACCAGACATCATCTGATGCTTGTGTATCCAAGGTTGCAATGAAGGCATCTGCATCACTCTAAGACGAATCATTGTCGGAAGAATTCTTCTTCTTCTTCTTTTTCTCCTCTTTATAATCCTTTCGGACATGACCAGGTTGCCCACAATTCCAACACTTCACCTTGGACTTCTTGCCAGGAGACTTTGATCTCCCTTCTGATTTGGATTTAGACTTCTTGTCCATCTTCTTGCTTTTTTCTTTCGATCCACCTCTAATAGCAAGAGCCTCCTTCACCATCTCAAAATATTTTCTTCTCATCTCTTCTGATAACAAAGAAGAAAAAACATCTTCCATCTTAAAAGTGGATGTCATACTCCCAATAGCCATCACCAGGTGATCCCAACAATCTGGAAAAGAACATAATAATAACATACAACAATCTTCATCAATCTTCACACCCACAGATGTTAACTATGCAATCAACATGTTGAATGCGTTCAAATGATCAGCAACAGACCCTCCTTCCTACATTCTCAAAGTGTACAGCTTCTTCCTCAAGAACAATTTATTCACCAAGGACTTGCCCTGATAAATAGTTGCCAGTCTTTTCCACAAGGAAGATGTAGTCTTTTCTTCATGAACATTCAGAATAACAGAGTATGCTAAACAGAGCCTTATCAACCCCTTTGATTTTCTATCTACAAGGTCCCAATCCTCTTGCTTCATGCCTGTAGGCTTCGTTCCAGACACAACAATCCAAAGATCACGATCAACCAGCAGATCTTCCATTTTAAGTTTCCACAACTCAAAATTGCTGCCATTGAATTTCTCAATTTCAATCTTTCCTGACGTGCTTGCCATCTTAACCTGTAATTTGAATTACAAAAACTTCTACAAGACTCCCAATGAATCAAAATTGACACAAAAAACCCAACATACCCACAAGGATAACACAACTGGCTAGGCTCTAATACCACTTGTAAGGAAAGCTAAGGTGCAGAAACAACTCTCCTAACATCAAAACCTCAGGGAAGAATGTAGAGGTGCTTTTAAATTTTTCAATTACAGTCCAATTAAGATACACTTGAAAGAAATAGCAGAAACAAAGAAACAAACATACACATATGAACACAAGATTTACGTGGGAAAACCCTTATGGGAGAAAAACCCACCACACCAAGAAAAGCCCCTTTGTATTATAGTAATGGAAATTACATACATAGATCAGACTTATCTTTCTGATGTCAAATTTACAACAACATAATCCTTGATCAACCTTGTACAGGACATTCAAGTTACAATACTCTCAGAATTAAATTCACACTGATCACTCATCGAACTATTCATCCAACCATTCATCGAACCAAACATCATCTTCGTTCTCCAAGTATATCCATGTTGTCCCTGGTCTGTTGAACTTCCTCACAAAATGACCACAACAGTCTAACTTCCAATGGTTCCCATTCTGATCCCTGATTGGTCGAAGTCACACCACGTAGGATAGTCTTTCAATTGGTCAAAGCATTCAAACAATGTTCACATGTCGGTGAGACACTAACCGTGTCTCCCCAATGCCACAAAGCCCAATCGTCAATATCGCCAAGAGTCATCACCTTCGGCAAGAGGTTACACTGAGTTCAAAAGTAGTCGGCAAGACAAACCATATCGTTGAGACATCATACCAATGACTACCACATGTAGCGCTATTCGGAAAGACTATTGCTATTCAGTGAGAGGTCATACCGATGTTCAAAAGTCACATAGACATTAGCATTCCCATCGACGAGACTATCGCTATTCGCCAAGAGATCATACCAAAACAACCATGTTACTCCAAAATTTTCTACCATCGGTGAGACTTCATCCATTGCTGAGAGTTCTTACCGAAGCCTCCATGTTACCCTGAGGCCACCTTTCGCTAGGAGTCATACCGACAACAGCCAAAGCATCGGCGAGACAAACATATATTGCCAAGAGTTCTTACCAAACCCTTATGTTACCCCGATGAATCCAAGTGTATAACTATCGGTGAGACATCTCACATCGCTAAGACTTCATATCAAAGCAAAACTTTCAGCCAAGAGTCTCCCCGATAACATCACTCGCCATGAGTCTCCCCGATAACCTTTAGATACCAACTCGTCGGTAAGAGATCAGCTCAGGTGGTAAGGGATAGAAACTTTCATAGTGACCAACATGTCACAGCGATAGCTCTAGTTGGAAAGACAGTAACAAGGTCCTTGCGACTTGAGAATTCCATAAGGTTGCACAACTGCTATTCGGCTAGACAGTGAGAATGTCACACTGACTTTTCTCTTTCAGAGGTTTTAGCTTGTGAGATTGAGGCACATAATTCCAACAGTTCCCCATTATGCTAGCAACTTGAAGAGAAATGATTGGCAAAAGATATTGGATAAATTTTGGGCTAAGGACAACCATTGGAATTTTAAATGACTTTCTTTAGCTGGTAGGGTGACTCTTGTGTCTTATGTCCTTTAGGCTCTCCTGTTGTATAGGTTCTTGGTGCTATCTTCTCCAAAGAGTATGCTTAAGGAGCTTAACTCCCTTACCAGGAAATTTTTTGGTTAGGGAATCTTGATATAAGGAAATGGATTTTGGTGAGTTGGGATCAAGTTTACAAATTAAAGGAGAATGGTGGTGATGTGCTTAGGATGTGGGAGAAAAATAGTCTTGCTTTGGCTATTAAATTATATTGGAGGCGGTGTAAATTTCTTGAGCAGCCATGGGATTGTATCCTAAATTTTAAATATTTGGGAGGGGTTTCTAGTGTGGATATTTCATAAATTCATTTGGGTTGTAAAGGTTCTATTATTTGGAGCACCATTAAGAGGGGTTTGGCTCTCATTAAGGAGGGTCTTTTTTGGATCATTCAGAAAGGGGATTACACCCTTTTTTGGATTGATTCTTGGGATGGCCATCCCCCAATTCTTTCTTCATTTCCTCTTCTCCATCCTCTAAGTGAAATTTGTGTAGCTCTTGGGTGGTCCATGGTGAGCACTTTCAAATGTCCATTGCATTTGGGTGGAACTAGAGTCTATCAATGGCATAATCCTGATAGTTAGCTAGTTGGAGGGTCTCAAGAGGAGAAAAGTATGTTGACATCTATTCTGGCTGAGAGGCCTTGTTGTTCTATAGAGGGAAATGATTTGTTGGCATGGGGTCATGGTTTAAAGGATATCTACTTTGTTTCCCAAGGTTATCCTGCTTTGGTGTCCCACCAGGATGAGGTGAGAGCTCATCCTTGGTGGAATTGTATTTGGCTCAAGGATGTGTGACCCAAGTGTAATATGTTTCTTTGGTTGTTGAGTCATAACAAGTGCCTCACTTGGGATAACATCAAGAAATAGAGCTTCTATGGGCCTTCTATTTATTTTTTATGTGGCTACGATGAAGAAATTACATCTCATTTATTTTTTCAATGTCCTTTCACTCTTGAAATTTGGAGACTTTGGTGGAAAATTTAGAGAAGGAAATTCAAATTTGCTTTATCTTTGCATGATTTTTGGGAGAATTTGGGTAATCCTCCTGCATTTGGGTCTTGTATTGTGGCTACTTGGGATTTGAGACCTTCTATTATTATTTGGAAGATTTTGTTGGAGAGAAATTGGTGCATTTTTTAGGAGTGTCATCTGGGGGTTTTGTAGGTTTGGTATAGGGTGCAAAGTATTATGACATAAACTATCTCTTCTAAATTTGATTTGGGAGAGCCTATGTCTTCTTCATAAATGTATATTGCTTCTAGTCTTGGGATGTCTTCTTTCCCTGGCCCCTAGGGGTCTTGGGAAAGGAGGCCAAAACCTTCTAAGAAAGTGAATAGAGAATGGAGTTGGTGTCCTCCTCCTGGGACTCCCAAAATTAACATTGATGTTTTGACTTGGGGAAACCATGGTGCTATTGAGATCAAAGGAGTGAGTCATGATAGTACTAGGAGAATTTTATTTTTCTTCTCCATTCACATGGGTGTACAATCTAATAATTAGATGGGGGCTTGTGTGATTCTTAAGGATCTGGAGAGAGCATATGAGGTTGGTTGGAGGGATGTGATCTATGAGACCGATTCTATGAATTTGGTCTCTCTTCTTAATAAGTGATATTTTCAGGACTCTTCTTGGAGATTAGTTCTTATTGTGAAGCAAATCCTTCATATTGCTTCAAATTTCAATACCATCTCGTCTGTTCACATTCCCATATAATGGAATAGGGTGGCTACTTGTTTGACTAAATGGGCCTCTAAAGGTTGGGAGACTTGCAATGTGGGTGATTAGGGATAGTTGGACTTGAATAAAATTACCACTTTGTCTAGATATCATTATGAGGATCAAAAGGTGTAGCCTTGTGTTATTGTTGGACGATACTTTTGGTTGTTGGTTGGTCTCTGACATGTTCTTGTATGGTTTTGTTTTGATTGGTATTTTGATGATTCTGGTCATGTTGACCTCTATTTGTACTTGAATTCTCTTTATTGAATAAGAGTTTTCACCCCTTTTTAAAAAAAAATAATAGAGTTACTTTAATCTTTAAGGTTATTATCCACTTCCAACTCTTGCTAATAGAAGCTCTTATGAAGATCAACCAAGCTAAGCAAATCATTCTTCTCTTCTTGCGAAGTCTTCCTCTTTCCTCTAGTATGAGTACTTGGTCCTTTTTTCTTTAAGTGGCTTTGTTTTCCTTTGTTCTTGTGATCCTTCTTTTTCTTCTCAATAACAATGGAGACATCAACCACTTGTTCTTCCCTTAGCTCCTTCAACTTGTCAGTGAGGATGTGAATACCTTTGGTGTTGTTCTAAATAGTACATTAGCTTTTTTTTATGACTCTTTCTAGGGTTTGGTTAATCTGCATCATTTTTTCTTTCAAACCCTTGACCTTCTTGTGATAATCCTCTTTCATAAGACTAACTTCGGTCATAATAGCTTCCAATGCTAGTTGAATATTGTTTTCATCATTTTTCACATTCACAAAAGCCTTCAATTCTCTTTTGGCATTAATTTTTTTTGCAAGGATCTCAACTTAGCATTTATCTTATTCAATTATAGGATGAACCATTTAACCATGTGAAACTAGCCCACTACCCCATCCTTAGCTAAGTCCAAAACACTATAAATTTCTTCTTTATTAGTGTTTAGTTGTGGTAAATCCTCAGATAATTCTTGAGGAAAAGACATATGATCAACATTAGCACTTTCAAGGGTAAGAATGCAACTTTTACCACTATAACCTACTTGTAGATTAGCCTTATCCTCTACAATACCTTTACATTTTTCACCCTTAATCCCTGTAGAAGAGGGGGGGCAACCACACCAAGGTCCCAGGTCATAGAGATCCAAGAGAGGAGGGCTGCCCTAATCTACCTCAAGCTGGATAAGAGATTTAGGTCAAGGATAGTGAATGAAGAACACTCTCAAGTGCTTTTGTCACTCTACTAACCCAAGAAATTTATTAGGGCTAAATGAGTTAGTTTTTTAGAACTATAACTATACCTCAAATATCCCTCTGCCAAAGGACAGTAGCACGGGTCAGGGTTGAAAGCACGATGCACTAGTTTCTCATTGGGGCACTGGCATCTGTACGACCAGAAAGTATGAAGGCACAATAAAAGTCATAAAAAAATATACTAAAAACTTAGGAGTTGAAGTCTAAAACACTAACTGAGATGATAATAAATAGAATAAACAAGATAACTAGAAAAGTGATACAAAAGATTATAAAAGCAAACATGATAAAGACCAACTCACTATGAGTCTAGTTCACCAACAAGCTCCACATATATGTATACCTACACATAGCCAAGAGAGGAAAATTTTTGGGGATGTATAGGGGCTTTCCATAGTAAAACCACCGATTTGTTCTTTCCACCTCCATGGATAGCCAAAAAAGCTATAAGATAGAAAATATGATAAAGAGAGTAATAGAAAAGATACCAAATAGTAACAATAACACTATGCTACATAAATCAAATGACAATGTTGTGGAAATAGAGAAATGAAAAAATATAATCTTCTCAATTGAGGTTACCTCAAGCATGTAGAGGAGGATACAAGCTTGGTAAGGTCTACGTTGCTACAACAATGAAGAAGCAATCCCATAGGACACCAAGTCACAACTCCAATGGTGGAAAAAGTGCAGCACAATGATGTAGAGAAGTTGTGTAGAAGCTCCAGGATTGTGAGGAAAGATCAAATTAGTGTGTAGAGTTGTGTAGAAGTTTAAATGAAGGAGAAAGATAAGTATTTGAAGAAGAATAAAGAGGGAGAGAGCCATTCTCAAGTCAACTAGAAGGCATAGAGGTATTATGATTCATTTCCAATGGAGAATGCAATGTCTGTATGGACTCTAGAGGTAGGAATTTGTTAGGGACAGTAGCACGCTACACAAATGTCTACGCATCGTGCATGCATCCTCGACAAAAATTCCCCCACCAACAAAAAGCACAAGTGCCAATTCGATGCACTAAAAATAGGTGATATGGAATTTATTAGTCAAGTTTGATTTTCCTAAAGTAGATGGTGTAAAAGGGGAATTTGCAAGAAGGGTGCAAATTCACTCCTATATAATCCCAATTTAATTTTTATTTTTTTTCTTCTCAATTGAAGAGACATGAAGATCTTCATGAGGAAATGCCCCCATGTGCAACCTACTTGACCATGAGATCTATGTTTGATCCCTATTTTTTTCCCTTATTACCCTTCTTCACAATCTCGTCCTCAAATAGAGAGTTAGGCACCATTTCCACTACATGTTCATTCCACTCCTCATCCCCATCTGAACTAGACTTTGAACTCTCATCAGAAGAAATAACAAGAGCCTTGGGAGTACGCTTCACAAGAATATTTTTAACCATAACAAGAGAGGGGAGGGATTTCAAATGTTCCATAATTAATAAAATACGACCTTTCAAAAACATTTTTTTTGCATTCTTCTTATGATACTTTAAACTAGACTCCAGAGAAGCAAGTAGGTAAAAAGGAAAGGAAAATAGACACTTATGACAAATTATTAAGGAGGATAAAATGAAAGCCATAAATATGAGTATACCTTTTGTCAAGGGTTAAATAGTACATGAGGACCTCCACCACCTCCACCCAAATAGGTTTAATAGAGAGGTGATCAAACCCTCCCACATTGTGTTTTAAAAGATTCTTGCCTTCCAACCCTTTCAAGAATTGTTTCATTGCACCTTCACAGGCCTTCCTTACCTTGAAAAAATTTCTACCCTTGGTGGATAGACTAGTGATTTCCATAGAACATCCTTTGTGGTAATAAGCTCCTTCCCATTAGCCTTGAGGATTTAGTTATTCCATCCATTAACAAAGGCCCTAGTGATTTTAGGGTCATGACCATGTAGCTTCTCAAGATAGGGAGTAACTCCACCATCTTCAAGGATCTTCCAAACCATAGCTTTTTTTTTGACATCCTCATAGGATGACGACTCAATTCTGCTCCCTACCCATTTTAGCTCATTTGAAAAACAAAGTAATGAAAGTGGCATGTCGACCCCACATAAATTTTTTTTATATCTCACCAAAATCCCCATAATCTATGTGAGGTAACAATAGGTAATAATTTCCATCATAACAATTCCTAAGGCATATCTTCTATGCATCATAAGATTAAAAGGCCTTTTAGACTCATCCTTTCAATATTAAAACCCCCTTCCATTACAAGCCCTATACAAATTATGATTAATGAGGGTTTGAATGTGAAAGGAGACAGCAATCACCTTATCCCAACACTTAATTGAATCTATACCAATTCCAATGTTAGCAAAATAATCTACAAAAGGGATACCCTCCCTATAGATAAGGGAGATATGAACCTCATCAAGAGTATTAAGGATCAACATACAATCCTTAATAAAATTTATAATGGAAAAACTTGGGAAATTTAATATTTTTAGATAATTTAAAATATTTAAAGAATCTCCTTCAATCCATAACTTGTGAAAGCCCAAGGAGAGCCAAATTCAAATTTTTGTAGGAAGCTGCCACTTTCGAAATGTGGTTTATCTAGGTTCCCAAAGGGAGTGCCACTAACACTATAAAAAATACCATACTCATCTCTTATCACCCCCCATAACTAACAGGCCCAAGATTCCCCTTGGTTGTCCCAAAAAAATAGATTTTCACCCAACCTCATGGTGGAGGCATCTAGACAACATTATTTATGGCATTCTTCACCATGTTAAATGAGCGTGAGATATCATAGGGAAAAAACTAGTTGCAAACCACCTACTTATCATAGTCAGAATCAAGAATAGAACAAAAAACATGTTTTTTGTGAATCCCAAACAAGAAGTTATCCTTAATAGAGCAACAGATTTTGGCTGAAACTCTTTTAGGCATTAACAAAGACTCTTTGAAAAAAAAGTTGTTCCTCTCCTTCCAAAATCTCCATTCCACATGAGGATAATTAAAGACAAAAGACAAACAAGAGAATGGTTAGGGGAAGGATCCAACCATTGATACCATAGATCATTGAAAGAGTGAGGGAAAACCCAACAAAGATTCTATCGAGAAAGAATACCATCTAGAATATTTTTAACAAAAATGCAACCAAGAAGGATATGGGGATATGAATTTGATTTTTTTTCATAGAGAGAACACCTGTTCGAAAGGGAAAACAATCTCTTACACAAGCTGTCCAAAGTGAGCACTTTGTTTTGTGCCAGCATTAAAAAAAGATGTTAACTTTTAGAATCAACCAAGGGTTCTATAAGGAATCCCAGAATGGAGGTGGAGGGACATGAACCTACAAAAAATTGAAAGAAGAAGAAAAAAATTACCATTAACATTAAAATTCCATAGTAATCTATTCAGATTGGGGGATCTCAGAATGTGAACCAACAACAAGGCTTCCTAAAGAACAACAAGATATAGGTCTAGGGAGACCAAATCCCTCCACTGGCCATTATGAAAGAAGTCAGCCAAGTTGACTCCAACAAGCCTAGAGCAAAAATACTTCAGAGGATTAGCCCATGGTTCATTCATGAAAATCCCATTTGCAAACCACCAATCCTCCCAAAAATTGATAAGCCTTTCACCACCAATCACCCATCAGAGACCCTTACAAATTAAGAAACTACCTTTAGGGTATGTGCAGGATCATGATGGGCCAAAAAGTGGCAATATGATGGGTATGTGGCTGATGACTTTTTTTTTACCCAAAATTGATGAAATGAAAAGGGTTTTTAAAGGAGATTCTCAACTTTCCACCAATATAAATTATGCTTACTTTGAATTTAATAAGTAATTATTATTCATTTTCTATTTGAATTACGACTAAAGTCCTGATTGATAGGCTGATTGAAAAACATTTATAGTTTTCAAAGGATATCATAGTTTTTGAATCCAAATCATGCATCACATTCTATGCTTCATATACTATATGATTAAAAAAGAAAAATTGAATTTCATAAATTTTTGACCAAGTTAAGGTGGTAGACATACGAGTTTTTATATTTTTTAAAAGTTGTAATAAAAATTCATAATTAATTATTTACTTGGAAAATAATTACAAAAAAATATGCATCACATCAGGACATGAGTCCTCTACTTATATCTAAAATCTTATAAAAAAATATTATCATTTTATTGTGGTTAGGGTGGTCGAGACACCTACTTCTTATTTTTCCCTAAAATTTAAGTACTCTATTGAAATTTCAAATTTTCACCAAATATATTTTTCTTTTTAAACAAACCTAGTAGTTTAGAAACTAAATTCAATTTGCTACAGATTCTATTCTTACATATTTTTGAAATAATATAGACAACTTATTCAAATTTTTACGTCAAGTTGCCTAACTCTGATTTTTAAAAAAAAATTGCCACTTAAGGGCCTGTTTTTTCCATGATGATCCTGCACATACCCTTTAACAATATTGATCTAGATAGTAGAACCAAAAGAAATATCTTGAGAGGAGAAAAGGTTCGTGATATTAACAATATTACCCAAGTACTTGTTAGTAAAAATTTTGGTCCATTCATTCCTTTTCGAAGTAAGCCTCAAATTTTTTTAGCCAAAAGAGCATAATTAAAATAGGGTATGTGCAGGATCATCATGGAAAAAACAGGCCCTTAAGTGGCAAAAAAATCAAAAAAATCAGAGTTAGGCAACTTGACGTAAAAATTTGAATAGGTTATCTATATTATTTCAAAAATATGTAAGAATAGAATCTATAACAAACTAAATGTAGTTTCTAAACTACTAGGTTTATTTAAAAAAAGAAAAAATCTATTTGGTGAAAATTTGAAATTTCAATGAAGTAGTACTTAAATTTTAGGGAAAAAAAAAAAGTAGGTGTCTGTCTGATGACCCTAACCATAATAAAATGATAATAATTTTTTATAAGATTTTAGATATAATTAGAGGACTCATTTCTGGATGTGATGCATACTTTTTTGTAAATTTTTTCCAAGTAAATAATTAATTATGAATTTTTTATTACAACTTTTAAAAAATATAAAAACTTGTATGTCTGACCACCTTAACTTGGTTAAAAACTCATGAAATTCAATGTTTATTTTTTTAATCCTATAGTATGTGAAGCATAGAATGTGACACATGTTTTAGATTCAAAATATGTGATACCGTTTGAAAGCTATAGATTTTTTTCAATCAACCTATCAATCAGGACTTTAGTCATAATTCAAATAGAGAATGAATAATAATTATTTATTAAATTCAAAGTATAGCATAATTTGTATTGGTGAAAAGTTGATAATCTCCTTTAAAAACCCTTTTCGTTTCATCAATTTTGGAGAAAAAAAATTCGTCAACGACATACCCTACACATACCCATCATATTGCCACTTTTTGGCCCATCATGATCCTGCACATACCCAATATTTAATTCTTCTAAAACCAAAACCACCCCATTTTTTTAGTTTACAAGCCTAGTCTTAGGAGATAAGATGAATACATTTGTGCTCTTCCATACCCGTCCAAAGAATTTTTTTGAATCTACTCAAAATGATCCCAAAAATTTCTTGGAAACCTAAAGAGGATCATTTCATAAACATATAGATTTTGAAGAGTTGATTTAATCAGCTAAACCTTACCTTCTTGACTAGGAATTGTACCCTTCCACCCTAAAATTTTGGAATGAAATCTATCTAGAATATTGGACCAAAAGGAGCCAGGAACCAATTGGAACACAAGTGAAGACTAAGATAGGAATTAGGAAATGATCCAATTTTACAACCGAGAATCTGAGCTATAGAGTTTTGACACACTTGAGGGATATTCAAGAAAAATATAGAGATTTTAAGAAGATTTTAATTATTTTACTTGAAATTATTTTATAATTAATTAAAATCCATTTAACATGTCTCACTTTAGTGATAGAAGCTTCACCCATAATAATAGTGTCATCAACAGATTTTTGATGAGAACACACTTGGTTAAGAGAAGAGGGAGAGAGGCCCTTCACATACCCCTCATTAACTACCATTTGAAGAATCTCCCCAAAGGTTCCACCATAAAACCAAAAAGAAAAGGAGAGATGGGGTCTCCATGTCTAATCCCTCTCAAACTTTTGGAAAAACCAACAAGAGAGTCATTGACAATCACAAGAACCTTAGGAGTAGCAATTGACTACTAGATTAACTCAATAAATTTCTCACAAAAACTAAAATACTTGAGTATTTTGACAAGAAACTAAAAATTAACATAATCATACTTTCCTTCATAATGTCCAATTTTTTTTAAAAAAAAACTATCCTTGTTGATAGTGAAAGAGTGAATATTCTCATGAACTGCTATGCTAAATATAAATTAAACTAGAAAGAACCTTTTGAATCCTTAAGGCCAAGAATTTAGAAAATATTTTATAAATGGAGTTGCATAGACTAATAGGTCTAAAGTCACCAAAACAATTCACACTGAAAACCTTTGGAATCAGAACAATAAAAGTGGAGTTAAGCTCTTTAAGTAGGTGTCAACTACTGAAAAACTCCTTAGTAGCAATGGTAGCATCCTTTCCCACATACTCCCAGAAGGATTGGAAGAAAAAAAATGGGAAAATCATCCAAAGCCAGGGCTTTATTATCTTCAAAAGAAAAAAATTTCCTTCTTAACTTCCTCATCAAAGGGAATACTCTCCAAAATCTTGTTAGATTATTCAAAGAGAATAGAAGGAATGACATTGAGGAAAATGACTTCACTCTTGGGATCAGTGAAAACATCTTCTGATAGAAGGTTGGAAAAGAAATCAATGACCACTTGCACATAATTTCCTACTCCTAGTCAATAATACCACCATTGTATTGGAAATATTTGATGTGATTGGCTGCATGGTGCTTAAGAGTAGACAAATGAGAGAACTTTGTGTTTCTATCCCCACTTTGCAACCAAATAGCCCTGGACCTTTGTTTCCAAAAGTAATTTTATTTAGTGTTAATACTATGAAGATGAGAAAGTAAAGATGAGAAAGTAAATCATTAGGAGAGATGGGGTCTCCATGTCTAATCCCTCTCAAACTTTTGAAAAAACCAACAAGAGAGTCATTGACAATCACAAGAACCTTAGGAGTAGCAATCGACTACTAGATTAACTCAATAGATTTCTCACAAAAACTAAAAGAATTGAGTAATTTGACAAGAAACTACAAATTAACATGATCATAATTTCCTTCATAATGTCCAATTTTTTTAAAAAAAACTAGCCTTGTTGTTGATAGTGAAAGAGTGAATATTCTCATGAACTGCTATGCTAAATAGAAATTAAACTGGCAAGAACCTTTTGAATCCTTAAGGCCAAGAATTTAGAAAATATTTTATAAATGGAGTTGCATAGACTAATAGGTCTAAAGTCACCAAAATAATTCACACCAGAAACCTTTGGAATCAAAACAATAAAAGTAGAGTTAAGCTCTTTAAGTAGGTGCCAACTACTGAAAAACCCCTTAGTAGCAGTGGTAGCATCCTTTCCCACATACTCCCAGAAGTATTGGAAGAAAAAAATGGGAAAATAATCCAAAGACGGGGCTTTATTATCTTCAAAACAAAAAAAATTCCTTCTTAACTTCCTCATCAAAGGGAATACTCTCCAACATCTTGTTAGATTATTCAGAGAGAATAAAAGGAATGCCATTGACGAAAATGACTTCACTCTTAGGATCAATGAAAACATCTTCTGATAGAAGATTGGAAAAGAAATCAATGACCACTTGCATAATTTCCTACTCCTGATCAATAATACCACCATTGTATTGGAAATATTTGATGTGATTGGTTGCATGGTGCTTAAGAGTAGACAAATTAAAGAACTTTGTGTTTCTATCCCCACTTTGCAACCAAATAGCCCTGGACCTTTGTTTCCAAAAAGTCTTTTTATTTAGTGTTAATATTGTGAATATGAGAAAGAAAATCATTCTCCTTAGCTTGAGAGGTAGGGGTAAACCCATTAACTTAAATATCATTTTAGATAGAATCAAAATTATTTTTTAAGGAAGATTTTTCATTAAAGATATGGCCAAAGGAAGATTTATTCCATTTTTGAACATTAATCTTAACAAAGGATAATTTCTTAGAAAATTTATACATAGTAGAGCCATAAACTTCTACACTCCACCATTCCCTAATATTTTTAATCAGATTTGAATGCCTTAGCCACATTTGTTCAAATCTAAACAAAAAATATTTCCTTCTTTCCAAAATATCACCAACAAAAACAATAGGAAAATGATCAGACCCTAACCTAGAAAGGGCCAAGAGAGAACAAGTGTAAGAGACAAGCCAATCCATATAGATTAGAGCTTGATCAAGCTTTACCTGAATAAGGTCATTACCAACACACCGATTGATTCAGGTAAAATCAGCTCCTTGAAGGTCCACATCTGGGAAGGAATTAGCATTAATGAAATCCATAAGATCATATCTATTTTCAGGAGGAACTTGGGATCCTCCTTTTTCTCATCCTCTCTCAAATAAGTACTAAAATCACCCATAACAAGCCAACTATCAACCTTGTGATTAGCTTCAAAGTTACTCAATTTCAACTAAAGTTTCTTCCTACCATTCATATTATTGGGAGCATAAATTATAGTAGATTGGATCCAAGATTTTTCATCTCTAAGATGTTGAAGCTATGTAGCAACTTCATTAGAATAAACATATAAAGAAACTCCATTAAGAATCCTAGGATTCCAAAAAGTAGTTCAATGCCCCTTCAAACCCCATTAGCACAACTACAATGACAACCACACTATTAAAAAAAAAGGTTTCTCAGTTTCTCAAATTTTTTAGATTACATTTTGGTCTCTTGAATGATAGAAATTTCATGCTTATGATATCATATAAAATTATATAAGAGATCATACTTATGAGGTTTATTTAACCCTACGATATTCCAAGAAATTATCTTCGTAAATTATTTTTGAGGTGTGCCCATCGAGCACATATCAAACAAGGTACTTTGAGTGCCATCAACATCAAATTTACTATCCTTACCCCTACAACATTGAAGAGAAGGCTTGCCTCTTCCTCTTTGGACCAATCCAAAATCAACCTTTAGTCCGTTTCTCATGGTGACACCTTGAGAAGGAAGTGACTTCAATTTTTTCTTACTTTTCAATTTCACGATAGTAAAAGAGCCATCATCAAAAAAATCTGAAGCAAGATCATCCTCTTGTGAAATAGCCTCGATAAAGGGGCATTGAAATTTTTATCCTCTACACTAAGCTCTTCTAAATCAACATTCATCAACAAACCATCATACATAGAGGGAGCCTGAAGAGAAGAATTATCACTAGGCACATTATCTACTGGAGTAGAGTTCAAGGGGGAATCTACCTTAGCACTAAGAGTCACCAACTTAGCAGAAGGAGACCACACACCACTCACAAGAGCAAGGGGAAAATCAATGTTCATAGTAGAGGTCTCCACCAAAAAGGGAGAGTTACCCCCTCCAAAATAGCCTTATTATATTTGCTAGAGAGATCCTGTACTGAAAGAGAATTCACAAGATCCACAATCCCCAAAAAATTTTCAACCCAAATTTTTTTAGAAGGTTTTTTCCTCTTAAGTGGACAATTCTTTGCCTAATGACCTACCTTCTTACAATGAAAACATGCAAACGAAATGGATTCATACTCCACCTCTTGATTCTAAAACCCCCAGCTTAGAATTAATCTTAATAATTGATAGAAGCTTGGAAGAGGAATCCATGCTAAAACAAATCCTAGAATACACTAGGTTTTTTCTATTGCTATTCATAACATCAATGGTAAGAAACTGCCCAAAGCCATTGGTGATTCCTTTAAAAAAATATTCATCTTAAAACTCCAAAGGGAGCCTAGGTAGCCTAACCCAAACTAGATTCAAGCTAAAATAATAGGTGTCTATATTAAACCTAGGTTCCCATCTCTTAAGAGCTAGAGTTCATTTACCAATAAGCCACGAGCCACTAGAGACTACTAGAATTGTGAAAAACCAAAAAACCACAAGCCACAGGATCAAACAACAAACAAATACACCTTCCACACAAGAGATTTGCAAAAAATATATGCAATATTCCTCAACAAGAAAAATCTATATAGTAGCAAGAGAGTATCAAAAAGATATGAAAGCTTGAGCTAATAATTACAATGAGGGTTGAGTGCTATATAGGAGCAAAACCCTAAAAGCATAAAGGCACTCCTAAATTTAGCTTAAGTGCATGAGAATAAATTAGACTAATAATTAATTAAAGAGTAATTAATTATTAGCTAATGCATGATTACTTTAAAAAAAATATATTTAAAAAAGAAAAAAAATAAAAAAGAACAAAAAAAGAAAAAAAAGAAAAATCAAAGAAGATTTCAAATTTCCTCTTGTAACCCTAGTTGAAGAAAAAACCTCATAAATCGAGAAGAGGTCTGCTGAATCCACACTTTGATACCATGTTAGAATTGTGAAAGACTACAAAGCCATGAGCCACAGGATCAAACAATGAATAAAGACACCTTCCACGCAATAGATCTACAAACAATATGTGCAATATTCCTCAACAAGAAAAAGCTACAAGAGAAAGAGACTATCAAAATATATGAAAGCTCGAGTCAATAATTACAATGAAGGTTGATTGCTATATAAGAGAAAAACCCTAAAAGCATAAATGAACTCCTAAGTTTAGCTTAAGTGCATGAAAATAAAATAGACTAATAATTAATTAAAGAGTAATTAATGGTGATCCCACAATACTGGTTTACAATTTTTGGCCAAACTGGACACTTAACTAATTTTTTCTAACTAAATCTTCACTTTTGGGAACCTATAGCAACTAAACCATGAGGAATTTGAAGATGATGCAATATAGTGACTTGTGACATTTTGTCTATGGATTGTAAATATATTTTTTACAAAAATTTTGGAATCAGATTGCACTTCTTTTCCCATCTCCGTCATAAACTAGTTTTTTTTCAGTAAACACCATTTTTAAGGAGTGATGCTCACCGTATACAACATAATTTTTTTTCCATGAAGGGTAAAATTCTATTTTTTTTGAATTTATACTTGTAACTATGATATATAGTGCTTTCATTTGGTTTCATAGTGTTTCATTGAATATTTTTTCCTTAATCAAGTTTCGAAGTCAAACCAATTACAATGCAGACATAGGTGGACTATATACAACATAACTTTTTTTGTATGTATCAAAATTCAATTTTTTTTTGTTGGATCAAGGACTTCAATAACTAGTGCATTGATATTTTTCAATTTTTTTTCTTAGAATCTACTATTTTTCCACATGTATAGAACAAAGAGCTTGGTTTTCAGTGAAAAACCTACATTCACAAGAAATAAAAATAAATATAATAATAAAATTAAATTTATTTAAAATTATACTTTTTGGGAAGCTTATAATAAGGAATACATAATTACAAAAAATAAATTTTAAATGAATTCATTTGATCCCCCAAAAGGTAAATCAAAAGTGGTTTTTTATCAGCATTTTGATAGGTGTAAAGGAGACTCCGTCATAGGTATGGTTTAGAACTAGCAGGGTTCTATCCAAGGGGGTTTGATCTAAGGTGGTTCAATCAAACCCTTTTCAACTGGAATCCTTTAAATGGAACTTTTCAAGGCTTAAATCATTATATTTTCTAAAAATATGTGATTTCAGCAAAAATCAAGATCTCCTAGAAATTGTAAACCAGTATTGTGGGATCACCCTTAATTATTAGCTAATGCATGATTACTCTAATAAAGAAAGCATTACACAAGTCCTCCTCACAAGAAAAAAAAAGGAGAAGAAACCTCTAACTATCGTTGCAACATCAACCTAGCCTTTTGTCCTCTATTTCTTAAAAACTAAAGTTCTGATCAACTCAATATTAGGCCTAAGACCCGTAAATTTTCCAACTAGATACACATCCATGAGGAACACACTTTTATCAATAAGAGATTCAAGAGAAAAATAGAAAACTCACCTAAAATCAAGTCTAAAATAACACAAATATGGGGAAATAAATTTTATCCTTTGGTTTACCACCAAAAAGAGTTGACCATTTGCAAGAATCAAAAGGACCCCTTCAAGAATGCTGAAAAGAATAACCACCATCAACAACAACAGAAATAAACATAGAAGAAAACATACTTCCTGATAAAAGTAGAGCCTTTCTGGCCCCTTGCAAAATTCAAGAAGATAGACATGTGAAGATACTTGATTTCTAGGCACATGGGAGTTACATTTACCACCTATAAGAGAGGGGGACCACCATGTGCAAGACCCTAGGTCACAGAGGGTCAAGATGCAAGAGGCTGCCCTAAATTACCTCAACTAAGTGCAATACTTAGGGTTACGAGGATGAGAAGGATGAGGACTATGAGGTCCCACAATCACTCTACAATCTCGAGTGCTAAGGTGGGGCTAGGCGAGTCAGTCATTAGGTTCAACTCTGCGCCTCAGGGAGCTCTCTGCTCGAGGACGTTAACATAGACTTTGGATGATAGCGCGACGCACTGGCATCTCTAAAGTGCGTTGTAGTCTATATGGCCAAACAACAATAGAGACAAGGTTGAACTCACCAAAATGACTAACAGCCTAGCTGACTAACTAAAGGGCCAGAATGACACTAGCAAATAAACAAAGTATTCTCTAATGTTGTAAAGTAGAAATGCGAGAGTAACAAGGGCAAGTAGGATCTCACTGAGAAACTTGTTTTCCAGCTGATCCTTCAAAGAGCATGTACTCCTACACACAGAAAGAGGGAAAATTTTGGGTGGCTATATAGGGGCACGTCTCAGTCAGACCCTCGTTTAGGTGTTTCCACCTCCACGGACAACCAAGGAAACAAGATAAAGAAGTAATAAAGTAAAAAGAATACAAACACTACATTGCAGTACTATGCTACTCAACCAAGTGATAGAGGAGAGGAGAGGGAAGCTTACTACCTCCACCAAGAGAACTCAAGGCTGATTGGGGGAGAAATGAGAGGAACTCAAGCCTCTGTTGCAATGGTGTGGTCCCAAATGTGCTCTACCAAAGTGACAAAGTGAGGCTTTGCTACAATGGAATTCTTGGAATGCTACTAAAAATGTTGGATTGAATGCTTGAAGTGGTCAAGAGTGAGCTCAATGCTTGGAAGAAGATGAAATTCTTGTTCAAGAGGTGAATTTGAAGAGGGAATGGAAGAAAATGACCATAGTCGTTGGTTAGCCGAAGCGGGCGTTACAAATTCATTGCCAATGAGAATTGTAATGCCTCTGTAGGTTCAACCGCAAGAATCTGCTAGGGAAATAAGCATGCCACGCAGACGTGTACGTGCTGCATGAGCATCCCTAAGAGAAACACCTCCACTTACACTCAAAACAGGCACCAAGTGGACCACCAACAACGAGCTTAATTGGAATTAAGCCTCCAAACTTGGTTTTCTAAGGTGGACTGAGGCAAAAAGGGGAATTTCACATAGGCTGTAAATTTTCTCTTATACATTTTTCCCCCACTTTAGCGAGCACAAGTACTGATGAGTTCTCGATAAAGTAGATTAAGAAAGATCAAGGTTAGAAAAGTATACCTGATCCATCGAGGAAGCAGTACTCAGTCTGGCGAACCTGAAGGTGTAGGGAAAGCAAGGACTTCATAGCTAATTAGAGCTATGAAGTTGGAACAACAAAGTGTCTTACAGGCCCGTGAACTGGCAAGGAGGCAACCCACAACATCTCTCGCATGAAGGAATCCCCAAGGAAGCACCCTATAGGCTCTTAGTCCTATAGGGAAGGTATTCCCCATGAACTCAAGCATGAAGAATATCGAAAGGAGTGCCCTACAAGTTCTCGGTCCTATAGGGAAGGTATTCTCCACAAACTCAAGCATGAAGAATATCGAAGAAGCACCCTACAGGTTCTCAATCCTGTAGGGGAGGTATTCTCCACAAACCCAAGCATGAAGAACACCCAAAGAAGTGCCCTACAAGCTCTCGGTCCTACAGGGGAGCCACCCCCAAGATATCTCACATAGAGGAAGCTCAAAGGAAAGCACCCTACAAGTTCTTGGTCTTGTAGGGAGGTATCCCACAAGATCTCTCTCATGGAGGAACCTAAGAAAGCACACTCCGTAGAGTCAGGAAGTGGTGACACATCTACCTATAGATAGAACATGTCAAAAGTAGCTGGTCACACAAACCATCAATAAGTAAAAATTTCAAAGGGGTCCCTCAGGAACCCTTCAAAAAGAGAGGGGTCCACTCAAGGGATGTGTTTTTTGAAAAGTAAGGTCTAGTCAGGCTACCCCTAAGCTAGACGCGAAAGGGAAAATGGAATGAGCATAGTCAAGTTGGCCCTTGGGCTAGATGTGAAAGGATCCATTCGTCATAGAGGCCTTTGAAGGAAGGGTCCCTTGGAAACCTGCCATGAGGAAGAAGGGGGGTCCACTCAAGGGACACACACTTCAAAAGCAACTGTTCTTCTTAGAGCAATTTTCCATCAAGGAATCCTTTCGAAAGATGTTCACTTCATCAAGGAATTCAAAAGGAAGGACATGCCCCCACATGAGGGGTAGTAAAAGAAGTTTCCCCTTTAGAGGAAGGTCTTCAAGTCCTTTCTTTACAAACCCGTGATGAAGGAAACATGTTTTGTTAAGGTTTCGTGTTGAGAATGTGATTCTAAGGTAAATTTTTTGAAGGCCTTAGAGAAAATATTTGATGATAACAAATTCATTTTCTAAAAACCGAAGTGTTAAAGAAGAGCGTTGTCACACATAGGAGGGAAAAACCAAGCAAAGAAGAGAGAAAGAAAAAGAGAAAAGAAAAATGCAAACAAAGGGAACATGGGGATTTGGTTTAGCGGAGTCAAATCTGTTCTAGCTCATATAATAATAGGTAACCACAATGCAAGGTGAAAGATCATCAATCCCCAACCAGATCAAGAAAAATGTACAAAAAACAAAGTAAAAAAAAAATTGGGTCAACATGGAAGGGGAGCACAAATGCCCCCAACGCTTTGCATCATCCCCAATTTATCAAAAGTCAAGCACAAACATGGAAGAATGATGATACAAATAGAAGAAGGTTCATGACACAAAAACCATGCCTATATCCAAGCACCAACAGGGGTGACGAGGGTCATCCAAGCACACATAGCACGAGTACTGGGGAACACACACACACAAGATCAAGAAAAGGGGCCTCCTAACATTGATCAACCATGAGGTCATCCGCTTCCCAATCTAGATCCTCATAAGGGGAAGGAGGATGAGCCTGCAATGGTGGGATGTTAAGATGACGAGCATATGACCCTCCCGCAACAAGGGCTAAGGAAGAGGGCCCCTCGAGGTCCTCTCCACTGAGCTCTTGTGGAGTCAAGGTCAGCGATTTCGTGAAGATTGTTGACAAGGCCGAGACCTCGTCTACAAAACTAAACATGCATCCCATAGGGGCACCATGCCTATTCTCAACAAATGAGGTAGGTTATGCCTGAGATTCACCGCTAAGCTCATCGAATGAATCAGGAGCGGTGATGAACTTAGGAGAAGTTGAGACTAGTTCTGTTACAAGGACAAAACAAGTCAGCATAGGTCCACCTTGCGAGGAAGGTGGACTCATCTCATATCCTTCATTGCTAGAAGGACCAACCTCTGCCTCTTTCTTCATGGGAGGGGATGAACTCCCCATAGATGAAGCTAGGGGTGCAGAGGAAGAGGAAGCAAAAACCACAACGGATACGACTAAGGTATCAACCATATCCACAGGCTTTGGGAAGGGCTAAATATCCAAAATAGTTATTAGCAAAGGCACCTCCATCGAAGGAGCGATAAACACCTGTACCCGTTTAGGGTTAGGAACATTCGTACTCACAACAGAAGTTGGGAGTGGATCAAATTGAAGAGAAAAAAAATTAAGGGAGGAAGAAGACGCTATAGGAGGTCCTAGAACATGAGCGGTCATTTCTTCCTCCTTTCTTTGTGAGGCAGCCTGTTCGACCAAGAGATCCTTTCATTGGTGCTTGCGTTCATGTGCAAGGCAGTTTCTACAACTCTTGGAGTTAGAGGCTAGGTTTTGTGAAGGGACAATAGGTTCCTGCTCAACCATAGGAATGTCCACTACAACTATCTTAGGTGGAGGGACAAGTTCCTGTATGGGAGTAGGAGGAATAGGCTGGGGAGTGACAGGAGGGGTTGACTCAAGAGCCTCGGTAGCCGGCCTCTTTCCACTCACTTCCTTAGGAGCAGGAGCAGTAGGAGGTCGTGGAGGTCGAGATAAGGAGGACTCTCCTTGGGAGACCTTCTTCCTATCATACCAAATGGGCCCAGGCTCCGTTGGCAGAACAGAAAGCTCAAATGCGGGACACTTAGGCTTTCGCCAAGCGAGCATTGAAGGGTTTTCCTACAAATGAGGAGCAGATCCTGACGCTACCACAACTAAGTGAGAAGAAGCATCAGACTGGGTAGCGGAAGAGGAAGAAGGAGGATCACAAGATCGCTTCTCTTCTTTCCTCTTTCGAGCCTTAGCGACATCGATGTTAGCCTTCAAGCAAGCCCTATCTGAAATAGCATAAGGTAATGGAGGTTACCTTACCTTCGGCCTCAAATTTCCTTTCTTATAGTTATGATATGTTTAATGAAAAAGGTCCATCCTAGGCAGAAGGGGACCCACAAACATAGGCCATGGGTGATCCAAGGAGTAGCTACCACGTGTAACCGACGGTCTATAACCGGTGTCATGGATTACGTGTATGGAGCCTCCATGGATAAATTTTAAACATTTATGCACGACGAAGGGAACCATGTTCATTTCCACCAACCAAGGGATACCCAAATTCATTCTAAAAAGTTTATATCCATGAATGATATCAAACAAGAGATTCACAGACTTAGGTCCAACTAAGACCAATAAGACAATACTACCCAAAGGGGGTACGAAAAGCCCATCATGTGTGCAGATGAAACTCACAGGAGCATCATATTCATCCTTATGTAAAAAATTTATAAGCATAATCTCCTTCATTATTATGTTCACTTGTGATGTCGGATCAAAGAGAACACTAGCTACGATGTTTCCATTGATCCGCGCAGGAATGTAAAGAGGAGATGGTTCCTTGTTAAAGCCCATCAATAGGTCCTATGAAGTAAAGGTTATGCCAACACTATTATCCATAGGCTGCACAAAAGGTGATGGTTTGATGCAGAAAGGAGGCCATTACGCATACTAGACAACACTTTCATAGAATCCCCAAAGGTTAACCGATAAGACGGTGACCCAATTAAGGTTTCATCGTGCAATGCCTTTGGAACCTTCCAACTACGCCAACTAGGGGTCGTAGGTTGGGTTACAAGGTGGCAGCCTTACAACACTCACACCTACAACATTCCTATAGTACGACGATAGGGACTGTTAACATTGCAAGAACGAAACCAAAATGGTTCACATCGGGTTCACCAAAAATGTAAGAGAGGGGGACCACTGTGTGCAAGACCCCAAGTCACGGAGGGTCAAGATGGAAGAGGTTGCCCTAACTTACCTTAGCTAAGTGTAATGTTTAGGGTTATGAGGATGAGAATGATGAGGACTATGAAGTCCCACAATCACTCTACAATCCCAAGTGCTAAGGTGGGGCTAGGCAAGTCGGTCTTCAAGTTCAACTCTGTGCCTTAGGTAGCTCTCTGCCCGAGGACGTTAGCGCAGACTCTGGACAACACGTTGTGCTAGTGTCTCTAAAGTGCATTGTAGTCCATACAGTCAGACAATAGTAGAGACAAGGTTGAACCCACCAAATTGACTAACTAAAGGGCCAAAATGACACTAGCAAATAAACAAAGTATTCTCTAATGTTGTAAAGTAGAAATGCGAGAGTAACAAGGGCAAGTAGGATCTCACCAAGAAACTCGTTTGGCAACTAATCCTTCGAAGAGCACGTAATTCTGCAAACAAAAAGAGGGAAAATGTTGGGTGGCTATATAGGGGCCTTCCTCAGTCAGATCCCCATTTAGGTGTTTCCACCTCCATGGACAGCTAAGAAAATGAGATAAAGAAGAAATAAAGTAAAGAGAATACAAACACTACACTGCAATACTATGCTACTCAACCAAGTGATAGAGGAGAGGAGAGAGAAGCTTACCACCTCCACCAAGAGAACTCAAGGCTGATTGGGGGAGAAATGAGAAGAACTCAAGCCTTTGTTGCAATGGTGTGGTCCCAAACATGCTCTACTGAAGTGACAGAGTGAGGATTTGCTACAATGGAATGCTTGGAATGATGCTAAAAGTGTTGGATTGAATGCTTGAAGTGGTCAAGAGTGAGCTCAATGCTTGGAAGAAGATGAAATACTTATTCAAGAGATGAATTTGAAGAGCGAATGGAAGAAAACGACCATATTTAGGTCGATCGGCCGAAGGGGGTGTCACAACTTCATTGCCAATGAGAAGTGTAATGCCTCTGTAGGTTTAGTTGCAGGAATCTTCCAAGGACATAAGCATGTTGTGCAGATGTCTGGGAGCCACGTGGGTGTCCCTAATAGAAATGCCTCCACCGACGCTCAAAACAGGTGCCAAGTGGACCGCCAACAATGGGCTTAAGTGGAATTAAGCCTTTGAACTTGGTTTTCTAAGGTGGACAAAGGAAAAAAGGGTAATTGCACATAGGGTGCAAATTCGCTCGTATACACCACCCTATTAGACCCACCACAAAGAACATCAAGAACACCACCGCCATTTGGGGGCCTAACACTAGCAAACCCACCTCTAGAATCCACAACCTAGGATGACATAACCTTTCCCACCTACAAGAAATTAAAATTTTCCTCCTTAGCACCATGCATCGAAGCCTCCATGTTTACAAATACCTTAAATAATGTTGGAAAAATGCAAATAAATAAATAAATCAAATATAGGAAATCTACAAGATCGAGACACCTAATTTTCCAACACATATCAAATTCTAACACTAATTAACTTCAACCATTCTCCTAATGTTAACTAGTTAAATATTGATAATTTAATTAACCTTTCTAACTACTCTTCTAATAATAAATGAATTTAAGTTACGTTTATTTATTTAATCAATTTAACCAATTCAACCTTTCTTCTAATGTCCCCCACCTTACTTAAATGAATCAACCTTATTTAATTAATTCAATAATCCTCACAACATTCTCCTATAAATTAATTAAATAAACAATATTTATTTAATTGCTCCAAAATTCCTCTCATCATTAGTTGAATAAACATATAAAGTGTAGCCAACTAATTAATCATTTACATATTCCCCCACCACTTGTTTTAACATTTAAAACCAATTTTGCACATGGATCCAAATGCACAAGGCTCCAAAATTACCCTTTTCAATTTCCACCCTCCATCGAGATTTGATCAAATCTCCACCCTTTTTTTCTCCTCAATCCTTTCCCTAATCATGTGTACCATTCACATGATGCCACTTATCATCTTCTCATTCTCCCTTGCAAAATTATCAACCATACCCCTCTGTTACACAAGATATAATCTTATCCATCCATCACTTTTGTGTAAAATCTTTAAATTCAACACTTTGCAAGTCATTTTTAAGAATAAGAAGAATTGGACACAAAAAAAGTTATGTTGTAGACCAATTTTTTAAGGACAAAACTTAATTCAACAAAGGTTTGTGTGGTAGATTTAGTAATTTTTGTCAATTTTTTACATGTATTGTTCTCTATTAGACATGTATGCTAGGTAAAGGGTGGGATATTTTTTCTATAATTGTTTCCTATTTTTTACTCTATATTTTATTGTTCATGTATTATCTTAGTTTCTTTTGATTTTAAAGACTAGGTTATGGAACCCAAATGAACTTTGGATGTAGAGAATTATGTGTATTAGTATTCTAGGCTTTTAAATTTGAAATGATTGATGTAGGATATGATTTTTTAATACAATTATATTTTTGGGCCTATGGATTTTGAATTTCTTGGGGTTTTAACTTTAAGATGTAGATGTTTTGGGTGTTTGGATGGGTTCCTCGGAGTAGGCTAACTCAACCAAGTCTATTTTGAAGTATATTTGATGATCCCTTATGGAATTATTATCTTAGAATATCATGAAGGTGGTGATAGCTTCATCATTGTGGAATAGGTGAAATAGTGTGTGACTTTTTTGGTCTATGGTGATGGATCCAAGATGTGGATGGTTAAGGTTAGTGATAGGATTGATGTGGTTGATGAAATTTCATTAGTGTCAATGTCAATGAAACACTTGGTGATGGTAAGTACCTTTGAGGAACAATGAAAAGAACATAGTTTTTATGTTGCCAGAAGTTACCCTAGTGCTCATAGGATTGAGATCCTTATAGCTTTTATTAAAATATCTATATTTGATGCCTTGAAATCCTTGGTTTACATAAACATGAATGTGAGCTCAAGGATTCCTTATTCATGAAAGCCTAATCATTTTCCTTCTAGTATATGATTTTGGATATTTGATTTCTAATGAGATATTTTTTAGTTTGGAAGAAAGAGACAAATCCATCATTATATAGTTGAGAGCTAAAACAATTCTTCCATTTGCACTCATTTTTGAGGAAACCAAACTAAACAAAGGTAGTTAAGCCTAATGGATAGAATATTGGTTCTTGGATGGGGTTATTGGTAAATCAATAGAATTATTGTTCCTGGTTAATATTAAAGGGACTAATACAAGTGTTTTTGAGATTGAGTTGGTTCTAGACAAGTTTGATCATGAATTAAATACGGATCTTGATGTTTATTGTGTGATGTGGGTGTATATATTTTAAGCTTGATGTTCTCTTGATCATTTGGCTCTTGATTTTTTTTTCTCAATTTCAAATATTTATAAGTGGAATTTCTTTGAATTTTATGGGGATTATTGATCTTTAATTTTATAGAGCTTATGGATCAAATTAAAGGGGTAGATTGCCTTCTCTTAGCATTTTGGATGGGTTTTTTTTTTGGAATAGAAATGCTAAGGGGATTATATGTTTCTATTATTTTTACATATGCTTATTCCAAATCAATCCTATGACATGAGGGTTTGATTCTACATGATGCATAATTGACCCTTTAAATTAAAAATAATTTTAAATTTTACTAACTCCCACCTATTTCACTAGTTATTACAAGTTAACTCTCTTACATGTGTTCATAATCAATTACAATGTCTAGGTAGTAAAAAGAAATCTGTGTGCATTAATTGATAATTAGTTGTCAAGAGAAATTCATATGGTTTGAAACGCAAAGCCATTCTAGGAGCATTTCATTTTGGAGAACTAAACAAAATCTATATCTACATTAAATTTATCACCTACATACTTGAGATTATTGTCATTGATATTCATCTATGATTATAAAGCCAGCCTAATCCAAGCGATTGACCTAGGAGAACCTAACTCTTGCAATACGATGATCTCCCCAAGGTATTTTGTAACACTACTAGGCCTTAGACATCGATAGATACCAAAGAAAAGAGTGAACCTAGTTACAAAAGAACACAATTTGCTAGATCAATTTTGTGGGGTATAGAATAGATTTGTGCATCAAGGTAGTTTCATGGCATTCAAAGTCTATCATGCACAATTTGGGGTTGACCTCAATAGATATTTACCATTGTTGTAATCCCAAGATAACAAGAATATCAACAACATCAAGAATATAAAATTTGAACACTATCATAACCAGATTCTACATGACATCAAATTATTTTTCATCATAATTCCCAAAACCAAATTTCTAATCCTTCTTATTTAACATTGATATTCATTGATTACAAATATATACTCCTAACCATATTAATTAATTTAAATTAACTTGTCGGTATTGGCATAATGTGATGGTTAAGTTTGGTGTTGTTCTCGTCATCAAGGTTCAAACCCCATTGGGGTGTTATTGCTGAGTGTTTATATTGAGAATGAGGTCCCCCATTTGTGACCTCACGGATCCATCTTTCGATACATTTTATTTAATTAACCTACTTAATCTAACAAACTTATTCCAGACAAATGTTACATGATCGCAAAATTAGCCCGCACGACTTCTGACCCTCACCCCTATATTTAAAACAAAAACTCATGCAAACTCAGAAGCCATGAAAGCGATGCTGGGGGCCGCGGTTGGCCAGTTGTTGGACAGCTTCAACATTTTAAAATCCCTTAGGTTGTCCATGCCAACTGTGAGCAATAATAATTTATGTTCCACCTGTCCTTTCTTTCTCAGGGAGATTGCATAAACTGCCAAATAACGTTGACAAATTGAAGATAAAACAATACTTTCAATAATGGAGTGAATAACGCCGGCCTCAATTGTCTTGTATTTCCATTTCTTCTCACTTCATTATTCTTGCTATACCTGCATTTTTCTCATACTCACCGCACGCTGTTTTCTATATTCTATCTTTTATTTATAGCAATTGGATTCATCAAGTTTGTATTCAAAGTATAACAGAGTTCTCTGTTTCTTTGGCTTTCATCGGGCATGGATATTTTTGGGTTCTCAATTAAATTTTTCTTTCAGAAGAAGAGAATGCAGTTAAAAAGGTTGAGATTTAAGGAGATGGAGCAATCGTACTGTAAGATAGAAGTAAATGAAGAAGTAGCTGAGGAACGCAGACGCCAAGCTGTGCAGAGAAGAATAGAGAAAATCTTGAAGAAAGCTGATTTTGGAAAGCCAAGACCAGGTCTGAAGATAAGGCTTCGTAGATTTGGTGTAAAAGTGGGAAGATTTGTTCTCATTAGATTTAAAGTGATGAGATCGACGAGGAAGAGATTGATGGATCAGATTCGGGTAATTCTGTCTTTGATCTTGCCAAAGGGAAAAGGATTGAATTCTGGTTTCTGCAATGGATACGATAGAGAATTAACATTGCCTCTTCTGTCGAAATAAGAATAATTAGGGCAGCATTCTTCTACATCTATTTGTTGGTTTAACTTGTTTGGAATTTGTATATAGAGTTCTATAGAAATGAGAGGACATGAGAATGACTGAGGGCCAAGCAATCTGTGCAGGATCACTTCCATCCATTCAAGAGGTATTCTCCAACATATGTTTGGAAGGAAGAACAAAATAAGAGGAGGACAAAGGCATTGTAATGATTTGGAATGAATAAGGAAGATTAAGGGAAGACCTCTAAGTAGGTAGGATAGAGAATGGTATACCCTTGTGCAAGGCATTGTGATGATTTGGAATGAATATGTCATGGTAGTTTTGAAATATTGTATGCCTTAAATGACAATTGTGTATTTTGATGGATTTAAATAGCCTTTAGGATCTCAATTACCATAAAACTTGAGTAGTGACAAACTTGCATGGTTCCTTAAACAAGCTATTGCCTTCTTGCATGGCACCTTATTAATTTTAATGGGTTTTTAGCAAATAATGATTTAGAGGCGAGCTTAAGGTAATAGGTTAGTGTGGCATTTGCTCTATAAGATGAAGAGTACAATCTATATATATATATATATAATAGATGTTAGAAAATAAAAAGTAATTTAATTGGTATAAACAATTTCATTTTTTATTTAGAAATTAAAAATTAATTAAAATTGTGATTATATTATATGTATTTAGAAATATTAATAAATAATGAGATTTCTCTTTTATGAAGGAAGACCATTTAATAGTGTTTTACTTAAACATCAAAAAATTTAGTGGTCAAATAATCTTAATAGAAATTTCACATCTCATTTAAAGATCATCATTGAATCTAGGTTCATGAAGTGACAAAGAGAAATTAGTTGTGTTATTTATGTAGTGATTTCATATAAATTGGCGTACTCTTAAGTGGGTGAAATAATAAAAGTGTTTGTATATCATATATGAGAAGCACGTTTGATTCAAAAAGATAGATTTGACTCATGCACTTTATAAATAATGTAAGATAAATGAGAAACAATTCTTCTTATGAGAGTCAACCAATAGATTATCATATATCAAATTGGTGTCTTACTTGACAATGATAAAAAATAATATTTGTCATTTCAACTTTTTAAATAGCTTTCTTTTACATGTTATTAGATACCTTGTTTAAAGGATTACAATATATAACATAAATAAGAATTTTTTGGTTTTAATGGATATATATGAGATGGATGAACAAATATTAATTTATCCTATGCACTAGATTAGTGTGAATAATTAATCTATTCACTATACTTAATGTTAGGTTGTCTAACTGAATGTGCAACCTTTTAGACCTCTAGAGGTTACCAAGTTATTTGGTAAACCTCATGCACACACATTTTGAGGTTGGAAGGCTTTCCATCTCACCTCAAAGGTCACTTAACACTTGGCACACAAGGTTGATGATTTGGTCATAGAGGTCATTGGTTTGCCCACTCCAAGTGTTCCTAAGGTTGACACCTATAGGACACTTGTCTACTCATTTGAGCCACTTTATGGGGCACTTGTCAATTCACCTCATTGGTGGATTGAGCCCTCCTTTCCTATATATGCAAGGCTTTGTACTCAATGTAATTTGGATCAACTAAATACAATCTATGCATTGTTGTTTGTTGTGCTTGTCTCTCATCTCCTAGATTCTCCTAATTCTAATATGTAAAAGTATTAATTTATTCTTAATCCAAACATGTAAAGGAAGTAAATAATATTAAATAGGTATCCTTGAAGTTATTAGAGATCAATGTCAAATATTATTGTATTAAAAATTTCTAATATATTTTATTTTCATAATTTCTAATAAAACTTTTATTTAGTAATTTTTATTTTGACATATGTGTGATAATGAGGAAAATACAATTTTTAGCTGAACAAGTGAGAGGTATAAATAAATCAAGATATATAAAATACCAATAATATATATGTACCTAAGATATATGGTAAAAAGAGAGGGTGTTTGAATAGGAATTATTTAAGAGGGGTATTATAAAATTCAAGGCATGAGAATATAAATAAAAATTATTTATCTTACTTAAGATGCTATGATCAAAGATGGTATATGATAATTTTAATAAATAAATCCCTCAAACACCTTATCCATAATCAATAGTGATAAATAATTGTCTATTAAAAAATTATATTTGATTTAATATTTAAAAATAAACTAAAAAAAAAAATCTAGTTATTTTATCCTTGACCCCCTCTTAAAAATGGTTCAATCATGAGAAACTAGCTTCTACCATTACTAAGAAATTAATATCATTGGATTATACTACCAACTCAACAAACCTTGTTTGTAATTCCCTTGGGGTCATTCAACAAATTATCTTAGCTTTAAGTCTACAAGAATTGAGGCTCTCAATTAAATTTTCCTATTGACATCAAAGCCCTCTTGACCTAAAATAAATTTCACCATGTCAAATAATGACTTGGAGGAGCACTTAAAAATTGAGTGTAGGTGACAATCCAACACCTTCACTAAGGGTCCCTTGTGACCAAAAATTAATTCTTGTGAGACATAAAACATTCATCCAAGCACAAACAAGTATTAATTATCCTTAACTAGAATGTAGACACTTGTATACAACCAACAACACAAATAATGCATAATCCACGAAAACCACAACTCACCATGATAATAGAGAGGAAAGATACATGTTAGCACATGCAATAGAACATGGATTAAATTTTAATCATAAATTAAAAATATATTTAGTATCATATCACATTAGAGAAAGATCAAAGTAACACTTCAAAATAGTAAAACTAACATACATATTTTAAATACATATATGTAAAAGATGTTGAGAGATATTAGTCTCAAGGTGCCTACATAACCTATGTCATAAATTCAATACAAACACCTTAACGATGCTATTTTTCAACATCATGTATGTATGTATGTACATCATAGCCAAAATGAACTATTCTTAAATATATTGTATGATTCATTATTGATCCAAAATATGAAACAATATAAAGTAACATGATTAATCATTGCACATACTATTATTTAAATGATAATAATATATTATGATGTTATTCAAATAATATAAGCCTAAAAAGAGATATTCTGCAATAAACATAGCTTTGATCCCCACAAATTAACAACTCAAAACAATGCAATCGAATTCTCAACCCATGTCACATAATTTACCATATTTCATATTATCCATTTGCAACAAGCAATTAGAATCATTATCCAATGTAAGTTCGATGAATGTTTGTGCTTGTGCTGTAATCAAATAAACACACACACACACACATATATATATATATATATATATATATATATATATATATATATATATATATATATTATATATTATAAGATATTAAAATATCAATATGAACACTTGCATGGCACTTTGAATAGTCAGAAACGAGAATCAAAGAAGCTGGTATTTGAGGTTGGTAAGAATCTAGTGAAAGTTTTGCTCCCATTTTAGATAAGCCAAAAACGGTGGCCACCCTCCGTCATGAAGCAGCTTTCAGTTTCAGATAATGGTATTGAGATTCAACCCTCGGCGTGTCTGCCGACGTAACAAGTCGACCTTCTTCATCAATCAATCAATTTTATATCGACAATTCATGGGTTTCACTTTTTTCCGGTTTTATAGTCATAGAGCAGGCACACGTAGTCGTTGACTAACTTTTTTTAATAGGAATTGTGGGAGTAGAGATGAAAATTAATTATATTATTGAAGATGTTATGATGAAAGATGGTATATGATAAATTTAATAAATGATTTTCTCACATATTTTATACGCAATCAAGAGTGATAAATAGGGGCAGGGGTCTAATTTGATTGGGTAAAGCATCATGTTGCGGGCAAGAGATCACGAGGTCTAGTTTCCCTTTGTCCCAATGGAACTGGAGGTGTGTCGTACCGGTCACATGAAAACGTTATAAGAAGGGCTACCTGAAGACTAAAAAAACTAAAAAATCAAGAGTGATAAATAATTGTCTACCAAAAAGTTATATCTGATTATTGAACTATTTAATATTTAAAAATATAAAAAATATTGTAAACTTTCTTTTCTTTGTAGAATGAAGATGGAATATGGAAGGATCATAATCTTAAATTTCAAAGTTTCACTATTCAAAATGTAAAAATAAGATTGTGAAGAAATTTTCTGCTCAAAATTATTAAAATAAAGATGATAAAGTTCATTATTTTGTAACAACGAATGTAGGTGTACATTAATTATTAAAAATTAAAAAATTATCTCAATTTTTTTCTAATAATTAATTTTAACATAATAAGACATTGATTTTTAATTGAAGGTCTAAAATATTTAATGATCGAGATGTTAAGATTGTTAAATTTCTCTTCAATATAATATATTTATTTATGTTTACATCAATATGATGATTCTTACTAATCAATTTTTTTTCACCCTCAATTATTTTCTTAGAATGAAAATAATTTAAAGCTTGGATTGTAGTGCCTCTCCATGATTCATCATGTCAGTGTTGACCGTATTATGGTTGGTCTGTCAGTATTGTTGTGGTCTTACTTGTTGAGTTCACTTTGTGGTCAGCTATTGATTAGTAGTTAGTCTATTTGATTTAAATTTGACCAAGCAATGGGTAAATGCAAGAAGGTGAGTCCACGAAACGTGGAAGTTTTTGCCTTCGGCAAAAAAAAATGAAATCGGCTTGCCAAAAACGGGATGGGATCCCATTTTTGGAAAATTTTCAAAACGAGATCCCATTTTGAAATCCGTTCAAAAATTTTTCCATTTTTGAAAATTTTCAAAAGATCCTTTTGAAATTTTTCCAAAAACAAAATTTTCAAAATGGAAAATTTTCAAAATGGGATCCCATTTTAAAACTTTATATTTTTGGAAACTTCAATTTTGAAAATTTCATTTTGAAAGTTTTCAAATGGGAACCGCTTTGAAAACTTTCCATTTTTGGTAACGATCGTGAGAACCAAAAACATTTTTTTATGAAACGGGATCCCATTTTTTAAAATACAAATTTTTGGTTGGGTTTTTTGCTTGCTTTTTGGTTCGGGAAATGGCTTGGGGACCCGAACCTAAGCTTTGGACCTAGTTTAACCTGCAACTTCAAGGTCATGTTAACGTCATAGGAAAATAGTGACTTTGGACATATGTTTGAAGACCTATTTTGTAGAATTTTTTTATGAAATTAAAACCCATTATAGATGAAATAGTGTAGATTCCAAATATGTTTTTTTTTTATAATTTGATTAATTTTTCTATTTTTCAATTAATTTCTAATGAAACTAGTCCATAAACTTGAATTATCAGGGTTTTTTAGTATTTTATCTTTTGATCAACATATCATTTTGACAAACAGATTGCACGAGAACAAACTTCAGACAATTTTTTTCAATTTTTTTAAAAAAAGAAATTCAAAAAATGACAAGTTTAGGTCATCTTATGTATGTCGTACACAATGATTTTTCAAAACGACAAATATTCCTAATAAAAAATTAACAAAACAAAAAATCAATAAAAAATTACAAAAAAATATCGAAAACAAGCTTCAGTGAGTCACAAATCTTTTCCCAAAAGAATTTAGAAAAATACGATAATTTACGTCAAAATATGGATGTCGTACATGTGCATGGTATGATAAAAAAAATGACTTTAGTGGTTTTTAGAAACACATATTGAAACTCAATTTGTACAATTTGGGTATTGAAATAAATTACATATTTGGAAACTAGACTCTGAGTACTACATTTTATGATTCATGACTTTTTTGAAGATTTCATCTCTAAGCGCTTCAAATTTTAAGGTCAAATGTGTCAAATTTTGAAAATTAGGGAAAACACTTCCACTTTTTGGCCAAAAAGTGGACTCAATTTCTTGCCAGCACCCCAATGTTTCTGATTAATTGTCGTATTAAAATAAAATTATTATGTTAAAAGGTATTATGATAAGTAAAAATAATTGATGTTTTGATTAATTGATTTATTAAATAATTTATCAAGTAAAAGTATTTTGATAAAAGATATAAATATATTTGGGTATGTGCAGGATCATGATGGGACAAAAAGTGGTGATATGATGGGTATGTGTAGGGTATGTGGCTGATGACTTTTCTTTTACCAAAAATTGATGAAATGAAAAGGGTTTTTTAAGGAGATTCTCAGCTTTCCACCAATATAAATTATTATTTACTTTGAATTTAATAAATAATTATTATTCATCTTCTATTTGAATTTTGACTAAAGTCATGATTGATAGGCTGATTGAAAAACATCTATAACTTTCAAACAATATCACATTTTTTGAATCTGAAACATGCATCACATTCTATGCTTTGCATACTATAGGATTAAAAACAAAAAAATATATTTCATGAAGTTTTGACCAAGTTAAGGTGGTCGACATACAAGTTTTTTATATTTTTAAAAGTTGTAATAAAACTTCATAATTAATTATTTACTTGGAAAAAAATTACAAAAATATATGCATCACATTCGTATATGAGTCCTCTACTTATATCTAAAATCTTATAAAAATATATTATCATTTTATTGTGGTTAGGGTGGTCAGACATACACCTACTTCTTATTTTTTCCCTGAAATTTAAGTACTATTGCATTGAAATTTCAAATTTTCACCAAATAGATTTTTTATCTTTTTAAATAAACCTATTAGTTTAGAAACTACATTCATTTTTCTATAGATTCTATTCTTACATATTTTTGAAATAATATAGATAACTTATTCGAATTTTTACATCAAGTTGCCTAACTCTGATTTTTCTAAATTTTTTGCCAATTAAGGGCCTATTATTTCCATGATGATCCTGTACATACCCATTTATTAATAATTTTGGTGTGTAATTTAATATTAAAATAAATTAAAGTAAAATTAAATAAAATAGAATTATAATGGAGTATTTTAATAAATAAATTGTAAAAACAATATAAAGATGGAAAGATTTTCATGCAAGTGCATGCACAACTCTAAACTGATTTTGAAAGGAAACTGATTGTTTTATTGGAGATTTTTGAGTTTAAATAAATTAAAAAGGTGGTAAAATAATATAATATAAAATAAAATATTAAATTGTAAGGAGATAATGGGCAATCAGCTAAAACGATTAAAAAGATGGAAAAAGAATTCTCGGAGCACATGCATGACTTCGAGCTATTTGAGGAATAAAAACTTGTTATTTTGTGAAATTTTTATTTATTTTTGTGTTGTAAAAATAATAGCTCTCTAGGGTTAATAATGATCATTTTTGGGAGAGATTGGGATGATTATGGGGATTGATTTTTGTTTTTCTAAGGGAGAACTTGGTTTGCAAGAATACCTTGTTGAATAATTATTTTCGATTGATTGATTTTCAAAAATTGGATTGGGGGATTAGGGAAATTGGTGAGGAATTGATTAAGGTTTTGGAAGAAGAGGATTATGGCTGCTGTAGAAGTTTGACCTCGACACTAGATTCTTGTCTCAGCTAGCAGTTGAACCAGGTTGGGTCCATTCCTTATCCTTTGTTGTTTCTCTAATTAGAGCAATTGAACTCTCTCTTCATTTGTTGAAAAATGAATTCTTATCTATTTGTTGTAGATTAAAAATGATATTTCAATTTATTTTGATTCTATTTTGAAATAAATTAAAATTGGGGTTTGACTGTAAATATTGAAATCATTAAGACTTCATTCATCTTCCATTCACATTTGCTTGAAAGTTTTGTTTTAACTTTTCAAAAAATCTATTTTCTACATATCTTACGATTACTGCAATCTATGAGTTGACATCACTTTGTAGCATTCCGTCAAACAATTCACATGCCTTGTCCATGCTTTCACATTTTGCATTTGTGACTACCAGCGTAGTTGTGCATACCTTGTTCCAAGCTTCCATTATGGCACGAGCAGTGAGGTTGTTGGCAAAGGTGGCAAACTTATCTATAACCTACCAATTTCCTTCACTCAAATTTATTGTACTGTAGGCCTATTTTTATTTCAGACTATTTCATTTAAGCACCACCAATATTCTCCACAAGAACATTGTCGTTGTTTGAAGTGATGAAAATGGTTCACATCTCTCTACAAAAATTCTCTTGCAACAATCTTGGAGATGGATTTAGGTCCAACGTGATAATAAAAAAATACTCGGGCCATGTTTAATAAACCAAATGAAATTGCTAACCTTTCACTATGGCAGAAGATAAATGATTCTATTTTCTTCTCTCCCACAACATAAGTAAAAGTCTTAAATTTGAAAATACCCTATTACCTTTAGTTTCCAAACCAATTTCTCCAACTTCACATATGTCTCTCGTGTTTGTGAATGTGATTTATCTCCTTCACCAAAAAGTGTGCATCATTTTATGACGCTCAATCCAACTACATTAGGATAGTCGCTGCATTGAGATGGAGGGAATTTAATTTTACAACATTCATGGCCTTGTTTTCCTCCCAATTTTTCCATGGGGTTGCGATATTAAACTATTCCATTTTGGTGAATTTTGCTGGGTGATTTCATTTCCTATTTTGTACCCTTATTGGTCTAGATCTATTTATTCGATTATGATTGCCTATCCCTGTGTTATTGTTTTGGTTATCATATTTTATATCATACCTTGACCAAGCTTTGAATGTATAATTATCATACCTGGATGCATATTATATGTTTAGTCATATTTTATGATATTTGACGCCATACATCTTATTTTGAACCATTTCAAATTAAATTGATTGCCCAAGCTTTGGTTTTCAGCTTGAATACTACTTCTCACAAGGTTTCCATTTATATTGAGGTTAGAAGAAATGATTACCATTCAAAATGTTTACCTACATTTTGGGCATTCGATAGATTGTTTTATGTGCTATGTGAAGGGAAAATTCGTGTGTTAAATTCAGCTTTTGGTTATATATATAAATATGTATGTGAATGTTTGTATTTTTGTAAGAGAGGGGGATCGACCACTTTCAATGCCCCAGTTCACAGAGGACCAAGAGTAGAGGGCTACCCTAACTTACCTCAGCTTAACAAGATGTTGGGGAATGTGGGGCGAGAATGATGAGGTCTATAATTCCTTTCAATAATCCTACAAACCGGAAATGCAAGATAGGGATAGGTGAGCTAGTTTTTGGGTTCAACACTACGCCTCAAGAAGCTCTCTACCAGAGGACGTAAGCACAGTCCTGGGAAGCGTTGGTGTTCGTACGACTAGAAAAATTTGGAGATAAGGTGAAACCTAAGAAAACAAGCTAATGACCTAGCTAACTACCATTAAAGGGCCAAAATAATGTGATTAAGTAAACAAAGTACTCTCTAATGTGATAAAGTAAAAATGCAAGAGTTAAAGTGGCAAGAAGGATCTCACAAAGAAACTCATTCACCAGCTAGCTCCTCGAAAGCACGTTTTCCTGCACACAAGGAGAAAAATATTGGGTGGTTGTATAGGGGCTTGCCTTAGTTAAACCCCCGTTTAGGTGTTTCCACCTCCATGGACAACCAAGAAAGTGAGATAAAGAAAACAACGTAATAAAGAACACTAAAGAACTACAAAACTATAAATGTTCTTACTCTACCAAGTAATAGAGGGGAGGAATGGGAAGCTTACTACCTCCATCAAAAGCACTCAAGGCTAATGGGGGAGAGATTGAGAGTACTCGAGCCTTTGTTGCAATGGTGTGGTCCTAAACTTGCTCTACTGAAGTGGTGGAGTGAAGTTGTTGCTGCAATGAAGTGTAAGAGTGTTGCTAGAATGCTTGGAATGAATGTAAGAGTGAAGAAGCTAGTTTGAATGCTTGGAAGAAGTTGAACTGAAAGCTTAGAGGATGAAATGCTTGTTGAAGGAGTGAATTTGAAGAGGAGATTACAACGGGCATACTCAAGTTGGTCGGCTGAAGAGGGCATTACAACTTGACCACAAATGAGAAGTGTAATGCCTCTGTAGGTTTAGCCACAGAAATCTGCCAGGGACATAAGTGTGTCACATAGATGTCTACGCACCACGTGGGAATCCCTGAAAAAAATTCCCCCACTGACACTCAAAACAAGTGCCAAGTGGGATGCAAGCAGTGGGATTAGGTGTAATTAAGCCTTTGAACTTGGTTTTCTAAGGTGGAAAAAGGCAAGAAGGGGAATTTGCACAAGGGGTGCAAATTCACTCTTATACATTTTTCCCCCACTTTAGCGAGCACGAGTACTAATGAGTGCTTTAGTAAAGTAGATCAAGGAAGGAGTAAGGTTAGAAATGTATACCTGAATTGTTGATGAAGCAAACCACGATATGATGAACCTGGAGGTATAAGACAAGCGAAGGACTTCATAGCTTCTCAGAACTATGAAGCTAGAGAAAGAAAGCATCTTTTCGACCCATGGACCTACAAGGAGGCAACCCCCAAGATCTCTCACATGAAGGAAGCCCCATGAAGTAAGCACCTTATAGGCCCACAAACTTACAAGGAAGGTGTCCCCCAAGAACTCCCACATGGAGGATACCCAGGAGGCATCCCCCAAGATCTCTCACATGGAGGAAGTGAGGAAAGTTCCCTACAGACCCGCAGGCCTATAAGGAAGGTATTCTCCAAGATCTCTCACATGAAGAATACCCAAGGAAGCACCCTACAAACCCACAAACTTGTAGGGAAAGTAACCCCCAAGATCTCTCACATGGAGGAAACCCAAGAAAGCACCCCACAGGCTTGCAGACCTGTAGGGGAGCCACCCCGAAGATCTCCCGCATGGAGGAAGCTCAAAGGAAGTGCCCTACAGGCTCTCAGGCCTACAAGGAGGTATCCCCAAAGATCTCTCGCATGGAGGAAACCTAGGAAAGTGGACTTTGTAGAGTCAAGAAGTGGCTACGTAGGCAAGTAAGCAAATAGTCACTCAGACTGTTGATCAAGTTGGAAGACTTTCAAAGGGGTCCCTTGGGGACCCGTCGTGAAGAGGGGGTCCACTCAAGGGACACACAGTTTGAAAGTAGATGTTCTCTTTCTCGAATCGATCCATCATCAAGGAATCTTTTTGAAAGATGTTCACTTCATCAAGGAATTTGAAAGAATATGCCCCCACACGAGGGGAAGATCAATGTTGTTCCTACTTTGGAGGAATGTTTTTCAAGTCCTTTCTTTACAAACCCATGATGAAGGAAACATGTTCCATTAGGGTTCGAAGTTGAGAATGCGATTCTAAAGAAAGTTTTGTGAAGATTTTCAAGAAAAGATTTGCTGGCAACGAATGTATTTTCTAAAAATCAAAATGTTGAAGAAAGGCATTGTCACACATGAGCGGGACAACTCAAGCAAATAAGAGAGAAAGGTAAAGAGAGAGCAAGATAGAAGACAACACAAACAAAGGGCATAGGGGGGATCTACTTTAGCAAGGTCAGATCTGTCCATGCTCATAAAAAATAATAGGTAACCACGATGCAAGGCGAAAGTTCATCAATGCCCAACTAGATTAGGAAGAATGGATGGAAAATAAAGTAAAAAATAAAAAATTGGGTCAACATGGAAGGGAAGACTAAATGTCCCCAATGCTTTGCATTATCCCCAATTTGTCAAAAATCAAGCACAAACATGGAAGAATGATGATAGAAATAGAATAAGGTTTAAGACACAAAAACTACACCTATATCCAAGCACCAACAAGGCTGACAAAGGTCATCCAGACACACATTTTATGATAATGGGGGAACACATCAAAAAATACGCACACACACACACGAGATCAAGAAAAGGCCTCCTCCTAAAACTGATCAACCAAGAGGTCATCCACTTCCCACTCTAGGTCATCGTAGGTGGAAGGAGGATGAGCTTGTAGTGGTGGGATGTTAAGAGGAGGAGCATCCAACCCTCCCACAACAAAGGCTAAGGAAGAGGGACCACAAAGTCCTCTTCACCGAGCTCTTGTGGAGCTAGGGTTAGCAATTTCGTGAAGATTGCTGACAAGGCCAAAACTTCATCCACAGAGTTAAACATGCACCCCATAGGAGCATCATGTTTAACTTTAGTAGACGGGGTAGGTTGTGCTTGAAATTCACCACTAGACTTGCCGAATGACTCAGGAGCGGTGACAAACTCAGGGGAAGCCAAGACTAGTTTCATCACTATGACAAAATAAATCAGAACAGGACCACCTTGTGAGGAAGGTGGGATCCTCTTAGACCCTTCACTGCTAGAAGGACTACACTCCACCTTTTTCTTCATCGAAGGAGATGAACTCCCTATAGACGAGCCAAGGGGTGCAGAGGAAGAGGAGGAAAGAACCACAGTGGATACAACCAAAGTATTAACCATATCCATGGGCTTTGGAAAAGGTTGGATATTTGGAATAGATGTTAGCAAACATGGCTCCACCGAAGGAGTGATGAACACTTGTACCCCCTTGGGGTTAGGTGCATTCACACTCGCAGGGGAAGTTGGAAGCAACATAGGACCAGACTGAAGAGAGGCAGAAGGAAGGGAAGAGGATGACACTGTAGGAGACCCTAAATCAAGGGTGATGGTCTCTTCCTCCTTCCTTTATGAGGCCGCCTACTCAGCCAAGAGAGCATTTTTCCAGCGCTTGCGCTCACACACAAAGTGGTTTCTATGACTCTTTGAGTTAGAGGATGGAGGTTGCAAAGGCATAGGAGACTCCTTCTTAACCATGGGAATGTCCACTTTGGCTGTCTCTAGTAGAGGAATGGATTCCTAAATGGGAGTAGGAGGAATAGGTTGAGGAGCAATGGGGGGAGTCAACTTAGGAGCATTGGTAACAAGCCTCTTCCCATTCACTACTTTTGGAGTAGGAGAAGTAGGAGGCCGTGAAGGTTGAGACAAAGAGGAATCTCCATGGGAGATCTTCTTCCCATTATATTGAATGGGTCTAGGCTCCATCAGCAAAACATGAAGTTTGAATGCAGGACACTTAGGCTTTCACCAAGTGGGAACCATAGGATTCTCCCGCAAGCACAAAATATAATCTGACGATACCACAATAGAGCGAGAAGAAGCATTAGACTGATCAGTGGAAGAGGAAGAAGGAGGATCTCAAAACCGCTTCTCTTCTTCCTTCCTATGTTCCTTACTAGCATCACTGTAAGCTTTTAAACAAACCCTATGTGAAATAGCATAAGGCGAGGGAGGGTATCTCACTTTCAGCCTTAGATAAGTTCGGTACAGAAGGTTTGTCCTAGGCAGAAGAGGACCAGTGAGCGCAGGCCAAGAGTAGTCTAAGGAGTAGCTACCACGCGCAACCAGTGGTCTATAACTAGTGTCATGGATTACTTGTACGAAACCCCCATGGATAAATTTTAAACATTTATGCACAACCGAGGGTACCACATTCATTGCCACCAACCAAGGGATACCCAATTTCACCCTAAAGAGCTTAGACACATGGATAATTCCAAACATGAGTTTTGTAGATTTAGGTCCAACCAAGACCAACAGGACAATACTACCCAAAGGGGGCACAAAAATCATGTCATGCATGTAGATGGTACTCACAGGTGCATCATACCCATCTTTATGTAAGAAATTAATCATCATAATCTCCTCAATTATTATGTTTATGATGTTGGATCAACAAGAACACCTGCTATGATGTTTCCATTGATCTGCGTAAGGATATAGAGAGGGGATGTTTCTTTGTTAAAACCCATCGAAAAGTCTTGTGAAGTGAAGGTTATACTAGTACCATTGTCCACAGGTTGCACAGAGGGGATAGGTTGATGTAGGAAGGAGGCCATTATGCACACTAGACAATACTTTCATAGAGTCCCTAAAGGTAAAAGGATAAGGCAGTGACCCAATTAAGGTTTCATCATGCAACACCTTTGGAACCTTCCAACTACACCAACTAGGGGTCACAGGTTGGGTTGTAAGGTGACATCCTCACAATACACGTACCAACAACACTCCTAGAGTATGAGGAAAGGAACTGCCGACATTGCGAAAGGGAACCAAAATGGTTCATGTCGGGTTCACCAAAAATGTAAGAGAGGGGGACCGACCACGTTCAAGGCACCAGGTCATAGAGGGCTACCCTAACTTACCTTAGCTTAACAAGATGTTGGGGAATGTGGGATGAGAATGATGAGGACTATAATTCCCTTCAATCACCCTATAGACCCGAAATGCAAGACATGGCTTGGTGAGCTAGTTTTTGGGTTCAACTCTATGCCTTAGGAAGCTCTCTACCTAAGGATGGAAGCGTGGTCTTGGGATGATAGCATGGTGCACTGGCATCTCTCAAGTGCGCTAGCGTCCGTATGACCAGAAAACTTTGAAGAAAAGGTCAAACCTAAGAAAACAAGCTAATGACCCAACTAACTACCACTAAAGGGCCAAAATAATGTGATTAAGTAAACAATATACTCTCTAATGTGATAAAGTAAAAATGCAAGAATTAAGGTGGCAAGAAGGGTCTCACAAAGAAACACATTCGCCAGCTAGCTCCTCGAAAGAACATTCACCTACACACAAGAAGGAGAAAAATGTTGGGTGGTTGTATAGGGGCCTCCTGTAGTTAGACCCCTGTTTAGGTTTTTCAACCTCCACGAATAGCCAAGAAAGCGAGATAAATAAAACAACGTAATAAAGAACACTAAAGCACTACAAAATAGTAAATGTGTTTACCCTACCAAGTAATATAGGAGAGGAATGGGAAACTTACGACCTCTACCAAAAGCACTCAAGACTGATGGGGGAAAGATTGAGAGTAATCAAGCCTCTTCTACAATGGTGTGGTACCAAACTTGCTCTACTAAGGTGGTGGAGTGAAGTTGTTGCTGCAATGAGGTGCAAGAGTGCTGCTAGAATGAATGCAATAGTGAAGAAGTTGGTTTGAATGCTTGGAAGAAGTTGAATTGAATGCTTAGAGGATGAAATGCATGTTGAAGGAGTGAATTTGAAGAGGAGATGAAAAAAATGACCATATTCGGGTTAGTCTGCCAAAGAGGGTGTTACAACTTGACTACCAATGAGAAGTGTAATGCCTCAACAGGTTCCGCCGCATGAATCTACCAAGGATGTAAGCATGCCACGTGGATGTCTATGCACCATGCAAGCATTCCTGACAGAAATTCCCCCACCAAAACTAAAAATAGGTGCCAAATGGGATGCAAGCAGTGGTCTTAGGTGTAATTAAGCCTCCAAACTTAATTTTCTAAAGTGGAAAGAGGCAAAAAGGGGAATTTGCACAAGGGGTGAAAATTCATTCTTATACAATTTTAATATGTGAGAATATATATATATATATATATATATATATATAAATTGTCTTATTAAAAAAAGAAACATTGTATTTTAAACAACAGTATGAATGTAATATGTACATATATATATGTATATATTTGTACATATATGTATACTAAAATATGTATATGTATATATCCATAAATATATATATGTATGTATACATGTATGTGTATCATAGCTATAGAAAAGAAAAGTGAAATGGGATATTAACTAGGAAAAGATTGATTTATTTGTAATTGGAAGGTTATTATTGAATAAGGAGTTACATATGATAGTTACATGAAATATATATATATATATATATTCACATGATATTAATACTAATGTGAAGGTTTTCAATAGTTAAAATCGAATTAAGTAAATGGGTTTATATTTCAGTTGAGAAAATACAAGAATTAGGGTTGAAAACCATTGTAGTTTTCCTTAAATGTTTCATCTAGTAAATTCATTTGAGATCCTTGAATTGTTAAAATGATATGTATTAGTGTATGGGTTCTGAATGTCTTCCACAGATATGGTAAATTGATTGAATATTGAATGTCAATTTCATTTGTAATAATTAAAGTTGAATTCATGGTTGTAATGTTTATTTGTCGCTTACTTAGAATGAGGTGTTGAATTAGTGAAAATGGTAAGATTTTGATTATTGTGGCTGATTTTGATTTTGAGTTGATTTTGGTTATTGTTTTATGGGGGGAGCTTGTTGTGCTAAATGGTTATTGAGAGACTTCCAAAGGATTGGGGGATTAGCTCAAGTTTTGGTTTCATGATTATTTCATTTTGAAAATTGATTGATTTTATACTTGAAATGTGGACATGAGGGTCTTTAGCCTTGCACTGCTTACTCGTTATTATGGTTATGATTTATGAGTAAGAGGGTCCAAGCCTTGCTCTAGATATGTGTTCCTTGTGGTTTTGTTCAACGTGCAAGATGGATTTACCCTATTTGATGTATTGGGTCTTCTAGTTGCAAGTAGTGGGAGTGGCTCTCAATGGGGGTTGAAACCCAAAGTGGTGTCTAGGGTAACTCATTCGGAGTTTCCTTAATCAGTGATAATCTAAACTGAATTAGGGGGTCAAGTAGTTTTCACATAAACAAGATAATGGATTCCTCACCCATGCATGTAGTGCTCGTTTAGGCTAAGGATGGGGTGAGAAGGTATGGAATGGCAAGATCAACTGTCTTTTCCTCATGAAAGGTATGTTGATTGCACATGATTTTGTATGGGGTTCAGTGATTGGTAGAGGCTACCACAGTAACCTAGGATGGGGGTCAAGAGCCTAGGAAGGCTCGCCAGGGTAACCCATAGCAAGCTATGTGATAACACTCCTCCCTATTGCAATCTAGCATTCCTTAGTCTTGTGTTTCCCTTTGTTGTTTTTGTGCCTCTAGAAGCGATGTCTCTATTATGTGATGTTATGTTGTACATGGTATGTTGGAGTCTTGTTAGCCCTTTTGTGTTGTGTTTCTTTCTTCTTGACTATTTTTGTTGTGAAAATTTATTGTTATCTCCTAGCACGGGGGATGGACCTTAGGGTTTCACATGGTTGGGTGGATTGTGCTTTTTCCTCCATTGGGTTTCTCTTGCTGTTATTCATGAGTGTGGAGGATGTACCTTATGTAGCAGTGTGATATAAGAGGGATTCGCTGCACATGGGTCTCTCCTTTCTCGAGAGATCACTAGGGAATGAACTGCTCTTATACACCTCTAAGTAGTAAAATGATAAAGAACCAAAACCCAATTAGACTTCAAAGGAAATAGTGAGAGATCTTGAGAGAGCCCAATCAAAGGTTTCCTATTCTAGAAGAGAGAGCTCTCAGCCAGAAGACGTCAACATAGTTCTAGGATGCCAGCACAACGAACTATCATCTGGAAGACGCATTGGAATCCTGAGCAACAAAGAACTTAGGAACTCAACAGACAGAAAGAAATGCTACTTACAAACTCATGAGTGATCTATACGGGACTGTTAACTAACCAAAAAACCAAATATCAAAGTAAATACCATGATGCTTGGAGAAAGCTTACCCTTTTCTCGGACACTCGAGTCTTCACTCCAAGCTCCTTTTCATGACCTACACACAAGAGATCAAGGAGAAAGTTGTTGGGTGGCTATATAGCAGCCTACCTTAGTCAAACCTTGCTTTGGTTTTCCCACCTCCACGGATAGCCAAGTTGGAAAGGAATGCAAAAGGAGTAAACAAAGTGTGTGGTGAAAGCAATACTCGCTTAGGGGTAGAACCCACACCACGATAAGCGTGTGGTGAAAGCAATACCCACTCAGGGGTAGAACTCACACAACGATAAGCATGTGGTTAAAGCAATACCTACTCAGGAGTAGATAAATGCATGTAAAAGTAAAATGAGAAAGGAAGAGAGAGTGTTACCCATGAGCTAAGGCCCACACCAGAGCACACATATGCACCGTTGAGTGCCTACTTGAGATCTGTTGTTGTTGCTAGGGGAACCTCAATCCAGCATGGATTTTTCTGTGAATGCACTGTTATCAAAGGAGAAGAAGTCTCAAAGTTGTATCAAAATAGAATGATAGCTAGTGTGTTGTCTTCCAATATTCTAACCTTCAAATGAGAGGTGGAAAGATATTTTTATGTTTGCAAGGGTGGAAAAGAGCCATTACTTTCAAAATGTAATCGCCAGGACACGTGTCATAAGGGTTAACCTTCCAGATTTCATGTTTTGAACTCAGGAAACAGACAGGACACTAGTGTGCCGTGTAGACGTCTATGCGTCGTGCATTTGTCTAAGATCCATATTCTTAGAAAATGCGTCACCAAGCTTCTATTGCTCAGCCACTTTTCCTCATGGATTTAGAACCGTGAAATTCTGACCCATGGGATTTTTTCATTAATGTCTTAGGGTGTCATAAATGCTAGGAATAAATGCGAAAAATATAGAATTTCCCCTAGGTACAATTTTGCGATATTACATTTTTCCCCCACTTTAGTGGGCTTGATTTTTTTTAAAATCAGCCTCACTAAAGTTGAAAAAGAAAAAATTTCACTAAATTTTTTAATTTTACGGATTTGTGTGCCAACAACGAGAGACCATAGTGGCTACTACAGTCGAGCTAACCGGTACTAAAGATGCCCCCAACATTCGAGCTCGATAAAAAACATCTGAACGGTCATGAAATTGTTGAATGTTCCATCCCGCAAAACACAATGTTTAGGTTAGCCTCAAAAAAATCATAAGAAAGCTACCACAAAGAGAGGAATGATCAAGAAAAAAGCCATCGATTTAGAAGAAAAATATGATCAAGGGACGACCTTATGCCCCCTCCTAAGTTTGGCCCTGACTTAGTGGGGAAAATTCAAGAGAAATTGGGAAGCCACAAGTCCCAGGGAAAATGGGCGCTGGGGGGCCTATATATACCTAGATGGGTCCCTAGAAGGGTCATTTTCACTATTCACCATGAGCAAATTGTTGAGTTTTGTGAGAGAAAAGTCAACAAAATGCCTAATAGGAGAGAGTACGAGGAGATGAGGTTGGAGCAGCTGTGCTGGGACATCGCCGAGGGTCACGAGCTAGACCAAGTAGGTCACAAACTCTCATTTTTATTGATTTTTCATGTATTTTAAAGATTTTTCTACCGGCGAGGTGCGTAGGCATCCTTTTTGCATGCCTATGTCTTGAAACCGTGCCATCATTTATGATTAGCACTGTCATTTACCTTATGTCCTATCGTCTCTGAGATGCACTAACATCTCTGAGGCGACTACGACGGTCGAGAGACGTATGCGCGGTGCGCAGACATCTATGTGTCATGCATAAGTCTTAGTAATTTTTTCCAATTTTTGATGTAAAATGTCAATATTCTTATTCAAAATTTTCTTACTTTTGGTAAGAGTACCCAGAGATTCAGGAGCATCCTAGAGGGCAAGCATTCTAGTTGGTTTGCGAGTAGAGGGACTGCTTATCCGAGGACGAGGTCACACTCTTGGAGAGTGTCGATCTCTAGCATGTGTTCACCATTACAAAGATGAGATACCACAAGTGGATATTTATGGCCCTCATGGAGTGGTGGGATGCCACTACATCATCATTCTAGTTACCAGTTGGGGAGATGATCATTACTCTCCAGGATGTCTATCAGATCCTTGGACTACCCATCTGCAAACGGCGAGTGGCCTTGGATGACACATGATCAGGACAAGAACGAGTGGAGGGCATTCACTACTGCACAGGGAGGATGGATGGTAGTGATGGCATGGGCCACATCTACATGCACTGGTATGACCAGGCAAGGACCACAACGCTGTTGATTCACCAGGTTATGGTCATGACTATCACTTTCCAGATCACGATTGATGGGCGAGGCTCACAACTGCATGGGGGCCTTGTCCACACTATTAGAGAGATGGTGGAGCATAGGACCATCTTTTCCTGGGAGCGCAACATGCTTGCACACCTCTACCAGGAGCTAGGCTGGTACATGCACTATGAGTACCGTAGCCTTATGACATGCACACTTTTGTAGGTGTGGGCCTTTGCCCACATCATGTGCACTCAACCAGTCAATTTTCCTTAGTGATGACCATATCAAATCCCTATGGCCCACTGGTATGACATGACAGGCCAGTGGAGGTTCAGATATTTACAGTTTTGGCGGTTGCAGCTTGATACCCTCATAGCAAATAGGGTCCGATGGAGACCCTATCAATTTTTTAGGTGGGTGGATAACAACAAGCATTTGAGGAACCTGTACAGAGATCATTTTTTGATTGGGCATAGGGAGTTTTTCATCGTACCCTACTACTGGAGTTAGGTCATGCAGTAGCATGGTTGACCACAAACCATACCAGTAGATGTGCCCACATACACCAGGGCTCATAGGAGCACAACAAGGGTTGGGGACCACCCTCGCCCTACTATCATAGATATTGTCCCATCCAATGATGATGAGCCCAACCATGTTCTACCACCCATATCGGTGGTGGATAATGTCGATGTAGCAACAAATTTCACATGGTGGTGGGAGAGGCATCAACCTACTCCTGTGTTTGATGAGGGTGTTGGGGACCCTAGTCCATAGGGGGACTTACCAGCCCCACCACTGTAGGACAAGAGGAGAGGCTGACAACAAGCTAGGGAGAAGGAGGAGGAGGTGCCCCAAGAGGAGGAGGTGGCACCAGCGAGGCCAAGGTGACGGAGGAGATCAGATCCCCCACCGGCTACCCCTATCTTTTCAGCACCATCATCTTCCACTGTGGCTGTGTCACTCACAGTACTAGGGGTGGCCACTAAGGTCGGCGGCACAGGTCTGAGTACCGATCCTCACCCTGAACTGACATAGCAACTGGGGGATCTAGGTATACATGGTTCATTGTTTTATGTTTTGTACTTTCAGTTTTCTGATATATGTATCTTATATATTCCATGTGGTTTTGATGTATTTTCCTTTTTTTTGGTTGCAGAGGACACACAGGGATGGAATGGGCTCATAGCTTAGTGTATATCAGAGGTCGCCCCTCCTATACAAATTTGGGGATCAGTCCTTGAGGCATATCGGCTGATGTCCGCGGGGTGTCATGCCCCTAGGTTTGAGCTGGTTGTACATTTATGGACTACATATGAGGAGTGGGATGTAGAGATCGTCCAACTAACTGCAGAGCTGATGACCGTGTGAGGGCAATGTGACTAGTTGTCGAGGGAGTTGCGGATAGTGCTCGCCAAGCAAGACACTGTAGTGAGGAGGGATGATGCCACTGAGCAGGCACGTGACGCCCTTAAGAGCCATCTCAATAAACTCAGTGGGGTAGCTAGTGCTGTGAGCTCGATAAAGGTTCAGCGACTGCGGGACCAGTTGTGGCAGGCGGAGCTGGACATATCCTCCTTACAGGGGGAGATCAGGGAGATGTGGGCTGCTCTCTTTGCATCACACTTTCATCGTTCGTACTCCATGACCACCATTCAACCCCTTCCATAGCTTCCAGAGCATCCACTAGAGCTAGAGGGCTCTAGGAGCCACGCGCTGTAGTGATCCAGGGATCATCATGATTTTTTATGCATATCATTTTTGTAGCAAGATACATATATATTCATACATACTTGTAGATCTCTTTGTATAAACATATATTCATTATTCACTCATTTTTTATAATAGTGACCCAATACATGTACATGACATTAGATAGATACATTGTGTATATATATACATATATGGATACATCAATTCTGGTTTCATGGCATTGTTTATCTAGATGTATATGTTTTTTATTCATTTCTCACATGTTCTTGCTATGGATGTTATACTCTCATGTGGATGTATGCTTATATTAGATGCTAATATGATTTAATTAAACACACATGGTTGTATGTTAATTAAATACAATGATGATCTAATGGACACACACACACACATGCACGTGGTTATTCATAACACAAATTATCATAATGTGTTAATGAACAATGTCAACATATGTAGTACCGCTACTCTTTGTCACAAAGAGAGCACCACATAGGTGACACATAAGACACTACACATAGTAATGATATAAATGCATAGCATTAACAGTCTCCTTTAAAGGTATTCATTCCATAGATTATAGTCCATAGGTGCCTGAGCCATATATAAAAATCACAATGTAAGGGCCTAACCACTTAAGGCTGAATTTTCCTCTTTGGTCGGGCGGGGCATTTACATTTCTCTTATTTTCATAAAGAACAAAATCTCCTATTTTGAAGGTTCTAGGGAGTACACTTTGATTGTAATATCTAGATAACCACCGGTGATAAGCTTTAAGATGTTTGAGGGCTTGTAAATGGCGCTCATCGAGCATCTCTAGCTAATGCAAATGGTTAACTCGATAGGTTTCATTATCGATTAGCCCTTTGAGGGAAACTCGTAGAGACAGAATTTCCAACTCCAAGGGCATGATGGCTTCAACACCATACACGAGGTTATAGGGCGTAGTTCTCGTAACCGTATGAACACTCATGTAATAGGACCATAAAGCGTATGTCAGTTGAACATGCCAGTCTTTACCATGTTAATTTTCTTATGAAGAATAAGCTCAAGAGTTTTATTCGACATTTCCGCTTGACCGTTAGATTGAGGATAGTAGGGTGGGGAGAACCTATGCTGGATGTGAAATTTCTCGAGGAACTACTTCACTTCTTTGTTCTTAAATGGTGTGCCATTGTAATCCATAGCTGTAATGATAAAGGCATGTCCTTTGGAAGAGGGGGGTGATATCTTTCCAATAATACCCAACCCCCATTTAGCGAATGGCCAAGGGGAAGTTTGGTTTTGTAACTCTTGGGAAAGCGGATGAATGAGTTGACTATGTTGCTGACATTGAGGGCACTTCTTGACAAAGCCAAAGGAATCTTGTTCCATTGTTTTCCAATAGTATCCCATGTGTATCAATCTTTGTTCCAAGGATTTACCACCGAAATGTCCACCCCAAGAGCCTACGTGGGCTTCTTTAAGGGAAAGGGGTATTTCCATTTTAGTAAGACATCTAAGAAGCAGGCCATTATAGGCCTTCCTATAAAGGATGTCAGATAGGATGACATAGCGAACCGAAAGCTTCCTCACATGAATGCGATCATTTTTCATCGCATCATCAAGGAAATTTCCAGTCTTCAGATAGTTATAGATATCAAAAAACCATTCCCCAGAGTCTACATGGGAACACATAGGGGACTCAGCCTCAGATTCTTTTGTATCTTCTTCTAAAGGTACCAAGGAAGTGGCGCTTACCATGGCATCAACATGTTTTTTTTTCTCTCCTAGGGACATTGTCTATTGTGAAAGAAGAAAATCATTTGATAAAAGATAAAGCAAGGTCTTGATATAGGGGAAACTTACTTTTCTTGGCTTGATAGGTTCCCATTATTTGGTTTACTATAAGTTTGGAGTCACCTAGGATACAGAGGTGTCTGATCTTTAGTGCTATCATGACACATAAGCTAGCTATAAGGGATTCATACTCAGTGATGTTATTGGTACAAGGAAAATCTAATCAAAGCGATAAGGGAACTGGTTTTCCTTCAAGGGATATTAGGACTACGTCCTCTCTAGAACTAGTTTGACACCTTGAACCATCAAAATACATTTTCCATTCAGGTCATGATCGATTGCAAAAATGTTTTCATCGGGAAACAAATCTAAGCCAGGAAAGGAGAGAGATGAGGGAGTGTCTGCCAGCTAATCCACAACCACTTGACCCTTTATTGATTTATGAGTAACAAACTTTATGTCGAACTCAGAAAGAAACATAACCCATTTCGCTAACCTTCCCACCAGATCAGTACTGGAAAACATATGTCTTAAAAGATATGTTTTTACTATGATGTGTGTTTCAACATGGAGAAGATAATGCCTCAACTTCTAGTAGCGAAGAAAAGATCAAGGAACTGCCTTTCCATGGAGGAATAATGGGTTTCGTAGTCAACCAGGATGTGACTAATGTAGTAGATTTCTCTTTCCCTTCTAGTGTCATCATATTGAGCTAAAAGAGCTGCCAAACCATATGGTGACGCAACTAGATAAAGTAGAAAGGGTCTATCTTGCATAGCCAACATCAATACGGGGGGGTTGGCCAAATAGGCTTTGATTAATTGAAAGGATTTTTGACATTCCTCATCCCACATGAAGCAAACATCCTTTTTTAGTAGACGAGTGGAAGGAAGGGTGTGATCAACCAATTGAGATATGAATCTATGAATTGCCTGAATCTTTCCCTGTAAACTTTGCAACTCAATGATATTCTTCGATGGAGGCATGTTAACAATAGCATCAATTTTTTTAGTGTCAACTTCAATCCCACGATGAGAGACTATGAATCCCAGAAGCTTACCGGCGTCAACACCAAAGATGCAGTTAAGGGGATTTAGTCTCATTTTATAGAGCCGAAGTATTTCAAAAATAAGACAGAGATTCTTAGGATGATCCTGATGGGTTACCAATTTCTCCAATATGTCATTGACGTAATCTTCTAGGATCTTGTGAATAAAGTCATGAAATGTTAGGATCATCGCCCACTGGTAAGTAGCTCTTGCATTTTTAACCCAAAGGGCATGAACACGTAGCAAAAATGACCCCACGGGGTAGTTAAGGTTGTCTTGTACTGATCATCTGGGTTAATAGGGATCTGATTATAACCCAAGAAGCCATCCATGAAAGAAAGCAATGTATGGCCTACAGTCTAGTCCACAATCATATCTATATTAGGTAGCAGAAAATCATCCTTAAGGGAAGCCTTGTTAAGATCTTGGAAGTTAATACATATGCAAATATGACCATCAGGCTTACTAATGGCGACTATATTCAAAATCCAAGGGGAATAATTGATAGGATTGATAAAGCTTCCTTTCAGTAGTTTCTCTATCTCAGTCTTAACCATTAATGCCACTCTAGGATTGATCTTTCAGATTTTTTGCTTAACCAGCTTGGCATCGTGACATAGGATGATATTATGAACCACTATAGATTCATCAATACCAGGCATATCCTCATATGTCCAAGTGAATATGTCAAGATGAGAACGTAAGATATCAAAGTGTTCGACTGCTTCTTCCAAAGAGAGACACTTCCCGATTTTGATCACCTTTTCAGGAGATGCGGGATCCATGGAGATCTCGATAGTATACCCTTTTAAGAGGGAATTACAGTCCTCATGATGAGGCATTGCAATGTCATCACTGGTGTTAGATAGAGGGTCCTCCTCATCCATATTCAAGATAGATTCCCTAAAATATGCTTGGTTATGCAAATGATACGAGAAACGTCTTTTGTGGTGATAAGGAGGTAATGGGGAGTAGGCACCTAGAAACTTCTCTAACGCTTCATTTGAGGAGAAGAAATAGAGGGATTTTTTCAGCTTGCTCCTTTTCCTCTATTAACTCAGGGTGAACAAGGTTTAATGGTTCGACTAAAATCATATTAACACTCCACCAAGGCTTTTTCTTAGACTGTTCAACTGAACATCCTGGTCCTAAATAACATCATCATGGCTTAAGATGGATAGGGACTTGAATCCGTTGTTCGATAAGTTCTAGGCCTTTTTTCCTATAGACATATCGAGAAGCGAGCTCATATCTAAACTCATAGCGAGTTAGTAAAACTTCAAGGGGCAGTGGATCGACATAGAGCACTTAATTCCACCAACGAATGTCAAACATCTCTATAGGGGTACTTTCACCTCCCTTGTTGGGTTCACAAATGTTAATTTATTTTGTAGGAGGTGGATTGTTCTCCTTAGTACAAGAAGGAGCAATCTCCTGAACAAGGTCACGCTTCTTTTCCTCCACAGGAGTATTATCTGCCTTTGTGTTAGGGGCATGTGGAAGGTCCATGCAAGAGGGGTCTACCTTATACTCCATAATAAATAATTAAATTTTTTTTAAGGAACCCCAATTGTCTCCAAGGAAAGCATTTGTTTAAGAAGGTGATGTGGCAAAGCCAAGATCTTCTGCTTTAGGCAGTTTTTTAGTTTCTACGCTCGCCCAAGGAACAACTTCCATAGAGGGTATCGATGAAGAGCATTCCATAGCATCAATATTTAAGGAAGGAATAAAATTCTTTAGGGTAGATATAGTTGAAGCATGACCGGTGGTGGCCAATTCACAGATGTGAATGCCCTCTAGATCCGATTTGACTATGACTACCCGATTGTTTGTGACAAACTTCATGGAATGGTGTAAAGTAGAGGTTATCACTCCCATAGCATGGATCCAAGGTCTCCCTAAGAGGAGGTTGTAAGGTAAGGGGGAAAGCATCACATAAACCAACGTGGGTAAGGTAACGGGGCCTAGCTACAAAGGTAGTATTATCGTACCTAGAGCTTGGCGGCCAACGTTATCGAATCCACAAATGTACAAGAAGGAAGCTTCTAAGGAAGATGAATCAAATTTAATTTTAGGTAGTAGGTCCATACCGAAAATGTTGAGAGCTGAACCGGTATCAATGAGGGTATGCCTAATATCGATGTTGTTAACATTAACTATGATCATTAAAGGCTTTGCTTGTTTTTGCATGTCCGGAGGCAGGAGTTCTTGTGGGTGGAATGTAATATTCAATGAATCCACACGAATATGAGCCAAAAATGCATTAACATTCGTAGGCCTAGTGGAGGCAGGCAAGAGAATCTTTTGTAAAGCTTCCTGAAGCATCTCTTGATAAACCAGAGTGATCTGAAGCAAGTCCCAAAGTGAGATCTTATCCAGAGTAACACAAAGCTGCTCGAGATCATAATCACCTGGTGCTTTGATCATAGGCTTAGGTGTTGTAGGAAGGTTTGGTTGAGAAGGTGGAAAAGAAGCAAGTTACGAGGTAGGAATAGGGGGTTTTTGATCCAAGTTTTGTTTATTACTCCTTGTAGGATATGTGTGTCCAACAACATTATAAGATGTAGAGTCCATAGCTTTCACGAACCTTGAATACAAGTCTGATGAATCACAAACACATGAAATTCCATATACGGAAGGGTAGGTTGGGGTTACATAGATGATGGGTTTCTTAGGGCTCAAAGGAGCCACTGAGACTACCACCACATTTACCAATCCCTTAGCACGTCGAGAGGAGACTTGTTCAAGTGATTTGCGGATAGGGGAGAGTGCTTCTAAGAAATCATCTAGAGCATCCTCCAGCATATCAAAATCTTACTTAGAAAATTCATTATCATAAACGTGCAACATCGCAAATAAAGTTCTGATGTTCACATCGGGTTCACCAAAATGTGATATAAGAGGATTCGCTACACATGTGTATCTCCTTTCTCGAGAGATCAATAGGGAATGAACTGCTCTTATACACCTGAGAGTAGTAAAATGATAAAGAGCCAAAACCCAGTTACACTTCAAAGGAAATAATCAGAGATCCTGAGAGAGCCGGATCAAAGGTTTCTTGTCCCAAAAGAGAGAGCTCTCGGCTAGAAGATGTTAGTACAGTTCTAGGATGCCAACGTGGCGTGCTGGAGTCCTGAGCATTAGAGAACTCAAGAACTCAATGGACAAAAAGAAATCCTACTTAAAAACTTAGGAGTGATCTATATAGGACTATTAACTAACTAGAAAACCAAATATCTAAGGAAACACCACGATGCTTGGAGCAAGCTTACCCTTTTCTCAGATACTCGAATCTTCACTCCAAGCTCCTTTTCATGACCTACACACAAAAGATCAAGGAGAAAGTTGTTGGGTGGTTGTATAGGGACCTGCCTTAGTCAGACTCCACTTTGGTGTTCCCACCTCCACGGACAACCAAGTTGGAAAGGAATGCAAAAGGAGTAAACAAAGCATGTGGTGAAAGTAATACTTGCTCAGGGGTAGAACCCGCACCATGATAAGCATGCGGTGAAAGAAATACTTGCCCAGGGGTAGAACCCACACCACGATAAGCATGTGGTGAAAGAAATACCCACTCCGGATTAGAACTTTCACCACGAAAGAGTAGATAAATGCATGTAAAAGGAAAATGAGAAAGGAAGAGAGAGTGTTACCCATGGGCTAAGGCCCACTTCGGAGCACACACATGCACCACTAAGTGCCTACCTAAGAGTTGTTGCTATTGCTGGGGGGACCTCAGTCCGGCATGGCCTCTCCTGTGAATGCATTGCTATCAAAGGAGAATAAGTCTCAAAGTTGTAGCAAAACAAAATGAGAACTAGTGTGTTGTCTTCCAATCTTCTAACCTTCAAATGAGAGGTAAAAAGATATTTTTATGTTTGCAAGGGCGGAAAAGAGTTGTTACTTTCAGAATGTAACCACCAGGATACGTGTCACAAGGATTAACCTTCCAGAATCCACATTTTGAACTTAGGAAACAGACAAGATGCTAGTGCACCGCGCAGACGTCTGTATGTCGTGCATTCATCCAATACCTATATTCTCAGAAAACATGTTGCCAGACTTCTTTTTCTTAGCCACTTGTCCTCATGGAGTCAGAACCATGAAATCTTGACCCATGGGATTTTGTGATTAATGTCTTAGGGTGTCATAAATGTTAGGCATAAATGCGAAAATATGTAATTGCCCCTAGGTGCAATTCTTTGATATTACAAGCAGATTCCAGATCTTGTACCAATTCAAAGAGACAATTGCTTATGTTATGCATTGAACTTGTATCTTATTTGTATCATGTAATGTAATCTTGATATATTTTTCCTATTGTGTCAGGGAAGCATTGATGTAAGATGTAATAGTTATGTTGTACCCTCATGTAAGGGAATTTGTATATGTACTTATTAGATTCTTTATATACGATCCTTGATGATTATTTATCCGATGTTATGTTCGTAATGCATTCATTGAACCTTAGAGGACATAGCTTAGCTTATATGTTATGATAGATAAGATTTACATTTCTTGTTATTTCATTTTTAAAAAATTGTGTCATTATTGTAGTTAGATGTGTTGTCTTCTAAGGTTCTATGGCAGGGCGTTACATGGATTAATCCTTTTAACAAGATTGTATGGCACTAAATTTATCTAAAGAGTATTTAAATTGTTGTATAAAAATTACCTCTTCAAAATAGTATTCCTAAAAATATATTAGGGTTATGAATATTAATATATGAATAATAATATAATAAAATTTGTTTTTATTTATTTATTTATTGTAATAGATTTAGAAACAATACATGTATTAGTTGAAAGATTATTATTGAAAGATTATTATTATATTGAGAGATAACATAGGATGATAGTAAGGAGTGGATTCTAATGACATGATCAAGTTTACTAAAGTTAGAATTAACATTTAATTTAAAATACAAAAACATCAAAGTTTAAAATCAATTATAAAATAAATACATGTAGTAAATGAAATAGTATGCCAAAAATGCCACTTTTTTAAATATACGGTACATAAATAACACTTAAATAAATAAAAATACTTCCATCATCTTTATTATAGAATAAAATTTAATGAAACAACTACTTTTAAATAAAAAATAGTGTAACCATAATAAAATAAAATAATTATGTATTTAAATAAATAAAATGGTAAAAAGAAATATTGAAACAAATTATTTCCATTTAATTTTTAAAATGTAGATAAAATAAAATAAGTCTTAAGTAAAACTTAAAATTTGTGTTGATGTGTGTAGTAGTTTAAATTTAATTTTTTATTTATTTATGTATTATGTGTACTTGACATATATTTGTCTGTAGTAAGTTACAAAATAATTAAACAAAATAGCTCTTAATATATAAAATAAATTTATGTTCTTTTAATCTATCTATTTACTTATTTACATATTTAGGTATAATAATAGTAGTCTAAATATATATTAAAATTTAATATTCATATAGAAAATAAAATGGATCTTCAAGAGTAAGTTTTCGATACAAATAAATGGATCTATTTGAGCCCTTGTTCATTAAATATCAAATAATTGATAAATATTTTTTATAGAGGATCAATAAAACTACAACACTAGCTAATGATAAACCTAAAGAAAATAAGAGATTCAACTAAAACCCTACAATAGTATGAAGGATGAGGAAAAAAAGGTTGCCTTCATTAAAAAGAGATACATTATTTTTCCAAGAGACTCAAATGTAAGAGAAAAACTAAAACCAAAGGAATTTGAACCAACATATAGCATTATAAATGATTAAAAAAAGCAATAAAATAGAGTAATCCACCACCACCAAATCCTCTATAGCCATCCATAGATGATTCAAAAATCCCTAGCAGCATTCTCTAACCTTGAGCTACAATAACCACCTTGTTGTGTGGTCTCACAACACACCCTATTACACTTTTAAAAAAGTATGGGAACCCATGCTAAGCATAATATATCTCGTGTCATTCTAAGTTAACATAAGGTGAGAAAAGTCCCAAAGGTATGCTAAATTCATTAATGGAGGTACTTGAAGTAGTTCAGATTGAAAACTATATTTTTTGAGAAACAAGGTCTTATGGAATTGGATGTTGCATCTTCAGGTTCTACATCAAGTAACACATCCTATACTAAAACCATCATGTCACCTGCAAGTGTCTTGGAAAAAATTGTGAGTATTGATGGGGCTTGGTGTTATCGTATATTTTTATCATCTTAAAGAAGACCTAAAAATGAGTTAAATTAGAAATAGTGCAAATCAAAGATTTTGAGGCTTTCAGACCTAGTACCAGATATACATTTACCATTCCAATTGTTGATTTGGTAAAGAAAGGTTGACTCATGAAAGAAACCTTAATCAGGGAATAAATGATTATTAACAATTATTAATGTTTTGGTAACTTTAGTAAGTGAAAATTATAAAGTGGTGGTTATTGGATAAATGTTTCATTATGGAATCAATAATTGGATATTAGAGGAGTTTTGTAACTATGAAAATTCTTGAAGTTTTGTAGCAATCAAAAGTTCTAAAAAGTTTGGTAAGTGAATTTAAGTAAAATTCAAGAATTGCTTTAGAATTAATTAATGGGAATAATAAATTCAAGGGAAAATATTTCATAATTAGTGATGTTTTGGATGGATTGGTAAGAATGAAGTATCATGAACAAGGTGTATTTTTTCACATGACCTAATGTTTTATGCAGACTTCAAAAATATTTTGGGAAAGTGGTAAAGATGTTGATGGTAAAGCCATGTAAAGAATAGAGATTCAGATTCAAGTCCAGTAGCAGGAATTTTTCCTAATATAGGAATTGATCTATCTAAATATGGGAATTTTGAAGATTGGTAGCAACAAATTGGATTAAGAGTTTTGAAGTGTTGAAGGAATTAGAGCAAAGACTAAAGAGGAAGGATCAATTCTTCCAAAGTTCTTGATTGACATCCCATGTGTGAGATATTTTTGTGCCATGTGTATTTTGATGATTATCTTGTTTCTCTCTAGCCATGTGCTATTTCATAATGAACTCTTATCTTGTATTCTATAAAGGAAATGAGTTGTTTAGTTTTAGTATCATAAATTATTGATAAGATAGAGCTTATATTGGAACTATATCAATTTAGATTATATTTCATGTTTTTTGTTCAATTTCAATAAAGACTTACAATACATATTATAAGGGTTGGTAATACTAAAGTAATTGAAGGTCATTTCCGATTGTATATTTTGTGTGACTATAAATTGTTCATCTTAATGAAATAATAATTTTTTTATGCCATATTTGAGTGCATTTTGAAGCCATATCATTGGTTAATGATTCTATTCCTTAAACTCTTACACTATTAAAATCTATATTTGAACCTCAATATAGATTGACAATGTTTAATAACACTTTTAGGGAATGTGCTAAATTGTGATGGTTTTGTTCTCCCCAATTAGAAACTTAATCAAACCAATTCTATGACATAGGAATAATGGTAAAAGACATGATAATATATGTAATGATAAAATGTTATTACATTCTGGTAGTGCTACTGAAAATTTTAAAAAATTCTAGCAAAACTTTGCTTGTTGAGGTTTTTTGGCTTCTGCATCCATAAGTGGGGTTTAGGGTCTTGGTTCAAAAACCCTCACTTCATAGTAATCAATCCTTAGTCTCCATCCCTATAATTTTGTGTTGATCTACTGCATCTAGTTATCAATCATTTAAGTCATGAGTTGAGCCATTAAAATCATTCTTTGTACCGACCTCGAGTCTTAAGTTAGTCAATCATCATGTATTGTTAATTGTTTAAATGTTCCCTATAGTCAAGCCATAATATTTTTCAAATGACCTAAATTTAATTCATCTTCCTAATGGTCAAATTATCGTCGGCCTAGTCATAGCCCTATTTAGACTAATTTTATCATGTGTACAGGTTGGGAGATCTTTCGGTCATGGGAATTGATTTGGGCCATTCCTCGCTAGCTCGCAAGTTTCAAAGGGTAGCTCATTAAGTGTTGTGTGGTCTACGAGGTGTTGACATGTGTACAACCATGAGTGTGGGGCCTGGTCTCCACTTCATCCATTTGACATCCTTAGTACTCTACTCAATGGTTATGATGTGATGGTAGGGTCAATCATTGTTGTTCCTCGCCATCTTGCAGGATTAAGTTGTAGGTTGGTTAAAAGCTATGAGGTCCACGAGATGTTGCCACATGTTTTCTTTGGTTGTTGTAAAACAAGGAAAGGTGGAGCCCATAGACAAATGAATGAGTACCCAGTTGGTGAAGTTACATTGGCTAGTGCAATGATGTGTGATAACAATTAGAATTCAAACTTAATTGACTCAATGTAAGTAATCCAAAAGTCCATCTCGATGGGAGACCAATGGTGAATATTTAAAATTGAGAAGTATGACTATTGCAACCATTCTTGCTTTGTGCGAGTGAGCAATACCTTAATTTTTCCCAAATTGGATGTAGATGATCTGGTCTCACATAATTGAGAGTTGAAAACATGCTTAGAGTGTATGGGAAATTGAGAAAGGCTATTTTTAGATTTTGGCATGGTCATCATTAGGGTTTCTTGTGGGTAAGAGCCGTAAGTAAAATAAACATATTTTTTTTATGTTTTATTCAGATTCACTATACTAGAGTTGGTTTTCACTACATTTCTTGACAAAAGAGCTTCCATTCTTTTTTTTAATTGCTTTATCAAGGGTTATTTTTTCTTTAAAAGGTCATAACCTTTCTAGACCTTTTAGAATTTACGTTTGAGTCGAACCCTAGGTCTGAATTACGAATCTAGTTATCAAAACCTTTTGTGTTGAAAACCCTAACTCGGCCCAAGCTTTCCCCACAGTCAATGGCACCCAAAGCACAAACTGTCACCTCTGAGACTCAATCCAGACTACTATCCCAAGATATAAAGGATCTATTAAAACCCTCCACAAATAAAAAGGTCAAGGGAAAAATGTTGTTTCATGCCTTAATAGTTAGAGAGGGGGTACTTGACAGGAAATTTTTATCAAAGATGTTGAAGTACCTTATACTAGGTGGTAGTTATTTTAGTATTGGTTTGGGAATAGAAATCTTGGGATTCCTCTTTGCAACCGTTGGAGACCAGACATGGGAAAACTAGTGGTTCCCAATGTGTATATGGATGTTGACTTGTTGAAGGACATTGCTTCAAGGTATGACTCGGTTTCAAGGGTAATCAAAATTTGATGGGAAGGATATGTTGAGGATAACCAAAGAGCAAATTACAGGAATTTTCCAGTTGCAGGAATGGAATATTGATACGGTGCCTCTTAATATGGATGTCATTAGAAAGGATTATGAGAACACCAAAGTGTTGATTAGGACGAGAATGTTACCTACACATAATGCTAGCACTGGCATTTGGAAAAATAGAAAGCAAATTAGGATTGCTAAAGATCAGTTAGAACCTTTCCCGATGAGGTATTCTTCAAGTTATTTCAAGAATACTATATACTCCTACCAAATTATCAGTTTCTCTCCACCTAACACATTGTGAAAGGAGTATAGTTGCTTGGCAACACATATACAACATCCAACCTTCAACATTGTCTATGACTACATCACATATTTGGTAGAGAATATCCATAAAGGCCTAGTTGAGTTGAAAGGAGGAAATAATTGGGTGAAATTTTGGTGGTATTCCCTATTGATGCATATTTTTTTTATTTAAAGGGGAAAATAATTTTGAGAGAGATATTACATCGAGAAAGGAGGATGGTATTGGCTTGCCTATCCAATATTGGACTCAAATTCTTGATAAGAATGACCAAAAATATAAGTATGTGGTGTTCCAAGATGCTTTCCCATCAAAATTGAGAAGATATATGGTCTATGACCCACCAAAGATTCCCAATGAAATACATGAGTTCTTGAGGTCTAAGGAAAATATAATTGATTTGAATTTGGGCCATAATTGGGGAGATTTAATCTCATACCCAAATACAAAAATATTCAAAGTTTATGGCACTAACATAGACCCATTTTTCTTGTTAAGAGATGTGCCATTGAGGATTGGGTTTCTTGACATCATAAGGAAATTGGGTGCCTCCCAACTGGCACACCTACCTGATACAACAAACAAGGGTCCATTTTTCCCAGAATGGATTGTGTTTGCTGACTTTGTTATAGTAAAGGGAGCATGGAAGGATTTGTTGCATTTTCTAGAACCATACAAGTTAGATTGTGTGCACCCAAGGAATCATGATCCATAAGGTTTTATTAATACATTAAAGATAGAGAAAAGGCTTGGTAATTTTGTGCATAATTTCTACTACCTAGAGGATGTAATCAGGAACATTTTTGACTTCCCAGAACAAGATGAGAGGAATTATAAATATATTTCTTTCAATAAGATGATGGAAAGGGCTCAAAGGAGAGATCCTAAGTATGACCCTATGCCCAATATATAGAGTACATTTGATAGGATTACACATGTTTTGAATAATTTTGAGGATATAGTGGGTATAATGAGAAGAGAACAAGTGGTCGCACATAAAGGAAAAGTAGTGGCAATTGAAGAAGACACTACTGTCATACTGGAAGAGAGGCCTACTTATCAACCACACAAGAAAATAAGAATTTACTCTAGAAAGGAGAAGGCAACAGATAAGGAGCAAACATTGCCATCCCCTACCATTGCTGAGGAAATAAGGGAAATTTCTCCTAAGAGATTAGTACCATCACCTCCAAAACGCATCCCTCCTATTGTGATTGATGTTGAATCACCTCCAGGAAGTCCTAATCCATTGGAGTAGCCACCCCTTAAAAGGAAAAATACTAAGGTAAGAAGAGTAGTGGATTATTTTGATATTGAGGATGATGATATCCTTGTTAGTTTTGAGGAGATAGAGCAGGGAATTCCCTCTCCCATAGGGGAAAATGCTTCAATCTCAAGGGAGGATAGCCTTATATTGGGAATGGCTAACCTTAGAGGTCTAAATAGTGTAGATGATTTGAGGATTGAGGCTTGTAAATAATTTATGGAGGGTGAATCCTTTGTTGAAACAAGTGCATTCAAATATTTTGTATGGAGAGCTAAAGCTCTAGAATATGTAGAGAAGGTTGCTACTGAAAGAAGCTTACATCCAAAAATCCTTGAAGCTATGATCTAGGAAAATGTAAGGAAGGCTATGAGGGCTGAATTCTAGAATATGACTGCTAAAGAGGGCAGAGAGCTTGTGAAAAAAGAGTGGTGTATTGTTCTTACCTAAATGGTACATTGCTAATGTTGTAGTGCTTGATACTATAAGGAGGTCTGAAAGGCCCTTGCTGCAAACTGAAGAAGAAGTAGAGATGGAACTTTTAGGATCAACATTTAGTGAAGAATGGGGTGGATTATCAATATAGTCATTATCTTTGGGATCCAGGAAGCCGATAGTGGTTGAACCATCAGATTTTAGTCAGAAATTGATGATAAAGAGAGTCATTGACACCCCAACATTAGAGGCAGCTGATATGGTTGTGAATGTTGCAAAGTTTACTAAGGCGATAGTGGAGAACCTCACTCTTGAAAGATATGATTATAGGAACAAATAAAATACTCTTATAGGTGAATATGATAAAAATCAACAAAAGGTGACCATTTTAGAAATTGAAGTGGCATTGTATAAACAATAGTTAGAAGTATTAAGAATTCAAGGAAAAACTAGTTCAAGTCATGCACCACTAACTTCTCCAGCTACACATTCTCATTCTCCCTCACCAGATCAACATTTGGAAATAGTTCCATATAATTTGGGGTAGGAGCCACTCACAATTGAGAGGCCAAGCACATCAGGTACTATCCCATCAGATGATCCTACAAGGGCACAACTCCTCACACAAACTGAAGTGTATAAGAAATTGCTTGAGCAGACACAAGACATAATGTATGAGAATAATTCAAGGATTGTTCATACTATCTTGAAGCACCTGAATAGAAATATTTAGAGTAAATTAAATAGTGTTCATGCAAATTACTCATTGATGTTGTGAGCAATAAGGTTATCTCAGATGGATAAAGAGTTGGCCACCCCACTCCTTGATAAATGGATTCCTAGAACTAAGAAGTTGAAACTCATGGTAGTTTGGGTCAATCAATAGAAAGATAGATACCCAAAGGTTAGCCCAACTTATAGATTTGTCAGCGAAATAAATGAGCAAGGGTTTCAAGGGTATACTGCTCCAATTGAACAAAGAATAAGGGAATTGAAAACTAATTATGACCAGGCAGATTTGTCATTATTGCCAGACATTCAACACACTTATGATGAAGTGAAATCCTTGCAAATGTGGAAGAACTAGATGGACAACACCATTGCCTCTCAAGAAAAGCTTATTAGTGAAAAAGCTTGATATTAATATTTTGAACAACACTTTGGAGAAATTGTCTTTTATAATCAATTTTTTGGAGGATTTTTATAAGGAATCTAATTCAGTGATGACAAAATATTCTCCATACAGGAAGAAGTATGAAATAATTGATTTCAATTGGCCATCTGATGTTGAATATGAAAAATGGAAGAGAATATTTATATATCAATTGGGTTTGTAAGTACAAAAAGGGAAACATATATGATTGGTCAAGTATAACACAGTTCTAGCCTTTGAAATAATGATGTGTAATAAATATATGTTTCTTGGTGGCAGGTATTACAGATAAATGTTAATTGTTGATTATATGAGTGTTGATGGTGAAGCCAACTCAACTTTTCTAGCTTTTTCATTTTATCATTTTTCCTGATATAACAAATGAGCGGCAACAACTTGAATACTATTCTTTTCAACATGTGCCTTTTGAAAAGAAGGTTTCTTCTCACTGCAAAGACAAATGATTTTTGTCTCATGTGTATTCCCTCCAATGGAAAATGTAAATATAACTACAAAGGGAATGTTTCTTGTAGTGCTCCAATTAGGATGTGACATGTGTACTCTTGGCCCAAAGCTTGTTTTTCTCCCTTGTTTCCATAAAAGGGAATTGAAGGCCATTAGTACAGGTCTCTTGTTAAATTTTGGAATTGAACTATGCAATTAGAAAACATAGTGTGAATGTGTTAGAAGTCCTTATCTTATGCTTTGAGTCTAGTTAGTAAATTTTGTCGAATGTCTAGTTCTTGAGCATATCTAAATGACAATGCAAGTTTTCGAAGTGTATAGTCTCTCTAATTTTGGTCTGTACTTGAATAATTAATGAAAACTCTTATCAAAGATCATTTCATTAATCTTCATTGTGTTATGTTTTAATGTATGCTTTGATTTTAGCTTTGGTTCAAAGATTCAATTAAAATTATTAGATCAAATTGTAAATTAATATGCAAGATAATTGGATCTGATATGTAGTCTTGGAACCTGATTATTGATTTGTGAATTGCAAAGCAACCTCACACAGATCATGGATGTTCAGGATTAAATTTACCTTGCATTTCAAATTTTTTTTACTCTTAGCCCATAGATATGGCACTGATCTCAATTATTATAAGCATTTCATATGGTTCCATCCACCCAATTTGAGAACACCATTTAAATAATCTTTAATTCAATCTTTAATTTGTTGTTGTTGGCGTTGTTTCGTATTCTCGGCTTTAGATGTGTAATTATCTCAAGGAAATGCCAATTTATTAAAGGATTTGATCTTCCTATCCTCTGATGAGAATACATCTGCTTTGTTATGCAATGTATCTATTAATTGTTTAGAAGAGTCATAGGATATACATTGTGGGATTACCCTCCTAGGTTTTGCAAAGCCTGAAGTGCAGGAGATAAAGCATTAGTTCTACATCTTTGTTTGTTGGCCACTTATCTTGCAGGTATTCAAGAATTGAGTATGGTAAGCTCATAGGTACTTGGTGAGATATGATTGGTTTGTTGAAAACAACCAAAAGAATGGAAACTCTACTGGGGACGTAATCTTTACAATTATTAGTTCTCCATAACACCTCGTCATAGATCTCTATGCTATGTGGTGATATTTACTTATAGAGTTGGTCTATTTGAAGTGTCTGCTAAGTATTTCTCAAATATTTGTCATGTATTTCACCAAAGTTCATGTTAAATTCCTTCTCTTTTGTTTTGAAAGGTTTGTGTTCAAAGTTCATTCAAAAGAATTTTGAATGTGTCAAAGTTCATCTAAGTTTCCAAGGATCTTGTGAAATCTGCATAAAGTGTAACAAAATTGCTACAAGCTGGTCCCAAGGAGTTTCGGTGGCAAATTTGAAGTCTTTGCACTAGTACGAGCTGGTGTTTAAAGATATTAAATAAGTAAAGAAGAAGAATAGAAATAAATCAACAAAGTTGATGAATGTGAAGAAGATCGAAGTAGAAATGTGAGATACTCGAGGCCATATGAAGAAGCATCAAGAGTAGAAGCTGGATGGTGAATTACCCAAGAACATGAACATATGTGGGAAATGGGTGAAAGCAAAGGATGCTAAAAAATGTAAGTCCACTCCTCATCTAGTCCCTGAACATGATATTCGTTCTAGCTCTAGTTCAAAATGTTAAAGGAATTTGATAGGTTTTAGTGATAGAACTTCTACTGAGAGAGGAGAGGTTTTTATGAAGTTTTTTGTAAATGAGCAACCCTCAGACCTAGGCTTAAAAGCCATGGAAAGAAGGGAAAGAGATAGAATATAGAGAGATAATGCTAGTGCTAGACACACTAAAGCTAAAGGAAATTTGACCCAGAATTTCCATCCTTATACTTCCATTCCTCTAGACCTATTAACTGGAGATGATGAATATTCCCATAATGCTTCCCCTAATCAAGTTGAGACTATAGTGGCATCTGATGGTTATTCTACTTTACCAGAGGAAGAAGAAGTTCTTAATGATATGCAACATCTTAGAGGAAGAGCCTCATGATGCAATGAGAATAGAAAAAAGAGGGATGAAGAGAAAGAAAGAAGGATAAGGGAAACCATAATGTAGAGGGATATGTTAAGGATAAAGGTTGAGGAGATGGAAGAATTGGATAGGTTAGTAGTTGAAACTGTCCAAATGACTGGTCCTATTGTGCAAGAGATTGTTTCCAAGATCTCTATAGTTCCCTCTATTGGTAATGCTACTACAAATCCAAAAACCAACATTGTTGAAAAGACTTCTATCCTAGTAAACCCTCCCAAAAATACAAATCAAGTTCCCCATAATGTTGATAAAGGAAAGAGACCCATAGAGGAAGTCAAAATAAATGAGGGAGGTTATTCTAAGAAGGACATACTATAGAACGAGTCTATCACATTAGTCAAATGATTGATAAAGGAAAATGAAGAGTTGGAGAAAATAATGAAAGAGATGGAATTACTAGTTATAAACACTGAGATGAAAAGGAAGCTTGGTTTCTTGGAGTCCACTATAAAAGGTTTTTTCCCTAAAACCCATAGTCCTCAAGCCTACACATCATCCTCAAGTCCTCATAGCAATGAAAAAACATCATCTAGTGGAAATCCTTCTAGTTCATCCTCATATTTTGAAGACAAGGCTAGAACAATTCACTTCAATGATCAACATGATTCCCAACATAGAAGTTCTAAAAATAATAATGATAGAAGGAGGAATCATGATAACCAAGACAAGGAAGAAGGACTTGGTGGGAGAAGATTGTTTCACACTGATAGGTACAGACAATTATGTTTTGAAAACATTCTTGGATATCCAAATCTAGTTCCAGATAATGCAAGGAAGCATTTACCTAAGCTCACTAGCAATAATGCTCTCAGTGGTGAGGACCATTTAAAATCTTTCCAAAGTTTTGTGGAGGATTTTGAATTATGGGATGACGATGTTGCCATGAAATATTTTATGTAATCTTTAACAAAGGATTCTAGGGACTGGTGTAGGAGCTTTCCTAATGCAAGCATTGACTCCAAGGACTCTTTCTATTGAATCTTTAGGGAACAATATGGAGACCAAATTGATCCTCGGTTTAGGCTGAATGATTTTAATAATATTACAAAGGGGCATAATGAACTAGCAACCAAGTTCAATGCAAGGTTTTAGAAGGTAATGTATAAAGTCCCTACTTATTTGAGACCTAATGAAAAGGAATTTCTAGTTGTATATTGCAATGCATACGACTCAAAGATGTCTTATTTGCTCAGAGATAAGAAACCATAGTACCTGAAGGAAGCCTACAAAATGGCACTAAATATTGAAAACAATAGAAAAGCATCAGGTAAAGTGGGAAGAAGGGATGATCCCAAACCTTTGAAGAACCCAAAATCTTAGAATGAAAATACGGTCAAAGCCATATCCCCTAATGAAAAATTAGATTAGGTTCTTAGTCTGTTGCAAAAGAAGGCCAAGAATGATAAACCACAATTCTAGAGAAATGAAAGGCCACCAAGATTGCAGGACTATACATATCATATGAACTAGCATAATGGCAAGCTAGTTAACAATAACTAGAAGAATATCCAAGGTACACCTGATCCTTTCCATAAAAATGCCACAAATGTTACCAAAGATTTGCCTTGGTGTGGAGTTTTTTAGATGGTTCACTCTTCACAACAATGTGTTGTTGCTAGATTAGTAGAGGAATCACCAAAGGATCAAGGAGCTTATGATTCTTCTCACAAACAGGAGGGAAATATGAAAGTGCTCATGACCAAATCATATCTTGGTTGTGAAGAATATTCCTTAGATGAGAAGCCTAACATGAGTGATGTAGATATTCAAAGGCGGGAGGTGAACTCTTACCATTAACAAGTATTCTCAGATGAAGAAGGAGATAATGACTACATGGTCTATACTCTTGAGTCAGATAATGTTTCATTGAGTAGACCCTCAAATGAGGAAATTGAAAGGTACACAATTGCATTGGATGCTAAGGCAAGGAATGAGTATCATTTAAGGAATAGAACTATGAGTGGTAATCAAGGTAGCCCAGGTAGCATGTTTATCAAGGAAAATAATGCGGAAAACAAAGGAACAAAGACACAAAACAAGAAAGAAGAGAAAAAACTTAAGGAGAGTAAAGAGATGAGAATTTGGGCCAAGAAAGGCACTAAGGCAAAAATTGATAGTGAAGCTACTCCTCAAGATGAGAAGGAAAAAGATTTGAAACCCAGTGTTGGTAAGGTTCAAGGACAAGGTGAGAGGGTAATTCCTAAAGAATTTATACTCCCTGAGTTACCAAATTATTCCCCTATAGATATGTTCCAGGTATTTTCTCAAGTTACATTCATAGTCCCACTACTAGAAATGATGAGAATAGATGAGCATAAGGATAAGATTGTTGCTCTTATAAATAGTATTGCTACAAGTGGGTAGGATAAAATGATTGTTGATCAACCTGAATCAAGTAGAAGTCAAGAGAAGAAAGTTGAGGTCAAAGCAGTGATCAATGAAAATCCTGAAGTATATCTGGGAACCACCACTACTGCCAATCCAAGCCAAGTCAATCTATTTTTTTAAGCTTGATCATTGATGGTAAGTTGCTTAGAAAATGCATGATAGACTTAGGGGCCTCAAAAAATGTAATACCAGTGAAAATCATGGAAGAAATGGGCTTAAAGGTTGATAGCACATATGGAAAGTGCTATGACATGGACTCAAGGTAAGTGCTTGTTATAGGAGTAATCGACAAAGTTCCATATAAATTAGAAACTTTCCTTGAGAATGAGTTGTTTATGAGTATCACAGTGGTGGAAATTCCACCAACCTATGGGATGTTATTGTCAAGACATTGGAGTGCTTCCATGGGTGGGAGTATTCAGTGTGATCTATCATTTGCAACCTTTTAAATTGATTAAAAAGATGTTAATATTGCAAGAGAACCAAGGGTCCACCACATGATTGATTATGTTGAGGATCCTGAAGAGACAACAATAATTAACTTTGTAGACACTGGTTTAGACACTTTCCAAGTGGAAGAATTGAAATAATAAGAAGTGAAGCCTCCACCAATTGACAAGGAGGTCATGGATACACCACAAGAAGATGTTCTTTGGACTATGTACTTTGATGGAACCTATTCAAGGGAAGGCTCAGGTGCAAGGGTCATTCTCATCTCTCCATAAGGTAAAACCTTCAAGTACTCCTTGTTACAATTTTCTTGTACAAATAATGTTGCTAAGTACGAGGATCTCTTGCTTGGCTTGAAATTAGCTTCCAAACATGGCATTAAGTTGTTAAAAGTATTGGGGGATTCTAAGTTGGTAGTTTCCCAGGTTAGGTCTAGATTTGTTACTAAAGAAAAAAGGCTTAGGCAATATAGGAATGAAACTTGGGATACTATTGAGGCCTTTGATTCCTTTCGTATAGATTGGATAGAAAGGGGAAAAAATGTCAGGGAAGACTTATTAGCTAATATTTTTGTTAGATTAGATGATGTTACCTTTGATGGTGTCTCATGAATAGAAGTACATACTCGGCTTGCAATGCCTGACAACATTTGTAATTGGCAAGTGTTTGACAATGACAATGAAATTTTGAGATTCCTGCACTGCATTGGCCAATATGAAAGCCAAGAGATTGACTTTGATTCATTTGTGGTCGAGGTTGATAGGAAAGAGACATTATTTAGGAATTAAATAATTCAATTAAAGACAAATAAGATTCCCAAAGGATTGGTTGAACTAGAGAGGGTCTTTTATGGCCCTAACAAGTCAAATGTTAAGAAAGAATCTTCCCATAAGATTTAGAGGAGATAAATCTTGGGACAAAGAATTCTCCCAAAAAGGTGTACATAGGAAAAAAGATGAAACCCCATGTGAGAACTATTTTATTGCTCTATTAAGGAAATACATGCATGTGTTTGCATGGTCGTATGATGACCTAAAAGCTTACAGGGAGGATCTTTTTCAACGGGAAATTCCTTTGAAGCCTGATGCAAAGCCTTTCAAACAAAAATAGAGGACAATAAATCCTACTTTGCATCCAAAGATGCAAGAAGAGCTTACAAAGTTGAGATATGTTGGTATCATCAAACCCATCAGGCATTCATCATGGGTTTCAAATTTAGTTCCTGTTAGAGAAAATAATGGTGATATTAGGCTATGTGTAGATTTTAGAAATCTTAATGTGGCATCTTTAAAGGATAACTATTCTCTGCCTAATATGGAGGCCATGTTGCAAAAAGTCATAGGGTGTGAGCTACTTTCAATGATGGATGGATTCTCAAGATATAATCAATTTATGGTGAGAGAGTTTGAACAATACAAAACTACTTTCACTATATCATTGGGGACTTACGTATATGTAAGAATGCCATTTGGCCTGATTAATGCTAGTGCAACATTTCAAAGAGCCATGGATGTGGTCTTTGCAGATTTTATTGATCTCTTCCTTGCCATATATAAGGATGATTTGACTGCTCATAGTAAGAAGGAGGAAGATCATTGTTCTCACTTAGAGAAGATTTTCATCAGAGCTTTGGAATATGGGATCTCTTTGAATCCCAAGAAATGTGCTTTTGGATTCAAAGAAGGTAAGCTACTGGGGCACATTGTCTCGAAAGATGGGGTTAGGATTGATCCTAAATGTGTAGAAGCTACAAATAGGATCACACAACCTAGGAATGTGAAGGGGATTCAATCATTTTTTGGGAAAATTAACTTTGTGAGAATATTTGTTACTAATTTTGCTAAAATTGTTAGGCCCATTTCTAAAATGTTGAAGAAAGGAGAAAAGGTGGCATGGATAGAAGAAACTGCTAAGGATTTTCAAGCCATAAAGGATTCCATTAAGGAGGTTCCTATCTTCAAGTCTCCTGACTATACAAATTCCTTCCAACTATTTACCTTTGCTTCTTTTCATATAGTGGCAGGGGTATTATTACAAAAGAATGATGAAGGTTTTGAGCAGCCTATTTCTTTCTTTAGCAAGTCCCTGCAAGCTGTTGAGCTCAAATATGATGCCACAAAGAAGTAGGATTATGCCTTGGTAAAGACTGTTAAAAATTTTAGACCGTATCTGAGTATAGCAACTATTGTAGCTTATGTTCCGAGTGCAATAGTTAAGGAAATTTTCACCCAATAGGATACTATAGGTAGGAGATGCAAATGGATCAATAGGATTCAAGATTTTAACATTAAAATCCAAATTACAAAGCTGGTGAGAGGTCAAGGTCTAGCCAAGTTGATGGTTGAGACCAACTTGGAAGCTAATCAGATCAATCAAGTTGAACATGCAAATGTTGCACCCATATGCGATATGCAGACCTATGGGTGGTATAGGAGGATTGTAGATTACCTACATACCATGCAATTCCTTGTAGGCATGCCTAACAATGAGAGGAGAAATCTAAAACTATAGGAAATCAAATATGTTATCATTGATGGAAAACTCTGGTGGAGAATCCCAGAGGGTGTGTTGCTCAGATGTATGGATGGTGATCAAGTAGAAGACCTCTTGACTTAAATGCATAAGGGAGCATGTGGAGGCCATTACATGGCCAAAACAACCACTCATAAAGTACCGAGGGTAGGATTTTGGTGGCCTATAGTATTCAAGGATGCCCATAGGTTTGTTAAGAAGTGTGATGCTTACCAGAGATTTAGTGGTAAACTAATTTTTTTTGGTAATTTACCTCTTAGGTCGGTCTCAACTCAGGCCCCTTTTCAATAATGGGGCATTGATTTTATTGGAGAAATGTTAGAAAATTTGATTGGGGGTCACTCCTGGATCCTTATTGCTATGGATTACTTCACAAAGTGGGTAGAAGCATGGTATAGGTATTTCTTATTCATCTCCATACCACCCTCAAGGGAATGGACATGTTGAATCCAGTAACAAGAGTTTAATGAAGATTATTAAATAGGTGATTGAGAAAAATAAGAAGGCATGGGATTCAAAGTTGTAGCTTGAACTATGGGTAGATAGAACCATAGTCAAAAAGGTCATTGGGAAATCACCATTTAATTTGGTATATGGGGTGGAAACAAGGATACCTCATAATAACTTGATAAAGATATACAAATATTTCCAAGAATATGATGATGACATCTATGATGAGATGCAACACATGATGGATGAGTTAATTGAGCTCAATGAAACTAAAAGAGAAGCTCATAAAAGAAATGAGAGGCTATAGCTCCAAGTTAAACATCTATATGACAAGAAGGCCATTGAAAGGAAGTTTGAAGTTGGATGTATGGTCTTTATGTGGAATACAAGGTTGGAAGACAAAGGAAAACATGGGAAGTTTGATCCCCTATGGCTTGGGCCTTATTTGATTGCAGATACACATGGGGAAGACTCATATTTCTTGTAGTCCTTCATAGGTGATCTTCTAGAACTTCCTATACATGGAAAATTTATGAAGCCCTATTTCTCATGAAATAGGTTATTTTCTCCATGTACATTGTATATCTTTGTAATTTTTGTATATAGGTTTGATGTGTTTGATTTCTGCTATGTTTTCTAGGAAAGCTCCTACGTTTTCTAGTTCCTTTGTGTTGGTCTGCTTCACCAGGAGATCTATTTTCACCATACCCGCTAGGGGTGTGCATACTCAAGCATGAGCCACTAGTAGTGCTGCTGAAAGTTTTAAAAAACTCTAGAAATTTTTTTCCTATTGAGGTTTTTTGGCTTCTGAATCCATAAGTGGGGTTTAGGGTCATAGTAATCAATCCTTAGTCTCCATCCTTATAATTTTGTATTGACCTGCAGCATTTGATTATTAGTCATTTTAGTCATGAGTTGAGCCATTAATATTGCTCTTTGTACTAGCCCCGAGTCCTAAGTTAGTTAGTTAGTCATCACGTATGATTAATTGCTTAAATGTTCCCTATAGTCAGGCCATAATATTTTTCAAATGACTTACACTTAAGTCATCTTCGTGAGGGTCAAATTGTTGTCAACCTAGTCATGGCCCCATTTAGACTAATTTTATCATGTGTGTATGTTGGGATATCCTTCGATCACAGGAATTGATCAAGATCATTCCCTACTAGCTCACAAGTTTCAAAGGGTAGCTCGTTAAGTGTCATGTGGTTTGTAAGGTGTTGATGTGTGTACAACAGTGAGTGTGGGGCCTGGTCTCCACTTCATCCATTTGACATCCTCAGTACTCTACTCAATAGTTATGATGTGATGGTAGGGTCAATAGTTATTGTTCCTCACCATCTCACATGATTCAGTTGTAGGCTGGTTAAAAGCTATGAGCTCCACAAGATGCTACCATGCATTTTCTTCAGTTGCATACAAAAAAGGAAAGGTGGAGCACATGGATAGACGAATGAGTACCCAGTTGGTGAAATTTCATTGGCCAATGGAATGACGTGTGACAATGATTGGAATTCAAAATTAATTGACTCAATCTAAGTCATCTAAAAGGCCGTCTTGATAGGAGATCAATGGTGAATATTCAAAATTCAGAATTACGACCATTGCAACCATTCTTGCTTCATGCGAATGAGCAGTAATGGCAGAAGTGACTTCTAAAACTACTTCAATTTTTTTGAAACTAGATGTAGATGATTGGGTCTTGCATAATTGAGAGTTACAAACATGTTTGGAGTGTACGAGAAATTGAGAAAGGCTATTTGTAGAGTCTAGCATGGTCGTCATTAGGGTTTCTCGTGGGTAAGAGCCATAAGTAAAATAAACAAAGTTCTTATGCTTTATTCAATTACTTTGTACTGGAGTTGATTTCACTGTGTTTCTTGACAAATGAGCTTCCATGATTTGTTTTAATTGCTTTATTTAGGGTTATTTTGTCTTTAAAAGTTTGTAATTCTATGAGACCTTTTATAATTTGCATTTGAGTCGAGCCCTAGATCTGAATTGTGAATCCAATTATTGAAACCTTTTGTGTTGAAAACCCTAACTCAACCCAAGCTTGCCCCACTGTCAATGGTACCTAAAGCACAAACCGCCACCTCTGTGACTCAATCAAAACTAATATCCTAGGATGTAATGAATCTACTAAAACCCTCCACAAATGAAAAGATCGAGTGAAGAATGTTTTTTCATGGCCTAACAGTTAGGGAGGGGGTACTTGACAGACAAGGTTTTATCAAAGATGTTGAAGCACCTTATACTAGGTGGCAGTTATTTTAGCATTGGTTTGGGAATAGAAATCTTGGGATTCCTCTTTGCAACCCTTGGAGACTAGACATGGAAAAACTAGTGGTTCCCAATGTGTATATGGATGTTTAATTGTTGAAGGACATTGCTTCAAGGTATGACTTGGTTTCAAGGGTAATCATAACATTTGATGGGAAGGATATGTTGAAGATAACCAAAGAGGAAATTGCAGGAATTTTCTAGTTGGAGGAATCAAATATTGATATGGTTCCTCTTAATATGGATGTTATTAGAAAGGAGTATGAGAACACCAAAGTGATGATCAGGATGAAAATGTTACCTACACATATTGCTAGCACTGGCACTCAAAAAAATAGAAAGCAAAAAAGGATTCATAAAGATGAGTTAGAACCTTTCCCAATGAGGTATTTTTCAAGTTATTTGAAGAAGACTATATACTCCTAAAAAATCATCAGTTTCTCTCCACCTGACACATTGTGAAAGGAGTATAGTTACTTGGAACCACATTTACAACATCCAACCTTCAACACTGTCTATGACTACACCACATATTTGGCAGAGAATATCCATAAAGGCCTAGATGAGTTGAAAGGAGGAAAGAATTGGGTGAAATTCGGGTGGTATTCTATGTTGATGCATATGTGTTTATTTAAAGGGGAAAAGAATTTTGAGAGAGATATGACGTTGAGTAATATGGAGGATGGTATTGAATTTTCTGTCTAATTTTGGACTCAGATTCTTGATAAGGATGACCAAAAATATAATTATGTGGTGTTCCAAAATGGTTTCACATCAAAATTGAGAAAATATCTAGTCTATGACACACCAAGGATTCCCAAGGAAATACATGAGTTCTTGAGGCTTATGGAAAAGAGAACCAAGTTGAATTTGGGCCATAATTGGGGAGATTTAATCTTCTACCTAGGTATGTGTAGGATCATCATGGAAAAAACAGGCCCTTAAGTGGCAAAAAATTTAGAAAAAACAGAATTAGGCAACTTGATGTAAAAATTTGAATAAGTTATCTGTATTATTTCAAAAATATGTAAGAATAGAATCTGTAGCAAATTGAATGTAGTTTCTAAACTACTAGGTTTATTTTTAAAAATCTATTTGGTGAAAATTTGAAATTTCAATGTAGTAGTACTTAAATTCAGGGAAAAAATAAGTAGGTGTCTGCATGACCACCCTAACCACAATAAAATGATAATATTTTTTATAATATTTTAGATATAAGTAGAGGCTCATGTCCCGATGTGATGCATTTTTTTTTAATTTTTCCAAGTAAATAACTAATTATGAATTTTTTATTACAACTTTTAAAAAATATAAAAACTCGTATGTCTCACCACCTTAACTTGGTCAAAACTTCATGAAATTCTTTTTTTTTATAATCCTATAGGAAGCATACAAATGTGATGCATGTTTCGGATTCAAAAAATGTGATACCGTTTGAAAGCTATAGATGTTTTTCAATCATCCTATCAATCAGAACTTTAGTCATAATTCAAATAGAAAATGAATAATAATTATTTATTAAATTCAAAGTAAAGAATAATTTATACTAGTGGAAAGCTGAGAATCTCCTCTAAAAACCCTTTTCATTTCATCAATTTTGGGTAAAAAAAGGTCATCAACCACATACCCTACACATACCCATCATATCGCCACTTTTTGGCCCATCATGATCCTGCACATACCCACCTAGATACAAAATCTTTTAGATTTTATGGCACTAACATAGACCCATTTGTCTTACCAAGAGATGTGCCATTGAGGATTGGGTTTCTTGAAGTCATAAGGCAATTGGGAGCCTCCCAAGTGGAACACCTGCCTAATACAGCAAAGAAGAGCTCATTTTTCCCATAATGGACTGTGTTTGCTGATTTTGTTATAGTAAAGGGAGCATTGAAGGATTTTTTGCATTTTCTAACACCATACAAGTTGGATCATGCGCGCCTAAGGAATCATGATCTAGAAGGTCTTATTAATGCATTGAAGATAGAGAAAAGGCTTGGTACTTTTATGCATAATTTCTACTACTTGAAGGATGTAATCAAGAACATTTTTGACTTCCCAGAAAAAGATGAGAGGAAGTCTAAATATCTTGCTTTCAATAAGATGATGGAGAGGTCTCAGAGGAGAGATCCTAAGTATGAACCTATTCCCAATATACAAAGTACATTCGATGGGATTATGCATGTTTTGAATAATTTTGAGGATATAATGGGTATAATGAGAAGAGAACAAGTGGTCACAGATAAAGGAAAAGAAATGGCAACTGAAGAAGATGCTACTATGGTATTGGAAGAGAGGCATACTTATCAAACAACCATGAAAATAAGAATTTACTCTAGGAAGAAGAAGACAATAATAAGGAGCAAACATTGCCATCCCCTACCACTGCTGAGGAAAAGAGGGCAACTTCTCTTGAGAGATCAGTTCCATCACCTCCAAATTGGGGCCCTCCTATTGTGATTGATGTTGAATCACCTCTAGGAAGTCCTACTCCATTGGAGTAGCCACCCCTTAAAAGGAAAGAGAATGAGGTAAGAGGAGTAGTGGATTATTTTGATATAGAGTTGATGGTATCCTTGTCACTTCTGAGGAGATAGAGCAGGAAATGCCCTCTCCCATAAGGGAAGTTGCTTCGAGCTCAAGAGAGAATAGCCTTAGATTGGGAAAGGCTGACCTTGGATGTCTAAATAGTGTAGATGATTTTAGGATTGAGGCCTAAAAATCATTTACGGAAGATGACTCCTTTGTTCAAACAAGTGCATTCAAAGATTTTGTATGGAGAGCTAAAGCTCTAGAATATGTAGAGAAGGTTGCTATTGAAAGGAGATTACATCCAAAACTCCCCAAAGCTATCATCCAGGAAAATGTAAGGAAGGTTATGAGGGCTGAATTCTAGAATATGACTGCTAAAGAGGGCAAAGAGCTTGTGAAGAAGAGTGGTGTATTGTTGTTACCTGAATGGTACATTGTTGACACTATACTACTTGATATTATAAGGAGGTTTGAAAGGCCCTTGCTACAAACTAAAGAAGAAGTAGAGATGGCACTTTGAGAATCAACATTTAGTGAAGAATGGGATGCATTAGCAATCTAGTCATTATCTCTGGGATCCAGGAAGCTAGAAGTGGTTGAACCATCAGATTTTAGTGGGAAATTGATGATAAACAAAGTCACTGACATCCCAACATTAGAGGCAGCCAATATGGCTATGAATGTTGCAAAATTTAATAAGGCAATAGTGGAGAACCTCACTCTTGAAAGAGATGATTATAGGAATAAATACAATACTGTTATAGGTGAATATCATAAAATTCAGCAAAAGGTGGCCATGTTAGAAACTAAAGTGGCATTGTATAAACAATAGTTAAAAGTATTTAGAAATCAAGGCCAAACTAGTTCAATTCATGCACCACCGAATTCTCTAGCTTCACATTCTTAGTCACCCTCATCGGATGAATATTTGACAATAGTTCCATATAATTTGGGGAAGGAGCCACTCATAATTGAGAAGCCAAGTACATCACTTGTACTTTCCCATTAGATGATCCTACAAGGGCACAAATCCTCACACAAATTGAAGTGTATAAGAAATTGCTTGAGTAGACATAGGACACAATGTATGGGAACAATTCAAGGATTTTTCATACTATCTTGAAGCACCTAAATAGAAAGATTCAGAGTAAATTGAATATTGTTCATGCCAATTACTCATTGATGCTGCAAGCAATAAGTTTATTTTAGAGGGATAAGGAGTTGGCCACCCCACTCCTTGATAAATGGATTCTTAGAATTGAGAAGTTGATACTCATGGTAGTTGGGGCCAATCAACAAGAAGATATATACCAAAAGGTTATCCCAACTTATAGATTTTTAAATGATATTAATGAACAAGGGTTTCAAGGGTATATTGCTCCATTGGAACAAAAAATAAGGGAATTAAAAATTGATTATGACCAGGCAGATTTGTCATTATTGCTAGACATTTAGCTCACTTATGATGAAGTGAAATCCCTGTAGATGTGGAAGAACCAGATGGACAACACCATTGCCTCTCAAGCAAAGCTTATTTTTGAAAAGGTTGATATTAATATTATGAACAACACTTTGGAGAAATTTTCTTTTATCATCAGTTTTTTGGAGGATTTTTATAAGGAATCCAATTCAATGATGAAAAAATATTCTCCATACAAGAAGAAGATGGATGAAATCATTGATTTCAATTGGCCATCTGATGCTAAATATGAATAATGGAGGAGAATATTTATAGATAAATTTAGTCTATAAGTATAGAAAGGGAAACATATATGATTGGTCAAGTATAACATAGGTTTGGCCTTTGAAAGAATTATGTGTAAAATATATGTTTCTTGGTGGTGACTATTAAAGATAAATTTTAATTGTTGATGATATGAGTGCTGACGGGGATGCTAGATCACATTTTCTAGCTTTGTCATTTTATCATTTTTCCCGATGTAACAAATGAGCGACAACAATTTGAAGACTATTCTTTTCAACATGTGCCTTTTGAAAAGTAGGTTTATTTTTGCTGCAAAGACAAATAATTTTTGTCTCATGTGTATTCCATCCAATGGAAAATGTAAATATAACTGCAAAGGGAATGTGTCTTGTAGCAATCCAATTAGGAATATGTGACATGTGTACTCTTGTTCTGAAGCTCGTTTTGCTCCCTTGTTTCCATAAAAGGGAATTCAAGGCCATTAGTGTAGGTCTCTTATTGAATTCTTGAATCGAACTATGCAATTAGAAAACACAGTGTGAATATGTTAGAATTCCTTATCTTATGTTTTGAGTCTAGTTAGGAAATTTTGTCAAATGTATGGTTCTTGAGCATATCTAAATGATAATGCAAGTTTTCAGAGTTTGTAGTCTCTCTAATTTTGCTTTGTACTTGAATTATTATTGAAAACTCTAATAAAAAATGATTTCATTAATTTTCATTGTGTTATGCTTTGATGTATGCTTTGATTTTAGCTCTGGTTCAAAGAGTAAGTTAAAATGCTTAGATCAAATCATAAATTCATATGTAGGATAATTGGATCTAATAAGTAGTCTTGGAACTTGATTATTGATTTGTGAATTGTAAAGCAACCTCACACAAATCATGGATGTTTAGGATTAAATTTACCTTTCATTTTAATTTGCTTTGACTCCTAGCCCATAGATATGACACTGATCTCAATTCTTATAAACATTTCTTATTGTTTGGGTCACCCAATTTGAGAACACCATTTAAATAATCTTTAATTCGATCTTTAATTTTTTGTGATTGGTGTTGTTTCGTATTCTTGGCTTTAGATGTGTAATTCTCTCAAGGAAATGCCAATTTATTGAAGGGCTTCATCTTCCTAGCCTCTGATGAGAATACATCTGCTTTGTTATGCAATGTATCTATTAATTGTTTAGAAGAGTCATAGGATATACATTGTGGGATTACCCTCCTGGGCTTTGCAGAGCCTGAAGTGTAGGAGATAAAGCATTAGTGCTACATCTTGTTTGTTGGCCACTTATCTTGTAGATATTCGAGAATTGAGTCTAGAAAGATCATAGGTACTTGGTGAGATATGATTGGTTCATTGAAAACAACCAACACATTCCTCTCAAGGGAAGTGCTCTTTTAATAAAACTCCTAATAATCTTTAATAGTTTTAAATGGTTGAGTGAATATTTTTAAATAAAATATAGCATGCAAATCAACACAAACATATACTAGGTAAGTTCAAAATGACTAATGGGAGGGTGTTGTCAAGATTTAAATTGAGTTTAAATTTAAGTGTAGGGTTAAAAATTATAATTATGAATGATCAGGTTCAAGTTTGCACTAGTGGATCTTATCCAAGATAGGGTAATGTCATGTGATAAATTCACACAAGAATTTTCCACTTGCAAATTTTTTGTTGCCCAAAAGATAATCTCTAGTCAAAGTGTGCCAAAAAATATGGAAAAGGGAAATGTACATATAATTAAATTTTTCTCCCACTTTGATGTGCATTTTAACTTCTATGATGGTGCATGCCAAAGTAAATAAGATATCAACAAGAAAATTATTTAAGTGTTTTTGAATATTGAAATGATATAGATTTACTTGAAATATATAGTTCATTGTTATATTCGCCTTCCAAGAATAACTCCACCAAAAACATGTAAAATTGAAAAAGGGTGCAATAAATAGCATCTATCAAATATTTAAAATAAATATGGGGACTTAATTTATATGTTAGTTCATTAGAATTTGTTACTTAACATAAAGGTTGCACTTCATATTTATAAAATAAATTTCATATTTATATTTATTGTTTGATTTTTGAAGTTAAGGTTGCAATTAAAAAATGAAAAAGGTTGGAGTTGCTTTATTATTAATGTGATTGTAGGATTTTTTGGGCCCCTTTTCACTTAATCAGGCCTCCTAAACAAATGGAATTAGTTTATGAATTTTAAAATTGTGTTAAATTTTTTCTTTGGCTAGTCAATTTTAATTTTATAAATTAATTTATCTTTTTAAATAATATATTTCTCTTTATGTTTGTTGGATTATTTTAAGCTTATCCAATTAAATAAGCTTATTATAATTTTCTTGGTCAGATAGTAAGGTTCGTAGAAAAAATTATGCAATCTTTTAGGATTTAAAAAATATTATTCTTTATGGTGTTTTTGATTAGAGGTAAATAGGTTTTGAAGGGGCCTTGAAACCCTTTACAAAAAAGAACAAATGAAGTGAAAGATAACTAAATAGAGCAAACAACAACCAAAACACAAAAAACCATTAGCACGACAACAACCAAAAAGGTAGGACAAAAACAATAGAACTGCATATTCTTCAGAATGTTTGCAACTTCCATGTCGCTCTCCATAGCCTTCTGATGTTCATCCATGAATTTAGACATATCTTTATTCGGGACCCCCATCTTCATCTTGGTTTTATTAAGAGTTCTACCACTAGGCCCAACCACATTTACCTCATTAATCAAAATATTATGCACACCAACAATCTTGTCAACTGAAACATCCTCCTCCACTTGCCTTTCACCAACACCAACATCCTCACCAGGAGTAATCTCCATATTTTTTTTGGCCTTCTCAAAAGGATTAGAAAGGCCCTTAGACTCATGCCTCACAATAGAATTAGTCCCATCCACACCCTTGTCCAATTTCATAATAATCCTTTCCATTTTTTCTTCCAGGGTTAAAGGATTCTTTGTTCAATCATCTACTTCATCTTCAACATTTCCTCAACAATAGTATTAGCAACAGTCTTCAGAGAATCATACAACTCATCAACTTGAGTCTAAACTAACGATTCTCCCACTTTTCTCATAGCACCCCTGACCCTAACATTAGTCATGTTGAGCTCATGAAATACCCATTTAAAAAGTTTAAATAGAGAAATGGAGCCCTCCTTAGCCATATCCAACACATTGGGCACATCCTCCCAATCAAATTTGAAAACATCCTTTACTGCAACATCACCGTCCTAGGAATAACTAACCTTATCCTAGCTCACACACACCTCCTTACGTTTACCCCTCACCACTAGGATTTGAATCTTTCACAAAGAGCTTACAATGTCCTTAGCCACCGACCTCCTCCTATTCAACATTTCCAAGTCCACCCCTGGAGAACCCACAACCTCCTTCCCACCAACCAACTTCTGAGGAGATGTAGCTTGCACATCCTACACCAAACTAGCAGACTTAAAAACCATTTTTTTTTAACTTCCCTCTTTTGGAACCTCCTTTCTGGTGGTCCCTAGAATAGGGGACGATGAAGACACATCTTCAACAATTTCAATCCTCTCCTTCAAGATAGTAGAAGGAGCACTAGGCCAAGATTTAATGGGGTTTTCACCACCCTCATCCTCACTATAGGTCTCATAATTCTATGGGTTAGGAGCCAAAACCCCTTTACGAGGTTTTCCCTGGGTAGGAGGTTGCCACATCACTTCCATAGAGGACTAAGAATATAGAAGAAAATCCTCATCCTCCTCCATTTTAGACTCCTCCTCTAGAACCTCATTTTTCCCTTTCAAACTTCTCGACTCATCGTCTGAAACTTTCTCATATTCCAAGTTTGGCCTTTGTTTCTTACCCTTAGGTGTAATAGCAAGTGGATTAGGGACCTCATAGGCATAATATAAAATTAACAAAATAAGACCAACATGCAATACATGATTCTTAGAGTTCCTTTTATAGTCCTTTAGACCAAACTCTAGAGATACCAAGAGATAAAATGGAAAGGAAATTTTCTTCTTATAGTGAAAATGATTCAAAAGAACAAAATGATAGGCATTCACAAAAGAAAACCTACCCTCTAAAGTAATGTACCTCATTAATTCCTCTACAACATCACCCCACAGGGCTTTGAGAGAACTTCATTGGTACCCACCACTCTTGGAAAGCTTAAGCTCTTTTTCTTCATCTCCTTTAAAGAAAATCTACATGGCAGCCTTAGATTCCTTCTTATCTTTATAAACCTTCTTTCCCTTAGTTGAGAGACCAATGATATTCATAATGCAGTCCTCATTAACATCAAATTCAGTGCCTCCCAATTACAAAATCTTGTTATTCCAACCTTTGACAAGAAAGGTCGTGGCCTACGAGTTATTTGCATGCAGCCTCTCCAAATATGGAGTAAGCCCACCTTTCTACAACCTATTCCAAACCTCCTCCTTTTTAACAGTATCATAGGAATAGGGATTCACTCTATTTCTATCAACAACCATTGTCACAAAGTTTGTAGAACTTAGGAGCTTGAGAACTTTGCAAATGATTAAAAGAAACCTCAAGAAGGAAAGCCAAAATATTCCCACAATCCATGTGGCAACAATATTATGGTAGAGAGAAATAATGATCCTAGGATGCCACTTCATACAAAGAATACTCATGGCACCATCAGCTCAATCAAAATCCAACTCACCTTCACTCCAAGCAATTAGCTGCCATGTGATTATAGACATGTGAACCTAGAAAATAATAAAGCCAACATTTGAATTAGTAGTTTTGATAATCATGATTTAAACAAGTAATGACCTCAATGGGGAGGGGGTCATCCACATTGTTAAACATGCGTAGGACAACTGAGAGGGGGGGTGAATCAGTTATCACACAAATTCAACCTTAAAATTTTATCACTTATCAAATCTTCAACCAGACTATTTTGTTATTAAATATGAGCATGAAACATAGATAAAATAAAGTAAATCAACACAATGAACACCAAATTTTTACATGGAAAACCCAATAAGGGAAAAACCATGGTGAGGGTTAACTCACAATATAAAGATTATAAATTGAATACAAAGGCTCACTGCCAAGAGCTCACTTCCTAAAAGAGGACTCACTGTCCAAATACAAAGGCTCACTACCTACAGAGAACTCACTATCCAACAGGTAGGCTCACTACCTATAGATACAAAAGAGAACAAAAGATCCACCTCAAAAATTAAAGCACATTTGTAGGATTATAGAAACCTTTAGTTCACTACCTTCAGCACACTAAAAAACTGCTATCACAACTCACTCACACACACTTTTTCTCTTATGATTTGTGGCACACTTTCGTCACTTTGCATCACACTATCATACAATTCTTCACAACTCACCTTGATTTTATACCATTCTCAACCTTAGAAACATTTACCAACGTCAGCCACAATACATCATTTCATAAATTCAAATTAGGTCGGAAACTCTAAATTTCTATGGTGGAAAGTAATAAGAGTGGACCAATAAAAACATAAAAATAATATTCTTGAATCTTCTACACACTTCCTCAATTAAATTTTATTCTTCAAATGAAGTGTAAACACTAGGTCATCCAAACCTAATGAAAACACAAATTATCAATGATGCACATGCTTCCCAACAAGAAGATGACACGTGGACACCACAATACACTTCATTATGCATGAGAATACATCTCAGAATCTTCTAGATACATCCGAAGCAAAAACAACAGGCTTCATTCACTAAATTTCTTTCACCAATTTGTCCGGTATGTGCAGACACACAAAAATATGAAAAAATGATTTTTTGATTACCAAACACCAAACCTCTTCGCCAGAGCATAGGAAAGACCTTCATAAGACATCTACCATATCTACACAATCTAAAATGAAATAGTGGAGGACTGCAGAGCAAACATACTCCCCCAGTCCACATAACACTGACACTGTCGGTAGAACACACATACCGGTGGACACAACTTTCACGTACCATCTAACCAAAAACTTAAACTCATACTATATCATAATCAAATCACCATAACGAAATCTTCAAAATAGCATAGTCATAGGATCACCATAGGAGAAATGCGGAGCACACACCAAAGCACAATATGAACACTTCCAACACTTTGATTTCTTTTCTTCATTAATTTTCTCAAAAGCACTTGGAAACTCATCAAACCAACATATCTGCAACACTATAAAGGTAGCTCCATGTACTCATAACATCTCACTAGCATCTGAGCCATACATGTACAATCTCCAACATACTATTCATAGTGTTGACATCAATGACAACATTAATGACAACACCACCAGACTAGCTCGTACTTGCAACACACATCCCATTTCCTAGAACCCCTAACACCAATGTTAGCAAACACATCAGGTAGTCCATTCCCTTACTGAAGAATATGAGAGATATAAAATTCATCAAAGGAATTTAGGATTTCACTTGCATCCATAATTAGGGATTCAACACTCCATGAGAGGGTAGAAACCTTCTTCAAGTTGCTAATAATATTCAAAGAATCTCCCTCAAGCCAAGAATTTTTGTAACCTTTGGATTGAACCAACTTCAAAGCATGATAGGTTGCATCCACTTCCACATAGTAATTCTTTATGGTGTTTCTTGTACATTAAGTGGGTTTTTTAAGCCAATCCCTAAGAAAAGTTAAAATTGATCTAGCCTTTATTATTAATAAATTTTATTTAGTAAGTTTGATATTAACTCTTTTGTCTCTACTATTTTTGGGTCCATTGCGAAAGGCTTGGTGATTTATTAAGTACTTCCAAAGGGTGAGGAGGTCCTCAATTAGAGGAAAAATAACTATTTGATATTTTGTTCTTTGTGTTGGTCAGTGAATGGTAAGATTTATCTTCTTGATTCTACTAGGGCTTGTCCAACTAAAGCTAGGTCTTGAATCTACCAAGTTTACTAACAATATTTTAACTTCAATGAAAGATCGAATCCTTGGGAGACCTTTTAATTTAAGTATGATTTACCTATGCAATAAAAATATATTATTTTATGATTAATTTTGTTGGTTTAGGGGAATTTTCAAAATTTTAACTTGGGATTATAATATTTTGAATTATATATCATTTTCTAGTGATAAATATTTCTTATAGGCCACTCCACTGTTTAAATTTGTTAATTTTTCCTATTCAAATGTGTGGTTGAGCAAGCTAAAACAAATTATGGGTCCTTCATGATTTAGTGCATGCTTTGTCCAAAAGGTTGGAAATAATTTGGTGTAGTAACATTGAGCCTAAGAAGCATTTTCTTAAGTGGATATTTTTTATTAAAAAATTAAGTGTGGGCATTACCATTTTAAGTTAGAATTTTAAATCATTTTTATTCTTATGGACATGTTTGGTGTATTTTTTTTATTGTCCCTGACCTAATATTTTATAAAATTTCCTTCATCCTTTTTGGAATTGAAGTGTAAATAAGAAGTGAATTGGTTTGATATTTTATTTGGAAAAAAGTTAGTTCTTCACATTTCAAAAATTATTTTGACAAATTTTCTATTGATATTCTATAGTTTTTAAAGATTTCTAGCAATAATCATGTTTCTCTTGAGACAAGAACTATTTTCTCACTAGCCTTTCAAGAAAGTCACGATTACTATGGTGGTCAATAATGTGGGATTATAGTTGCATAAAAGGAAGAAAGATGTAACAAATTTTATTGATCATGATTTCAAATATTTTAGTAACCTCAACCCTCACAAGAAGGTATGTTTAATAAGTTATCCTTTGAAAATTATAGTTGACAATAGTTGAAAGATTTTTTGATTATTGATAGTGGTGATCATAATATTTTAAATTTTTCTCTTTATTTTGAGCACCATGTGGATCCTTCTATTTTGAAGGTTATTTGGAAGAATATCGGTTATAATATTCTTGTGGATGACATTTATGTTCTACCTTATTTTCATTTAAGGATTCTAAAATTTGAGGCTAATAATTATGTTCTTCATCCTATATCTTTGTTTGCTAATGGTAGTCACTCTCAAGTTGTTGATGTCATTCCTATTAAAGGAATAATATTTAACAAATTATAAAAATACATTAAAATGACATAAATTCCAAGATAAGATTAACTTCATTCAACAATAGTTTATAAAAAGACATTAAAATGACAAATTCCAAGGCTCAATCCTTAGTTTGAAAAGTATTTAGTGAAATATGAAATTTAAAACAAAATAGGGTAAATAAGAATGCTTTAACTGTAAAAGCAACATCAATAATTTTTCTTTTGCATTATAAATTCCTTTAATTAGAGGCTTTTCCTTTTTTTCTTCTCTGTGCCCACAATCCCTAAATTTTGTCAACATTATCTATTAACTATGTCCATGTTAGATCCTTTGAAAAACCTATATATGGATTTCTACATTTGAAAGGTTAAAGGAAAGATTTCAAATTTTGTGTTATTTTTAGGGACATCCTTTTCATAAGTTTTTAGTAGGGTTCTCATTTTCATCATTCTATCCATTGTTTCTAAGTTGAAGGTCTATGGAGGTTGGGCTTAACTTGAAATAATTATTTCATTAAATTTTTTCAAACCTTTAATATCTTTCAAGTCTTCATATATACTCAAATATTGTATAACTAATTCCTCCAAAGATTATATGGTTTTCATATTGGACATACACCACCCGACTTCTCAAATTGTTGAGGATTTCTAGATATTTGGCAATCAAGTCATTTCTAAAATTAATGATTTCTATCAACATTTTAGACTATTTAAAATTTTTTTGGTCTAAAATTTTCTCTTTAATCAACAATTGAGCATTTAAATTTTCAATAACAGTCAAGTGAGAAATATTTTGATTATTTATCTCTTATTCTTCTTTGAAATTCTTAGTTAATTAATTGTTTTCCCCTTCAAATTATTGAATTTATGCAATAATTTATAACTTGAACTATCATTTTACATCCTTTATCACTCAACTCATTATCTCAATCCTTTTACTTTAGAAATACATTTCATTTTCTCTAAAGAGGATGCCTCTATCTAAAATATGATGATTATAAGATTAATAGACCTAGCTACTATTTGTAAAAGAGAAACTATTTATTTGATATATGCTTGGATTTTTGCAACTTTCTCTTTTAATTTATTTTTTGGATTATTTGGACTTCTTAAGCCTTTTTTTCTCTAATGTTTTGTCTAATATTTATTGTAGTGATTCAGTATTCTTCATCTCTTAGATCTCTATTATTTTTTTCATAGGATTAAATATTTCATCTATTCTAAAACTTGTAGGTTCTCTTGTTATTGTAGATATACCCTTGGATTCTTTCTATCTCTAGGTGTATCAATCATTGATATGATGCTAGAAAGATCTTAAGATGCAAGCTTTAGTATTGATTACCTATGTTATATATTTACTTCTAACAAAATAAACACCATTGAAAAATAGTCTATCATTTGTTATTGTTTTATGGCTATTGAAAATAAATATTTGGATAAGATACTTCTTTACTTGCTCTTTTCCTTGACCTACCATTTTATCATCTTTTTCTTTCTTTGGTGGAGTTAGAGGTATGAATGTTAGGGTACACACAATATCTTTTTGAATATCACCAACTTGTTATTGTTGTTATTGTTAAACTAGACCTTGATACTTACTAACTTGTTCTTTAGTCTTCTTATAGTTAGCAAATGGATTGGCCTTTGGTAAATATGTCTAAAATTAACAACTATCTTGCTTGTGGTACACTAGGGCCAAGCTAATAACAACTTTGGAAATGTCACAATTGTAATTGTGACTTTCCTCTGAATTTAGTGGTACAAATCCCTCGTATGATTTAATAGATAATAAATGTGCTTTTAACCAGAAAGAAATAAAGTTAACAAACATCAGCCCATAAAAATGTTGCTAATGTGATGTGAGCCTTATAAGGCCATTAATCAACTAGCACACATACCAAGATGACGAATGACTAATGTAAACAAAATTGAGAAACTTCATAATTGCAATAAATGAAATAAATGTTGCAAGAAATATTTCTCATAGAGAATATAATCCTATTACACACATGGCACATAGATCAGTATGATCAACATCACATTCATACTCACAACTCACAGATTATGAGCTATTACAATATGAAATAAATTCAAAATTCAATGGAAAATGTTCCTCCCTTGACTACATCAGAATGTAATCTTCAGGAATTAGACCCTCATTGTATCATTCTCTAAATAGATATAGGGGTCTTTCTCCCTTCTTGAAAGTTACTAATTAGTTGCAAAATGTGGTAATGCTTTCTTATTGCTTAACTATCATCTTGAAAACTGATAATCAGGAAATAATGAATAGCCAAAATGATTACATTGCTAATGATAAGACTTCAGGCGATTTCCAAGCATTTCTTGATTTAATTCCTACCCCATGGTCCTTGATTCTTATGTAGTTTGCATGATTCACATACTAATCACTAAGTAGCTATCACAAAGGTGCAATAGAAATGCACGTGCAAGCTATCTAGCCAAAAGATCAATTGGGAATATAAATTAAATCATGGTCGCATCAACAATTAATTCATGTCACATTGCCATCCTATCATCTTGATCATCTTTAGCTCAACTGTCTTGCCATCCTTCTATAAATTCCACAAGCACCACCACACTTTACCAACCTAAAATTTCAGACATGGCGAGTGCTCAAAGTGATGGAGTGTCTATGAATGACCTCATTTTCATTGAGGAGATCAAGTTCAGTCCCCTTTTCAATCATTTATCTAACCAGTTAAAAGAAGTCTTCATCATCCAGAGTGAGGTTGAAGAGGAGGTGCTATGTAGCATACTGTAAGAAGAATTTTTGAACCAAGTACATGTGCATAATGCTATGCTGCTAGAGCGTTTTGTGTGTACTATTATTCACACCTCTAGACATCATGACTGGGGAATGAGAGCAGTGAAGTGCTTGGTTTGACTTGAGTTTCTCCACCAAGTTAATATATCCATTGCTAGTCTTGGAAACTACCCAAGAAGTGGACTTGTGGGTGACGTTATCTGCATCATGATTGTGGCACAAAATGAAGCCACTGAGGAAGGAGTGGCTCTTCTCCATGTGGGACTAGTGAGGAACAACATGGGGTTGTTTTCCCAATTCCTGCAGTCACATGAGAACCTATTGTCACTAGCCCAGATAGAGTGCCTTTAGGTGGTCGTGGAAGCAATTTGTGTGCTCATGTTTGCTTTATGTTCCTAAAGAAAATTTCATTTTGATATTCCTAGTTTTTGTAATCAAACAGTAAATTTTGTATTGCTACCAATATATATATATATATATATATATAATAAAATATAGCATTTTATAATTCTAGTGTTGATCTTTTTTGATGAGAAATTTTTCCTTTTGCTTTAATTTCATTTACTGTATTTGAAAGGAATCTACTATTTTCTTTTACATCAATGGGATTTTCGCTTTAAAATTGGAATGCACCTTAATAAAATAATTTGCACTATTTTTCCCTTAATTTCTTCTGGAAATTATTCTTGGGCGATAAGACAGGGGTTCACAAAACTAAAAGAAACACTTTCCACTATTATTGAAACCACTTAAACTCCTTCTTAGGCTTGAAAGACTTTGAAACTTTACTTTGGTGCCCTTTTTAGCTAGCTCACAAACCAAGTAAGTACAGACTATTGACCTCCCAAATTGAAGACTTAGAATATTCAGGAGGTTACAATACTATGATAAAACATCACCCATGAGAAAATAGAGAATTATAATGCCAAAGGGAGGTTAGAGGGGAAGTTAGAAGAACTAGTGAAATCACTACCCAAGTTGACGATACTCATGAAACACCACTTAGCTTAAGACTTAATCAGAATTTTGAAATGGGGATGTCAATTTTTAAGGGCAAGGACTGAAATTAGGGTAACAATAGATTTTATTGGCGATGAGAACTAAAAAGGATTGAGGAGGGGTACCAAAAGTGTTAAGACCAATCCTATCCATTGGGCATAGAGTCAAGCAAAAGGAGGAACAAAAAAAAACCAAAACCAAAACCCAAACAACCAAACCAAAGAAAAAACACACCAAAAAGCAATTATTTATAGGGTAGGTTGGCACCTACCAAGGAAAGAGGAAAGAATAAATCATACTAAACCATTGATAGGTTGTGGGAATAATGACCTAGACCTAAAAAGACCCATCATTGTATGCAACTTCTGAAGCAAGGTAGAGATTTGTGTTACCCAAACATGGGCACTGTAATAGAAGAAACCACCAATATCAATGCTCCCAAATAGCCATCTCTCTTCATAAACCTCCTCCTAATGTAAATAAACCTGTATGAAAGTGTATTTCCTAAGACTTCATGATTCGAATAGTCTCCTGCCCTTGAGATAAATTTGAATTTTGTGTACCCTCAACAGTGTCATATCTTTATGTTTCACAAGCAACTACCTTATCACCTCGACTACATTGTGATTTCATGGCCCTTGAGTCCTTCTTCACTATATTATCCTTCCCATCACTATCAACTAGAAAAAAAATGACCTCGTTTGCTGACCACTCTGGCAAAGCAAACTCAGGACCTTCAAACGTAAGATTATCATGAATTTTAAATTCATCAAAAATGAACAAAGGATTTGAATTGATTGGCCACCTTACCACACCTTGGGCATCTCCACTTGAAGGGTCTTCATTATTTTCTTCAATTGCACATGTAGTTTCATCAGCAATATCTTCAAAGGTAAAGGCTTCATGTTCAGGAATGAAAAGATAATCTGACCCTTGATCTTCTTTGGTAGAATTAAAAGGAGATGAATTACCCTTAGGAGGGGATGGAGGAGGAAACTGAAATGTGGGGGCACACATTCCTTATGGATTCGACTCTTCATTGTCACTTAACGAGATGAGATCATCCTCTAACTTGATTGAAGTGTTTAGACTATATGTTTGGGAATACCAACATTGATTTTTCTTCCTTTCATGCAAGGATTGTATGTCATTTGATATGGTTAAGTTCATCTTCTCAGAAATAAGGCGGGGGTGATTTGCAACAGTTGGAAATCTAGAGAAATTGCAAATAGATGGTAAGCGATTATCAACAAACTTTGTAATGTCGTCAAGCTTCCATTCTCCCACTACAATTAAGTCATTTTCAATGCTCACTACCTCAATTTGAGCCTATTTGATCTTGAAATTTTTATCTCTTTTTAGAATGAGTTGGACTTTAGGGTCAAGGGTGAAAATGAATACATGAAATTGGATTACTTTGCTTGGTTTTTCTAGTTGAGGAATCTTTCGAAGAGATTGATTGAATCGATAAAAAAATCCCTCATAGGCTCTTTCCTTTCTTTCACAATATGAAAGAACTATCTAGATAAAAGTAGCAACATCAATAGGACCCTTGAAGCGCTATAAAAAAAAATTGTGTAAGATATCCCAACCGGTTATAGTACAACCCTTCTCTAATCCTCTAAACCATTTTGTTGCTTTTCCAATTAAACTATCAACAAAACATCCTTACAAAGACATCCTCTTCTTGAACGCCTAGGATTCCACTTACTATAGTCATAGCCAGAACATGTTCCTCTAGATCTTGAGTGTTTCTACTAGAGAATTTGGGGAGTCTTTTCCTTGACCCTGGTGGCATATCATTGCATTATGATAGGGTGAAAATTCTAATACAATTACCCCAGGGAATTGAAGCCATGGGTATTTAGATTCACCAACTCCTAGTGGAGTAGAGAAAGGTACCCCTAGGTTATTTCCTAGGTGGTTGTTAAGCTAAAGGGAGGTTCAACGATTGATGTGGTTGTTGATTTAGATGCTGATTAGGACACTGATCTGGGTGTGGATTGGGGAGGTGGGGTGGGTCATTGCAATACTCAAAGATCAACCTTGGAGGGAATTCAATCACAGGTCTAGGTGGATGTCAAGCTCGCTCTTCTTCTTCTTCCAAAATGAAATTAGCTTGCATATAATCTACTACACTCCTTATGTACCTCCAAGTGAGTGTATTTCATTGCAAAATGATATATTTTTGCTCTGCTTGCATCCAATCCAAGTTAGGTTGAAGTACGAGAAATACATCATTATGGGGAAGTACCATCCTACTACATGAAACGATGTCAACTTATCAGAAACTACAATCTTCCCCAGTGGAGTCACCAAAAATCTATTAGCAAATGGATTAACCTTTGGTAAATATGTCTAAAATTAACAACTCTCTTGCCCATGGTGCACTAGGGTCAAGTTAATAGCTCTATAAATGTCACAATTGCACTTAGGTAAAAGAACAAAGATGAGTCCATGAAATATGGAATTTTTTTCATTAGGAAAAAATATGAAATCGACTTCACTAAAAACGGGATCCCATTTTTTAATAGGGCAAGTGCATGAAGATGGGTAGCCAATTTGTGGCCACTTTTTGAAAAAAAAATTAAAACTCATAATGCGAGCTCGCATTATGGCTTCGTGTGTCAATCCTGAGGCTCGAACACAATGATCCCATAATGTGAGCACATTATAACACAAGCACTTTATAACATGCTCATGTTATGACCTATTAAAGCAAAAAAAAAGAAAAAAAGAATTCATTCTCACTTCTCACTATGTTTTTTTGTTGCCCACATCCAAAACCCCAATATTTTGTGCTTGCATTCTAAGAGGAGCTATTTTGTGAAATTATTCATCAACGGTTGTTGTTCCATCGCCAGGATGCTGCCACTTCGATGAGGAGGTCTGAGAGGTAAGGATTGTTTGTTTGTTTTTTTTGAATTTGTTAGTTTTAGGTTGTATTTGATATTTATTTTTGAATTTGTAGGAGATGCTAATAAACCTACAAACCCTCCTCAAAATCCTCAACAAGCACAACAACAAGAAGAGGAAAAAAATACTCAAGTTAATCAACCACAACAACAAGCTCCTCCACCAATACCTCAACACCCTCCTGGCACTCACCAAAATTTAATGAGTGAAATTCAGAACAATAATAAAAAAAGGATTTAATTAGGAGGTTGAGCGATCCAAAAAGTTCAACCATAGAAAGAATGACCCTGGCAACTTCACTAAAAGAAATGTTAAAAAATATAGATTCAATTAGCAAACAATTAACTGGATGGCAAGATAGGAGGCAGGTAGCTAGGGCTTATTACACGGATAAATTATCATATAAAGATGTAAAATATTTAAAAATTACAACAGGTTATTTGTACTCATTATTCACTGACCCACATACAAATAAAAATATTACCCTCAATGCAAAGATGTTTCCTATTCATTGGTTTCACCACCAATAGATTAGGAACTTCTTTTATGATAGGTGGTACATGGTTTTTGATTACCCATCGTGCAACAATTGTGAAGTCCCGCAATATTTCCATAAGAAACTATACTGTGAGTTCATCTTGAACAAAATACCAAATTATTTTGATATGAGGGACTTCTAGGGGAGAGTTGGGGGATCGGCTCAAGATAGACCCGGTGCACAATAGGATCCTATGTGGCAAGAGAGATGACCTCTCGCTAGGCCACCTCATGAGCATACCATTATCCCTTTCGTCATGAAGGAGAGTGCTGGCGTAGAGACTTTTTAGGCCATTAGCTCTTTGACCCAGAGTGTCATCCAACATGCCAGCCCTATTCTATAGCGCCATCCAAGGGAGTCTTCGGGTGGTGGCCTTCGAACCCATTTGTGTCAATCTTGTGGGGTGACTTGTTCATATGACCCCACCAACACTCAAGAGGCTACTACACAAGATTCGTCTACAACTATGGAGATGGAGACGACAGATGACATTTTACATGAGGCATATGTCATTGATACTTAGGTAAAAGTTAGCATGTTCATTGAATTTAATTTATTAAATTTTAATTTTGAAATGCAAGATTAACTAATTTAGTTTTATGATTTTAATAAAATTGTAGGGTCACAGTGTTGATATTGGATACACCAGCCCTACACCTGCTTATTTCTCCAATGAACCTACTGTTGAGGTATGTAACTAGTAAATAATTATAAATTTATTACATGTTAATAGCATTGTTTGATGAATGGTATTTAATATGTGATTTTCGATGTTGAATAGGCTAATATTGGAGGTTTCATGGGAACACCTCCCAATGTCAGTGGATTTAGTTAAACATACATGCAGTAATAGAATAAAGAGTTTAACTAATGAATTGTACTTAATAGATTTGTGTAGTTTATATTCATATCATTTATTACGTTGCATTGCATATCTTTCAAATTCAAAGAATTACTTCACATTCCATAACTAATAACTAGATGTTGATAGATGATAAAATTTCAACTACAATATAGTTGCTTAGAAAGTTGACATAAGGAGTGATGCAATTACTTCACATAGCATAAGTAATAAGTAGGAGCAACTTCCAGTTGCATTTTCTTGTCATGGCATTCCATGAGACCACTTTTTACTGAGGCATCTTTTCAAATAGTTCACTACCTTTTTTATGCTATGGATGCTTGGAAGGAATATATGAAATAATAATAGTAAGCAATAGCATAGACAAGGTAATGAGTTGTTTGAAAAAATGCCTCAAAGAAATGTGGTCTCATGGTGATGTCCATCACCATGAGACTCAATTTCTTTGAGGTACTTTTTCAAACAACTCACCACCTTTTCTATGCTACCACATTTTCCATACATGTCTACCAAAGCATTTTATCAAATAGTTCATTTCCTCACTGCTATGGCTAAAAGCTTAAAAAGGGTGCTTTCCAACAAACTATGGATGCTTGGAAAAAATCTATCAAATCATAATAGTAAGCAATAGAATAGACAAGGAAATTAGTAGTTTGAAAAAATGCCTCGAAGAAATGTGTTCTCATGGTGATGGAATGGCATTCCATCAACATGAGACCACATTTCTTTGAGGCATTTATTCAAACAACTCACCACCTTTTCTATGATACCACATTTTCCATACATGTGTACCAAAGAATTTTATCAAACTACTCACTTCCTTGCTGCTATGGCTAAAAGCCTAAAATACGTGCTTTCCAACAAACTATGGATGCTTGGAAAATTTTCTATCAACTCATAATAGTAAGCAATAATACCATAGAGAAGGCAATGAATTGTCTGAAAAAATGCCTAAAAGAAATGCAGTTTTATGGTGATGGAATTCCATGACTTGCATTTGTTTGTAATGGAATTCCATCACCATAAGACCCCATTTCTTTGAGGCATTTTTTCAAACAGTTAATTTCCTTCTCTATGCCACCACAATTATTGTACATGTCTATGAAAGCATTTTATCAAATGGTTCACCGACTTGCTGCTATGGGTAAAAGCCTAAAAACACATGCTTTTGAACAAGATATGGATAGGGAAAATAGTAAGCATGATAGTCAAAAATATATAGTTTAATAAGTACTCAAATTTTTTTTTCATTATCTCATACATTATGAGTCATGACGTGGATCACTATTGTATTTTTTGTGATTGAATAATTTTTTGTTTTATTTTTAGATGTTGCAAGTGAAAAAACCTCTGAATGTGACGAGGGCAATGGAGATCAGTGTTTCATCTGCTATAGAATCCTTGATGGCTCTAACATGGGAGGTATGAAGCAAATTACTAAATTTTAATTTACATTCGTTGTTATAGATGTTAGTTAGTGAAAAATCAAACCATTATTGATTTGTAGTTTAATTTCTATTTGGATGGTTTATACAAGGCTTCAACATGCCTCAACATGGACATTTGAATATTTCCCTTGTGGAGAGTGATCATTAGATGGCGGTAAGTGATTATTTTGTTAAATATATCATTTTTTATAATGTAATTTATATATATTAATGTCTTTACTTCTTATTGTAATAGATAAGACTTGACCAAGAACTAAACCCTAGGAGGAGCACCAGGAGCACTCCTCGACCACAACATAAATGAGTGATAGTCGTATCGCCATCTGATTGACAAGCAAAGGGAGAGATTTTATTTTGAGAGCATGGAGAGCAATGACTTTTGATTCCAAAGCCCTTTGTTGTATGCCTATATGGCATTTTTGTACATATTTTGTATTGGATATATTTGACATTGTATGCCTATATGACATTCTCGTAAGCCTATATGGCTATTTTGTACCTATATTTTATACTTATATCGACATATATCAATGTATTCCTACATGTCTATTTGGTTAATACAAATTTTTTTTATCGATGGTGTCCATATTTGTATTATAAATCCATGGTTCAGTAGATATGAGTTACGTGTATTCACGTGTATACTTTACAACTTACGTGTATTCCAATGTATACTTTGCTACTTATGTGTTTTCATGTGTATACCTTGTATTCATGCATATACTTTGTATTAATTTGTGTATACTATGTATTCATGTGTATACTTCAAGGCTTACATGTTTTTGAGTACTTGTGCTTCTCTTATTCACATGTACATGCTTAACTTATTCACGTGTATACTTATTAATTGGTTAGCCCTAGCATTGACCATTGTTGTCTTCATGGTTTGTGTTGAATATTAATTTATTGATGCTAAACAAGTTTATCTAAAAGAAAAAAAAAACATTTTCAATTTGTATTCCATGAAATGATTCATAAAAAGATCCAATATATTTAATCATTTGATTGAAACAACTCAATTAAGCAAAGGATACATAATCTTCACAACACTTGCAAAACATAATATTCATAGTAGATGAAGTAGTTAAATTCTTAACACATTATCATAGAAGCATTTATCTTGAATAGTATTTAAACATTTTTACAACATAGTCCTTGTAGTGCAGAATGAATTGTTATGTTCTTCATCCATCACCATATAAACACGTCAAAATATTTATTCCAACTTTTTGCAATATTATTTCTTGTATAGGAAATGGACTCAAGAGAAAGAAAATTATAATTTATAATACAAATAAGAAATGGACTCAATGGTGGAAAATTTATTTATCACACCAAATAATAAATGTACGTGAGAGAATCACTTGTTTTTCTTAGACTCCAATTTTCAAGCATAGCAAATCATTTCAAATGAAAATGACAAAATGCTTCACAACCAAAGTTGTTAATTGAGGAAAAATAAAATGTTTTGAAGTTCCACCATTGTACGCATCTACAATTTGTTGTATATTGTTGTAAGGGTAAGGAGGATAATTGAAAACTGTCTTGCACTTGCTAGACTTGAGGATTATTGATGGAATGATAGGGAGGCCTTCAATCCACATTCACCATACAAAGAACTTCAACCACTTTTCTTCCCCCAAATCACTATCTTGGCCTGTTTTCAGTTTTTCACCTAGTCTCTCTAGTAGGTCATTAAACCTACCTTTCTTGACATAAATTTCAAATTTTCTAAAAAATCTCTCCAACCCTCATTCTTTTAAAACACCCTTTAACACATACTTTCACATGCCTCAAAATCCCATGAGACTCTTTTGAAACAATACCCTCAACCTAGTGCTTCAATGCTATCCTAGACCCCCAAATAGGTCTATTTAACAAAGAAACAGCCTCTCAATCACTCTTCCAATTGTAAAACACCATTTTCCAGCATTTACTAGTCTACAAATCCACAAAATCCTCAATTTTTAGGGTGTGATTGGCCCTCTAACCCCACTATCCTCTAAACCCTCACTTTTCTCAAATTTCACTAGGGTTTATTGAAAACCCCATATCCAGACATCATACAACCTCAAAACCTCTTCCAATACTCTTCATTCTACCTGCACAAACTTAAATGACCACCAAATTATGCTACCACCTGACTTTACCCACTTTTACTCCCTCAAGCCTCGCTTTTTCATTCAAAACCCCTCTTTTCCCAACTAGGGCATCATGCCATAACATAATTTTGACCTCCCCTATCCTTGCAGAGCTTTTGAACACATCAAAATACACAACCTCACCCTATTTCCAACATATTCTAACTTATTCTCAAGAAATTTCTTCTTTTCACCTCTTCTAGCCTTGCTTTTAAGGCCTAAATTTTGAATTTTCAATAGGGGAAACATTAGTAATCTCTTCCAATGCCTTTACCAATGCTATTTTCTTATTCCTACTTCCTATCCTACTTACATCAGGCCCATTCCACTAAGACACAGCCTGAACAATAGGTGGAATGGCCTATTTCAACGTATTACACTCAAACCCTTGTATGAGTAAGTTCAGACCAGTTTAAGAAATCTACTTCTAAGTTGCTTGGAACTTAATATAATTCCACAAGAATGGATTCAAATCAAAGATAAAACCATTCTACAACAAATTTATATCATCTTAGATCAAACTCCTATTGTACGAACCCGTACACAGGCTAGAAATGAAGAAAATGCACATAAATTAACAAAGAAACAAATATATTTGATTGATATTCTCCTTCAAACTCTTCAAAAACCATTAACTTTAAGTTTCTAACATATATAAACCTCAACCAACTCCTTAAAATTCCTAAAAATACCTTTCAACTACCCATGACCATTGGGCTTCCACATGAGAGCAATTTTTACATTTTTGCTTGACAACATTTTTGACAATTTTGCAATTTTTACATAATTGACTCAAATGACCCAACACTAACTCAAAACTAAAAGCAAGATTAAAAAATGGCCTATCATGGCCTTATTTGAAATTATCATGACTAAAACCACTGAACTAGACCTGCTTCATCAAATGGAGGAACAAGGTGCTCTGCACCAATGATCATACACTTTTTGTGTGAAAAACTTGGACTTCTCAACCATCGTGTGTATGTTTCTCTTTTTGATTGTTTTGCATGCCATCATAAGGGATCAAATCGATTGAACATAGATTGGAGAAATTTCACATGTTTGGGTGCGAAAGAGGACCATTCCTAGCATAACCGTACCTATCAGGATGCGTTGGACCAGTTTGTTTGGTCACATGAATTGCAAAACAAAAGTTGAACCACTTTGCAACTTTACACTGCTTGCATTTGACACTTTTTCCATCAAGTGAAAACTAGACACCACAAGAAAATGACTCTGAGATAACAAAAACTGAGAGAGGTTATTGTAGAGGGGTCCAACACGATCCCATATGATCAGACAAAGAGTTTGTAAGCATCATGGTTTTCAAATAATAACCTGTCAAAGATTGTTTCCCTTTTACACTTTGGACCCTTAAGGGATCGAGCTATTTTAACGTAGCTTGGAGTGATTCCACATGTTTGGGTGCAAAAGAAAACCATTCCTAGTGTAATCATACCCATTTGAATGTGTTGGAACAATTTTTTTGGTCACATGAGTTACAGAACGAAAGTTGCACCACTTTGCAACTTTCAACTACTTGCATTTGACAACATTTTTCCCAAGTGAAAATTCACCAACATGGGAAAATTCCTCTAAGATAGTGAAAACTAAGAGATTTTATTTTAGAGGGGCCCAACGCAATCCCATAGGACCAGATGAGAAGTTTTTAAGAGTCACGGTATCTGAGTAACAACATGCTGAAGTTTGCAGCCATTTTGCACTTTGGACTCTTAAGGGATCAATTTGGTTGAACGTAGCTCAGAGAGATTCTGCATGTTTGGGTGTGAAAGAGGACCATGCCTAGTATAAAAATACCTATTCAAATTCATTGGAACAGTATGTTTGGTCACATGAGTTGTAGAACAAAAGTTGCACCACTTTGCAACTTTCAACTACTTGCATTTGATAACTTTTTCTCCAGGTAAAAATTTTCCACCACGGGAAAATTTCTCTAAGATAGTGAAAACCGAGAGAGGTTATTGAAGAGGGGTCCAACATGATCCCATAGGATTAGATGACAAGTTTCTAAGAATCATGGTATCTAAGTAACAACATGTTGAAGTTTGTAACTATTTTGCACTTTGGACTCTTAAGGGATCGATCTGGTTGAATGTAGCTCAAAAAAAATTTTGTGTGTTTAGGTGTAAAAGAGGACCATGCCTAGCATAAACATATCTATTTAGATGCATTGGAATAGTCTGTTTGGTCACACAAGTTGTAGAACGAAAGTTGCAACACTTTGCATCTTTCAACTACTTACATTTGACAAATTTTTCCCCAAGTAAAAATTCGCCACCACGGTAAAATGCCTCTGAGATAGAAAAAACTAAGAGATTTTATTATAGAGGGGACCAATGTGATCCCATAGGATCAAACAAGAAGTTTCTAAGCATCATGATATCCAAGTAACATGTTGAAGTTTGCAGCCATTTTGCACTTTGGAATCTTAAGGGATCAATCCGATTGAATGTAGCTCAGATCGATTTTGTGTGTTTGGGTGTGAAAGAGGACCATTCCTAACATAAACATACCTATTCAAACATGTTGGAATTGTTTGGTCACATGAGTTGCAAAACGAAAGTTGCACCACTTTGCAACTTTCAACTACTTGCATTTGACAACTTTTTTCCCAAGTGAAAATTCACCACCACGGGAAAATTCCTCCGGAATAGAAAAAAATGAGAGAGGTTATTATAGAGGGGTTTGACGCAATCCCATAGGATTGGATGATAATTTTCTAAGCATAAAAGTATCTGAGTAACAAAATGTCAAAGTTTGTAGCCATTTTGCACTTTGGAATCTTAAGAGATTGATCCGGTTGAACATAGCTCAGAGTGATTCTGCATGTTTGGGTGCAAAAGAGGACCATGTCTAGCGTAAAAATACCAATTTGGATGCATTGGAACAGTTTGTTTGGTCACATGAGTTGCAGAATGAAAGTTGCACCACTTTGCAACTTTGCACTGCTTGCATTTGACACTTTTTCCATCAAGTGAAAACTGGACACCACGGGAAAACCACTCTGAGATAACAAAAACCGAGAGAGGTTATTGTAGAGGAACCCAACATTATCTCATAGGCTCAGACAGAGATTTCATAAGCACCACAATTTCCAAGTAATACCTCGTCAAAGATTGCTGCCCTTTTGCACTTTGGACCCTTAAGGGATTGAGCCGGTTCAATTAGCTTAGATCGATTCGACATGTTTGGGTGCGAAAGAGAACCATTCCTAGTGTAAATGTACCATTCCTAATGTAAACGTACTATGTACTTAGAAGATCAATAAAATTCATTGTTTCCTTGCAATTTTCTATATTTTTACCAGAAATTTGATGTTTCATTGAACTGTACAATTCCGTACAGGGTGATTGTGCTATCTTTTAGATGGAATTTGGTGGGCAACAGACTTAACTCCATTTTAGTTTTAGTTTGGTTGGATTTCAAGTGATTTTTTGCATTTTAGAAGTCAATTACTAAGGGTTGGTCTGTATACCATCTTTTAAGGGTTTTGAGTGCATTAAAATGTCATATTAAGCCTTCCACCCATTGTATACTTTTAAACTCGGTGGAAATACTTAGTTAGGGTAATAAAAAATATGTGCAAGGGAGGTGAACATAGGGTTTTTAGGTGATGCCTTAGATGTCAAATGATGCATTTTTTAGTGGAAAATGGTGGCTTAGTACTAGGATTTGAAGAAATATTTGGGGGCAGAAATATCTCTTGAACTTTTAAGATTGTGCAGACCTTTTTGAAGGTGTTTCAGGATTTGGTTGGCTATGGGAAGGTTTGGAGTATGGGTTTTCAATAAACCCTTGCCTAACTTGTGAAAGAAGAGGGTTTTGGGGTTTGTTATTTTAGAGGGCTTATCACACCCTAAAAGTGGAGGAATTGGTGGTTTGGCAGACTGGTTAATGCTTCCCAATGATGGTTTGCATGTGATAGGAAGAATAAAGGGGGGTTACTTTGTTAATTTGGCCTAATTGGCCTTGTGGACATTGTAGTTTGCTTGTTTTGTGAAAGCTGATCCAAAAGAGTCTAATGAGGGTTTGATCAAAATCACCATTAGAAACATTGAACCAACCAAACCATCTACCACTCACCAAGTTTCAACTTGTTTCATTAATTAAAAAAGACCACCACTCATCCATTCTGGCTTCAAACCTATTACCATACCTTGTAGCACCTTTGAACAATCACATTTTGTCAAAAAAAAATCAGTAATTCACATTCATGACACTAATCTATCATATCCTTTGAAACTTGTAGACCAAAAACCATTTTACACATAGAGTTAACCTTGCTCAAATCAACAAAATCAACAAGTTTTCTTTCTAAACCTTATCCAAACATAGAGACATCTGTAATAACATTGAATAAGAGAATTTCCAAACATTAACAACCATTCTTTTCATTGTTTTATCATATTCGCTATTTTTAGCAATCAAACCACCATATCTCTAGTAGGTCACCAAACCCCTAAAATAGGTGATTCTTTTTCAATATCTTTGTGTTTCCATAGACCCAATGCATATTTAGAAACCCATTTTGATCTATTAATACATAACAAAAGCTTTGAAGAGGTTATTTTCAAAAGTTTCTAAGAACAATAAATTGTTCGTTAAAAAGTGCCTCAAATTAGGTCAATTTTGTGAAGCAACTATCAATAAATCAACTCCAAACCATAAAATAACCTTGGGTAGTAGTGCATCAAGTCTCAAAACCTTCAAATTTTTCACTTTTATAGTTTAACAGTTTTAATATAACATCAAACAAAAAAATCCTCATCAAATGCCCTTATAGGCTCAAGAAAACTGAGGTTTATTAAAAACCCACTTACCAAACCTCATACAAACTTGTAAATGCCTTAGAAATTTTGGAATATGTCTACATATAGTAATAAAACTTCCATCAAGCCTCTACAATTGTCATTTCTCCAAACCTTAGTATGTAGGGACCATTTCTTGTGTGAAAACTCAAAAATTTATCTGGAGCAGCAGTAAAAATTCACATTCCTGTCTTCCCCTGAATCTACACACATTCAAATTGAAAAACACCTAATTTCAATCCATTCCACTGACCTACTTAACCCTACATCGATGGAATGGAAATCTTATCACTTAATGGACTCTCAAAACCCTTATTGAGGGTTACAAACTAGTTATGATAAAATTGTTCTTATTTCCTCAAATCTGAGTTAAAACACTTCAAAACACTTTCAAAAGTAACCTAACTCCTTGCTCTAAAGAAAACTAATCAAAAATCAAACTGTAAGGTGTTGTATAATCTGCACAAGCTTGAAACAAAAAAGGAAAAGTGCTACAAATATAGAAAACAGAGTCCTTTATTTACTAATTTCTTCAAGAATACAAGTTCTGCTCTTTTCCACACCTTTACAATGCTTTATATAGCTATTTCAATCAGTTATGAATGTTTCCCCCACATCTTCCATCAACTAACTACCCTTTCTAATAAGAGGACTCTTCATCTTCTATAATTTTGCAATTGTGCAACTAATACAAGTTTTGCATTTTTACACCAAATGACAACTTTTGTGCAATATCACTTCTCTAATCACCTAATGACCTATTTGAGACTTTGAATACATTACATATAACCTTCACATGACCTTTTTCACATTGTTTACATTTGAAAATTCAAATTTTGCAAATTTTCCTATTGAAGGCATTTAGAGAATAAGTTGCTCCTACACCAAACATGAACTCCAAAATGACCCAAAAACCAACTAACATGACTTATTACATTATAAATTGGTCTAATATGACCTTATTCAATGGAAAAAACTCAAAACACAAAACTAACTTAAGACTTCCATGAACCAAATTTTCTCAATAACCTTGGTGCCCCCCTGGACCAAATTTCAATATTTGAGTAAATCTCATTACAATGCCTTAGGTACTTCATTCTCATAGATCTTTTACTATGTAACTCATACATTCGAGATTCTCTTATAATGTCTACATCATAGGTGCTCATTATGAGGTTAACTTCAAATGAGTAACTTGAGATTCCCTCGCTAAGCTTCACACGCTCTTTTATAATGGCTTCAAATTAGAATTGAGATTTGTCAAGATCATCAAAATAAGGATGTTACATTGCTTTTTTGGCTAAGATTCTCTTTGATGGATCATAAATCAACATTTTCTGCAACAAGAGACCAATCAATTTTTAGTAGTTTACTTACAAATATGCAAAGTAAAAGAACAAAAAGAAAGAGCATCCAAAATGGAAATGAAATGAAAATAGATGGAAAGCACCTACAAATAGGCATGCCAGTCTCTCAACTTAGTCACTCCTGGTCATACATCTTCATGGGAGTTCCAAAATACATATTGCACTAAACACCTCTCATGAATAAGGATGTTGCATTGCTTTTATGGCCGAGATTCTCTTGGATGGCTCATAAATATGCATTTTCTGCAAGGGGACACCAATCAATTTTTAGTAGGTTACTTACAAATAGGAAAAGTAAAAGAAGATGATAGCATTGGCATCAAAAAAATTAATGTGCATACAAGTATAAATTAATAAGAACCAGTGTGCATACTTACAAATTAATCCAATGAACCATCTTGGTCTACTCTACTCTTTATTGTGTCAAGTATTGTCTCATGTTCAAACTCACGGACCTTCTACAAGGTCTTGTTCAAAGGTCCACCCCCATATTTGGTCAAACAAAAATTGGATGCCACAACAAGGTTTGAGTAATGAAGAATATTATGATGCGTTTCAAAGTCCTGAAACAACCAATGTTTAACACTCTTATGTGGGTACCTTCTAAGCCACCTTCCAATAACAACAACTAAGCCTATAGGTTATTCAATGTTTTCTCCATCTAGAACTAGGGCCTTCAATTTCTTTTTGGCTTCAACACAACGACACAAGTAATAGTCCATTCCCTCTTCATTTTCTTCATCTGCAATAACTATATAAACATTCCCTGCATTGATATGTGCAGCAAAACTCTTGAAATTAGTCAACATTACGAATACACTACAAAGTAAAATCATCAAAATGGAATTTCAGAAACTAAGCAAGTAGATATATTACCTAGTTGAACTAGATCTGATATGTGGTCAAAGTCGATTGATGATTCCATCTGTGTTTGTTCCAATGCCATCGAAGGGTGATATGTGTGAAGTGGGCTAAGATAACTTGTCAAACATTTTTCAACCCACTCCCCTGACTCACAATCATTCTAGGCTTGCATTGTACATGAAGAAAAAAAAATGTCATCTTTCATGTATCGATACTTCATGAACCTGCATTTGAGCTAAGGAAAGAGTGTAGCTCACTCGATCCTGCTAGTGTACAACAATCCTCATATGTTGCAATGTTCGTATCATCCATCAGCCAAAAAAATCTATAAATTGAAGATGTACCTTCATTATCTGGACCCATCAAAACATTACACCACTCAATGATTGATCTTGCATCTATCAACTTTGCATTGTCTTTATACTTTAACTCTTATCGTGCTAATGCTCTTTTCACGCATTCTCCTACACCATCATGCTCCCCCTTTCCATTTATGGCCTCACAAAAGTTCCACATATGTTGAACATCTATAATGACATGCATCTTGCTCAACTAGTAGAACATGCGCGAGTTCTTGAACTATTTTTCATAGTTATCTGACCATATTATGTGTTGACCATATGCTATGCCCCTTTGAGCCAAATCACTATAGAACATCTGGAAGCAACCTTGCATGAACTCTGGAGAATGTGTGTGATCATCACTAATATAAAAGTGATACTCCCTTAATACCTTCCTTTGGTCCTCTATACTATCAGCTGTGTGAATTAATGCTATGTGCACAAATATTGAAACCTGTGTGGAGTTGTAATACTATGACTACACCTCACACTATGGCTATAGAGTGTAGTTCTCTACAAAGTCAACCACTGATACTATGCTTCCAACTAGAAAATTTTCCTTACATAGATTGAATTGTGTGTCTAGCCATTGAGCTCTATGGGTATGCCTTGCATACTCATATACCATATTTTCACGAAACATGGTCATAAACTGATACATTGGAATCTTCTAAATAACCAAATCACACCTTTTTTCTTGAGACCCATCTTTTGTAGTGTATGCCACTGTTTTATACTTCCCGAACTCTACTATTTTCTATCCCACCTCATCTATGCTTATCATATGTTGACATACTGGCATACACTGCAAGCCACCACAACACTCACATGAACCATCCAATCATGTTGTCCTATAGAATATTTGGTCATCCTCTATTTCACATAAATTTTTTGATAAGAGCTCTCTTGAAGATTTGGTGGGGATTCTATGCAACAATCTGGTAAAACATCATTAGTATGCAAATCTAAACATATAGCACGATAAACATCATAATGGTTAGAGAATTCAATATGTAGTCTACAACAACAAGTAGTGCATGTGTGATTTATCTTGGCATAAAAAAGGCTTAAGTATTTCAAAAAATATTTGAAAAATACTAATTTGAGGATAATCCTTTTGAAATTTATGAAAAAATTAGGTTTGAGTCATATCAAAAACATGTTTTGGATGTGGCTCACGGTTCCGACTACCGATTCTCCTTCTTAGCACCTCCCTTTGATTTAGAGATAATTTTGTGTTATTCTTCCAATACTCTTCAATTAGTGTTCTCAATGTTTCAACAACTATTTTATATTTGTGTGGCAGTCTCCCCAAGAATTCCCATAATTCATTTGAATCGGTGCACTCAATTCTTTGTCACCTTTGAAAAACATTTGATAAAGGTTTTCTACTAATTCTCATTTGTTCACTCATCTTTCTAATGAGATGAGCTCTCTTTGTTTGATTACTTACCAAAGTCTATGTAATGACACATTGGGTGACATTACTATCCTTTGAGTGTGAGGTCTTACCCACACTCTCATAAGCATCCATTAGATTCTTCACAATAGTTTTTTCACTTGATGCATTTGATTTTCTTGTTACTTGATTTATGCTTCCAGCTAAATCAGGTAACTTATTGTTGTGTTTGCATTTTAAAAATTAAAAGATACATCATTTTCTTCTAAAGTTCATTAATATGCATAAAGGAGATTGTCAAAACAGATTGCATTATTCTAGTTTTTACAATTACATACAAATAAGAAATAGAACCAACACATATTGCAAATGTAATATTTATTGATGATCATAAGCATATAGTGTCCCTCACAAGCCAAGGACTAGCTATTCTAATGCTTATAAAGAAAAGACTATATCCCTATAGATAACAGAAAAAAAAAATTACACATAAAATGAAAAGGGGCCCGTCATTTCCTAGTGGAATGAAAAATCACATTGGCTTGGTCCCGCATTATCTCGGCTCTTCCCGTTGCCCTGCTTTCATTTGATGATCTCCTCACTACTCCTAGGCTTCCTACATTTGAAAAAATAGTGTTGTTAGAGAAATGAAAGGTCCCTGATCAAAATATGTGCAAAACATCCATAAACATGTAATTTGATGTCCATAAGCATTAAAATAGAAAGCATACCATAAGTGTCTAGGAAAAAAAGAAAGAATTAATCAAACAAACCTATGATATGCTTTGTTTATCTAACTAGTTTGTTCCTTTTACATCTTTAGGACAAGTCTTTGTTACTGTTCTAATTCAGCTAATTACAACATGTGGTGTAAAATGTGGTTCCCATGAGGGTTCATCCCAACATCCTACCCTTTGATGTTTTAAGAGGGATAGGAAATTAAGAAACTTCATCAAATCAATGATAAACATATTCTTGATACATTAAATCAATATGGAATCACACCAGTTGATCAACTTTTATTATCAAATTCAAAAGATGCAACACATAATGTGAGCTATCAAGAAAGTCACACTTCATCTTTTCACAATGAATCAATCAATATGTTTTCATCATGTCAAAAGGAAGGTGTAGTTTGTTGGATATGTCTTTCAATATTCTTAAGTGGATCCAAGATCCATTTGATTAAAGAAGTAAATGATTTATGTGATGCATCAAGTTCAATTATGCATCTATTAAAATAATGGAGACATCAAGTCATGCCTGAAATCATCATGAGTCATATGGGACAGAAAGAAGGAACAAGGATAGTCATGCATTGTTGCATGAAAGACACAGTCTAATTCATCTCACTTCAATCCTATTGGACAAGCACACATCACTTAGGATGGTGAGCTTTCAGGTCACCACCATAAGTGACATATGGTTGCCTAGTAGGATTAAAGCAAAAGGAATGGTAGTGTACTGATATTCATTAAGAAATCATGAAACATAGAGATGAAACTCATTTCAAAGCCAAGGTCATGATGGTAGTGAGTATAACAATGACTTTTAAGAGCTGGAAAGGGTCATTCCTAAGGGAACAATGCATGCTACATCTCATGCTATATGACAACAACAATGAATGTATGCTACAGGGTAGTAAAGGTTCTAAAGTCATAATACAATACCCCTACAGTGCACACCTTGTGTCAAAATAATCAATGCACAATGCCTCATAATGATGGAACAACCAAAATGATCTAAATGCATGAGGGGCATTAGAATTAAGGTCACTTAACAATATCACCCAAAGAAAGCAACATGGATAAAGTTGCAATGAAGAAGTCACATGATAGAAATTCAAGAGAAGGTAGGTGTATTCAATATGTTTTGTACCTGTGAGTGCAGTATGTGCCTTTACATTAAAAGACAATGACTTCAATACATGGGAAAATCATTGAATGCATAAGCATAGTTAATTGAATACTCAAACTATAATGAAGTGAACATGCAACAAGATTTGTTCCTATATTCTTGGCATATCAATCAGTAGAAAACATTGTCACCATAACAGTCCATGCAAGTTTGAGAATAGCTTATAGTCGCATAACATGTCAGTCTTGAGAGTTTTTCATTTGTTAAAAAAAATGAAGACATGAAGATTCAAGGAGGAAGACAATGGTTTTTGTTTAGAATGAAGACCCCAACCTTTGATCTTGGTCATTGCAATAGAGGTTGATTGTGAATAACTTAGGAAAGTCTTCATATGATATTTCACCATGAATGGGCTGATCTGAAGACAACATAAACTCAACTTATGTATGAAAAATGACTAAGTGACAAGGATGAAAAATGCATATGAGATTGCCAATGAAAACCACTATCAGAGAGTGGAAGATAGAACTCATTACAGGGGACTCAAAGACTCAAAGTACCATATAAGGTTTTCAAATATTTCCAAAGGTCAATTTACAAGCAGTTTGAAGACTCCAAGTCTCCAATTATGATGAGAAATGTGAGATATATGTAAAGGTACAACAAGTCTCCATGAACTCAAAGAACCATACATTGTTCACATTGAACAAATCAATGATCATTCACTCAATAGAGGCACAAGTATAGCCATTTTATGCTTCAAGATAGAAAGGTTCAAAAGACAATGTATTTTAGACAACTATGAGAAAAATGGTAGAAATAATATGCATTGGAAGTGCAATGGAGGAAACAATCAGAATAGCCACCATATACATTAGGATACCATGCATGAAAAGGAATAAAATAGTGAGAGATGAGGTAAAAACATGCATTCTATTTTATATCTAAGATAAATACCATTCTTTTAATGTTTGTTGCTTTCCAAATGGTCAGATAAGCTACTTCCTTTCAGTATGTCTAAATGCTTTCATTTAAGGACCAAGCCAACATGTTAAAAAATAATAAATGACTGGGCAGCCATTATATTTAAACATAGTCATGTATGAAATGAAAGCATGAGGATGAAATAAAAATCACTCAAGCATGATGATCATTTAAAGTAATAACAAGAATGCAGAGAATCAAAGAACAAAGCCTTCATAATTCTAAGGAATTTAAAAAATGTGAAAGAGATGAGTTTCCATGAGGTATATCTATTACCATGCATGGCATTAAATCATGTAGAAATTCATTTTCTTCATAGGTTTTTTTTTTAAATATAGTGCATACCAAAGAATCTGAAGAGGTATTTGTGTTTTAGAGGCTTGTGATTGACAATTAGTAAAGAAGAAAATAACATACATTTCTTCTATTATTCATATAGAAGGTATAATTTTATGAAAATGATACAAGTTCCACATAAAAAATGTCAAAGAAGACCATGAGCCTGAGCTCAAAAGATAGGTGTATGGGGTATACAAAAGAGAAAAACTAAATCTTTTCACTACCTTGTCACTGGCTAGAATTAGAAAAGAAAAAAATTGCAGAAAACCCACGAGGGGTTTTTTCTTAAATTTTCAGACCTAGAAACTATTTTCTATGAGAAATGAAAGTACCTAGATGCAGAGTAATTTTATTTTTTGAATGAAAAAATGTGTCAAATTCCAGTTGTTCATTCATACTAGTGACCTAATAAAATCTACTTTCTTGCACATTGATAGAAACCCATTTGGGTTTGTGATTAAAATTATAGATTGAGAAGTTTTGAAAGTGAGATTTCATGAAATTATTTAGAGCAAACAAAAAATGGAAAAAAACTCACTACATTGTCATGGCCGTGACCTGAAGTATTTTTTCTCTTTCAAAAAATCAAGGAACCCACTCTAGGTTTGTTAGAAACTGCAAATACAAAAGAGGTGAAAGAAAGATTTAATAGAGATATTCAAAAGCAACAAGAGTATTTCACACCCCAATGCATTCTTACAGCCGTGGTCTAAAGTATTGTTTTCTTCACAAAATCAAACAAAACCCATTTGGGTCTGTTTCAAAATAACAAATTCAAAGACATTGAAAATGAATATCATGGAACTTTTATTTTCAGAAATCATTCTATAGAAAATGCCATAAAAACCCAATGTTATTTATTCATGGCCACAGCCAAAAGAAACCAATTTTCTTCACAAAGTCACATGCCCACTTGGGGTTTTTTGCATTAACATTCAAATACAGAGAGAAAAGCTAAGTGTGCTTCATTTTGACAATGGTTAGGCTTGAAATGAGCTCTATTTGCTAAAAAATCAAAAGGTATGGGTCTGAGTGGAGTTTACCTGAGCTAAAATTGCTCATTTTTTATTGTTATGAAAGCATTTTGTCACATGAAAAGCCTCCATTCAAGCTTTAGAAGATCACACTCATGGGGGATGAAGAAAAATGAATAACCATAGAGAAGATAAATAAACAAAAAAATGATGAAAGATGGTCGTGGCCTAAACACATGAAATAGCCTTTGAAAGATGCAAAAAAAAGCTAGATTTTGTCAAAAAATTAATTACCTCTCTATTTCCAAATGAAACCACAAAAAAACTAGTCAAAAATCTGCCAAGAAGAGTCATTTTCCAGGGCTACCCATCAAACCCCATGGTGGCAAAGTGGAGCTCTCCAGAAGGCTCAACACAAATGAATGAGTTTTTTACTTTTTCCCATTTTTTTGTGTTAGGGTTTGAAACCCTATGATGCCAACCAAGGTGATTTTTTGCCTTGTTTTTAAAAAATTGCAACACATTTTAATGTGCTATGTGGGCCAAGTAGTTGAATTCTATACCTTATAAATTTTTTCCCTATGATGAAGTTTTAAGACTTAAACATTTTTCCTTATATTCATCTGAAAGACCATGTGCCTTAGCAATATTTTTTCTTTTTGAAATATGCAATGCCTTCAGGAGTATAAAATATTCCTTCTAAAGATTTTGGAGTTCCCATATGCTCACATAGGCCAAATTATTGGTTTTTTTGTTTCTCTTTAAAAGGAGAATTGTTGACCAAGTGATAGTCTTAAGCCACTTTTGACTTTGAAATGCAAAAGATGGGGTGAATTAAAATTGATTAAATGCCTTGGAGGAATTTATTTTTGGCTTGAATTCTTTTACAAGCATTTGAATTACATCATTTATTTTGCATTTGTTATCAAATATAAGACATTAATTAAGTGATTTATAAATCACTTTTATTTAATGTTATTTATAATGTAAATGTAATCCAAAGAGGTGGTGGGGTCTTTTTTGCATTTGTTTTAAAATGTAAAGTAGTTTGATTAAGTGATGTATTATGAATCACTTAATCAAATTATTGTTTTGAATGCAAATTAGAGTCTTGTGCTTTTGCAAAAGCACTAAAAGTGTAGGTCAAGGATTTTGAAGACAAATGATGACTGGCATACATGAGAAATGTGTGGAGGGTTGTATTTCACTATTTTTTGGTGGGAAGAGGCTATTTGGAGGCATTTTTGTCACATTTTTAGTGTGACTATAGTCTTGGCTTGACTTTGATTCATGTGGAGGACATTTTGGAGTGATTTTAGAAGGTTCTTTTTGGCCTTTTCTACTGCATCTAACCAGAACCTTCTAAAGGGACTTTTGTGAGGGAGTTGTTTGATTTTTGCTTAAGTAACTTCAATCTTGATTTTTGGAGTTAGTTTTTTCTTTCCAGCAAAGTGATAGCTTGGCTTTGGAGTTATCTTTTTAGTAGGAGCAGTATTGTAACTCAGTGATAAACTTGTATACCAATGAGCACTTTGAATCAATGACATTGAATATTTACCTTTTCATTTCATGTTTTGCTGTGTGCAATTAGTGATTGATCAAATTGCTTGTGAAATCTAGCTTTCCTTGTAGTTTTGTCTCATTTTTAGGCACTCGTTTAACATAAAAAATGCATTGTTGTAGGTTATAAGTTGTGTTAGTGAATGCAAGTGTTGTTATTTGTGAAGTTTTTTTTTCTTCTAAGAGTTCTGCTAAAAATATCCTTATAAATTACTGATGTAAGAATGCATGTAAAAGTGAGTTGTGTGAACTATAATTTTTCATTGTTTCAAATGTGTGTAGGTTGTTTATAGGTCTTAGTTAGTTTTGGTGTATCACCCTTAGTTGTTTCAACTAATTATCATTTTCATGCATCTGTTTACCCTTTTCCTCAAGAAATCATTAATTTAGGTGACATCAAAAGGGGAGCCAACCCATAATTTGAAGGTCTTCTTTCACAATAGGATACCTACAATCTGAAAGTAGTCCCATGTTACTCCAAATTTGTTGATTTCACTTGGTAGAGGGGTGCAAATTTGGGCCACTAACAGCTCTCAACCCAAGAGTCTTCATGATGTTTCTATACTTTATACCCTGCATCATTTCTTCACAACTTGGTAGAGGGGTGAAAATTTGGGCCACTAATAGCTCTCAACCCAAGAGTCTTCATGATGTTTCTATACTTTATACCCCGCATCATTTCAACAAATAGTTGACATCTTGTGGTCTCATTTATCCTTTTAAAGAAGAATTTCCAAATCTTATCAACATATCTTCTACAAGTGCATGTTGAAATCTTACCTTCCATGTGCTACAAAATATCCTCATCAATATTAATCAAATACTTTGGCTTTCTACACAAAATTCTAGGTGGTGTTCTCCTAGGTACATACATCACAACATTAGGAATTTCATCAATATTTAATTGAGGTGGGCTAGATTGCGTACCTTCGATTCAGGGTGGAGTAGAAGGCATACCTTGAGGTTCATGTAGGGATGATGGCATACCTTCTTCGTCAAATCTGAGTGATGTACTCTCAACTTGAGATGTAGTGGATGGTGTCCAACCATATTCACTTGCGGTAGATGGTGTCCCTCCATATTCACTTACAGTAGATGGTGTCCCTCCATATTCGCTAGTGCTTAATGGTTTCCCTGCGTATTCACTTGCGATAGATGGAGTGTCTCCAACTATAGTATCTGAATGTGTCCTACCACGACTCTTTCACATTTGTTCCCTTTGTGTTGCCAATGCATGTTCTCTTTTCAATGGTTGAGGTTCCTCTTCAATTGGCTTGTTTTTGTCAATCATATCCAATTTCTTCTTTTCACAATATGCCGCCACCCGTTCTCTCTCCTTTGCTTTGAAGGTTTCATACTCTTCGTCTGTTAGTGTATTCCTTCTTCATTTCTTCAGCATGATGGATAATTTTACCTATAGCATGGTAATGAGATGAATATTAGTTCCTAAAAAAATAATCCATTCAAATAAATGAAATATATGTTGTATACACCTAAAATTGGTCAAGACAATTAATTAATTAAATACAAATTATTTAATTAATGAGCCCCTTTAATTCATCTACTTATAAATAAATGCTAAATTTATTTATATAGTTCATACCTTCTAATTCTACCATCTTAAATCACATTCTTCTAAATTTAATTAAATAAAAAAATGTCAATAGTTTGCTTTATTTAATTAATAATCTTCTCACTAAATTTAAATTCTCAAATTTGAATTTAGGTACATGTCTACAACTTTTCATCTTGCCACATCATCAAGTGTCACATGAATGTAAATATGTCTAATATTTAAATTGCATTATCCTCAACCAATTCCAAAACAAACTTTGGACACTTGGCTCTTTCACACATTTTATTCCCTCATACACTTGGTATGTTGCCCTTGGTTAAGGGAACATCCTCCATGATTCTCTCTAACTTCTTCCATCTCCACCATTCATGTCTCATGCTGAAATCTTGACCGTTGGTTGCTGTTGCATCATCTTATGCTTTGGAAATCCTATAAATACAAGCCCACTCTACAAAATTTAATATCCCATCTTTGAGTAAACTTACTATGCAGGAATCACATTAGAGCATCTTGAGCATTTAGAGTTTAAGCATAGAGCATTTAGGCATTAAGAATTTAGAATTGTTTTATCATTCTAGTTTAGTATTTTCATTTCCATTACCATCTTAGCTTTCATACAGTATTTACATCATAATCTTTAGTATCATATCCATTTTTAGATCACCATTTTCATTTACAACATCATAATCTTAACATCATATCATTTGTATGTCAATCATGTAGCATTTTAGTTAGCATCTCATTTCTTAGGTTGTCATCCAAATAGTCATAGTGTAATATAAAAATCTAAGAGCACTGATGATTTAGAGGATCCTTGAGAATAAAGAACAATGGAATAGTTTTAGTAATAGATTGTATTTTGAATTTGATCAATTTTGAGCTTCAATCTTCTAATGTAATACGTTTCATTGCTTGTGTGATTTTATTTACTTTACACATTTTACCTCACACATAAATTGGCAACCACCATGAGGCCTAACCCCTTTTTATTGACGTTTTATGGAAGTTATTTTACAGATTCTAGACATGAACTTCTTTTAGTGTGACCGTGAGTTCTTGCAATGCATACAAAACATATTTTAGTGCATACAGTCCCCGTTACACTGCATCTAGAAGATCTTTCAATGCATCCAACATCTGTTTCGGCTCATATAGAGGGTTTTCTAGCACATTGAATCTTTATTTTAGCACATCTAGTAGTTATCCTAGCACATAGGATAGTTATTTTAGTGCATACGAATGATCTTGTAGCACATTTGATGTCTTTTTTAGCACAATTGATTAATTTTGCAAAATTTTAAAATCCTGAGAACTAATTGACATTTTATGTTTTGCAGGTGTATAATACACTATTCAAAGATAATATTATGCAACTACTGATGATGTATGTAGGGGATGAAATTTTTATTGTCTTCTTTTAATTAAATTAGGAACCTAGTTTAATTAGACAAATTAAAGAATCCATTGTCTTTTGTTCTTGAGGTGATAAGCCTATGCTCTCCCCTTAACTGGGTAACCAGAATGCCAAACTCACTATTTTATGCTTTGTTAACACCTTTAGAAGGCTTTCCATAGTGTGGAAAAGTACTCACCCTATGAGAATGACCTAAGTGGGAACAACCAAAGCTAGGTTTTCTTACCCACTATAATCGAAAGAAATTTCATAGAAAGTCCACAATTTGATGGTAGTGTGAAAGATAACCATCCCCAAAGCCTTTGTTCTAAAGGTTGAGAGGTCTCCTGAGGGATTTTATATATTTTCCACACCGAACGAAAACCCTTACTACAAACTCTAGTGTAGAAGCCAACCGAGTCAGTTTCCAAACACTTCTAATATCACAATGCAAGGGGAGGAAAGAATCTGCCCCCAAGATACTCATTATATAACCATCATGGATCCCTAGCAAAAGGTGGAGGATTCAACCTTGGTTAAGACCCGAGAAAGGAAAAAACATGGGCACCCTATTGGGGTGACATGGTTGTGTGAGCTGACATGGTTCTAAGATGTGGGTTGTGGTATTTTAAGTGACCCTTGAGAATAGAAAAGTGCTTGAATTGTCTTCTCTTGTGTTATACCTATGGAAATTGAAAGAATTGGACTAGATTCTTGAATACACACTCAATGTTTAGTTTCTAGGTGGAAAAAATTCTTTGACAACTTGTTGATATGTTTGAAGTCATAATTCAAGAAATCATCCATTTAAGCACTTAATTCCTGCAATTCACAAACTGGAAACTAAGAAAAAGAAGTCATTATTCAGAAAAACATCCCCTGGAAACATCACATTCACAGATTCAAAGCCAAATAACTAAATAAATTGGAAAAAACACTGAACGTTTCAAGATTAGCGCATACACCCTCTGTTTCAAAGCATTCATTGCATTTTCTAGCACATCTATGCAATCTTGTAGTGCATACATACCCTATTTTAGCACATTGAGTCCACTTTCTAGCACATCCATACCATCTTTTAGTGCATTTGCAAGCCCTTTTAGTGCATCCATCTATAGAATACCAACTTGAAATCATCATACTTAGGGGCAGTCTAGCGCATCCCTAGCTTTTTCTAGCACATATAGTCTATTTTCCAGTGCATTTGAGTCATCCTTTAGCGCATTGAGTCTAACTTTTAGTGCATACAACCTCTGTTCCAACACATCTGGTCCTTTGTTTAGCGCATTGAGTCTATTTTCTAGCACATCTGTGGAACAACCTAGCACATCCATGTTGTTTTCTAGCTCATCTGTGCAATCTTTTACCACATCCATACCCTATTTTAGCGCATCTAGTAAATAGAAAACCTGAGAGTTAAATTCATCCCCTGTTCCATAGTTTGACCCAGAATTATAGATCTTTTCCATAATAGAATCATTCCTCAGGTACAATAGAGTCTTAAACTTGTTGAAACTAACATTTTCAAGTGGAATTCTTCAAAATAAACCAAGATCTAACACCTTAAAATTCCTAAATCATCAAACTTATCATACCTCTGATTGTTAAGCCAAGTTTCATCATCAGGATTTGTCATCCTTTAATCATGAAACAAAGTTGTATAATCAGATTAAACTTATTCTCATCAATAGAATTTGTCATTCTATTTTACTTAGTTTTAATCCTTGGCACTCCTCCAAACAAAGATCAAAGTTTAGTCAAATTATAACACTTGTATTCCCGTTCAAACAAGATTACAAAAGCAGAAACTCAAGGAAAAGGAACTTGAAACTCAAAACACCATGGCTGAACTAGAAGAAAATCTATTTCATAATCTCCACAACACTGAAGGTGAGGAAATAACTGAGGGAGACATCCAACATGCTCAACAAGATCCAAATTTCCACAAGTTCCTAAAAAATATTTTTGAAAGAGATGGGGAAAAATATTTCCTAATGCTGGCCAATCAAGGTATCAAACTTCCACCTGACTTTGATGTTAATAAATTGAAATCACCTCCTAAAAATCCTAAAAATGATCCATCAAACATAGATGCAGTGGTTTCCTTAACTCATCAAATGAAAAACCTCCAACAACAGATTCAAGACATGCAAAGGGGAACCTCAAAATGATACTTGATACAAGACATTTTCCCATATCCTTTTGATCAAAGTGTTAACATGACTCCTTTTCTCAAACATTGTGAATTCCTAAAGTATGATAAATACAATGGTAAAATAGATCCAATAGATCATGTGAGGGAATTTAGAACCATGAGCCTTGAGTTTGCACATGAGGATACTTGATGAGATTGTTTCCATGAAGCCTAGGTGGACAATGCATGGAATGGTTCTCCAAACTTGTACTACCAATCAAAACCTTTGAAGAGCTAGCTAACAAATTCATCACCCAATACTCTTACAACATCCAACATGAGATAACCATGAAATAACTTTGCAACATGAAATAGAAAAAGGGTGAATCATTCCTCACTTTTCTATAAAAATGGAGAAGGTTGTTTGCAAGATATTCTCGTCCCCTACCTAAAAAGAAAAAGATGGAAATATTTATTAACAACCTAAATGATGAGATGAGCTATAGGCTTGAATTTCAATGTGTGCCTACCTTTGAGAAAATTATTGAAAATGGAATCAAAATCGAAGAGGCTTTGGTCAAGAGAGGAGTCATAAGAATTTATAATGAGGGAAACAACTCAGCAAGTTCCTCCAACAATTATAAGAGCAATTATGAACTAAAGTTTTGGAAAAGGAACAAGAATGTTGGTAACAATGATGCTTCAGCTAAAACAAAAAATGAAAAACCAATATTTAACTTGACAACAGCTACCACCAAAACCAATCAGAACAAAAATCCACCCAACAATCAAAATAATAACCAAAATTCCAATCAAAGCAACAATACAAGAAATGTTGAAGCTAAATAACCACCATATTGAACATCCTCAAATCGAAGAATATTCATGCCTTTGGGATAGTCATTAGAATCAACATTAAAGGAGCTTCTTGCAGCCAAGGTTATAGCATTACCAAAGCCAAAAAATTGGGAACCATAAGTTAAACCTTCATGGTGGAATGATGCACATTATTGTGAGTTTCATAGAAACAGAGGACACAAGACAACTAATTTCATGCAATTGAAACATTTGATACAAGACTTGATTGATAATAAGACAATATTTATAGAAGGACCCCAAATGAACAATGATCATGGAGCATTCAAGAATCCTTTACCAAACTATGAAAAATGAGAGTCCTCTTCATCAAACACCAAAGGAAAAAATGTGAACTATGTTTATGATTCTACCATTCATTATGTTGAGGTAGTTTAACATCAAACCAAGGACATCAAAATCAAGGGCCAAAGAAACATTGTGACAGTTGAAAATAATTTTCATGACATTTGAATATCATTTTCATGACATCAACACCAAACCACATCAGATTAATGACATTGTGCCAATAAATCAGATCACAAACTTTGTTGCAAATGATAATTAGATTAATGTCATTAAAATCAGAGAAAAATAAGATAATTCACTAGTCAATGCAATCACAAGAGGGCAAGCCAAAGTGACATTGAAAGGAGTTGTACCTCCTCTACATCTAAAACAACTATTTCCCCTAAAACTTAATACAACATAGTTGACCAATTATAGAAAATACCAGCTCAAATATCCATATTAGAACTGCTCAAAATCTCACTAGCTCACAAAGAAATCCTAGAACAAACTCTAGTAGCCACCACAGTACCAAATAACCTAGAATTTTTCCAATTTCAAGCTATGGTGTGACACTTGACTGCACCTCATTGCCTATCATTTTCCAAACATGATGATGTGTCAATCACCCATTCACATAATGTTGCCCTCCACGTTGAGGTTTTAATTCACAAACACCGGGTCAAATGTGTTCTAGTAGATGGTGGAGTTGGGATAAATATCTATACTTTAAAAATCATTCGTGCACTTGGATATTCAGAAAATGCTATTGATCCTAGAAGGAAAATCACTATAAAAGCCAATGATGATGAAGAGAGATCCTCCCAATTTTTGGTTGTCTTACCAATTCAAGTAGGACCAGTTGTCAAAGATATAATCTACCAAGTGTTGCACAATGAGTTGACATACAACATTCTCTTGGGACATCCTTGGATTCATGACATGCAAGCAGTGTCATCCACGTATCACCAATGTTTGAAATTTCCTTTCAACAGGAAAGAAATAACCATTTCAGCTGATTCCAACAATCCCCGATATTGCAACACACTCAAAACAACCCAAGATACTTTTGTTCCACATAACAGGGAAGCTCCTACTCCTAGTTCATCAAACAATAAAAGAAAACTAAATTCCTTCTCAAAGTGGGTTGAGAAAAAGGACTAGTCAAAAGATAAGGGTATCAGTGATTCTACTCCATCAAGTAATGAAAGTCCATCAAATTCTTTATCAATCAGTTTGAGGGAAAGGTTCAATCAAAAGACAAAGGTGTTGGTGACTCTATTCCATCAAATCAAGAAATTCAACTCAACTCCTCATCAAAACAATTTTAGAAAAAGATCCAGTTAAAAGAAAAAGGCCTGGGAGAAATATTCATTTGAGAAATCGTTATGTTTATCATGGCTGCTATCCTCTCTTAAGTCATATCAACAACCATCAACATCAAGACAACAATCCTCACAACCAACTATGCTCTTTGATGGCACCTTTGTGAAAGCAAGCACCTTAGTGGATGAATCGGAAGACAAGGATGTTTTGAATTGGTTGTACAAAGATGAAGAAGCATCACAAGCATCAACTTCCCATGTGCTAACTGAGCCCTATGGTAAAGGTTTCACAATCCTAGAGAAGATGGGATATGATGGAAAAGTTCCTATCAGCAAAAGAAAAGAAGGTATCATTTAACCACTATAGCCTACCATAATCAATTCAAAGGACAAAACAAGACTAGGGTACAGAGAAGAGTCAAAAGAAGAAATCGAGTAGAAGGTTGTTGAGAGAATCCTTTAGTTGTGAGATAGTTCTAAAATGAATTCCAATGAGTATGAATGGGATTCCCTCTCTAAAGATCTTTTCATGATAAGGAAATTGATGTGATACAAAGGTATGCACCAACACATATGGAGAGACAGAGCTCGAGTTCTAGACCACTTGAAATTGGATCACATCATATCAATGACTCAAGTGAAGATGATTAGACTTCAAGTGAGATAGATCACTTGGAGGAGAGTAATACCATAGACCTCGACATCACTATTCAACGCTTTGATGACGTTGCCATAATGACACTTACACCTTTTGACCTTAGCCAATTTGACGATCTTCCTTTCCCTTGGTACACCCCAAACTCATTGATTGGGACCAAACTGAGCTACTTGATCTACCTACCTTTCCAAATGATGATGCCATTATGAAATTCCTTTGCGTTGATAATCCTGAAACATGTTCCATCATTGAATATCATAATGAAGCTTTAGATAAGGGGAGTGCCAAATCTCTCAGCTACAAAATGAATATCAAAAATAGATCTAATGGTGAAAATCATTTAATGGCAGTATTAGATCAAGAAAAAGTAAAAATTAAGAGTGCATCTAACAATGAAAAAATCTCTGAGGCACCAAAATATGGGAGATTTGACACTCTTCCCGAGCACTATCATGAGAGATCTTTAGTATTGATTGAACCTACACAATCCATTAATGTTAGTACAATGGAAATAGTGAAGACCCTAGATCTAGCATCATCTATGATAAAGGAAGAAAAACCAAGCTTCACTAAGTTCTTTGAAGAGATAAAAGTCAACTTTGCATGGTCCTACATTGACATGCTAGGCATGGATCTAGAGCTTATCATGCATCATTTATCTCTACCACCTGGAGTCAAGCTAGTGAAACCAAAATTGAGAAAAATGCATCCACACATCACCCTATTGGTGAAAGTTGAATTGAAGAAGCTACTAAATGTAGGATTTATTAGACCTATTGACTATGCTGAGTGGATATCAAATATTCTACCAATTTCAAAACCCAACCACAGTATCAGGATATGCATGCATTTTAGAGATCTCAATAGGGCTTGCCTGAAAGATGATTTTCCCTTGCCTAACATTGACATCATTGTAGATCTAACAACTAGACATGAAATGTTATCACTTATGGATGGATTTTCAGGATATAATCAGATTAATATAGCACCAGAAGATCAAGATAAAACTTCTTTCACATGTCCTTGGGGGAAATTTTGTTGGAATGTCATGCCTTTCGGGTTGAAGAATGTTGGGGCTATTTATCAATGTGTGATGACTACTATCTTCCATGACATGATGCATACCTTTATGAAAGATTATGTAGATGACTTACTAGAAAAATAATTCACTAGAGAGGGACATCTGGAAATTCTAGACAAAATCTTCATTCGGTTGGAGAAATTCAATGTGAGATTAAACCCAAAGAAATGTGTATTTCGCGTAACATCGGCTAAAATTTTGGGATATATTGTATTAGCTAAAGGTATTGAGGTGGATCCTACAAAATTCAAAGCCATCATGGAGATGCCTCCTCCCAAGAATATCAACCAAATTAGATCTTCATAGGGATGATTCCAATCTATCAAGAGGTTCATCGCACAACTGGTAGATAAAACTCATCCTTTCAATCACTTGCTACACAAGAATGTGTCTATCAAATGGGATGAAAACGTGAAGCAAATTTTAATCAACTAAAACAGTATCTAATGTCACCACCCATACTAGTACCACCAATTGAAGGAAAACCATTATTACTTTACACAACAAAGGTATCTTTGGGTGCTCTACTATCACACGTAGATTCTATGAGAAAAGAAAGGGCTATTTATTACATCAACAAAAAATTGAATGATTATGAGATCAACTACACATTTATTAAAAAATCTTTTCTAGTGGTAGTATTTACTACTCAACAACTAAGACATTACATGTTAACCCACACCATCAAACTCGTAGCTAAAAAATATCCATTAGAGTATCTACTTAGAAAAGCTTCCTTGATAGGAAGACTAGCCAAATGGCTAATGATGTTGAGTGAGTTTGATATCCACTACATGGAAAGGAAAGCAATCAAAAGTCAATCCATAGCAGATCAACTAGCTGAAGCACCATTACAAGATGATCACCCCATGAGCATTGAATTACTAGACAGAGATGTTCTTACAGTGTCAACACAATAGTGGATGTTAAATTTTGATGGATCTTACACACAACATGGATCAGGCACATGAATCTTATTTAACATGCCTCAAGGACACACCATTCCAAAGTCTTACAGGTTAATGTTTCCTTGCACTAACAACATAGTCGAGTATGAAGCATTGATCATTGGAATCAAATTCGTAGTCGAATGGAAGATCACAGAGTTGCATGTCTATGGTGATTCCCAATTAGTTATTAATCAGGTGAATGATGATTACCAGACAAAACATGATAAATTGATGTTGTATAAAATAACGGTTGATGACCTTAAAAAGTAATTTTTTGAAATCAAATTTGAGCAGATTCCTAGAGGTGACAACAAAGCTATTGATGCCATGGCCACAATTGCCTCTCTCCTACAGATACTTGAAAAACAAGCCCGTTATGAGTTCATGGTGGAAAAACTGTTTAACCCCACCTATGATAACTCTGAATCCCAAGTCATATACCATCTAGTCTAAGTTGATGCTTCTATCTATGGGAAAATCTACACCTATCTATGAGACAATAACCTACCACTAGATTTATCCTATAACCAAAAATGAAACTTTATTCAATAGGCAGCTTGACATACCTTGATAGCCAATGTACTTTATTTATGAGGTCTTGATGGTACTCTTCTTCGGTGTCTTGAATGTAATGAAGCTGAAACCACTTTACACAAGGTTCATGAAGGTACTTGTGGCACACATTCAAGTGGACTAACTTTAGCTAAAAAATCCTACATTTGGGGTATTACTAGTTGAATATGGATGAGTCTTTTCAATTTGTCAAGAAGTGCCAAAAATGTCAAATTCATGGAAACTTGATACATACACCAACACAAGAGTTACAACCTTTTGCATCCACATGGCCTTTCTATCAGTGGGGATTAGACCTTGTAGGCAAGATACATTTGTCATCTTCCAATGGGCACAAGTTCATCATCATAGCCATAGAGTACTTTACGAAGTGGGTTGAAGTTGTTCCCTTAACCACCATCATTGGAAAAAAAATTGCATACTTCATCCTTAACTATATTATCTGTCAGTATGGCATTCCTTATTCCATTGTCATGGACAATGGTAGACCTTTCAAGAATCAGGACATTCAAGAACTTTGTGAAAGGTTTCATATATGACATCGGTTTTCTACACCTTACTACCCTCAAGGAAATGGCTAGGCAGAGGCCTCAAACAAAACCATCCTAAATTTTTTAAAGAAAACCATCAATGATGCTAGATGTGATTGGCATATTCAATTGAACCCTGCTTTGTGGGCTTACAGAACCAGTATCTGTACCCTGATAGGAGCCACACCCTATGCTCTAGTCTATGGATTAGAGGCCATTCTACAGATTGAGGTTGAGCTACCATCACTCTATGTTTCACTAAAGGGGATCATTTCAGATGAAGACTATTAGGTGTCTAGGCTATGAGAGTTGGAACTGTTACATGAGCATTTCCAACAAGAAGTTGATCACCTGAAAGCCTATCAGTAGAGGATATCCAGAAGTTACAATCACAAAGTGAAACCAAGAACATTTTAGGTGGGTGACTTAGTCCTGAAAGAAAACCCTCATAATCAACAAGATCAAGAAAATAAGGGGAAGTTTGAAACAAAATGGCTAGGTCCCTTTGTTTTTGTATCAATCTTCAGATCAGGAGCCTGTCAACTATCTACGCTTAAAGGAGATCTATTTGATGAACCCCTCAACAACTTGCATCTCAAGAAGTTCTACATGTAATTCATTTAGTGCATCAGTAAAAGTCCTGAAAAAATACAAAAACATTTAGAAATATCCTAAAAAAAATGGTTTCCTTAATGAAAACCTAGAAAAAAGGCATCTTGGTAACAACAAAAAAATCAAAAAATTGAAAAATACAACAAAAAAATGAGAAAAAGAGAAAAATACAAAAAAAATCTAAAATCTAAAAAATCTAAAAAATCTAAAAATCTAAAAAAGAGCAATAAAAACAAGTAGTGAAAACTTGGCAACATGCGCTATTTATGATAGATTAGATTTTCCACCTATTTGGGCATGCTAACCATTCACTTTCACCATTCACTTTCACCATTATCCTGCTTATCATCGGAAAGCTTCATGTACATATCTTGGCATCACAGTCATGTCTCACCCTAGACTGGGGGAAAAATCTTGAACTCACTAGGGGCAATAAACTATGATCTTAAACCAACAGACAAATAATAGTAGGTTAATGCAATGAACACAACAATCATAGTGCAAAACCCAACATTAAACATCAATCACCATCAGTAACACATCAACCATCCAAATCAAACAGCCAACATGAATCAAATCAAAGAAAAATTTAAATGGATGATGTTCTTTTGAATCATGGCTTTATCACTTTGGCATGAATGTTTGATTGTTGTACTTTGATTTTTTGTTATTATATCTCTGGAGCACCTCGATGAGATATTGAACTAGAGGAGCCAAGAAGGAGTATGGTTTTTCTTTTTTTGTTGTCTATGAGTTAATCATTACTACTGCGCAAATTTTTATGAAACACGCTATACAAAGTATCACTGATGACATTTTGAATTTGCATAGGAAAATGATTAACTCTTGTCTGTTTACGTGAGCAATGATCAGGTCATCTTAGTTCAATTATACCTAGATTCTTGTGTTAACTTGCAATATCAAAAATCATGGAAGTAGTACTTAGGTCATCATGGTCTAATTATACCATCAATGTTTGTACTCACTTTCAACATTTTAAAGGCTCAATAATGATAAAAAGCATGACAAATCGACTATTATAATGAAAAAATTTGCATATTAGATCGGCATGTTTAAGTTAGATTGCATCCATGTTAGTTTGCATTTGTATTTATGGGTTTTCCAAGGCTGTTAAAATTTCACAATGATGTTATATCTAGCATTAATGGATTGAGTACATTTGACATTAACCAAAAAAACATCATTCTCATATAGTTGCATCATCATTTGCATACATTAGAAAGCATTCTCATATCATATGTACATTATCACATCATTCATCCATCCATGCATTACATCATAATATCCATACCAGAAAACACAAAAAGAAGTGCATTACATCTCACTTGCATAATCAAAATCATTTCATAAAATTTGCATTAAGAAAATGGTCCATTAAGAAGATTGAAAGACATATCCAGTAGAGTAATATTTCCAAGAAGAAAAAGTTGCTGAAGAACATGACATGGTAAAATGGTCCATTAAGAAGATTGAAAGACATATCAAGTAGAATAAGATTTCCAAGAAGAAAAAGTTGCAGAGGTACATGACTGGTAAGTAGGTTTCCCTATAAAGATATAATGCCATTGTTATGAACATCTAAAACTAGTAGTGAAGATAGATTTTATAGGATGTATGGAATACAACTTGTGAATTTGTTATTACTCAAATCCAAGACTAACAAAGGACTAAATGGATCAGCATAATCATCACATGAACATACATAAACATCACATATCATTTGCATAATCACATCCATCTCATAACATAAAAAATCATTCATAAAACATATGAAATCATCATTCATAGAATCATCATATCATCAATGCATATATACATAATTACCATCTAAGCATCACATAAGCATCATTTAAGCATCATAAAGCAAAAATTAAATGCATCCATCATAGGAATCCATCATAAATCATATAGACACATAGATCAATAATCATTGTTGCATATCATATAACCTCAAAATCATAATGTGTCAAGTGCACAAGGATATCCAAATGTATAAAGAGATACATCAATATCAAAAATGGAAATGTATGATAGTGTCTCAACTAAATCAAGAAGTATACCTCATATCCCAAAAATAACAAATCTTTCATCATGATGGAGCTATGTGGTGTGATTCGATGCATAAGGGATCTCTAACAAATGCTGCTAAAGTAAATTTGTGTAATGGTGAACAAATCCTTAATGGCTTAAGCTTAACTTAAAAGACATTAAATAATGGAGCAACATGAACAGTAAAGATATATAATTATAACACAGAACAAAGAGAGAGAAGAGGACACAAGATTGATTATGAAGTTCATTCGAGTGGACTACGTCTCTGGGTCTATCTCAATTGAGTGACCAATATATTAATAATTCCCTAGATGGTTTAGTAAAAATTATGAGAAGAAGAGATTTCAACCTACAATAGAAATTTTTAAAAAAAATATTAACTCTATCGCCTCCCAAAAGACTCACAAAGGCCTACAAAGGATTATAGACAAAGCAAAATTACAACATAAAAAAATTTGCAACAGAAAAAGTCTACACAACTCTCTCATAATCTTCTCAGAATAACTCTGCATCATATAGCTTACTCCTCTTCAAGAAAAACCTCCTCATCATCTCCAATTCCTCTCTTTCCCTACTTGAATACTTGAGAACTCACACCAAGAATGGGATGATTTGAAAAGCCTCCTAGCTTCTCCTTTTATACACGAGGTTTTCTTATTTGGGCTAAAAACCTCCAAGATTTGTAATTTCCCCTCTTTAGGGAAAAATAAAAACCAATTCCCCATTTTTTAACAATAAAAATTAACAACCTCTAATAAAACATTTAGATTTTGTTTTTAAGCCCTTAAGTTATCACACTTAGGCTTTGGTTGTTTAGGAGATTTGTTTTTTTTTATTTTAAAGCCTCTACCTAATAACCATTAGGCTTTCAAGCTTAAAATGGGTTAAATTAAAAACCCATCCCTCTAAAATATTTGATTCCACTTATAGCGTGGTCGTTGCTTATCCTTTTGATGGGCAGGAGGTTCAAAGTTCAACTCCCCAACAGTTCATTTTTAAAAACCATTTACATACATCTAACATGGTAAAACAAACCCACCGCCATATTTAGTAAACACCAACTATGTGGCACATCAGACGGGCAAGTGATTCATATCATGGGGGTCACAGGTTCGACCTTGCACAATCCTTTTATTAGAAAACCAAATGAGCCAACGGGAGCACGAGGAAAATTCGGGCCACCTAGCACCTAGCCGATGTGCCACATGACAATACTTAATTCACTGTCAAAGTCCAATCACTCACCACGTAGCCAGTATGATCATTCCGATTGTGTTGCCATTAGATGCCATGTCACTTGTACGGTTGCCACATGTCAAGACCTGATTGGGCCAACTCATCATCTGTACAGTATAGCCAGGCTAACGTCATCTGCCATGCCAGCATGCTGACATCATCATCTGTACCTTGGTCAACTACAACTTTGATTGATGATATCTTTCACATATGTGCTCTGTTTTCGATGAAATGAGCAGCATCAGGATTGTGTTGTTGAGATCTTCATTTTGATGTTGATTTCATTGAATTCTGGATCGATCAATTTTTTTCCTTTTTGGATGGCCTCAGGTGCTTGTTTGAATCGAACTTTGACTCATGATATCTTTCATGTATGAGCTCAAATTTTGACAAAATGAACATCATTGGGTTCATGTCATTAAGCTCTTCAAATTGACATCACTTTTGATCGATTATGAGTTGGTTAAATATTTTGCCTTCTGACAGGCCCCTAGTCTAGGTTTGACTGAACTTTGACAGACTGTAACTTTTGCGTACAAAATCCTTTTTCCACGATTCAAATGGCATTGGAATAGTGCTTCTGAGCATTACACCATGGTGCTAACTTCTTGAGCATTAGAGACAATTTATTTTCAAGGTTCATAGATCCTCTTGGATCAAACCTCCCCACTAAAGAGATTTTGGTCCTCCAAAAGTTGTCTTGTAGAACCTTTGACTCCCTCGGCTCAGATCAAATTTGTTGTCACCTTTGAAGCTTCATGGTAATGCTACTATTGGCTCCACCTTCGACAACTGATTCCAATTCTGGTCCTAGTTCCACCATGCTTTAGAATTTACATTTTCCCTCCATGGGTCTTACACTTCGACTATGCCTTGATACTATCCCATCTGCCCTCTAGGGGTCTTACACTTTGATAATATCAAGAAAGAATACCTATGGCCACATATTCCCTCTAGGGGTCTTACATTTTGGCCACATTAGGATTTCAAACAATTTAGTTCAAAACAAAACTTGACATACCAAAAAGCAAGAAGAAAATTGAGCATGATAAACCTATCTCTCGGTGCTTCTCACAGTGGTGGTTCTCATTCTGCATACCAGCCTAGCCAATTTATTGGGAATGATTATGATACTCCTCCTTGTTTGAAAACTACATGAGTAATGGCAACTGTGCCTCAACCTAAAACATTCCTTTTCAACTTTGTACTTTGGAATAGCTAATTACAAGCTTCACCATACAACTCTATCTATGTTTGCCTAAGCAACAAGGCCGTTGAAAAAAACCTTCAAGAGCCTTGGTCAACAACTAACTGAGTTGGACTAAGTCTTAAAGATAAGAACATACAAGAAAATTCTCAGTCATTCTCTACAACTCTAAGTCCCAACATGGAGTGATCATCTAGATCTATCCACCTTTCACTGAATTTCATCAAGGGCTTCTTTTCCTTAAACATGAACAACAAACATCTTCTCACCTTGAGAATTGTCATCAACTAAGCACTCTTCAGTTTCAAAAATCTACCATTCTGCAAAGAGAAGTCTTCAAGCATTTTCTTTTCTAATTACATGAGATAAGGCTTAAACAACCTTTCAAAATATCAATTCTAAGAAAATACAACTTCATACAAACGTGCATAATTATTTTACTATAAAAACCCTGCCTACTTGTATCAACTAGCTCATAATCACAATGTGATATTTATTAATGAGCTAATAACCAAAGAAATTTGATACAACTATTTAGATGATAGGTTTTCCCAACTTTTACAGAGCTGGTCAAAAGCACTTTCCTTTTTCGGCTGCTCCTTTGCCAGTTGAGGTTCTTTTGCCTTAGGGATCATAGCCTCAGGTACTGCCTCCACCTCCGCCTTAGGGATAGTGGCTTCAGATATCTCCTTCGCCTCTTCCTCAACAAACTTATGTTGGTTAGGTCCCTCAATGGGCCTAGGTGAGCATCGAAGCTCTAGATACAGCTTCCAACACTTCTCATTCCAATGCCCACTTATCCTACAGTGGGTGTAGTAGTTCTGGACTTTGTCCTACCTCTTCGCTTTCTTCCTTGGAGAAGAATAAGCTTCACTTCCACTACCATAGTCTAAAGTGTGTGCTTGAGGATATTCCTTTTTAAAGGCTTTGGAGGATTCACCAGTCCCTCCATATCCTAATCCTTGATCACGAGGTCTTTGCTTAACCTCTACAAGATTGATCATGCCTTTTTTGCTGATCCCAAGGTTTGTACCCTTGGTGTGCCTTTCAAATCCTTCAAGAACAAAGTTATGATCACTTCCCACCTCCTGAATTGATGCAAGAGAATCTTCCAGGTAACCACTTTGGTTACTAGTCATATTGAAAAGTTTCAGGTACTCCGCATGTCAACAAAAAGTACACTGACCAACATTATCCTAACTTGAGGCATAATTGGTCCACCTCCCATGAACACAAACAAATCTTGACTTCAAACTCTTTGTAGTGGACTTCACTACAGACACACCCAATCTATCACATGGAGTGAGTGGAGAGTATGAGGAAGTAAAATATGAATGTGGTCAAAAAGTACATATGCCAACATTCTCTAATGCAAGAGGACTCCTCTTGTGCTACTCCTCCATGTGCTTCTGAAACTTGGCATGGAGCTACTAATTCTCCTTTTTTTCCTTTTCAAGAAAACCTCTGAGATCAACATTCTCAAACTAAATGTTCTTGTTGGCTTCCTCCAGCTCCTGAAGCCTGTCAACCTTGTCCTGGTGCTCTCGGTAGATTTCTTCAACCATTCTCTTTGTGGCAAAGATATCATCCACCATGGATGCAAATAGAGACAACATCACCCTAGACAATTCTTCTTTCTTTGGTGCCATATCTGCTTCAGAAATCCAAATGTCCACCTATCAACTTGCACATTGACACTGAAAACTAGCAAATTATTAAAATGACAAACTGATTAAACTGGCAAGCTGACTAATAATAGCTTCTACAAAACTAGCCAAATTGGGCTCTAATACTACTTGATCCAATGCAGAAGGGATCTATGACAAACGCTGCTAAAGTGAATGTGTGTAATGGTGAAAAAATCCTTAATGCCTTAAGATTAACTAAAAAGACATTAAATAATGGAGCAACAGGAACAATAAAGAGAGAGAATTATAACACAAAACAAAGAGAGAGAAGAGGACACAAGATTGATTACAGAGTTCATTCAAGTGGAATATGTCTCCAGGTCTATCTCAACTAAGTGACCAATCTATTAATAATGACCTAGATGCTTTAGTATAAATTTTGAGAAGAAGAGATTTCAACTTGCAACAGAAAGTTTTAACAACAATTTGAACTCTATCACCTCCCAAAAGACTCACAAAGGCCTAAAAAGGCTTACAAACAACAAAATTACAACATAAAAAAATCTGCAACATAAATAGTCTACACAACTCTCTCATAATCTTCTTAGAATAACTCTGCATCGTATGGCTTACTCCTCTTCAAGAAAAACCTCCTCATCATCTCCAATTCCTCTCTTTCCCTACTTGAATACTTGAGAACTCATACCAAGAATGGGATGATTGAAAAGCCTCCTAGCTTCTCCTTTTACACATGAGGTTTTCCTATTTGGTCTAAAAACCTCCAAGATTTGTAATTTCCCCTCTTTAGTGAAAAATAAAAACAAATTCCCCATTTTTTAACAATAACAATTAACAACCTCTAATAAAACATTTAGATTTTGTTTTTAAGCTAATTTATCACTCTTGGGCTTTGGTTGTTTAGGATATTTGTTTGTTTTTATTTTAAAGCCTCTACCTAATAACTATTAGGCTTTCAGGCTTAAAATGGGTTATTAAAAACCCATCCCTCCAAAATATTTGAATCCATTTATAGCATGGCAGTTTCTTACCCTTTTGATAGGCGGGAGGTTTGGAGTTCAACTCCCCCACTGCTCATTTTTAAAAACCGTTTATAGACATCTAACATTGTAAAAAAAACTCGCCACCATATTTAGTAAACACCAACTATGCGGCACAATAGATGAGACAATGATTTATATCATGGGGGTCATGGGTTCGACCCCCCACAATCCTTTTATTAGCAAACCAAATGAGCTGATGGGAGGATGAGAAGAAGTCAAGCCACGTGGCACCCAACTGATGTGCTATGTGGTAATACTTAATTTGCTATCGAAGTCCAATCACTTGCCGCATAACCAATACAATCATGTTGATTATGTTGCCATTGGATGTCACATCACATGTACAACTGCCACGTGTCAAGACCCGATTGGGCCAGCTCATCATCCATACGGTACGGCTAGGTTGATGTCATCTACCATGTTAGCATGCTAACATCATCATCCGTACCCTGGTCAACTTGGTCAACTACAACTTTGAATGACGATATCTTTCACGTACTTGCTCCATTTTTGATGAAACAAGCAGATTCAAGATCATGTCTTTGAGCTCTTTGTTTTGATGTTGATTTCGATGAATTATGGATTGATCAAATTTTTCACCTTTCTGGACAGCCTCAAGTGCCTATTTGACCTGAACTTTGACTCACGATATCTTTCATGTACAAGCTTAGATTTTGATGAAATGAACATCATTGGGTTCATGTTATCGAGCTCTTCGAATTAACATTGCTTCCGACTGATTTTGAATTGGTTAAGTTTTTCACCTTTTGACAGGCCCCTAGTCTAGGTTTGATCAAACTTTTACCGACCGTAACTTTTTCGTACATACTCCTTTTTCTGTGATTCAAGCGGCGTTGGAATTGTGCTTCTAAGCATTACACCATGGTGTTGACTTCTTGAGAATTGGAGAATATTGATTTTCAAGGTTCATAGATCCTCTTGGATCATGGTGCTCCCCCTTGACGATACTGACCTTGTACCTCGCGCACCACCTAATGGTCCTGCCCCTAGATCTTTGCAAGGTGGTGGTCCTGTCACACCCTTGCTGGTGGTCCTAGTGTGATTGTGACTGCTAGACTACATGTAGCTCTCTTGATGCTCTAGAAGAATAGCCTCATGATACTTTAACCTATAGAACTCTGCCTCCCTGACAGAGCATCATACCTCTCAAAAGTAATCTTCCATACATGTGACCTTTGCAAACCTCTATAATCTCTCTGTTATGCCCTCTGCCTACTCAGTCTGCTATCTCAAAGTGTCCCTCTCTGACATGAGTGTGGCAACCTATGTCTGTGTCTGAGCCTGGGCCTGGGTTTGTGCCTACAATAAAGCATGTACCTGCTCCAACTGACCCTGTAACATTTGCACCTAAACCTATAATACAACTATTTGTGTCTGCTACTGTTGTGAGGGTAGTCAAATATCTACATGTTGTGTTGCAACTACCAATGATCGCCTCTTATGAGGCACTTTGAAGTCTCAAACATCAAGAATTGGACCTCCACCACCCTCATCTCCACCACCCTCACCTCCATCTCCATCACCTCCATCATCTCCATCTCCATCCCTATCATCACTGCTCTATACCTCCTCCTCCTCATCTCCTCCATCTCTCCTCCGCCTATGCCCATGTACTGCTTCCCTCTCCTCATCATCTAATAATGGCACTGCTCATCTAGACTCAAAATTTGTGGGAAGGGGGTGTGTAAATAAGTACTGAGCATAATCCTCAGATATGGGAGCCTCAATAATCTCTAGATGAATATCCCAAATAATGGTTTGTAGACCTTGGTACTCTGCAACTACAACATCATAGGACAAAGTGGGTCCCCACTATGTCACATCAATCTGTCATTGGGCATAATGTGCCACTCCCTGAGGCATGCCCTATACTCTGCCATACTGTCTCAACACCCTCCTCAGCAAAAATCTCTCAATAATAAATTATGCCTGACCAATCATTTATATAGACTAGCACAAAAATAACATCTCAGTATCATCCTCTGGCCATTGTTCACAGTCAAGGTAGGGTCGCCATGTCACCATCTCTAGATCATCCAGTACTCTCCTCGAGTACTCCAATTTTCCCAACTTAGGCTAAGCAATTGGACCTATATATGCATGAACATATGGTCTCGGGCGATCCCACAAAGTTGGTTTACAATTTCTGGGAGATTCTGATTTTTGCTGAAATCACATATTTTTAGAAAATACAATGATTTAAGCCTTAAAATTTTTCATTCACTAGTACAAAAACAACAATATATGACTAAATAAACTACTAAAAATTGCATATAAATGACTAATTTTGGTCACGTGACCATTAGTAGTTTATTGCTGGTCATTTATAGCATGACCAAATTTATGACTAAACTATTTTAGTCATTTATCTGGTCATTGATTTAGTCATTAATTTGTTCATTGATTTGGTCATTGATCTAGTCATTGATTTAGTCATTAATTTAGTCATATATTTAGTCATTAATCTAGTCATTGATTGTTGTTAACTGGTCATTTATTTAGTCATGGTAGTCATTTATTTAGTCATTACTTTAGTCATTAATTTAGTCACATATTTAATCATTAATTTAGTCATTACTTTAGTCATATATTTAATCATTATTTTAGTCATGGTAGTCATATATTTAGCCATTGTAGTCATATATTTAGTCATTGTAGTCATATATTTGGTCATTGTATTCATTTATTTCAGTCACAGTAGTCATTTACTTAGTCATGGTTTAGTCATTTATTTGAGTGAATCAATGATTCAAGTTATAAATCAAATCTAACTTAATTAATTCTCAGAAATTTATGCATATAAACTTCAAATATCATAGATATTCAAATGTTTTTTTTGTATTGGATTAACATGAAAAAAAATATGCAATCAACAAACAACTTTATTTATATAAAGCTCAAATATCATAGATATTTAAATGTTTTTTTTGTATTGCATGAGAAAAAAAGAATATACAAACAACAAACAGCTGCATAACCAAAGGAATTACAAACAACATACCGCTGCATAAACAAAGATCCAAGAAATACATCCTTCATTGCACTCTTGGTTTCCATGGAAGAAAAATCAAAGATACGATACAAATGCTTCAAAAATTGAAGGGAGAAAAGACATGAAAATATATAGTAAATGTAGTTATATTATTTGTGGTGCATATATTGCCCAATTCAGAGCAGCCTTTCCCTCCCATTCCAATCGGACAACCCTTGAGAGAAGATTGGAAGGATTTGAATGAGAAGGATGGCAACTTCTTATCTAGAAATCTCACTGGTCATGGTTGGATGAAAGTAAAGAGTGCATGTTCACCTCTCTAATTTGATGAGATACAACTTGAAAATAAGATTTCTACGAGGGTTTTAGAATAGATTTATTAAAATAAAAATACAGTTATTAAAATGAAAATATAACCAAGATCTAATAATGAACACATTTTTATTTTTTACAATATGGCATCCTTTACCTGTTTCAACGGTTCTGTGATATTTCCCATTATAGTGACTATGGTAGAACACTAATCTGCAATATGACTATGAAGTTTCTCACTAATGGATTCAATGGTGGTAAGACTAAAAGGTGCAACATCAACAACACTGCCACTTGATACAATTATATTTGATAAGGCACATTTAAAAGCTATCTAAATGTTTATCTGGGAGGAAATGCATGTGTACTTATGATAAAACTAGAACAATGCCTTCAACTGTCATTTCTCCATTATACAACTCTACCCATGTGAAACAAAGAGCTTCTAACAACCACATTTTATCCTTTGTGATCCTCCATAGCTTGCAATGATACTATCTAATGACACATAATTCTTACAACTAGAACAAAAGACCAAGGGTCGTATGCTTTCAATGATATTCTATTTTTTCCTTCTTTGATGCATGTTGTAATCTACAATAGGTTAAAACAAACCAGGTTACAAATTGAAAAGAAAAAAAAATGGATATGAACAAAAAACAGTAAGGAAATGGGCATTTCAGGAATTATGCTAAGAATAAACACAAAATGACTACAAAGAATAAGACAATGTACCACTATGAAGAGTATGCAAAATGGATTTCTTAGAGCTTTAGTTGCTAGGAGTATTAGAAAATGGGATGAGCAAAAAAAAATAGTACAATGTAGCATCTTAAGATGTTAAAAGGAACCCACCCCAAGACCATCGTCACAACCATTGGCTCCCAGTATTTGAGCACCCGCTTTGTTTGTAACCTTAATTGATATTCTTGTACCAAAAGACAAAGCTCATAAGACTTTGGCATGTCCATATAAGAACAAAAAATTAAAAAAATATCATAACTCTGCATCTTCTCTTTCATGCCCACCATGTTATAGTTTCTCTAAAAATTTTTAGTTTTTACCTAAATCTCTATTTACTACAAAGTACAAACAACCCTTTAAAAGAAAATACAACAAACATTCAAGTGGCCTGAGAATTGGAAAAAAAAAGATCAATTGGTGACTTCTTCCTATATTTTAGATTATTTTTGCTTGAATAAACTAAGCATCATATACAACAACAAACAACATCAGATAATAGAGTATGCACCATTAACATATAATCCTTTAATACAATAGAAATTCATAGGTTTTTTCAATATATTCACAAGAAAAATATTAAAATCAACTCTGTACAACACAATTAGATGTATCATAGCCACTGAGCAGAGAGATAATGAAGCATTCTCCAACTCTTATTATAATGAGAGATCATAACCTACCAGTTCCTCCAATAGCTATAAATGCAAGGCCACACCCAACTAAATTTTTCCTCAAAATGCCCTGGAATTACAGAAGCATTGTTAAGTAGCATACAAAAACAACTAGTTTAAAGTTCATATCTCTAAGAAGAAATCAATATAAGAAAATCAGTCATGACATATAATGCATGAGTGTGAATAATTAGCTCTGGATTACCTCACTACCAAATATCCCAGGAAAAGATCTCCTATTGACCATAGTTGTTACCATCACATCACTAAGTGAGCAAATGAATGCATCTGGCTATAGTGATCATTACACAAATTTAGTTTTAAAAAACAAGCATAACAACCTAAACTGAATCCACAAAATATCCAACTTAAGATCAACTTGCTGTCAGAACATAAATAAAAGTTACCTGACAAATAATTTCTCCATTGAAAGTGGCTAGGTCAATCTTGAAAATTTTCCACAAATTAGAAATTAAAGGTTATTCATTGCTAATAGAATTCAACTTAGATCTAAGAAAAAAATAAGCATTGCACTCCCTACTCTAGGGAGAACAAGTACAAATATAGGTAGGTTAAGATAACATACCAGAAGAATTCTAGAAAGAGATGGTGCTGACACTCCAACAAAGCCATCCTGGGATCCCACATTAATGAATTCTATATTTGCAACACTCTTTCCAAAAACCCATTGCCACATGCCACCACCATTCTCAAGAGGTAAGACATTTTGCATCTAAATGATCCAGACATATAGCACATTGTACCTACATTGTATCTTGTTTCAATCCTTAAATGGAAGGATAACCTATATTATCTACTGAAGCATCCAAAAAATAAGAAAACTATGTTCAATTCTTAAACCTCAACACAATATAAATAAGTAATTTTGCAACATAGGAGAAAAGAGAAAAAAGACAATATTATTAGAGCTTGAAACTGCACGAAAATAGAAAAACCAAAGTAATAGATTTCCAACATTGGTATCTAATAAAGCTCAAAGCAAGACATCCTAGGGTTGAGCCACACCCCATCAACCCTTGAATCAAAGGAAACAAGAAAAGAAGATGGAAGATTTTTCAAGACACTGACAGTGATAAGGATCTCCACTTAATGAAAATGTCTATAGTGAAAGGAAAGTAAAAGAAGTCCAAAATTACAATAAAATAATGGCATTGGTTGTGAAACAATACCAGCCTTGGTTAGAACTTTCTCCTATGGTTTCAACATTATCTGCATAACAAAGGTACCCCTTTTAATATGGCTAGCATAAAACAAGAAACTCATGTGAATTACAAGAGAAATACATAGATAATAGAATGCTTCCAAGTTTAGACCTACACTATTTGATAAACATGATCAATTGGAATGACTGTTAGTCAGTAGCATGAGAGTAGTGTGATTAAATGGGACGATTACAACAAATATAAGGTGAAAAAATTTAGGAATCTACAATAGATATGCACAAAATGAATTTGGTGGAAAGGATTTAAAAAATTTCAAGCGAATACAATTCGCAGGTGTAAAGCCAAATTCCACAACCTTTTCCAACATCCTCCCTGCCTGTGCCAAAATGGGAGCTTTGAAACAAGATATGAATATCCATCAATGCATAGACAATACAAGACAATATCCATATAAGAAATGTGGTCTATGGATTGCAATATTGCAGGATATGCACAAAATGGATTTGTTGCAAAGGCTTTAGAAACTTTCAAGCAAATGCAATTGGCTGGTGTAAAACCAAATTCCACAACCTTTGCCAGCATCCTCCCTGCCTGTGCCAAAATGGGAGCTTTAGGACAAGCTATGAACATGCACCAAAACATAATGGTAGGAGAATTTTTTTCAGATGTTATAGTTGGATATGCTCTTGTAGACATATATGCAAGATGTGGAATCATAGAAAAAACACCTAAATTATTTGATAGAATGCCTCAAATAGATGTCATCTCATGGAATAAAATTATTGATTGTAGAATGTGCAAAAAATGGATTTTGCAAGGAACCTCTCAAAATATTTGAATTAACAAAGCACTCTGGAACACATCCTAACATTGTAAGCTTTCCTTGGGTTCTAGGTGCATGCATTCGTGTAGGTTTAGTGGATGAGGGTTGCACATGCTTCACACGTCAGTAACCCTTATTGCATTACAATTTACATATATAGTTGATCATTAGGTGTGCATGGTTGAACTTTGTGCACATGTTGGCTATATTGAGGACACCCTAAACATTTTACTAATATGCAAGTTAAATCTATGGTACATGTGGATCATATATGAATATAGGCTAAGTATTTCCAGAAACATTGCTTTTTTAGTTGGATCCTAAAAATGTTGCAACTTATGTTCTTCTCTAAAACATCTATACGAGGTTCAAATAGTAAAGAGATTGATGAAATATAGAGGAATTAAAAATATACTTTGATGTAGTTGGATTGAAGGTTGTTCAAGGTTGCAACTGTGATAGGTTTCCAATGGAATCAAGGAGGTTATTTAAACCATGACAATATTTTAGTTTCAAATGTTGCAACTGCAATAGATTGTCAATAGAATCAAGGAGGTTATTTAAACCTTTGAAACTTCCTATTATGTTCAAGTTCTACATTTGTGATAGGTTGACAATGGAATCAAGGAGGTTATTTAAACCTCTACAACTTACTATTTTCAAGTACTGTAGATGTGATAGGTTTCCAATGGAATAAGGAAGGTTATTTAAACCTCTACAATCTTCTATGATCAAGTGTTGTAGCTGTGACAGGTTGCCAATAGAATCAAGGAGGTTATTTAAAATTTTACACCCTTCTATGCTCAAGTGCTACAGCTATGACAACTTTCCAAAGGAATCATGGAGCTTATTTAAACCTCCACACTCTATTGTATTCAAGTGTTGTAGCTATGACAGGTTGTCAATGAAATCAATTTCATATTGGGTTCTAGGTGTCAAATTGGGAGCCTTGGAACAAGGTATGGATATCCATCAAAGCATAAAGCATAGAGAAATTTTGTCAGATATTGTAGTTGCAACTGCTCTTGTAGAAATGTATGCTAAATGTGGGATCATAGACAAGGCACTTGAAGTGTTTGAAAAAATGCCTCAAATAAACGTGGTCTCATGGACTGCAATAATTGTAGGATATACACAAATTAGATCTATTGAAAAGGCTTTAGAAACTTTCAAGCAAATGCAATTTGTAGGTTTAAAGCCAGACTCCACAACCTTTGCCAGCATATGTAATGAAGAAGCATAAACTGAATGCAAAGCTTGTAGGTATGCAAAACGGTCTATCAGAGCTTTTCTCCCAAGATAAACACATTTTCCCAAAACTAACCACACCTTTAGATACCTTTTTGGCTTAGTTAAAACATATGTCAAAGTGGGGTATAGGTCCTTTGGACCAAATGATTCAAAATTGACTGTCTCAGTCAGAATTATGCCTTTTTAGGCCTTGGCTACCACAGAGGTCTTTAGTTTCTTCTATCTCCAAACCAAAAATCTCACAACCAATAATTGGATCACTCTTTATTTGGTCTACACAAGCTTATTATTCCATGTAAAGGCCACTTCTAAAGTTATTTTTATAAACCCTAGAATCTAACATCCATATTTACTCATAAAACCCTATTTTCATACTAGGGAAATGATTATTCACCACACTAAACTCATCCTCTTGATCTGTAACCTCGCAAATATGAGAATATATACTATAAAAGGTAAAATCACCAAAAATTGAGAGCTTTCACCAAATAAAATAGAAGGAATACAATTTCATCAACATAATGGTCACATGTATAGAGGGCCCTTACTTCCTTAGAGTAGTTGATTATTCATGGCATTGCAAGGATATAGATTATCAATTCCAAATCCTTAGAGATGATTTGAGGAGGTTGGGCTAGAGAATGTGTGCTTGTAGTGAGAGATGTGGCCTATGTGTAGATATTTATAGGGAATTTGATTGAGGCTACCACATGAATGTCTTGATCAAAACCTCTAAAATTATTTAATTGGATGCCAATATCTTCAACAAAAACTCAAATTGTTTAATTTATGTCTATTTTTCACTTCACAAATATCCTAATTTGGCATCATGAATCTCTTCAAATAGATGCCCTAGTTAGGAATCTTGTACTTCCATAGTTGGATGTCTTCATGTTGGATCCTTTGCCCCCTTGTCAAAACATGTTCCTCACTATAACTAGGCATATAAATTTCATTTATCTTTCTACTAGCTTTTATTTTAAATTTCATTGTTTTACAAAAGGAATGTTAAAAATTTACACATTTAAGTGTAATTCATCTAATGTCATCTTGTTTTAAACTTCACACCTTTTGTGAACCCTCTTCATACCTGCCTGTGCCAAATTGGGAGCCTTGGAATATGGTATGGACATCCATCAAAGCATTAATGATAGATGAATTTTGTTATATATTGTAGTTGCAACTGCTCTTGTAGACATGTATGCTAAATGTGGGATCATAGACAAGGCACTTGAAGTGTTTGATAAAATGCCTCAAAGAAATGTAGTCTCATGGACTGCAATAATTGTAGGATATACACAAATTAGATCTATTGAAAAGGCTTTAGAAACTTTCAAGAAAATGTAATTTGCAGGTTTAAAGCCAGACTTCACAACCTTTTCCAACATCCTCTCTACCTGTTCCAAAATGGAATCTTTGGAATAGGGTATGGACATCCATCAAAGCATAATAGAAGGGGGATTTTCATCTGATATTATAGTTGGAAATGCTTTGCTTGACATGTATACAAAATGTGGAAGCATAGAGAAAGCATGTGAAGTTTTTGACAAAATTCATCAAAGAGATGTCATCTCTTGGACTGCAATTATTGTTGGATATGCACAAAATGGATTTGTTGGAAATTCTTTAGAAACTTTCAAGCAAATGCAATTGGTAGGTATAAAGCCAAATTACACAAGCTTTGCCAACATCTTTCCCGTCTGTGCCAAAATGGGTGCTTTGGAATAGGGTATGAACATCCATCAAACCATAAAGAATAGAGAAATTTTGTCAGATGTTGTAGTTGCAACTTCCCTATTAGACATGTATGCAAAATGTGGAAGCATAAACAAAGCATGTGAACTGTTTGGCAGAATGCCTGAAAGAGATACCATCTCATGGAATACGATGAATTGCAGGATATGCACAAAATGGATTTGTTGAAAAGGCTTTAGAAACTTTCAAGCAAATGCAATTAGCATGTATGAGTCCAAATTCCACAACCTATCCCAACATCCTCCCTGCCTGTGCCAAAAATGGGAGCTTTGGAGTAGGGTATGAACATGATGCAAGGGAGAATGGTCTTCACCTTAACAACACAATATTTTTATTTAAAAGGCTGCAAAAATATTGTCCCAAGCTCAAGAATTTAGTAGCTCCAAACCCCGATATTTTTAGATCTACTTTTCATTTATTATCAATAGATTGAAGTGGTAACTATATGGAGACTCATTTTGGGTCATCTCATTTTTTCTTAAATTCTACTTTGGTAGTGTTTCGTAATATTTTTCTTGCAAACTCTAACCATTTTTCTCATCAGCATCATTGATAGCACAACAAAACTTGTGCAAAATCTTGATGTGAGTCACTTGCCATGATTTCAATGATTTTTTTTTGGAAATTTGTACACGACCAAATCACTTTTAGTTTTTTTTGTGTTTTATTTCATTCTAAAACATATATGTTGTTATTTGGTAAATGAAGGCATTGGTTTTGTGGTTTTATTTGTGGATGTTTTCATATATAAAATTATTGTAATACAAAGTGTTAGACCCTTGTTTGTTTCTCCCCATGGAGATATTTTGAACTATGAAATGATAATTTGGTGGTTTAAATTTTTTGTTTATTTTGTTTTCCTTGCCCTTGAGGTTATTTTTGTGACAATTCTCCTTACAAAATTATTTAGTATTGAATGTATAACAACTACTCCTAAAGTTGTAAATGCAATGGTTGTTAGAGCTATTTTCATATAGAGTGAATAGTAGAGATCAGATCATCTTCATATGTTAAACTTAATACATTCTTGATTTACTGTTAGCAAATGAAGCTCAAAATTATTTGATATTTATTGAAATTTGAGCTTATCTTCAAGACCATTCTTCCTAATATTTATGAGGCACTAGACCTTGAAATTTCTAAGAAAATTAGTAATAAATTTTATCTGAAAAATTATCCTCTCGAAATGCTTGATCATATAGTGGGATGATATCATTGTGTTTCTGGACCTTGAATGATGTAAAAAATTTGAACTAGTGTAAACCTATTTAACAGATCTTTGTTTTTGAAACTTCGTTGATGGTAGTGGAATTTTCTTCAGGAGTATTTGAAAAATAATTAGATTTTGATGTATCAATACTAGTACTTCTACATTATGTTGGTATCTCTCCAAGGTCTAAGTTGCTCATTATATTGTAGTTGTTTTGATTTTAATAGTAGCATTTGATCCTAATTTTAGTATTTTAGGTGACCGTGGGAGTATTGACGAGTCCTTATATTATTATAACAATATTTTCCTCTAAGAGCCTTATAAGGGTTTGATGATTTCTTGTTTCACCAAGAAAGCACTTACATAATATGTATGGCTATTTTCCACTACTGACTTAGGTAAAAATGAACAAAGTCTTAAAGAGGTTATTGCAATGAGATACTATGTTCTCATGTGTCCTTCAATGAATACAATGTACTTTTAAGGACTATTATGAATTAATCAATGAATCTATAAACTAATACTATTGTATTCTTTTTTATCCTAGTGATACATGAGCTGGTTATGTATCTCTATAACCATGGTCGAACCCAAGTAAACTTTCATCCTATAATTTGCATACTGATATCTTCATGCTCTGTACTCAACTAACTCTTAAGCCTTAAATTATGAACAAACACCCCTCAATAGTAAGATTATATATTGACCTAACTATTGTTGGGAATCTGTATGCATTGCATAACAATGTTGTTCATTTATCTAGTTTACCTATGGATGAGGGACATTATGACTCATTAGGAAACTTTATAATTTATGAAAAAATGACCCTCTTAGAGAATAGGACACCTAAATTGAATAGGAAAATTTTGAGGGACACAAGGGATGTTGTATCCCACATTGAGAATTACATTTGGGGTTGCAAAAGGACCAAAAAACTTGCAAATGTGGAATTGGATGCCACATTTCAAATGGGACAAATAGATCAACTGGAGTTTACAAGAATTTACTATTTCTAGCCAATATAAGATGTGTAATGCATCTTATAAGTTGCATCATTGAATAAGAAGTTACATTGTCATAATGGGTATTGGGATTTGTGCCACCTCACAGAGTTACACCACCTCATGTGGGTGCCCTTGGTGATATAACATGTGATTTTCATCAATGGTTTTAGAAACCATTGTTGGTTTCTTGTGTTGTAATTGCATATTTAATAAGGGATTGGGATAGTAATTTCTGAGCATACTTTGTTGTATAGAAATGCCATTGGAATGCTATTAAAATTTCTCTAGGATTTCCATTTGATGTGAAATCATTGTTGGTGATCATCTGATATGTTTGGAAGCACACCTTGGTGTTAATATAGTGAACCTGATTTTGTGGATGGGGTTTTCTTCCTCTAAAGGAATTTCCCTGGGAAAACATCAAGTTATGGTGTTGCTCTTTTCTGTGTGTTATCTTTCCATTTTTTATTGTTGTCATAAATTAGTTTTATATCAATCCTATTATTGTTCTAAATCACTTTCAATCAGATTTTGAAACCATTTATAATTCTCCTTTAGATAGATCTCTAGTTTTTCAACACTTGGTATTAGAACTTGGTATTGGCCCGATGAGGAGATGCTCTCCTTGTGTGGTTTTCTTTGGTTGCGGTGGGAGTTGTGTGAAGTTCAAATATGCTTTTGCAGGAGTCATGGAAAGTCCATAAAGGATTGATATTGGAAAATTCAATGGATAGAGTTTTGAGCTATGGAAATTTAAAATGGAGGATCTCTTGGTTGTGGAGATTAGTGGTTAGCTGTGACATGAAATGAACTTTTTGATATATATCAATATGATTGAGATGAATTGCATAGGAAGGAAAGGAGCACTATGTTAATCTAATTTTGTGTTAAAGAATCTGTATAGTGAGGGAACTACAAAGAAATTGTGGCATAAAATTGCAGCATTGTTTCAAACTAAGTCTCTAGTCAATAAACATTTCTTGAAAATAAATTTGTATTCATTGAAAATGAATGATGGGGACTCTATTTTTGATCATTTACATGCATTCATTATCACTGTTAGTCAATAGCATCCTATTGATGTTAGTGGATGCAAAGGATAAATTCGTAAGTTTGTTTTCTTCATTACCCAATTCATGGGACAATCTTCTGAGGACAATTAGTAGTGCATCTTCTAAGTTAAACACTTGAAGAAGTTGTTGCAGCCCTACTCAATAAAAATTAAGAAGAAACCATAGAGGATTTCTCTAAAGGTTCTCTCTTTGCAAAAGGTCAATCCAAAGAAAAAGAGGGGTAAGAAAAATCCAGAGATAAGAAGAAATATAAATCAAAAGGTAAGTCCAAATCTAGGTAAATTATATTGGCTCTTGTACTTCAAAGATGAAATTTTACAAGGCAAAGGATTGGCGTGACACAAACGACTAAATTTTTAAAAGATTGTATTCATAAGTGACAAATAGCTGGGTTTTCCAAATGGATACATCCTCTCACATTTGATGAATGAGTGACAAACATCTTTGTTTTCCAAATGGATACATCCTCTCACATAGTTGGTTAAGAGTAAGTGGTCCAATTTGGTACCAATATACTTTTTGATATTATTATATTATTTTCTGAAACCACGTGTCTGTTACTTCAAAAAACTAGGGGTGCTACATATAAGAGATCATCTTCCCATAGACAAAAGAGCTAGCATCCCTACATTACAATAATTTGCAATAATTCAACATCCTCTAATTGCAATGGGTGTTGAGTGGACCATTCATTACGAGAACTGGGTTCTTGTGAACCACTACTCATGAAACATGGGTCAATGAGTTTGACTCAAAAAACTACATGGTTGAATACAGTTGAATCCTAATATCAATATCACTGTGGAAAATTCCTCCTTATCAATCAAACTACAGGCATACATGTTGTAGGAATACAAGTTACAATATTGTAAATCCAACAGTATCCCAACTGGAAAAGTACTGCATAAAAAATAGTAACCCTACGAGTTTTAAGGGTTGTGGAACTATCACCAACCCTCACTACATAATCTAAAATAATAAGTTACATACTTTAAGGATAGTGGAATTAAAATTCAATTGCGACTAATGAAGCAATGAGGTATACACATACATACATACATACATACATATATATATATATATATATATATATATATATATATATATATATATATATATTTCCTATCAAACATATTGTACAGGACAATGTACATGCACTCAAGCTCTTTGAAATGAATCTGCACCATACACCATTTTGAGGAAATGTTTTGATTATCCAATAAGGCTACATTTATTAGCACCTTTGACCCAGAGAGTTGTCTCACACCACACAAAACAACTTCCAAATAGTTGAAACATTCTTCGCCTCACATCTGAAAACAAATTTCAATTCATAACCAATATTTTTATTTAAAAGGATACAAAAATCTTGTCCCAAGCTCAAGAATTTAGTAGCTCTAAAGCCCAATATTTTTAGATCTACTTTTCATTTATTATGAATAGATTGAAGTGGCAGCTATATGGAGAGTCATTTTGGTTCATCTCATTTTTTCTTAAATTCTACTTTGGCAGTGTTTTGTAATATTTTTTCCTGCAAACTCTAACCATTTTTCTTATTGGCATCATTGACAGCACAACACGACTTGTACAAAATCATGAGGTAACTCACTTGCCATGATTTCAATGAATTTTCTTTAGAAATTTGTACATGACCAGATCACTTTTAGTTTTTGTTGTGTTTTATTTCATTCTAAAACAAGTCTATTGTTATCTAGTAAATGAAGGCATTGGTTTTGTGGTTTTATCTGTGGATGTTTTCATATATAAAATTATTGTAATAGAAAGTGTTAGACCCCTTTTTTTTCTTCACATGGAGATAATTACATTTCTACTACAAAAAAAATGCAAATTCCTACTATGTTGGAGGAAAAATATAACAAGGTGCCCTCTAATACTCAGAATGAAGTGGAGTCTTTGCCAAATGTTAATGGTACAGGTGAACCTTCCTCAATTTGTGCCCCCCTTGGCACAGTTGATCAGGTTTCAGAGGTAACTAGGAGGGGTCAGATTGTCCTAGATCAGATTGAAGAGCATTGGATTAAACAAATTCTTAGTGAGGTCCAACAATTGTCCAATAACCTACCTCTTCTAGTTTGGATAAAAGAAAAATGGATTTAGATGTAAGTCTTCATCATGGATTTGATTTTGGGTCGACATTGAAAAAAGGGAGATCAATTAGGAAAGATTGTTGCCTCAATGATTATGGAAGCAGATTAATTGGTAGTTTCCAAAGCTCTCTGGAGCACTTCAGTTTCAAACTTCTTTGGGATGGTTGGTCTTTTGTTGTTCATGCCCTTCCTGGGTTTTAATGTAATTGTTGTTGGTTGTTTTCGGCCCCCAGGTGATGTTCTTTTGATGTTTGATGGACTTCATTGATAGATCTATTATTCAATAGATTTGCAGAGATATTTAGTTAAAAATATACAACAAAAAAAATACAAAATTCCAATGCATATAGTATTTATTTCTTATAAAATATACAAATGCATTTTTTCATTTTGGAATCTTTCATTCACAATATTTGATTACTCATCATATACTTCAGGAAAAATGATGTAGGAAACATATTACCAGAGACATTGAATCATTATTGAGGGATATAATCTCATCAAATGATACTCTGTTATTCTTGAATTGCAACTTTTGGTAGATTCACTGTTTTCCCAATTGCAACTGTTATACCAAAAAATGACAATAAGATTAATGGAGTTTAGGACTATTCTTTGTACTCAAATAGTAATCAACAAAACCTGCCATTTGACTTACCTTTATCACAGAGTGTAAACCTTCCAAGTTGTGGAACATCAAAGAACATTTCAACACAAATTGAAGCATTCACCTAAAATTTTTCTTCTTTTCCAAAAAAATAAATAAATTTATACTATATTGCATCAAAGAAACCTCTTCTAGCCATAATAGGAACTGGCATGAACACTTGAAATACATTAATTGTAGTTCTTAAATTCTTTTTGGAAATGTTTACATTTCAAATAACAAAATACAAAAATATTCCACACATAGTGGGTGTAATGTACAAATTTGAGATCTTAAGTTTTTTCCTTTGTTATTATAAAGAACCAATAAAATTGAGGGAACGGGAATGAACAAACTAACAGTATTCAGCAAGCCTCCAGGTTGGATAATTGTGTAAATTAATCCACTTGATGTCAAAGCTTCTTCAGCAACTTGCTTAGCTTCCAGAACTATGCTTAGTTTTTCTAATGTCTACAAATTAGACATAAGGACCATGAAATATTCTATAAAATATTAGATGGCTGATTGTAGCAAAAATAATGGTTTGTAAAAAAATAAATTAAGAAGAAGATATTCGATGCAGCATAAGAATATACCATCATGAAATATTTTATTTCAATACAGCCACCATAAGCAATCATTGAACTTATCAAAATCAGGAAATATTACAATGTTCCAAAAACAACAGGATACAATATGATCAATAGATTCAACCAACAACGTTGACTATAGATCTACATTATCTACAAAAAAGTTAACAATCCTCTAGAATCAACTTAGAAACTCGTACAAATTTCTGAAACGAATGAATGCAATCCCATAGCAAATAATTCTCACATTCAAAATTTCCCTTTCAAGATGCATCATATCAATTAAGTACTATCATTTAATTATAATATTTATATATTACTTCCTAATAGTCCAACAGTCATAAATTTCATGACATTTTAGGAGAAAAATGATAGAATTTTATTAAACATGTAAAACCTAACATTAGAAAAATGCTTAAATAATAATATTATCTTATTGAACAACTAAATACTGATAAGTATCCTTTAACAAGAAAACAAAAGTATATTTAAAACAAAACAAATGACATTCTAATTTATTTTACTATTTGAGGCAGGCATACTCCTTTAAATTTTCTACGTTCAATACGCGTACATCTTTCTTTTTTCAGTATAGAGCATCACATAGATAGCATGAATTGGTAGCATAAAAAATTAGGAACCTCATAAGCACAACATCCAAAATAAATAAATGACCATAAACAATAATACAAGATACAACCCAAATCTTTCCCTAGATTACAATCAACTTCTACTCTCAAGAAATAACCAATTGTTATGTAACCCATTCTATTTTATGATAATCAATATTAGTTGGGCACATGTGCTTTGTAAGTCACCCTT
>VDFB02256132.1:79101168-79159810 GCA_007258455.2 Sequoia sempervirens | reverse complement strand
TCTAATTGATTAAATCAAACTTAAGTGGGGTAAACAATTTTGATGATGTTAGAGCAGAGGTGTGTGAAAAATTTATGAATGATGTTGCATTTGTTATGAAACAAGCTTTTCAAGAGTATGTCTAGAGAGCTAGAAAAGATGAATAAGTTGAAAGAGTTGATGTGAAGAGGATTGCAAATCCTAAATTTCTAAGGGAATTCATAGAGGCTAAGGTTTATAAATAAATGAGAGCTAAATACCAAGATATCATAGCAGCTGAGAGAAGAGAATCAGGCAGAAAAGTGCTATGTTATTATTGCTAGAATGGGATCTTGCCTCAACTATTGCTTTTGGCATAGAACTTAGTGCCCAATGGGACACATTAGATATTTGGGACCTAACCCCAAAAAATAAGAAGTCAGAGGTTGCAGATCCAATTGGAGGTTTTAGAGGAGGATTGGTAATAAAAAGTGTATCTGATACAACTACAATAGAGGTTGCTACCTTGTCTGTGAATGTGGCTCAATTCATAAAGGCCATAGTGGAATCCCTAACTGAGGAGAGGGATAAATTCAAGACCAAATATAATGACATGATAGCAGAATACAATAAGGGATAGCGAAAGGTTGTTGAGATGCATCTAGAGATTGCATTGTTAAAGTAAAAGTTTCAATCACTACAATCACAAGGCCCCTCACAAGAAATACTTATTCCTCCCTCATCTCCATCAGATCAAGCACCATATTCTCCTACTCATTCACCTCCTCCAGTTCCAATGGAGGTTGTACCTCCTAGTACTAATGATTTTCCCATTGCACAATTACTTCTAAGTACATCAGTGGAACCTCCCCAAAAGGAAGTTACTAAGGAGGAGTCAATGGAAAAAATTAAGAATTATTGTGACCATAATCATAGTGTGAACTAAATATGCTAGATCCAAATGAATTTAAATCCTATTTAATCCCCTAAGTCATGATCCCAATAAGATATTTGAAATTCCAAAGAACATGAAACCAAATTACACTAACATGATATAAACATGAAAACACAATGGAAATCTACTTTAATACCTTGAATCTTATCCTATTGGGAGAGTGGTGTCACATTGATGTCAAATGGAAACCCCTTCCCAATCAATTGGATAATGAGCTTGTTTCAATTAGTTTTCTTGAAGAAAATTGATGAAATTGATGAGATAAGCATGAAACATGATATGAAACTAGTTAAAAATGATAAAGATGAGTTTTAAATGCTAAATGCTTGATAATATGTGGTCGATTTACAAAAGGATATAAAATTCATGGAAAATACTAACCTAGGAATTGGACATTCTAGTAGGTGATTAACATCTTCTTATGGTCGTTCATTTACATTGTCAAACCAGGGAACGTATACTTCAAATGGAGTGGCACTGCATGTGCACTAAGAACCAGTTTCAGTCATAATTTACTAGAAATAAATGCTTGGAAGGAATTCTACTTATGTTGCAGGAATGTAATGTAAATTCTTCTTAACTTAAGCATAACTTAATCAAAGCATAAATCATGACAACTATTACTAAGAAACAAACTATGAACTGGCCTTATGCTACAAGAACAAACACAGGGATCGATTCCCGATGCTGCAGGAACAATATAAAACTGAGTTTGTGCTAAAACCTTCAAGAATGAAATATAACTTATAATCAACAAGAGATAAATAACTAACTATAGATACTCACTAAGTGGGACCCTTAGCAAGCATCAACTAGTTTATGCAAGAATTGAACTCAAAACTTTATCAGCTTTTATTCATAAACTTGGAATCATATACATTGATTGTTCTGCTTGTAAGAAAACTAACACAAAACCTTGTTTCTCATTATAATACTAACTTTAACACACTTTGTTGCTCACTCATGCAGGAGGAACACTTATTTATATTAGAAAAGAAACTAACTACCTAACTCTAATAGAGAAAGACATGGACATAAATGCATCCTGAAACTGAGGAACATACTTCTCATAAATGAAGGCATATATGTTCAACATGATTCAGAGAGAATTTAGTATTCCACTCTTCCTAGATTAATGATCATTTAGATTTCCTCCCAATGACTTGGTCAAAGAGTCTTTGTTGGAACAACTTCCTCGATGTCGTGCTGGAAATGGACTTTACTGTAGGGCCAAGATCTGTTGCTCTCTGACTCATTCATGCTTCCTTCAAAAACCTGTGATGCACATGGAAAAATAAGCGAAAGAAAGCACACATGGAAAATAACATGATACACATTCATTAATCACATATTAAATCCATTTCATTATCCAAAAACCACATGCATTATATCAGTCATTCAGGAGGTCAAACGGGGCAATTAATACAGACACATAGAGATGTTAAGCTGGAGGAATATAGGAATGTGTTGCTACAGGATACTACCTGATTTTAGATAAAAATCCTCCAATCAAAGAGTTAAAACAACCATCAACAATAAGAGTAAGGGTATTAAAAATACATCATAATATTCAAATTATGAGCATATTTTGAGCTCATAATTTGCCCCCTACTTATCCTAATGATGGTCCTCTAGTATTAAGCTTTCTAGTTGTTTCTCTGAAATCAGTAGGAGTAGTATGGCCCTGTAATGAAGTTTCAAATTTTTAGTAGAAACCTCTTAAACTTTTCCATCTCTCATACCTGCGGGTTTCTACATCCTCATTAACATCTGTAGCCCAATAAGGGTAAAGTGACCACATCAAAACTGGAGGTCGAAATGTTAGTGGTAACCATAACTCAAACCTTCTCTGGAGACCAAGCTACATATACTTCTCTATCTTTCTAATGGTTGCCTTAAAGTTTAGAGGGCTATGAGGCTCAGATTTCCTTAGACCAACAATCAGTTTTTCCCATCTTGTTTCAATTCTAGAAGATGAAAGCTTCCAAAATAGATATGTTTGGTCTTTGAACTCATCATACACCTACTTACTGATATCAAATATTTTCATTCTTTCTGTCTGATCATTGAATCCATACAAAACAGTAAGCCAAGTTCTCAAAATTGTGTGGGGAGTTGAGCTTTCAGGTCTTAGTGAAATAGGTTCATTCTTTTCAGCCTCTTCATAAGCCTCTAATTTTCTTCCATAGTTAGTTTCATTGGCCACCCAAGACATGAGTGACCTCAGATGAATGTCACCAATGTAGAAAAGTGAATTCCACTTTTTTTTAGAGGGAATTAGCAAACCATGCAAATAAAACTCACATAAAGAATTTTTCAGCCAACTAGGTGCTACTTGATATGCATCATAAAATTCCTTAGTTGTGTGAATGACAGGGTCTAAATTTCTTGAAATTCTCATCAATTGGAACCAAAGAAATTGCTCTTTAAGGAACATAGCATATACCCTAGGTGGTGGTCTACATTCCATAATTTTACTAGTTATCTTCACCATTTCATCCATTTTCTCTTTCATTTCTTGAATTTCCTATTTTTTTCTTTCAATTTCTTCTTTTCTTCTTCCCAAAGACTTTGTTGAAATTCAGTTCTAGCTAAATGGTAGAAACTCAAAGTTTGAAATGTAACAGACCTCCATGTAGTCCTAAGATATTCCAAATATTCAATTAACAATGTCCTTTTATAAACAACCAATGCTCAAAAATTTTCAGGGGGTAATGGGGTTTCATTGGGAACTTCAGATTGTTCAAGTTGTTCTTCCTCTTGCTATAGGATGGACTCCTATTGTTGCTCAGGAGGAGACTATGTTTCTTCTGAAATTTTCCTAACTGCTTCAACCAAGTCATCAAGACTTGGCATTCCCCTTTCATTACCACTACCATGTTGTGCTTCCTCAACTTCCACTGTCTCAGTTTGCACTTCCCCAAGAATAACAGATGGACTTTGTGGAACATTCTCAGATATATTCTAAGAAACATCATGACTGAATTCTTTATATTCCTCAGGAATTACTATAATTTCAGGTTGAACGGAGGTTGAGGTAACTTTACACTATTTCCTTGATTAAAATCTTTTTGGAAATGTTTCTAAAGTAACAGTTGTAGGAGACACTTTCGTGGCTTTATTCTTTCTAACTTGCCTAGAGGATTCAGACTTAGTAGGAGAAGATGATAGTGAAACTACAGTGGTAACATGTCTTGCTACAGGAGAAACTGCTATAGGGGAAGATGCTGCAGGAAAGAGTGGAGTAGAATGTTTTCGCTTTTGAACATGAGAATCGGATTATGGGGTTTGTTCTACCCTAGATGATTATGCTACCTTCATTTTCCCTTTTTCTTTTCTACCAGTAGACCTGGTTTGTACTTCGGTAGAGGGCTCTACTATGGAGGCTATAGGACTAAGTGCTACAGGAGCATATGAATCTTGCTCTGCTTCCCTACTTGTAGATTCTACTCTCTTTTTCTTTTTCTTGTGCTATGCAAGGAGTGCTTTAGGATGCTTTGGAGGTTGCAAACCCTTCTAGGCAACAAATTCTTGCTAAGAAAGGGGTGATACGTCCCTCAGGGAATGCTTGATCAAGAATTTAATGAGGGCATGATGGGCGATAGAGTTGTCCCTACCCCTCTGGGTTTCATGGGCATAATGTTTCAAAAGGTTTAATAAAAAATTTGGAACATTGATAGCTAAACTGTGCCTCATATGACTCAATAGTATAAAATGATATGAATGCAAATAGGAAAAATGTCCCTCACAAGTCAAGTACCTGATTATGAAGGTGGCATATTCTGAGTATAGAGGAGGCAGTGACACTCATTTGCATCCTTATTTGGAAACCTCCAAGGGTCCATCTATTGGTATTGTGAATTTTTCCCTAGCAGAGACAACATCTCTCCCTGAAGAAAAAATTTCTCCTACCACCGGAAGCCTACTTACTTCTGCAATCCACTCTTCTATAACAGCTACTGTCAAACCCCACACTATAGCTTCTCCCTCTAAAAGAGTTCTCAAAAACTCACCTACAACTTCCTCATTATAAGAATCTATCCTTAGAAAATAATTCAGCCAACCGCAATTGTTGAATGCCTGAACCGCTTGAGGATTTTGCGTCAAGGGTTCATGAGCTATAGGCTCATGTCTTACTAGCTAGCCACCCATATTCACAAATTATCCCTACTGAGATTCCTAAAACTCAAACTTCTTTTTCCCTGCTTCTTTCTGCCCTATTTTCACTTTTCTTTACTTTTCCAAGAATGACACAAAGGATAATTGCATGAAATTATTGTTAAAAACTACTCAAATCAAGCAGTTGATTGTTGTTTAGGATGAAAACACGCAGTCATACTTGGTAAATACAAGAAAATAAAAATGTCTTAACAGTTGTAACAGTGGCATAAGAAAAATTTGAAATGGATTATCCCCGCCCCCTACTAAAAATTTGGCATGTGTCCACACATGTGTGAAAGGATAGGTGAAGAACAAGCGATGATGACTGATATGTACATAGCAATTAATGAATAAATGAAATAAATAAACAATGTGACAATAAAATATATCGCGTACCTTGTAATAAGTGCTCGTACATGCTAGGAAAGATCACAACTTAGTATGAAATGACGGCTGGAATTGAAACCACAAATGAGGGCGGTACAACAGGATGGATGACATGGATGGGTGATGTGGAAGAAGAGGAAATGAATGGTGGTAATGGATGAAAAATGGAGAAAGTGGCTTCCTTAAAAAGGAAACCTTTATTATGGGCATTCAACATAGAATTTTAAAGAGATGTTGTAGGAGAAAGGCTGAAGCCTTTTGCTGCAGGAAGATCAGTGGCCTCATCCAAAACAAACTACTTCATAAATTCTTCTTTAGACGGCTTATGATACAACCTAAGATGGTGTCCATTAACTAGTAGCTTGAATTGGACATGATCTATTGTAGCTAACTGAACTGAACCATTATCAAACACATTTTCTATTTCATAAGGACCAAGCCATCTTGTGGCGAGTTTACCTTGATTTTTCTTATACCTAGAGTCATAGAGTAGCGCCCAATCACCAGCAGAGAATTGCTTAGTTCTGATATGGTGGTCATTCCATTTTTTTCTTTGCTACTGGATAGCTTCAGTACGCTGTAGGGAAACTTTCCTTATCTCATCCAATGCATTCAACTATAGGAGGCATTCCTTTTGGGCTTTTGAAATATCAATGTTAAGTTGGAGAGTAGTCCTTAAGGTCTTATGCTCAAACTCTATTGGAAACATGGTAGTTTTTCCATAGAGTAACTCAAAAGGAGTGAACCCTGTAGTTGTTTTCCATGTTGTCCTATAGGCCCAGATTGCTTCAAGAAGGCGACTGCTCCAATCCTTCTTGTGTAATTGTATTGTCTTAGTAAGGATTGCCTCAATTTCTCTGTTGGTAACCTCTACCTGACCATTGACTTGAGGGTGATAGGGGCTAAACTTTCTATGCCTAATCTTGTAATCATTCATCAATGTAGTGATTAAGTTTGATGTAAACTAAGCTCCTTGATCAGTAACAAGTTCCCTTGGGAATCTAAACTGAGTAAAAATCTACTCATATAGGAACTCAACAACTTTATTCTCACAGGCATGTGTCATTGCTTTCACTTCCACCCACTTAGTTACATAATCAGTGCAAACCAAAATGTATGATTTCCCATTGGATGGAGGATCAATAGGCCCAACAAAATACATGCCCCACTTGTTAAAGGGATTGACTACCACATGAGGATACATGGGCATTTCATCAGACCTTGTTGGTCTCCCCATGCATTGACATCTGTCACATTTTCTGGTGTAGGCTATAACATCTTTGTGTAGTGTGGGCTGATAGTATCCTATAGGAAGCACTTTCATAGATGTTCTATTGGCTGCAAGGTGCCCACCACATGGCTCATCATGACAGGCATGCAAAATTTCATAGGTCTCATCTTCCCTAACACACCTTCTCATGACTTGGTCAAGTTCTGTGTAAAATAAATAGTCTGCAATCCATGAAAAGTTAAAAATTTTCTCTACCAACAATTGTTTTTCCTTTGGTGAGAAGTGGGTTGTGATCTTGTTGGCTACTAAATAATTTGCAATATCTGCATACCATGGAGTTTGAGTAGCAATAGAAAACAAATGTTCATCGGGAAAGCTATCATCAATTACCTCAGGGGTGGCAGGTGTAGTTGTTTGAAGTCTTGAAAAGAAATCAATCACCACATTAGCTCGGCCTGACTTATCTATAACTGTGATATCAAATTCTTACAATAATAAGAGCCATCTTGCTAATCTGTCAAATATGGCAGGCTTATTCATGAGGTACCTTATTGCTACATGATCTGTATGGACAAATATTTGGTAACTAGTGACATAATGTTGAAACTTGTTTAGGGCATACACAACTGCTAGCAATTCTTTCTATGTGACAATATAGTTTAATTCAGGGCCTTGAAGATTTTTGCTAATGAAATATATGGCATGCTCTATGGAATTATCTTTTTGTCCTAAAATTGCACCTATGGCATAATCAAAAGCATCTGTGTGTATATGAAAGGGCAGACTCCACTTCAGTCCATGAAGAATAGGTGACTAAGGAAGTAAGTTCTTAAGCTGTAGGAAAGATTTGTCACAAGCCTCAGTCCAATTAAATTTAGAATCCTTAGTTAATAAGGCATATAATGGACTGGCTATTTTGCTAATTTTTTTGATAAATCTTCTATAATATCTAGCATGTCCTAGGAAGCTTCTAACATCCTTTTGTTTCATAGGTGTTTGCAAAGTTAGAATGACTTATTTTTTTCTAGGATCAACTTGAATTCCTACTTGAGAGATATGATGGCCTAAAACAATTCCCTCTTGTATCATCATAAAGCACTTCTCACTATTCAAAGAAAAAATTTTCTCCTTACATCTTTTCAACACTATCTCCAAATTTTATAATGCTTCTTCATAAGTAACTCCATAAGTGGTGAAGTCATCCATGTAGATCTCCATAGAATCATGAGAAATATCAACAAAAATACTGATCACTACCCTTTGAAATGTTGCAGGTGCATTACATAGGCCAAAAGGTAAGATAGAGTAGGAAAAAGCACCCCATGGATTGGTAAAAGTTGTTCTATCTTGATCCTTAGGGGCAATTCTAATTTGATTATACCCACTATATCTGTCCAAAAAGGAGAAATACTTTTTACCAGACAATGAGTCTAGCACTTGGACAACAAATGGCAGTGGAAAGTGACCATTTTTAGTTGTGTTCACTTCCCTGTAGTCTACACAAACTCTCCATTTTCCACCTTTTTTAGGAACAATCACCAATGGAGATACCCATTGACTATCTGAAATGGGGTAGATAAAACCAACATCATGCAATTTTTGGAGTTCATTTTTAACTATTTCCTTGAGTGTTGGGTTTATCCTTCTTTGAGGCTGTCTAACAGGTGAACAGTCTTCCTTAATGTAGATCTTATGAGTACAGAGTTGAGGATCTATTCCCTTCATATCCCCATAGTCCTATGCAAAAGCTTTGTGTTGATCTTGCAACATTGTGACTAGGGTAGTTTGTTGAGATTGAGGTAGCTTATTATTGATGTTCAGATAGCGGCCTAGAGACACTTCTACTTTCTTGGTAAGATCATTCATGGAGGCTGCTAACAAAGTTGGTGTATGTATTTCATGTGGAAGAAAATTGTGATAAACTATAGGAAATTTAGGTGGTAGGCTCTCAGGATTCAGTTGTTGTAGGAAACACTACTAAAGATAGCTATCTGGAATAGATGGGCTACTCAGATCAAAGTTGGACTGCAAAATGTGTAAAAGTAGGCCATTCTCACTCTAAAGCTGGGAAAAAAGATTAGTTTGTAGCATCATTAGCTGATCCGATGAATTGACTTCTTCAGTTTCCTCTCCTAAATCTGGCCAAATTGGTTGAGACAAGTCTGGCTGAGGCTGGGCAGGTGGGTATAAAGTTAATTTCTTTCTTGACTGACCATAAGAAATTGTCATGTCTCTCGAATGACTTCCTATAAAAGCATCAGTTGTTGCTGACCATGGTCTACCTAGGATGATAGGATATCCTCCCAAAGTTTCCTTAGTGGACAATATAGTGAAATTTGTTGGGTATTCTCAAGACTCAAGGATGACAATGACATTTTCTACCACTCCATCGGGTGTTACTGTGGAACTATCAGCAAGCTGCAGGAAGGTAGGTGTAGACTGAATGGTTAGGATATTCAAATACTCCATAGTATGCTTAGTCATTACATTGATGGCTATACCAAGGTCAATCAAAACATTCTTTACTATATGGCTATTAATATTTATTTTTACCATAGGACTCCCAGGGTCAATATATTTTGGAATGACTACCTTCCCTAACTTAATATCTGCCAAATTTCCTAGAACATGGATAGTTTGGGGATCTTTTTTCTTTCTTTTTGGTTTCTTTAAACATGCCTCCTTAATGGTTTTTCCATAAATTGGGACATCTTTAATGGCTTGAAAACAGGGAATTTGAATGTGTACATTCTTTAGCTGATCCAAAATATCAAAGGTAGGCTCTTCCATAAACTTGGATGTAGTAATTTGCAATCTATGAGGAAAAGGTGGTTTGGCCTAATGCTGCAGGATAGGCTCCTTAGAGATAGTATCTGATACAGGTATATGTTCTGCAGGATTAGTAGGTTGTTCAGAGGTAGAGTTTAGAATCTTTGTAATTACAGGTGGTTGTGGAGCAAGGAGAGTGGTTCTAGACCTGAGATGGATATCATTAATATTCAAGGCATAAGTTAGATACTGATTGGTTTCTACAAAATACATAGGCTGTTGTTGCTACTGCTGCTTATTATTAGGATTTTGCAATGGTTGAACAGGCATAGGCATTTGTTTTGGAGGGCCAGTATTTGTTGCATGTGCTACAAGAGGTGGCATGAGAGCCAAAGGTTGTGGCTACTGAAGCTGTAGGGATCCATTGGATTGGTTACACAATTGCTAAGAACCTCTCCATTAAGGATTTTGCTACCAATTACCTTGGGGTGGAGTCCATTATCCTTGTGGCTGCTACCAAACTCCTTTAGGAGATTACCATTGAGGACTCTGATAGTTAGGCCAGTGTGGTTGAGAAGTATTCCAAGGTGGTGATGGGCCATATGTAGGTTGCCATTGGTTATTGTAATTAGAATAAGGATTACCAAAAGTGAAAGGGTCTTGAGGCATTCCTTGTCTTTAAGCCCATGGTCGCCTTTGTGCAATGAAGAATACTTGGTCATCATTACCCTCTACTATCTTAAAATCAGTAGGTAATTTCTTAGCCTCTAGGTTAAGCATCATCTTACATCTGTAGCCATGTTCCTTCTGTCTGCAATGTGGATAGAACTCAGCCAAGATTGCTTCAGCTTCCTCATGTTTCTTTTGAGCTTGCATAGTATCCAACTGTGTAGCCATGTTGTTTATGATATCCTGCTTGAAATCAGACAGCAAATGTTTGATCTCCATCCGTGAAACTCCATTAGTAGAATACTTTCCCACTGTGGCTTGATGACCTCTACCCTTCTTAACAATTGCTCAAGAGTAGTTGCGACATATTTTCTTGATATCATCCCAAGGAACTTGGGTTATATCTCATCCTCCCATTAGATCCAGGGCATCTATACAGGTGTCATTGATTCCCCTTAGAAAAAGTAGTTTATGAGATTCTTCATTGAGAGTACAGTCTGAATTTTTTTTTGGGGAAAACAAGAATCTTCAGATATAGTCTTCTAGGCTTTCATCCTCCTTTTGTTGAATTCTGAATATATCATCACCCTTACTACCACTCTTACAATATTCCTTGTATTTCTCAAGAAATTTTGTTTACATAGCTACCTAACTATCAACAACACCCCTTCCCAAACTCATAAACCATCTAAGAGCTCCCTCCTTCAAAGTAGCAGGAAACAACTTCAGCCTATGAGCATCTGAAGTGTAATCATAGTTGCAATAGAGGATGTTAAACTCAAACAAGAAAGTGTCTAGGTCCTCTGTAACTAGTCCATATAACTTGGGAAGTAATGAAGAAGGAATATTTTTAAGGTTATCATTATCTTGTTGAGCAATGATGGGGAATTCAAAAGTAGGAGGTTGATTAGGTGGATTACATGTCATATTTGTTTGATGGAGTATCAAAGAAAATGGATTTTCTTGAGGTTCTTCATCAGCTAAGGCAAATAGCAATTCAACAAGCAGGTTTTCAGCAAATGGATTGATATCTTGGTATCCTCCTTCCTCATAAGTTGGTTCAGAATTGTTATCAATGAATGGAAGGTTAGGGAGGAATCTTCCCAGAGCATCTCTTCTTCTATGCATGCAATAGAATTAACCGTAAATTGAAGGAAATTGAAAATGCTTGAATAAACACACTAAACTACTACTAACAATGACTATGACAGGTTCTTAGCTTGACACCATCCCCAACAACAACACCAAAAATGGTCGATTCCACAAAAGGATATAAAAGTCATGGAAAATCCTAACCTAGGAATTGGACATTCCAACAGGTGACTAACATCTTCTTATGGTCGTTCATTTACATTGTTAAACCAGGGAACGTATGCTTGGAATGAAGCGGCACTATATGTGCACTAAGAACCAGTTTCAGTCACAATTTACCAGAAATAAATGCTTGGAACGAATTCTACTTATGCTATAGGAATGTAATGTAAAGTCTTCTTAACTTAAGGATAACTTAATCAAAGCATAAATCATGACAACTTTTACTAAGAAACAAACTATGAACTGGCCTTATGTTAGGAACAAACACAGGGATGGATTCTCGATGCTGTAGGAACAATATAAGACTGAGTTTGCGCTGAAACCTTCAAGAATGAAATCTAACTTATAATCAACAAGAGATAAATAACTAACTATAGATACTCACTAAGTGGGCCCCCTTAGCAAGCATCAACTAGTTTATGCAAGAATTGAACTCAAAACTTCATCAGCTTTTATTCATAAACTTGGAATCATATACATTGATTGTTCTGCTTATAAGAAAACTAACACAAAACCCTGTTTCTCATTATAATACTAACTTTAACACACTTTGTTGCTCACTCACATAGCAGGAACACTTATTTATATTAGAAAAGAAACTAACTACCTAACTCTAACAGAGAAAGACGTGGACATAAATGCATCCTAAAACCGAGGAACAAACTCATAAATGAAGGCATATATGTTCAACACGATTCAAAGAGAATTTAGTATTCCACTCTTCCTAGATTAATGATCATTTAGATTTCCTCCCAATGACCCGATCAAAGAGTCTTTGTTGAAACAACTTCCTCGATGTTGTGCTGGAAATGGACTTTATTGTAGGGCCAAGATCTACTGCTCTTTGACTCATTCATGCTTCCTTCAACAACCTGTGATACACATGGCGACAGAAGCAAAAGAATGCACATGTGGAAAATAACACAATAAACATTCATTAATCACATATTAAATCCATTTCATTATCCAAAAACCACATGCATTATATCAGTCATTTGGGAGGTCAAACATGGCAATTAATACAGACACATAGAGATGTTAAGCTGCAAGAATATAGGAATGTGTTGCTATAGGATACTACCTGATTTTAGATAAAAAGCCTTTAATCAAAGAGTTAAAACAACCATCAGCAATAAGAGTAAGGGTATTAAAAATACATCATAATATTTAAATTATGAGCATATTTTGAGCTCATCAATATGGATGACATATATGCTAAATGTAAACAAAGCTCAAAGATGAAAGCCATTTAATGAAAGCTATGCTAAAATGTATGCAAATTAAGTTAGCATGGAAGCCATTAATGAATTCTTAAGCTAAATGGATGAATAATATACTAAAATGCTATCACATATCAAATATGGATGCGAATGAGTATGAATTTTAACAACATAATTTTTTTTATCAAAATATGGATCCATTTCTCTCCAAATAGTGATCTCTTTATAGGAAAATAAATGAAAAATCAAGGGGTTAGATCAATTTGATCAATCAATGGTCAATAATGGATGAAGGGTGAGTACATGGATCAAAGATTCTCATCAATGGATGAGAATCAAAGATCACATGGATTAAGGAAAGCATCAAGGATTGAAAATTATTTCAACACACTTTGTAACAAATTTGAAAGTTTGTTACAAAGTTTGTTTCAGAAGAATCATTCCTTTTTGGAGCCAAATAGGAAAATATTCCTTTGGAATATTCCCTATGCAAGTGGATGGAGGAAAATTAGCAATTTAGTTAATTAAAACTAAATTTGAATGTGCAATATGGAGAATAATATGATATTCATTAAATAATTGATTTAATGAAAAGGAGGATGCAAATATGACATTTAATATAATAATATACGATTATTTGATTAAATGAGAGGACTTTGGGGGTTAAATTAAATAATTTGATTATTCAATTAAACCAAATGAAATGTTAGAAGAGAGGGGATGAATTAACACAATTAGGTCAATTACATTAATAGATGAAAATGATGCATTTAATTAAATAATTAGGCTTATTTAATCAAACAAGTGAAAAGAGGATTAAATTCGAGATAAAATGATGTTAATATATCAGATTCAAGTGTGTAGTATTATTCAAGACATTTTTAAGTGTCTACAATAAGTTAAAACCTTATCTCTCATGCTCAATTTCTTACAATTTCCATAGGTATTTCTATTTTCCGTGATTTGAGTAGGGTTCTAGGATTTATTTTAATGTTTGACATTTTCCAAATTGCTTTCAATTGTTTGAATTATGTTACCCATTTGCATAAAATATAAGCCCTAGTTTAGGTTTGTGAAACCCTAGTTTGAATTGCTTATTAAGTAAAATGGTACCCCCAAGAACTCAACCCTCTAGTTCTAAGCCTAAAAAGAGACCTCTGGTCCAAGACCCAATCGGCCAACCAAAACCATCAACAAATGACAAACGAATAGGGCAACATATGTTTCAAGGACCTAAGATGAAAGAGGGAATTATTGACAAATAGTGTGCCATCAAAGATGCCACATTGCCATACATAAGGTGGTCATTATTTCAATATTAGATTGGAAATACAAATACCAAAATTCCTATTTGTAACCCATGGAGATTGGATGTGGGAAAATTGATTGTCCCAAATGTATATTTGGATGTGGACCTCCTCAAGGCCATTGCAACTAACTATGACCCTACTATTAGGGTGGTAAAAACACACTCTGGTAAGAACATGGTTTGGGTTACCAGAGAGGGCCTCACATAGGTTTTCAAATTAAACCAATGGAGTGATGAGATGGAGGAGATTGATGAAAAGAAGTTGAGAGAATAATATGAGAAGGTGAGATCAACTTTTAGAGTCTCAATATTGGTACATTTCTTGGTAGTAGGAAAGGTAGGAAGCAAAATTGTATTATGTCCATATAACATAGAACCCATTCCAATCAAATACTTTGTAATCTATTTTTAGAATACATTGTATTCCCTTTGTCAAATTTTGGGATTTGATCCATCCTCAAGCAATCCAATTACACCTATGTATATGGCTACCAACATAGAGCATCCAACACTCAATACCTCTTATCATTTTGCTACCTATTTTTCAGAAGAGATACACAAAGTTCTGGTAGCTTTAAAGAATGGTGAGAGGATTGAGGTTCTAGTGGTATTCTTTATCCATGAACATGTTATTGTACAAGGGTGTTGATTTCTTTGGAAGTGATATGGATCTAAAAGGGAAAGTGAATGGTATGGATATTCCTATTCAAACATGGACCCCAATTTTGTATAGACATGAGCAGAAGTCTAGTTTTATAGTATTCTCAAACATTTTTTATTATAAGTTGATGAGAGCCTTGATTCTAAATATGCAAATAATTCCAACTGAGTTGCATGATTTCCTTAGCCCCAAGGAGAGGAGGCCGGATCTAAGGATTGATCACGATTGGGGGGATGTAATTCCCTATCAAGATTGCATAATCCTTTGTGTATATGGTACAAAGAAGACTTCTCATGTGCTCTTGAGAGATGTATCATTGAGGGTTGGATACTTGGAAGTCATGTGGCAGCTTGGTGATGTTGAGGAGAATCACTTAGTCAACATGAGGAAAGGAAATTTATTTCCATTTTACACTGTATTTTCATATTTTGTTATGACAACTAGTGGATGAAAGAACCTCGTTGATAAACTCAAGCCATATGGAATGAAGTGGCATGCAAATAGGAATCATGAACCAAAAGGGTTTACATGGTCTTGCTCAAGGACATGGTGAAGGGAGGAAAATGTGTTCATAACTTCTCTTTCCTGGAATATATTATTAGAAACATTCTTTATTTTCAAGTACAAGAAGAAAAAATGATGAAGTGGATTTTTATTGAAAAATTGGAGAGATAAAAATGGGTGAAGGATCCTCAATTCAAGGCTCTCTCAAATATAAAAAAATGAAATATTGAGAGTGGAAGTAGTTTTTCAAAACTTTGACACAATTGTTGGAAAATTGAAGGAAGAAAGAGTTATCCAAGACAAAGGAAAGGATATGATTTCTAAAGAGCGGGATAAGGGGAAATCCTCCATGTTAGAAGACAGGTCAAACTATCAACCACCAAAGAAGGTGTGTGTGTTTTCTAGGAGGAATAACATAGTGAAGAAGCAACTAACAATTACGACCCCTACCAAATTAGAGGGATCAATGAAATCTTCTCCTTAGCCACAACTATCACCACCTTCACCCCCATATTCATCTATTCCACAAATAATTGAACTTGATTAACCACCTAGGGGTTCATCTCCACCAAAAGAGCCACCATAAAATAATCAAAAGGTTGAATCAAGTGGCCTTGTGGATTATCCCACAGATGAGTCTGATGAAGAAATTTTGGTCATTGAATATGGCATAAGGTATGACATCTCCCCCAAGAGACATAGTGCCACAGAGTTTAAGTCTCAAATTGAGTAAAGTAGACTTAAGTGGGGTAAACAATTCTAACTTAAGTCTCAAATATGATTTTTATGATATGGATGTTATGAATTATTGTGCAATGGATTGTGATGCTTAGAATAAAAAATATAAATTATCCCAAACAACTTAAATGATAATCATGATGCAATGGATTATATTTCTTATTATGATGATGCGAGATGTGTGCATGCTGATGATTTTTAGATACATGTTGGATGTATTATGAATTTTTTTGTTGTCTGTCAAGATACTAGGTTAGCACGAAAAGGAGATAGAAGAATAAGATGAATGATTTGACCATTGATTTATGAGATTGAGTTAGAAGTACAACAAGTTAATGATGCATCTAGAATTTATTAGATTATTGAGATGGGATGGATGATTTTGCTCACATTTAGGATTGCGACTTTCTGTCATTCCTTATGTTTGATATAACACATAGAAACGATGCATCCTAGTATTGATAACCAATATGACATTGTATTTAGTGTAATGTACTTTGAATCTACAAATAGATAGGATAGTTCTTGTTCATAACTTGACATACAAAAACCTTGTTGGAATGTAGTTTAGCAGTTTCAAATATATCAGAACAAAGCATACGCAATATTCAACAATCTACTCCAAATGACCTCCCTACACACAACTAAGCAAGTATGTGCCAAGGTTATTTTACAAGAATACCCACAAGCACATAAAACAAAAGATAATGATTGATGCCACATTCCTTTCTCTCTAAATCATTGAGACATCATTGAGAGGTCCTCAGAATGGGTCATTGAGATAAATCATAAGAAAAGATAAAAAACAAATAGTTAGTGTTATCTATATCTCCTACCAACGTAACATAGCTAAGGTGATTTCCAATGTTGATGTCCATTGTAGGAAATATGCATCCTAGGACATGTTTATCATATGTTTTTACTAATACTAGGTGTGTGATAGGTCATTGATACAAACGTCACTGACTCATTCACCTATGATCTAGACTTTAGACTTTGACACTTAGGTTCTCACTTCACGTTTTGCGACACTTGTTTACCAAAGTTTGAAGATGACAATTGATTTATTATGGATGAAGTTTATTGTGGGTGAAAGTGAGTTGAGATGGATGGTTTTGGATTTTTTGGAGTATTTCAATGTTTTTGGTATTTTGAGAATGTTTTGAGGCTTTTTTTGGTCTTTTTGAAAGTTTATGTGAATGTTTTGGTTTTCAATTTTTTTGAGGTTGTTTAGGGTTTTCCAAGGTTTTCAATTTTTTTGTGGTTTTCTAAGTTTTCAAATGTTTTGTGCTTTTTTATTTTTGAATGCTTTGGTGTTTTCTAAGTTTTGACCAAGAACCTAATCTAAAAGACTATCCTAGGGGCCTTTGGGGCTTATCAAAGATGAGCCTTGTCTATGTTATACATGCAGAGACCACGTAGTTTGACTGATGTAACTTATTTTTTATGAGAGATGAACATTTCATGGATTTTGAGTTTATCATGATGGACTTCTAATCTAAAGTTTCTCGGGGGCCCATTAGTGATGGCATTGCCTATGTTCAAGCTCAGAGAAAACGTAGTTAGACATGGTGTTTTTTTGGATTTTTGATGTTTTAACCTTTTTAGGGATTTTGATGTGTTTTGGATTTTTTAGCTATACAAGATTTTGAATGTTTTTTTTTATTATTATTTTGCAAGTGCTTTTTGGATATTTGATGAATTTTTTTGAATGTTTTTGGGATTTTTGATGTGATTTCAAATAACCTTAAGATATACAAGAACCCAATCCAGTACATAACAAATTTCCCCCAATGTGATATGATAGACTACCTCAATATAGGTAGGAAAAATTGACCTTTGGAATATGCGAAGTAGTACTAAAGGGGAATATGATACTTTACAATACCAAGCTATGATACAGACACAAATGGGTGATGGAATAATTAAGATGAATGATGCAATACAATGTGATGGATGTGAAGCATGATAAGCTAAAGAGCCAAAGATAGATGAAAGTTCCTATTTATGCAAGGTGCCTATTTTCTAGGTTTTCACCAAGGTACTTGTCTAAATTACCACCAAAGTGGTTTTCACAAGAGGATGATTTTTTTTTGTACTATTTTGAATCCTTTTTCATTTTTTTTTGGATTTTTGCTATTTATTTGATTTATTTGTATTTTTCAGATTTACACCCTTCAAGCCTAGGCATAAAACTTTTTAAGATGTAAACTATTGATTGGATCCTGAAAGGGTTCACCTTCAAGTGTTGATAGTTGGTAAGATCTTGATCCATAGCTTATCGTGACAACAAATGATCCTCACCAATTAGGCTCAAACTTTCCTTTACTATCCTGATCTGGAGCATTCTTCTGATTATGTTCTAAGACAAGATCCCCTACCTGGAAAGACTGACTCTTGATCTTCTTGTTATAGCTCCATCATAGTCAGTTTTGGTATGCTTGTAAATGATTGAGGGCATCAAAACAACACTCATCTAGAAATTTAATTCATTCAGTTGAGATACCCTATACTCTTCATTAGTGATCAAATTTTGCAATGACACTCGCAGTGAGGGAAGCTCGACCTCAATAGGAAGGATGGATTCTAATCCATAGACCAAGGAGAAAGGGGTTGCACTCGTAGGTGTGCGGATGCTGGTTCGATAGGCCCATAGGGCGAGGTTTAATTGTAGATTCCAGTCATGACCAACTTCATTGATCATTTTCTTTAGGATTTTCAAAATGGTATTATTTGTAGCCTCAACTTGATCATTTCCCTAGGGGTAGTAAGGGTAGAGAATCGATGTTGGATGTTGAATATTTAACATAGCTCTTGCACATCTTGATTCTTCAAGGGTGTTATGTTATCTGAGATAAGTTCTTGGGGAACACCATAATGACAAATAAGGTAATTCAAGATAAGCTTGGAGATCTACTTCCCTATTATGTAGGTCATAGGAATGGCTTCCACCCACTTGGTAAAGTATTCAAAGGTCGTGATGATGAATTTATGGTCATTAGATGAGGTGGGAGTAATTTTTCCTATGAGGTCAAGCCCCCACTACGAGAATGGCCAAGGTCTGATAATTGGCTAGAGCTCTTGAGTTGGAGCATGAATAAGATCTCCATGTTGAAATTAGATACATTTTTGCACATATTGATGAGCATCTCTTTCCATGGTTGGCTAATAGTACCCTGTCCTCATCAGTTTCTTAGCTAAGGTCATACCACTAGAATGGGAACCACATATGCCATCATGTACTTTTGTTAAAGTGGTCAAGGCTTCCTCTTGGTTGAGACATCATAGTAATGTCCCCTCAATGCTTCTACGGTATAAGGTATCACCTAAGATGGCCAATCAAGATGCCTTCTTAACAAAGGTCTTCTTAAGGTTAGAGGTTATATCATCTAGGATAGTTCCTCTACTAAGGTAGGTAAATATATCATGATACCATGGGGAACTAGGACCAATGATTACACACACAAATTCATATTCAGGGATTTTGAAAGTCAGTATGATAATTTTTTCTACCAAGAATTCACATTGAAGGATGTTGTGTGGCATTTCTAACAATGATCCAATTGTTGCCATGGCATCTATTGCTCGATTTTTCATACGAGGGATCTATTAAAAGGTTATATCAATGAAAAATTCCTTAAGACCTTCCACCATATTCTTATAAGGAGTGATTTTATCATCCTTCATTTGGTAGTCATCATTGACTTGGTTGACTATCAACTGTGAGTCCCCATAGGATTTTAACTCTTGTATCTTCCATTGAACTACTATTCTTAGACCTATTATTAGAGCTTCATACTCAACAATATTATTAGTACATGGGAATGATAGTTAGTATGACATTGGAATATAGTCACCTTGAGGGGTGATAAAGAGAATACCCACCCCTGATCCATGTTGGGTATAGGATCCATCAAAGTACATTTTTCATTGATCTGTTATATGGAGAAGAAAGAATGATTCATCAGTAAATTCAAATACCAAAGGATTCTCCATGTATATAGGTTCCTTAGTTAGTTGGTATGCAATCAATTGTCCTTTGATAACCTTGCACTCCACATACTCTATATCAAATTTAGTCAAGATCATTTCCCATTTTTCCATTCACCCTCTGATAAGTTGCTCTAGCATTTTTTAGCCCAAATGGCATCATGTTCCAATAGTATGTTCCCCATGGACAAGTTAATGCAGTTTTATGTTGATCCTCCTTGGTGATCATTATTTGGTTATATCTAGAAATCCATCCATGAGTGATAGCATTTCGTGTCCAGCTATTAAATCAACAATGATATTGATTTAGGAAGAGGGAAATCCTCCTTTGGACATGCTTTGTTCAAGTCCCTAAGATCTATGCATATTCTAATGCCCCTAGTGGGTTTGGAGATTGGTACCAGGTTGGAAAACCACTTAGGATAATCAATGGGTTGAATAAATATGGCATCAATGAACTTTTGTAATTCCATTTTAACCAGTAATGTAATTTGAGGGTGCATCTTCTGCAACTTCTATTTCACTAGGTTGGCTTCAAGATATACTGCTAAGTGATGCACAATCACTTCTAGATTGAGCCTTTGTATATCTCTATATAACCATGCAAAGTTTTCTCTTCTTTCTTTCAAGAACGCTGCTAGGTTTTTTTGTTCTTCATCTAACAAGGATTCGACATAAAAGGTTATCTTAAGCATCTCTTCTATTCCTACATTCACTGGGTGGCCTTCTCCACTAGAATTGTTGATTTTTATAGATGCATTGTACTAAGGGGGAGATTGAATCCCTCATCCTTGGGCACCTCAGAGAGGTTTTCACCCTTGTATGTGTCCTTTCTTTTTACTATTTTTGGATCTTAAAGTGCCACCATGTGGTTTTCACTTAAATATTTGCATGCTATTCTCATGTCATCAATTTTGCAACTAAAGGATTCAATCATCTCCCCATAGTACACCTATGTGTCTATCTCTATATCAAATCATGCTTTGTGATCCCTACATGGTAAGTTATCATGGAGTCCCATGAATCTTGAGATTGCTTCATCATTTTTGAATATATCTAAAATTGGTGGTCCTCATTGGTCCTAGTCAATGAGTTGAGGGTATACGAGGCTTAAATCCGTGTTTTGGTTGTTGGGGATGAAATATGTTATGGATATCATAAAGAGAGCTATTCTCAAATAGATTGGTGACATCAAGGGTGAAGTCATCTAGGGTAGTATCTTGAGATGTTGGTAACCAAGAGGAAGCCTCGACCCATTTAATATAAGTACCCTTGCCAAGAATGTGCACCTTGCTAGTAGTACATCCTAATCCAATATTCTTTGGATGTTGCTCAAGAATGATATGTTATAGCAAACCATTATCATTTTTTCCTAGCTTTTCATTCTTGTTGTACCCCATTCCCATCATTAATTGTAAACCTTTGGTGTCCTCTTCCATGGGAAGAACGAGCACGATTTGGTCATCTTGATAAAGTATTTAAGATATATCTTCCTCATTGACACCCTCTTTGTTCAAATCCCCCCACTTAGTGAAGGTAGTAGGTGCAATCTTTAACATTTCATTCACTTTGTTGATAGGTGTGGGTTTCCCATTAAATTTGGGGGAAAGGGGCAACTCACCCACCACAAAAGTGTCCTTTAGTTTATAATCTCCATAACCATCATCCTTGATTACTACCTTGATATTAGGTATGTTATAGACAATAGGTGATTTGGTTTCTGAGGTGGATGCAAGGGAAGATGGGTCAACAAATGATGAGGAGGATGTAGGCCCTTCATCATTCTTTGGTATCTAGGAGAGTTTGTAGAATTTGGCCTCAATATTTTTGCAATAGTAGAAAGGCTCAAGATCTCCATAGATAGTCAATTCTTTTTCCTCAAAAGGAAACTTGACACATTGGTGATATGTAGAAGCTATTGCTCGCATGGCATGAATCCATGGTCAACCAAGCAGGATATTGTAGGGGAGATCAAGTTCTAGTTCCTAGCATGTAGTCTCAACAATGATGGGTCCCACTTGGACAAGTATTGTGATGATGCCTTGCAATACTCTTTCTTGATCGTCATATGCCCTTATGGTTGTACTCTTTGTTTTCTCAATAGCATCTTCTACATAACCCAATATTTTAACCAGCTAAAGGGTGCAAATATTTAGGCTAGCTCCTCCATCTACTAAGACTCTTTTAATTTTTTTCTTATGAAAAATGACTTCAAGATGTAAAGCACAATTATGAGATGGTTGTGTTGGTAGGACTTGTTCTAAGAAGGTGAGAAGATGAGGGGTAGTGATATTCCCTACCATAGATTGAAACTACTTTCTGTATCAATATTCAAAGGGATGGAGAAAGCATATAAAGCCTTTTCTAGGTTATCCCTATGTGCAAGGGATAGCTTCAATAGTTCCAGAATAGAGATCTGTGGGGGTCTTCTTGAGCTGATCTAAAAGACTATAGTTTTTAGGGTTTGATGTTGGAAATGTAGGTTGTTCCTTAGGTTGAGTTGAAGCTCCTAGGATTGCAATCTTACCACATTGTGTGGTGACTCCACACTTCACAGTAGGTTCTTTGATGGTAATGACTATTCGAGACTGTCACAAGAGGCAACCGCATTGGAATAGTATTTTTGCACGTTAGTGTAACTCTTCCCTTTTCCATTTCCATTCCATTTAATATGATCTAGCATAGGGTTCTTATATATCATGAGGCCCTAGTTACTAGTTGTCTCATCAATAGATGTCTCCATTCTCTATAATATCTTGGATAACATTTTTGAGCTTCATATAGTTCAATGTTTTGTGTCCTTTGATCTTGTGAAAGTCACAAAGATCCTTTTCATTGTACCAAGGTGGTTTATCTTGTGGCTCCTAGTAGTATTGGAAATTGGGAAGCATAATCAAATTTGACTCTACCAATTTCTTCATGATAGATTCAATAGGTCCCCCCAATGTTGTGTATTTGAGCTTTGGGTAGTTATTCCTATTGGGGGTTCACCTTTGTTGAGTTTTGATATTATTGACTTGATTATTTTGTGGTGGTGATATTGTTTGTTGTATATTTTATGTGATGGTCAGTTGGTTGGTGTTTGACCTAGGAGCACTTATGATCACTTTAGCATCCACCAACCATAATTTTTCATGTTCCTTTTCTTAGCCCAGATGTGGGGCTTGTTGTTTGAACTAGTTAATGGTAAGTTGTCTCTATATGCTTGCGTGTATCCATGTGAGATTAGGGATCTCTCAATGTTGAGGGCCCTAGGGACAAGCTCATCATAAGTGGTGATACATTGCATCTTTAAGTGGAAGGATAGATTTGGATCAACATTTTCTATGATAATCCCCACTTGTTCATCAGGAATGGGCCACTTACTTTTTCTAGTTCTCTAGATCTCCATCTTTGCAAGAAATTAGAGAAGGACTCTCCTTTTTTTTGCTTGAGTGTGTACAAATCCTCTAAGATAACATCCATGTGAAGATTAAAGGAGACAGTCTATGAACTTATCAATGATTTCTTGGAATGTTTTGATTCCTGGAGGCAATTGTGAGAACCAATCAATGGTAGGGTCTGTCAAAATTCATGGAAAGTGGTGCATCAAGTGGGAATCATTGTAGGAAACCTCCATACACATGACGTTGAATTCTTTGGTGTGATCAACATGATTTCCTCTCCCTTTGTATTTATCAAATTTAGGGACCTAAAAACCAAGAGGGAAAGGTAGCAATGTGATGTTTCTATTGAATGGGTATGGACATAAATTTTGTTGTGTATGGGGCTTCTTCATTTTTCCCATTTGAATTTCTTAAATTTTTTTTATTAATGCCTTGAGTTGTGATGTCATATCATCTTGCGGGTTTGGTAGAGGAGCATATGCTATGTACTGTGAGATGACAGATAAATTGTATGTGTAATTTGATATGATGGGGGGTTGTATGGTGTGTAGGGTGGTGTTTGGTTTAATGGAGATGATGGTGGTTGAGGTATATATGCTCCTAACATATTTGGGTTTATGATGTTTTGTTGGTAATTATAGTATAAACCTTGTTGTTGTTGTGTGAACATTTGTTGGGTGTATTGTTGGGCAAGAAATGCTTGTTGTTGGGCTTCTTGTTGTTGAGCTTGTTGTTGTGTGACAAAGGCTGCTTGTTGAGCTTCTTGTTGTTGTTGTTGTTGTTGTGCAAACAAGGTTGCTTGAGCTTGTTTTTGTTGTTGTGCGACTAAGGTGGCTTGTTGGGCTTGCTATTGTTATTGGGCCACTAGGGCTTGTTGTTGAGCTTGTTTTTTTTGTTGTTGTTGTGCAACTAATGCAACTTGTTGGGCTTGTTGTTGTTGTTGGACCACTAGGGCTTGTTGTTGAGCTTGTTGTTGTAATGCTTGTTGATAAGCTTGGTGTGCTTGTTGCAAAGCTAGAGTGTGAGCTTATTGTGCTTGCAATGTGGAAGCATCTTGATATTGGGATGGATTTTGGGTGATCATGGGTTGTGGATTGATTTGAGGTGGTTATGGATTATTTTATCTTAGCATTCCTTGTAAGATAGTCGATTGGGATGGAGGAATGTAAGGTTGGTGCCCCATTTTATTTAGCATGTTTTGGGGGACCAATGGTAAATATGATGATGGTTTCATTTGGTATTGCAATGTCAATGGTACATTAGGACCTTGTGTTAATTGATTGAAAGGGTTCCCTTGTTGTGTTTGATGTGGGACCAAGGGATTACCTTGGTTGATGGAGTTTGTGATCAATGTGTTGCTTGGATTTGGGTTGATGATAGATGGGATTGATGTGTTTTGTGCAACCAATGAGTTTGATGATCCAATAGGGTGGTTGGATGAAATTTCCCTTGTTGTGCTAAGGGTTGATTTGGTGTAAGGGTGTTACCATGCCCTTGTTGGTCTATTTGAGACACATGGTCCACAATACCTTGCATGACATTGGGAAAACTTGTGGTACTTGTGGGGATGGACAATATGGTTTCCCTCAAAATGTAGAGGTTGTCATGGAGTTATGAAACGTAAGTGGTTTGTGTGGATGTAGAGGGCATTCTAGAATGGTGGTGGAAGACAGAGGTGGGGCACCAGATGTTGGTGTCCAAGTGGTGTTTTGGGGAGGATTGGTGTTTATATTACCCATAAGTGTGTTATTTTCCAAAGGAAGAGTGTGACCAAAGTCCTTAGCAAGACTAGTTACAAGGCTAGGAGCTTGGGTTTCACTTGGAACGAAGGATGGAGTTAATGGATTCATAGATTTGGTTACTCCTTGTGTCAATTTTTGTGCAAGAAAAGTTGGAGCCTCACTTTCTAGGGGTTGATGAGTTTTTTTTTACTCAAGGAGTTCTTCCTTAGTAAGCTCAAGTAGATTGTTGGTGATATCTTCTACCTCATATATTAAGGTATTTTATAGTGGTTGGTAGGTAGAATGGCTCCTTGGATCAAATTATTGTGGGTTTGGATCACTTGTGGTGGATGTATTTTTGGCTTGTTCCATGATTCTCTTGTGTTGTGATCTTGTTGTAACCATAAATTTTGGGTCACCTATGGGAAAGTTGTGTTGAGATTTGTAATGTTGAAACTCACTAGTTGACTCAAATTTTGGTAGAAGGGAACCTCTAAGTTGTTTTGAACCAATGATGTGAAGTGGATGATAAGATGGGTGAATGATACAGGGGTTGAACTTCCTAAAATCTTGGACAATCACTTTTAGACAAAGAGATTTGATGTTTTGATGAAAGGTGTTAATAACTTGTAAATCTTTAAGTTAGACTTGTGACCTTTAAGATAAACTTGTCCACAAAATGTGATAACCAACTCAACTAAGTGCATGGAAAGTGATCCATTTCACACACAACATAGCTAAGCTAGGGGATTGGTTTGATGATTTTTATAAGTCTACAGAGTGTTGGTGTGTCCAAAATGTTTATAAAGTTTTGTGAAGTGAAATGTGAAATATGATAAAGGGTGGATGAGATGTTTTGACCCAATAATGTTAACCTAGAGTGAACCTTTGTGTTGCAAGACCAAGGTAGTGAGAAAAAATATTTACCCTATGAGTAACTCAAACCCAAAAGATCAATGTTGATTTTAAATGCTAAGATCATATTGGATATGTAAATCCAGTTCGTTCCTTAAAGGGTGTAGATAAAAATTCCTTATCAATATGTCCTGGTTGTGGTAGTTCTTCAAGATTTTTTTCTGATAGATCTTGAACTACGATATCTATTTTAAAAAAAATTGAATGTGGATCTATGCTTAAGAATTTTGATCTTTCAAGAGATCATGAAGACAAGCACATGTGTGGGATTCAATTGTGATTTAATCTTGATTAATGAATTTCGTTTACCACATCCACTTGTCTTGCTTTAGTTTCAAACTAAATGTCTATGTCTAAGAAACCTTTATTCCACAAAGTCCATAGTTTCCCTAAGTTGACTTTGGAGATTTTGAATTAAGATATGAGTTCAAATATTTAGAAGCCTCTAGAGATTAAATCCTTAGGGACAAACATCAATATCAGAATTTTTAAAGGTATTCACACTTTTAAAAGGGTTTGAAATTTGATGATTTGTTCAATATTTGTTTCAATGTTTTGGAACCAAGCAATGTGTTAAACTTACTCACAAGCAATAACATTCCTAGCTCAAGTGGTACATTTTTCTTGGTAGGCTTGCCTCATGCTCTTCATAGTAGAAGAGATGATTTTACAAGAAATTAAGGAAAGAGTGTAGAGGTATGTTAAGAATGAAGTCTTAACCTCTACACTTTAACCAAAATTAGACATGGCAAGTAACTTCTTGGAAATAAATTCCAATGCACTACTTTGATAAACTCTTTAGATGGACAAGTTTGGCCACTAGAAACAAGATTCTTAATAAAAGGATTTTTGGGATAACTTGGCATCTATACATGCAGTGATTCACTCATTTAAGAGGCCTCCCAGCCCTTAGAAATATCTAAGGGTTTTTATATATCTCATAGATACTGAGAGAGAATTTTGTTGGCATTAAACTTCTGCACCAAGTGGTTAATGACTTTTTCATCACACCAAATATTTATATAGTGGACTAAAATGAAAGAACCACTTGGGTCATTCCCTCTCACAAGTCAGGAGGCAAGCCCTCTAAAGGTAATGCTTTGACATAAAAAAAATGTGTGAAACTCAAGATGCTTTTTGTTGCCAAAGATCACCAAAAGGCATGATGGGAGAGGATACGTACTATAAGTAAACCCAAGAAATGAAAGTATACTTGAGTGTTTCTCTTCACCCAAGATCACATGAAGTATAAGGGGAGTGGATATGCACTACATGTATACACAAGCAAAGCAAGAACTCATTCATTTTAACCTTGTGAAGCACAATGAGTTCATTTTAAGCACCAAATGAAAGTGGTTGATTGTTTTATTCAACTTTAAACCAATATTACAAAATGAGGATATGTGGGTCCAATTTTAACCAGGTTTGAAAGTTAATTTTAAACCTAATGGAAGTTTAGTTGGTCCGAAAACATAAAGTAAAGGATCATAAGATGGGTTATAATTTCCCTATAAGTGTAACAACACTTTTACAATATATGGTCAAATGATAGTATGCTTCTTCACTTCAAATGTTTTATTGTTCAATTCTGCAAAACTAGTTAGCCTCAAAAATAAAAACCAGATGTTAGTGACATGTTAGAGAGAACATCAAATCAAAATTTTTAAAGAACATGTCAAAATTAGGTCACTATTTTGTTTTACCAATAAAAAATTGTTGCTAAAATCAATTGCATTGTTGAAATCAGTTGCATCACTGAATTTTTGTCAAAAATGTTGCCATATTGAAAGTGCATAGCTTTGGTAAAAATTGCATGCTTCTCTTTGCAATAAAACAATGACATCAATTGTGTCTCTATAATGAAATTCATGCTATTTGTAAAAATAACGTTAGCTTCGCTATTTAAAATATGTGGTGATGAAATTAAATCATGCATCATTGAATTAATTATGCGTTGTTGTATTTAAACCAAAGTGCATTGTTGTATAGCGAATATTTTGAGATGTGTCACTGAATCCATCAATAGTGTCGTTGTATCTACAAACACAAGAAAATGGGAATCTAAAGAGAAATTCATCAGATTCGATCAGTATAGCCCTCCTTCTAGTGCCAAAATGTGACCATAATCATAGTGTGAACTAAATATACTAGATACAAATGAATTTAAATCCTATTTAATCCCCTAAGTCATGATCCCAATAAGATATTCAAAATTCCAAAGAATAAGAAACCATTAAACAAACATGATATAAACATGAAAACACAATGGGAATATACTTTAAGACCTCGAATCTTATCCAATTGGGGGAGTGGCATCACATTGATATGGAATGGTGACCCTTTCCCAATCCTTTGGATAATGAGCTTGTTTCAAATAGTTTTATTGAAGAAAACTGATGAAACCAATGAGATAAGCATGAAACATGATTGAAACTAGTTAAAAATAATAAAGATAATTTCTAAATGATAAATGCTTGATAAGATGGATGAAATATATGCTAATGTAAACAAAGCTCAAAGATGAAAGACATTTAAAGAAAGCTATGCTAAAATGTTTTTGAACTAAGTTAGCATGGAAGCCATTAATGAATGCTTAAGCTAAATGGATGAATATTATACTAAAATATCAAATATCAAATATGGATGCAAATGAGGATGAATTTTAATAGCATAATTTTTGCTATCAAAAGATGGATCCATTTCTCTCCAAATAGTGATCTATTTATAGGAAAACAAATGAAAAATCAAGGGGTCAAATTTATTTGATCAATTAATGGTCAATAATGGATGAAGGGTGAGCACATGGATCAAAGATTCTCATCAATGGATGAGAATCAAAGATCACATGGATGAAGAAAAACATCAACGGTTAAAAATGATTTCAACAAACACACTTTGTAATAACTTTGAAAGTTTGTTACAAAGTTTTTTTGAAAATAATCATTCCTTTTTGGAGCCAAAATAGGATAATGTTCCTTTGGAATATTCCCTATGCAAGTGGATGGAGGGAAATTGGAAATTTAGTTAATTAAAACTAAATTTGAAAGTGCAAGATGGAGAATAATATGATATTCATTAAATAATTGATTTAATGAAAAGGGGGATGCAAATATGACATTTAATATAATAATATATGATTATTTGATTAAATGAGAGGACTTAGGGGGTTAAATTAAATAATTTGATTATTCAATTAAACCAAATGAAATGTTAGCACAAGAAGGGATGAATTAACCCAATTAGGTCAATTAGTTTAACAGATGAAAATGATGCATTTAATTGAATAATTAGGATTATTTAATCAAACAAGTGAAAAGAGGATGAAATTCAGGATGAAATGATGTTAATATATCAGATTCAAGTATGTAGTATTATTCAGGACATTTTTAAGTGTCTACACTTATGAATGGATGTGTCAGCATTTTGACAAGTCATTTTATTTGAGAAACATGAAGATTGTAATAGTTGTCTTGGAACATTTGAATAAAAAATATTGAGAGCAAATTAAATAGTATTCATTCAAATTATTCTTCTATGTTCGATGCAATAAGGAATTTTGATAGGGATAAGGAAGTTGTCATCCCATTGATGGACAAGTGGATCCCTAGATTCCAAGAACTGATAGATATGGCTATTGGATCAAAGTATGATGCCAATCAGCCACCCAACATTGTCTTGACCCTTAATCTTGTAAATGGATTTAAGGAGTATCAAGGGTTAATTGAACCATTCAAAAATAAAATAAGGGAGATGGTGTAAAATTTTGATGAATGGATTTTTAGTCTGCTCCCTGATATCTTGAATGAGGCTGGTGAAGTTAAACCTCTACAACAATGGAAGGATCGGATAAGCAGTGTGATTGCCACTCAAGCAACATAATTGATCAATGATGGAGTTGATGTAGAGATGCTAAAGAATAGTATGGATAGGCTCTCACACATAGGAAACTTCCTTGAATAATTTGATAAAGAGGCCAAATAGGTGGTAATAAAGCATAGCCCATACAAGATCAAAGTAGATGAGGTTATTGCATTTAATTGGCCTTTTGAGGAATAATTTGAGCTTTGGATGACCAAGTATGTTGATATCTTGGACTTGTGGGTAATAATGGACTTTGATTTTCTGTCTTAAAAAAGCAATGGTTTGTAGTAATGGAAGTTACAACATGAGGAATACAATACATGACCTAGAAACAATATAGATTGGGCCTTTGATACATGTCAACATTCAAATATTGTATATTCCTCAATTTTCAAGTTGATGACATGGGCTATTGATGTGGAAATGTTTTGGTATATTATTTTCTTCTCATTTTCATGCTTTTCATCTTCAAATTTTAGAGCACATAGAAAAGGTGTTGTTTCTCATGGAAAGAACATCTTCATCAACTAAAGAGACTTTTGGAAGGTAGGAGATATCTTCATCAATGATTGGGAAATAACTTTTATCTCATACGGACATCTCCATCGAGTTTTGGAAAATATATCGGTCTTTTGAATGTAATTATAAATGTCAAATGAAAATGTGACATGTGTACATTGGCCTAAGGCTTGTTTTGCTCCCTTGTTTTTATAAAGGGAATTCAAGTCCAATTGTACGAGTTGTTGATTGATCTCAAAGAGAAAATTTTGTAAAGAGCAAATATAGAGAATAGAATAGAGTCTACATTTAGATTATGAGTCTTTTGTTTCCATTAACAATTTTGATAACAACACTAAGATTTGAATATAAAAGATGACATTTCTTTAAATCCAATTCTCTCCTGATGTACTCATCATTTGAATTATCAATGAAATAATCAAGGGTTGTTTCAGAGGTATTTATTTTTTCTAATGAATGTATGATTTTTCCTTTATTCTAATTTAAAGAATTGGTTAAATTGCTTGGATGAAATCATAGGTTTAAGTGATTTGAGTGCCAAGATATGATAATGAGTTGTGATTTTGGGTAATTGAGAATTATGTTGTAATGCAACATTATGTAAGCTCTATAATGCTAAGTGTTAAGTTGTGGTCAAGTTTGATTCACTTTATATTAGACTACGTACCCTAGATTAAGGCACTCTTCTGAGATTTTTGTTTGTGTTGTAATAATTATTGATCATTCACAAACAATACATTTAAATCAATTAATTATTCAAATTCTTGTTGAAATTTATGTCAAGCTAAGGTTCAACATGCTCTATTGCTTCTAAAAAAATTAGTATGTAAGGATTTTCTAGATCTTTACATTTATTAGATTGTCAAGCAATTATAAGTAGAGCTTATATGTTATTTACAGTGTACAAAGTTAATTGGAACAAAGGATCTTAAGGTACATTGTGTGGGATCACCCAACTAGATTTTTCAAATCCCAAAGTGTAGGAGGAAAGCCTTTGCAAGATTTCACTCGTTCGTTGGCCAATCCCTTCAATTAGCTAAGCATTGGAAGATGATAATTCCATAGCCTATTTTGTGAGACGAGCTTGGTTCATTAAAAATAACCAATAGGTGCAACTTCTAGCATTAAAAAAATGTCAATTACATAAGTTTGATTCAACTTATTGATATCCATGTCTATAAAGGCTCATTATTTTGTAGTAAATCCACTATATTTTTATTGGTTTTAATTAAGATGATTGAGCTTTAACTTATTATTTGAAAAGGACTTATTAATTATGATGAGATCAATTCAATTTGAATGCATTCTATTCATTTTCCAAACTATAGATATTGGTCATCTGACATGTATTATTAATTATCTTCATATTCAGAACTATTTCCAAGAATTTGAATTTATTTAAATGAAACCCCACTAATATACATAATTTTCATGATCTTATCAACTTCCATTTAATAACCAAAGTAAAGATAAAATTGAATTTGAAATAAATATTTTTTCTTCCAAGATGTCACATTTGCAATCATATTCACCGTAGCCCAAAACTCAACCAAAACTAAGGCTTGGAAGGATATCTATAAATCCCACATTATCATAAAAAAAAAATTACTACAAGAAAACATCTGCAAAAGCCCAACCAAGATGTTGGTCACGTGCTATTGTAGTGGTTATTTCCTCATTGTGTATAAAGCAATAAAAAATTGAAGGCATGATGGATCCAGTATAGAAATGATGGAAGCATCATTTCTAGTTGTAGCTAAATTTCAATAGCAACAACCATGTTAAAAAGAAATAATAAAATCATAAGGAAGAATAACATTTATCTTGAAAATATTTTTAGTAAGTCATGATTAGACCTCATGAATATGTAATCATACACCATGACATATAGAAACCCTCTGCCCATTGTATTCCCACATATGGCCATAATGGTTGGCACATTCATTTTCACCATATGTAGAATCTTGTGGCAGTCTCCTTCACCCACACCATTACAAGGGACAAGCACTTTGACATTTGATGTTAAACTATTTTCAATGCTAAAAGTCTAACATTAATGTACATAATATGAGTAGTAGTAGGATAATATTTTACAGATTAGTATTTCTTAGTTACACTATCTAAGTTGAATAGTTATATAGAAGATGAACTAAACATTCATTTTTACATTACTAAATATATGCATTTTGATTGAATGGAATAAACTTTCATTGACTTTTTTTTCTTAAGTCTTATTTATTTTCATTTTTCAATCTTCTATTGCATTGCATTATCTGACTTGATATTTATATTAGAGCTTTGACTATGATCTCTTATATCAAGTATCCCGTAATGTGAGGCTATCAGAATAATAATGTCTCCATTTTTTAAATCCCATAATCTCTTCCAAGCCACCTCAAAGTGAATGTATGAGTATCAAGCATGTGCTGAAATAACAGTAATTGTAATGATTCATTCTCTGCTTAGATTGGAGTATGCCTCAAACTAAAAGGACATCTTCCATCCACCTACTAATGTTGAAATTCATGCAGAGATTCCAAGTTGGTCATCTCATGTTAAGATTTTATTTTTCCTAATGTTTTATCTATTTTGCAGGTACAAGTTATTTAAGGATTAAATGCTTTGTTCTACAACGAATTTTTAGCCATCTTCTCACATGAGCTAGCATTCATGGAGAGATCATGCTAAATATTTTCCTTATGCCATTTCCTACCATGATAAAACATGAGGTCACTTTAGTATGAGGGATTTCAAGGAGTCTATATAATTTTTTTTTTTCTCATTCATTTACACACCCAAGGAATTGTTAGGCTTTTCTAGTGTAGCTGTCTCAAGCAAGGGCTTGTCTAGTGGAGAGAAATGGCATTCCACCCATGGAATCTTAGAGTATGCTTTCTTGTAAAACCGTGGGAGTGACCTTTTGAAAGCTATATATCTCAAGAAGCTATGAAGATTATGTTTAAAATTGATGGTGGTAGAGTTAAGGATTCTATTCGCATGGAATTGGGGGTGGATGTTACCTATATGAGGGCTCGATGATTACTCTTTCCTTCCCAGGTGATTTAAATTTTCTTGTCCAATGCTATGGATTTGGTTCAATCTTTGATAGAAATTGAGGAATTGGCAAGAAAATATGTAAATTTCCAATATATTTTGGACAACTCTGTTCTTAAGGAAGTGCAAGGTTATAATATTTTTAGTGGAGATGGATACATTGGTGGTCTGTTTCCTATGGACTTTGTGCAACAAATACAAGGGTTCGAGGAAGTGTATGAAGCTATCAAGCTGGCCTTGCAATTTCACAATGATAATATTCTCCTACAAGCTCTGTGGAAGCATCGTCATTGCATATGCTCTATTACAGAGGTGAATATAAGGGAAAAAATTTATGCTTTAAATTTTTTAAGGGTGCATACTCCTCCAGTGCTAGCTTCAGGTATTCATTTGGACTTACAGCTTAGGGTTCACTCACCAATTTAGGATCGTCATCAAGGTTACCAAGTTTTCCATGCTCGTGCTCCAAACAATGTTCCTCTTTGCTCATCAAACAATGACTCAGATCATTTCTCCTCTACCAATGTTTGAATGCCTCATCCCATGCAACATCCAACCTTCTCTTTGGGTCGTTGAAGCTTGTTTCAAAGAGGTCTGCAACTGACCAAGAGGCTGGAAATTGAAGACGAAAGTTCAGTCCATGGTGATTTTATGGAAGAATAATGTGTTTTTTCTGAAGTTTTTTAATTTGTAGATTTTATGTACTTGCTGGTTAATTATTGGTCTTTGCATAATTCAAGCTGAATTTTGCTATATTATTAGCTTCTAGGGGTGTTATAAGGGTGATTTAAAGATGTCTTAAGTAGTAGTTTTTTACAAATTTGAAGCTGAATTTTGATATATTTCTAGCTTCTTATCATATACTCTTAGAGCTGCAAATTTCTTCATCTATGTAAAAGCATACTTTATTATATATATAGGCTTTCATGCCTTTTGCATAAGAAAAAAAGGAAAAAAGAGAAAAAAATAATTAAGAATGATTTTGAGAGTAAATCATGAAGATTTTATGTTTTCAATTACTACCTACATGTATAAATGTGTTTGTAAGATACCAAAATTGAATTTTATCTTTGAATTTTCTTACCAATTTGTTTCTTTTCTAAAAGGTATGAAAATTTTTGAATTTTACTATCAACCTATATAGCCTCCATAATTAGTGATTTTGTCTAAAACAAGTGAGCAAGATAATCTATAACTACCTTTCCCATTTTTAATGGCTACAAATTATGAATATATTGTAGTAACCTAATAAATGGAGGCAATAAGAAATTTGTTGTGTTATCCAAGTGCTTCAATTCCCTACTTTTCAGTTTTTGGAATGATTTATGGTACATATGTTGACATTTTTGAAGGATATTATAAATTTCAAGTTATTTTCAATGATAAGACAACAATTTCTCTACATTACTCTATCTACATGTATCTTGAAGTATTATTACATGAGAATGGGTGTAGGCATACGAGTTAAGCTTTTTGCATAGTAGTTTTAGCCTCCTTGTATTGTATATGCATTGATTATATGAAGTTTCTCAAGTAAAAATCTTGATGTACATGTTGTGAAGGGAGAAAATACATATATTTTTATGTAAGAAAGAGGAATATTTGTGATAGAAGATACCACATGTACCATTCCATTATTGTTGAAATTTTGCATTGTCTAATAAATAAACTATCACACAATCTCTACGCTCAAAATACTGCACATTTCCAGTGGTGGCCTTTGAAAACTCTATTCCAACATCTTGTGAGGCCTCCTTCAAATGTGTGTTGGTTTTCTCATATTCTACTACAAACTCTAGCCTCCATTGGAGGACTCAATGCAATTCATGTTAAGGTTTTGACTACTATTTTAATTTCTCCAAATGATTTAAAACCATGGTGGTTTTTTTTAAATTGGGGGAATTTTTAATTAAAACCACAAATTATTTTCATATATATATGAGTATTTTAAGGGTAATTTTTATTAATATTTCAAGCAATAAATCAAAATTCAAAATTTAAAATCAATTTTTTTAAGTTTAAAATAATTGTAATGTTCGGTATTTGAAGTATTTTTGGTTAATATTTATAGGTTAAGTTATTACGATTGAATTAATGTAACCAACATCTAACACATTTGTAACAATGACATTTGTGGCTTCATCTTTAAAAATCTATGTGGGGAAATAAGGATATTTTCATTTATATGTCCCTCCATTACCCTGCTATTTTTATTGTAAGACTTAAATCCCATCTAGAAGAAATTTTAATTTCTTTCTAAGCATATTTCATTGATAACACAAATCATTTTCACATGTTTCCTATGTTCCATGCACCTCTTTTTTGTCATATACTTTAATGCCACTTTTACATACTGTAATGCCAAAAATTTACCCTATGCAATTTCACATTCCATAACCTCCCCTTTAGAATAATTGAATTCAGTATTGTAATTTCCCTTTTTTCTAACCTTAATTTTGTCTCTAACCCCTTCATTTTTTACTATCTTAGTAAAATTTATTGTGGACTATTGTGTGATATATAAACATCCCAAAAATATTCCTGACTGCATAGTCATTTGGATGCTACACTTCTTGCCTGCTCGTGAAGTGTAACACCTCTGCAACTTGTAGGCATGCCAAAAACATCCATTTGCATGCCTAAACTCCTTTCAAATCTCATACTCTCTCATTCTATTCACTCACTTTCATTCATTCTATTTGATCTCTAATTATTTCACTCTTTTCACTCTTAGTCTCTCATTCTATCAAGATTTTTTGCACTCTTTCTCTCTACACCAACTTCTTGGCATTCTTGGCATTTCTTAAATGTTGCATGCTCTTCCTTTTGGAACCACTAGCTTGCTAAAGGGAGGGTAACTACATTACTTTTACATTTCATTATCAATTGAGTAGCATATTGTCATTCTATCTTATCTATCTATTTTCTACATCTTGTATATTATCTTTCATCTCTATCTATTTGGTTTTCCATGGAGGTGGGAACACTTATGCGGGGGCATGACAAAGGAAATCCCATAAAATAGCCCTATTGATGGGTGTTTTAGCACTTCTCAACACACACAAAGTATAAATACTCTATCTCTCTTGAAAGGTGATTTCCCTTAAACAAGCTTTAGAAAACAACCCCATGGCCTCTAAGGTTAGGTCTTGACAATGCACAAACAACTCAGTGATGATGTGATTTGTTAGTAATCACAAGGGGCATTTATGGTAGAAAAAACACTGAAACTTATGAATCTAAGACAAGGGTTTTTATGATCTGATAATAAAATGGACCCTTACAAGAATCTCCAGATTTAGAATCTAGAAACAACGCTTTCATCAAATGCAGCAATTCGGTGATGCTTTCAATCCTAAAACTAACTCAGATTCAAAGAAATAGCAAAAGATAAAGGGTTTAGAGAGACATCTAAATCTAAATCCTAAGTGAAATCATGTAAACAATCCAACATCTAAGGTGGAAAAATCCCCAATAACTAATTCTTGCTTAACCAAGAAAACATCCATAATATCATAGAAATAGTGCAATCTTCAAAGGAATGTAAGGATTTTTAGATTATGAAACATTCATATACCCAAATCTGAGTAGTATGCATAAAAAATCATAATTAAACTAAAGAAATAATAAATGGCCTATGCTAACTATGAAAATTGACCTACGATCAGAAAGCCCCAAATAGTATGGATAACAAATTCATCAAACACTTTCAATACTTCATCACCAACATGAAAGAATTGTATCTAAATTTAAAGCTAATAATTGAAATGGCTTGGAAACATAGGAACCATGCACAACAGAAATAACACAAAAAAGAACACCAAGTCAATGCCCTCTCTTACATCAATTTCACCAAATGTTTGCAACAATTCTAGAATCAATCTTCCAAATGAGGAGAGACCTCATATTTATAGAGTTTGATACAAATCTAGGGATAAAATCAATGATCCAGATTACATCAAGATATGGGCACCTAACTAGGTAGGCCAAAACACATCGTCCCTATATAATTTTAATTCCCATTAAAATTCAAAAATATAAACATTAAAAATCATTTTCACATTAAAATGCCATTTAAAGTATTAAATAAGGGTTTCTGGCACTATCCTCAAGGTAGTTGACTTGTTCCTTAACTTGTTGATGAAGTTTGGCAGAAAAATCGTTGTAAATAGGCCCTTTACTCATCCTCTTTTCCCATTCACTACCTCCTAGAGAACTCTTAAAATTTATTTAATATCCTATTTAGGTCAGCCTGGCTAGGAGTTGGGATAAATCTCAATCTCAAAGAAATAGACTCTAATTTATTTTCATACCTCTTCAATATTTTGTCCTAGTCTATCTTTGACTCCTGATACTTATGCATAATGGTGATATACATGGTGGCATCCTCTAAATTATTTTTAGTTACTACTCCATCCTCAACATGTGAAAAGATATCATTCCACCACCACATCAATACATCAACCTTCATTTATTCTTTACTAAGATTTTTCCCTATCATTACTTCCAAGAACAAAGTACAACCATGAATGTTATCATCTAAATCACTCTACATCTTAGGAAATGGCTCAAGTGTCACATCCATTATTTCCCTTTTGAACTTGAAGGCATCAATCCACTCTTTGGGCTTGTATATCTCCTCCAAAGCAAGAATAGCTTCCTTTACCAGTACATCTCCAAGAACCTCTAGCATATTCACAAGCCTGACCATAGATTTTTCATATACTTCCTTACACTGTGTTGTCATCTAAAAAATTGTATCCCACAAAAAAAATAGTTATCTCATACAACTACATGATTTCTTCAATCAATGGGATACCATTTTTATACACTATTGCTACCCAATCCTAAGATACTTGGGCTGATGTTCTCATTTTCTCAAGCTCATTGATTGCATCCTTGGATAAAATGCTAGGTTGTGAGGATGTTCTACCTTTAGCTTGAGTTTGCAAAGGCTTTACCAAATGTTGTATATATTTTTGTAACTCTTCTACCTATCTTTGCAACTTTCCCTTAGCCTTCACCTCTTTATCTAGCCTCTTCAAAATTGCATCCATTGATTCTTTTAGATCTTCTACATCCTTCTTTTTAGTGGATGGGCCCAAGTTGATAGTTTGTACATTAAAATGTGTAGGAGTAGCCTCCTCTTTATTCTTCTCAATTGTAGGAGTAGCAATATGCAATACCCTATTATTGACATCATCCATCATAATCCTATATATTACCCTAGCTTTCTTCTTCTTCTTTGGTTTATTCAACCCAACCAAAAAGTTGGTGCAATCTAGAACTACATCTTCAATTATTATAGGTTTGGGTTTGAGGCTCTCATTAAGCCAGTCAAGGGTAGTGTACATTTCAACATTTGTATCGAGGTCAACATTAATTTTTCCTTGAAGGTCTTCTCCTTTATTTATTTCTCCATCCTTCTGAGGTTGTTGCTTCTCCTTATTTGTGTCATCATCTTTATTTGTTTCATCCTTCTATTCTTCATGGACTCCCTTAGATTCAACATTAATTTATTCTTTCTTTTCTTGTTCCTTTTCTCTCTCTACATCGGTAGTATTAAATTGCTCTCCAAAATTGTTGAGGTCTCCATCCTTAGGAATCTCTAGCTCCTCATATGACTCTTGTTCCTTGGAAACATCTTAAAATGCTATATTTTCTACTCTTGTTTCCTCTTCCTTATCAGATGGAACACTCTCTTGATGTGGCCTAAGAGGGACATTTTTTGTGATTACCTTTTTTGTAGCCTTATCGTTGCTGGATTGTGATGTTTGTGCAGTTTTCTCCAATTCTTCAATAACTCTTTCTATATTTTCCAAGTTAAGAAAATGAATACCAAACCAAGAAGAATATTTTCTTGCATACACTTGATTTTTCTCATCAAAACTCTCCACATTGACTGCTCCTTCTTGAGTTCCCACTTTTATGTATTGTGGGCTCTCTTCACTACCTTAACCTTTTTACTGCTTCTTTGAAGGAGAATCACTTGAAGCACTTTTACCCTTCCCTTTGATCAGTTTTCTTATTTTGGGAGGTTGAGGCTTTGGAGATGCTTCCTTAGTCTCTTTAGTGATGAACTTTGTAGGCTTTCTTTTCTTTGGGATGGGCTGCCTTTTGGGTTCTTTTGTCTTGGCCTTAGACTTTTGTTTACTCTTGGTTCTCCTCTTAATAACCAATGGCTCTTCTTTTGATTCTTCTTATTCTGAAATAGGATCCTTTTCTTCTTCCTTCTCTAATTCATCATCTAAAGAAGATTGAGATTCTAAACCCCCATCAATTCATATGTTGGCTTTATACCATCTACTTCCATTTCCAACATTTTTTGCTTCACCCACTATTTAGAATACTTGATGACTAGATTAGTGACCTTAGTTAAGTCTATAATTTCTTCCTCATCCCAATCTATTGGAGGGAGAGGCTTATTGGAGAATTCCATACAATCATGGTACCAGATTACTTCTTCATTGTCTTCAATCTGGTCTGGGGCCTGCACAACTCCATACAACCTTATCATTTTCAGGGATAGCTTCAAGAAATTTCTTTTGAACACTTCAAACTCATCTCTATAGTTGGCATAGAAATCCTGTATATCATCCTTATGTCTGTAATCTCGAGAAGTTTCCTTTTGAGCTATTCCATAAGGATCAAAATATGCTTTGAAGGTGTGTGTAGACAATCTAAGATATGCCATCTCATTCTTTGAATGTTGAGTACTCTAAAAATTAGGATAGGATTCCCATCCATTTATTGCTAAGAGGAATTCCCCTCCAATCCTTGTCTTATGCATATTCTTCAATATTTTATCGAAGGTAACTAAATTCCTTGTCACTTCCAATAGCACAACTTTATTAGTAGGGTACTGTGGGAGCCTACATGGTACCAAGGGGCAGCCCTAAATTCTGATATATGTAAATTTTGGGAATTTCATGTACCGATATACCCATATTTCTTCTCAAGCTCAATGGAATGAGAAGAAATCCTCACATGTACTGACTCTTACAATTTCCTTGTGATGTATATGGTGAATGCATCATTCACACTTTTGTAGTGTGAGGTATTGCATAGATAAAACTAGGGATAGATCTCATATACCTTATTTTCTCCAATAAGCCCTTTGCAACTCAATCCATTGTATTTGAAGTGCCTCACCATGATGTAGACAACATAGGAAGTCATTGTGAACTTCTATGTATCTTAAACTACTCTTATTTTTCTATCCAAGTTATCACTGATTAGCCCTTCCTAGTGGTAATTGGTACCTTTCTCTATTTGTGTAATTAAATAAAACATTCAATCCTCAAAAACTAATGCCTTCTCCAATCCCATCACTCTATTGAGGAGAGTGATCATATCATTATACTCCAAATTGAAGTCACTTTTGTACAATAGTTTGGGAAATTTAAAGTAGTGTGACCTAGGCTTGTCAATCCATGAAGCATTGATCATCTCGAAAGACTTCTCTAAATTGTCAGTGTAAAACTTCTTCACTGTGTCAATCTTAAATTTCATTTTTTTTTGTAATCAGGAATACCAAAGGCCTTAGCTAAGAATTTTTTAGTCAATTTGGCCAATACCTTGCCTTGGGGACCAACAATCACTCTCCTATCTAAATCATAGTGCTTTGAACACTCTACCATCAATTCCTGGCATTGGATGGATGGAGGAAACCCTACCACCTGAGCCAATCCAGTATGCACCAACCTTCTAGCCAATTTTGTTAGAGCATAACAATACATTCTTTACTTGAAATACTCTATATCAACATGTCCCATATTGGTATCTACAAACTCTTCCCAGTAAGAACTGATCTTAGACTGCACGAGCCTTCCTTTAAAATCATCTTCTCTATTGTCATAAGCTCTTCCTTCACTAGCTCAGTTTTATTTCCTTTTCTTGACTTAGCCTTGCTTGACTCTACTTGCATCTAGTTAGAAAAAATATTGAATAACTACTTGAAATTATCTAAATATTCAAATCATGGTTAGAAAAATCAAAACAAACCTATTGGAAAATTGTAAGATTATGCTATCAATAAAGAAATTATAGGAAACCTTTCAAAGCCCCTAAATTAAGATATAAAATAAACATTAGGTTTTTGGGATAGTCAAGGAATTTTTAGAATCTAGCAACATAAGGGTTTCATAAAATCCAAGGATACATGGAATCCACAAAACATAGAATCTTGGGAAATCCAAGGGCCTAGGGAACTAACGATGCATATACAAGTGTGAATTCATCCTTTTAAATCTCATCATTTAGCCCTTAATCATTTCAATACCATAATATTTTAATCCTTAACACCTGACTCATAATCAAGATCCAACCTTAAGAAATTCCATCATTATGAAATGAACATAGTAAAACATCAAAAAATTCAAACAAAGATGGAATTTGCGGAATCCATGACCCCAATAAATCTATGACAAAAGGATCATCAAGAAATCCAAAGCCAGGTGGAATCAATGATAAGGGAATAGTTCGGCAGTTTAACACTCAATGGAATTCACAAAAAGTAACTTATCGAGGTTTCCAAAAGCTCATGGATTTCACTGTAAAGGGGTCAATCAAAGTATTTATTGATTTGTGGATTCAACGAATAGATCAAAATCAAATAATTCTCGATCTCAAGGATTTGACAACGAGTGTAGTTATCAGGTTTTCCAAGTTCAAAAGGATTCCATGATGGGTTAAAATTTGAACAATTAGATATAAGTTTACCCAATCATATGAATTTTGAAATTTTATGCACACTCACAAAATCATAGGAAGGATTTGAATTAACAAAAAAACTGGCATATTACCCTTCTATGAGCTCAACCTTTTAGACACTCACATTCTCTTGATCTCAACCTTCAAAACAAAGAAAACTTAAGGTTTTTGACATGAATGCACTCAACAAATACCTAAGTTAATACAAAGGAAAACAAGCTTTAACACGAACCATGAAATGCAACTAAGTGGACAACCTACACAACCATTAAAGAGAAACCCTAGTTTTGATTCTTTTTCCCATATTTCAATTGATTAACCTGTAAATGATGTGCTAAATGAAAGTATCTATGGATTCCCTAAATTGATTTGATCAAACTTCAAATTCATCATAATGCATTTAAACAAACTATGAACAACATAAACCCTAGTTTATAAACCAAAATGCACGAGACATGGTGCCCTAGTTTATTTTACATTTCAAATGCAATGATAAATCATTAACAATTATTTGAAATGAAAAATAAAGCATAATCAAATCAAAATGATGCCAACCATCAATGAACTCATGCACAAACATACCTAGAACAAAAGCTAAAGGCCATACCCTTAATTGCAAACTAGGAAAATGGAGAATGAAGCAACAATCTCAAACCCTAGATATTGATGGAGAAATCAACACCCTCGAATCAACAAAACCCTAGCTCAAATGACTCAATGCACCTTGCTCCTTAATCACCCAATCTCTCAAGTACAAATGACCAAAAGAAAAGAGAAAATAATTAATAAAATAAACTAAAAACCATTCAATTCACCCCCCATTAATGCACTTGTATGCACTCCAAAATGAAATTAATTCTCAACTTGATGTTTAAGCAGCATTGAGAAATCCAAACTTGCCCAAAATTCATGAATGAGAAATGATTCAAGAAATCTAAGGTCTCAACAATTTAGCAACGAAAACATTTCAAACCTTTCAAAAACACGAGGATTAAGAGATGAAAATAAGCATCGGGGAATCCAGGTGGGCCTAGATTCTGTGAAAAAGAGTGTCTCAGGGATTCCAAGGTCTCGAGGATTTTTCAAACCTGAACCAAACTTAGTAATTTGAGGGACTTAATGGTATTTGAAAGGTTCAAATGTGGAATTCATTGTTGCAAACATAATCATCCCAAACATTTGACAATAATTATAAGCTCGAAAGGTGATATCAGCAAAATTTAGAGGACCTATCCCTAAAGGGGGAAAGGAAAACCTAATGAAAAATGAAAAAAAGAGGGGGTCCCTGCTTTCAACGAGGTGCATGTGTGAAAATGGCACAACAAGCCCCAACCATTTTCTCATCTTTGTGTGTGCAGGTTTTGAAGTTGGAGCATTGTGGGAGACTTCACTCATGAACCTCTTGTGAGTTTCATTATTCCTTTCTATTGTCACTCTCATTTCATTTCATTTAGTTCATGCTTCTCATTTTCATTATTATGTTATTTCTATTATACTATCATTTTAAGTGCATCTGTAAGATTTTGGTTTTTGAATAGTTAGTAAGTTCATTGTTGTCTCTATTAGTAAACTTTTTTTTCCATCTATATGAGACTATAGTGTGTCATAGGGACGTTCGCACACTGTGATATCGTCCTTGGCCGAGATCCTACTAGTTTTATCATGAGACCTCTACAACTTATTCTTTTGGTCTCTAAAACTCTTATCCTCTAAATCCTTGTTAAATATAAGATATAAAACAAAATGTCTTTTTTCTTCCCATCCCATTCACCTGAGCATTGATCCCTAAGGTATTCAAGGAACTTTCACCCTTCGAGATCACATCATTTTAGGGTTCCAAATTCCCTCCTCTACATTTTGGTGAAACCAATGTGAAATTACCCTAATTTTAATATTTTGTTGAAAATTTCTTGTCTTGTTTTGGTGTTTGTTGGACCAAGTGTTGTGACACTTTTTATGAGTTTCACAACCCCATCTACAAATTTTGAGCATGTAGTTAGAAGAATCATTTGACATCTAGATATGGGTTCAAGGAGACAGTTCATTCCTCCTCACTAGGGTCCTAATTTTGAGCAATTCAATATAGGAGTATCACCTGGTTATGAGCCTCCTTTTTTATTTCATTCATCCATCAACAAAATTTTAAGAAAATCCTCAACCAAACACTCCTTCTGAGTCATCTTCTCTCATAGATCATGAGTCTTCTCTCAAGATCCCCTTCCAGCAAGTCCAATATATTAAATGATAAAGATTTTGAATATTTTTTTTAAAAGATGATATAAACACCTAAGTTGATCCTATAGTTTGTGGTCTAAGGGACTTGCTTATCTCAAACCATAGAGGTCTTGAGATGCTTTGAGGGATAGTGAACATAGTAGATACCAATGTCCCCTTGAACACTTTAGCCTTAGGTAATCCTCAAGATCTCCAGTCAAAAATCACTGGTACATAGTTGTATATTCTATTATTGGGAATGTTTATGCACATGATAGACCCTAGTCCTTCTATACCCCCTTTCACCACTGCTAATAATATAGACATTGTTCCCTTGGATGTTCCTAGAATTTAGAGTGAATTGTACCCCTTTGGGATATGAATTCCATGTATTTGGATCTCGAACCTCCTCTAGCTCAACTAGTTAGGCTTCACCAACCAATCTCATCCTAAATGCTTTGTTACAAAACATGGGACAAATATAATCATAGTTGGCTAACCTGATGAGCTCTACCTCTCAGTCAACATTGCAACCATATTGTTATAATAGTCCTCTATGCCTCACCATTCTAAATGTTCCTATACCCCAAGGGAATGATATCCACAAGTTTGATAAGTATAATGGCAGGGGTGACATGCAGACCCATGTCTTGTCATTCATCTCTATGTGTACTAATTTCCTTTATGAGGATGATTTGTTAGAAAATCTATTCCTACAATCCCTCAAGGATGTTGCATTGGAGTGGTTATGCTTACTTCTTGAAAACTCTATATTTTCCTTTCATTAATTATTTAATCAATTCTTGCATTAGTTTCAAGCGAACATTGGACTGAAGATAACCTTCATTGATCTTATTTATTCTAAGCAGGGAACTCATGAAAAGGTAATTGATTTCATTGCTTGATACAATCCTTGTTCTCCTAGATCTCCTACACCCTACCAAATTCTGATGTTCAGCATGTGTTCAACAAAAACCTACTACTGACATTGAGAGAATACTAGCAAATGATGATGCATTACAATGGCCCCTCATCCTCCTATACTGATAATCTATCAATCGTGTCTACTTTTGGGGAGCCTAATAGAAATAAAGCAGTAGTCATAGTTTTTGTTTCTACCGGGAAGAATGCCATAGGATGCAATAGAGTGTTCACAAAACTATTTTAATCATATTCTAATGTTCTTGATAAGTTATTAAAATATGGTTTAATTACTCTCCCATAGATTAGACCTCCTTTCGAAAATAAACCTTATCCTAGTTGGTATGATCCACAAAAGTTATGTCAATACCATTGAATCTCTGGTCATGATATTGAATGATGTGTGCATCTTAAAAATATAGTCCAAGAACACATAGATAGTGGTACCATATATCTTGATGGTAAGAAACAAAACTCATCTATATCCAAGCCTAACAACCAACTACAGATCTGCATAGATCCCTTTCCTTACCATTATGCTAATCTAACAACATCTGCTTCTTCATATTTTGATCCTAGCCCTTCTGAGTATGTGAACATGGTCTTGTTCACTTATATTCCTCCTCCAAGTCATGCAGAAAGTATTCCTAACATAACCTTCACACCACATGACTTTCCTCTTAGCAAGGAACCTTCTTTGGTTTACATCTTATCTCAGGTCAATAGTAACATCGTGACTATTATTATGGTTGACCCTTCCAGTTGGGTCAATGTTATTATAGAGAAGACCATGTTTATCAATAATTTGCATAAGGAGAAGTATGAGGAATTGAAGACCATAATCCATACTCATGATGGTTTTTTCATTCCGCCCATTAGTTCTATTTCTTTGTCAATCCTTGTTGGACCTAAATCTCTTGATATCTCATTTGTCATGATTCTTGAATCCAACCTATTAAGGGCTAGACTAGGAATTCCATGGCTAGTCTCCATGAACTATTCACTTCAATTATCTACAAATGTTTTAAATTTCCCCATGATAACACAGTGCATACTATTTAGGATGTTGGATATAAACCACTCATATTGTGTGGGGGATTTTCTCTAGATCATTTTTGGCCCACCTCTATTAGACCTTTACTACCTCATGGAGACTTATTCTATAGGGCCTATTATAGGTACAAGATGGGAGTCATAGACCTTTTTTTTTTTTTCCTACCTTCTTCTCATGTAATTCACATTAAGGCCTCTATGTGTGTGTAGTAGCATGCCTTGTCCTCTACAACTTCCTCTTTGAAGGCTAAGGATAAGAAGTGTCCTACACATAAACCTTATTCCTCTTCTATGACTTCATAACCCTTGGAAGTATCCTTAGTTCCTTCTACTGTACCTAGCATAGGAAAAGTAAAGGCACCCATGGTGATGAAGTCTAAGTCCCAAGTCTTCCAACTCTTGATTTTTCCCACAATTCCTCAACCCAACCTCTATGGTAAAGGAAAACAAGAATTTGGAGTTGACCATTCTATTTTTGTTCCTACATCTTGGCCTTCGATGCCTCCTCCTATTCCTCCACCTACTCCTAAAGTAGCTAAAGGAAAGGAGCATGTAGCCATTACCCATATCTCTATTCTTGTGCCTCCTCATGTTCCTCCTCAAGACCTTTCTATTCTACTAGTAATATCTACAAAGACTAATCCTCTAGTGGAAAAAGATCCCCAACATCTTCTTAGGATTCTATTTTTGGTTCCCATAACTGTTACAATTGACTTTCACATGAGCATAAACATCACCAAAAAATATTGGCCTAGGAATGTGAAGCCTCACAAAATATTGAGGATGAACCTTTTATCTTTGCTTCTACTTTTGTCTCCTCTCCTACTTTTACCTTTGCTCCTATTTCTATTTTTGCTTCTATTCCCATTACCTATGACTTTCTTCTTGCCTCCTCAATGGATTCCAATGAACCTCACCCTAAGCAAGTGCAAGTGTTCATCACTCCTTCTTTGGAGCCTCCCTTGATAACCTCTTTATCAAATCTTCCTCCTTTCCTTGAGCCCATATAAATTCCTCATACAAAGGTTATGTATATCATGGCTCCCTCTCCTTCACCTTCTTCTACTTCTAATGTGAGGATTCCACATCCTCCATTGAATAAAAATTTAGAGCATGACCTCATTCTGAATGATGATCACAAAGTATTCTTTGTCTTCTTCATCTTGTTCTACTTTGGCTTGTACTCTTCTCATCTTCTCCATAGTTTGTCACTTCTCCTCTTTCAAAGGCTATTAATGAATCTCTGATATCTCATCCTCCTTCCATTTAATCACAAGAATTCACTCCAAAGAAATGTATGTTTGACTCAATTGAGGACATTTTGACCTTATCATCTATATTTCCTATATCGATGATATTGACCTTGCAAGAGCTTGTCGATAGAGACATTAAGGGAGCTTCCTCCTTAGACCTTGTTGTAGGTGATTTCGCCAATACTTCCCTTGCTATCCTCCCTCTACAAGCTTATATTCCTTCCCAATATGATGATCTAGTTTGGTAACAAGATGACTTGTTTGAGGTTTCAAACTAGAGCAGTGCCTCTTCTTTATCTTTAGATTAAATTTATGTGTTTGTTTGTGTTCCCTTATTCTTGTCTATTTATGTTTTTTCTCACATAGAGGACACTTGATACCCTTGTAGATACTTGGATACAAGAGAGAGAATCTATTGTATAACTTCTATTTGTTTCATCATTCTTCTATTTATCATAAAACTTACATTTTCACATTGGGAATGATGCAAAGCATTGGAGCATTTAGGTCTCTTCCATGTTGAACCAAATTTTTATTTTTCTTCATGTGCTCTTCCTCTCATTCTAATCTATTTGGGGTTGATAATAGTTCATATGAATTGTATTATATTTATCTATATACATCTATGACCAGTTCTAACCTCAAATAATTGGATCCCATTATGATCTTGATTTCTTCGTCCCTACTTTCTCTGGATGTTGTGGATTCTATATGTTGTCCCACATGCAACAATATTCCATACTTACATCTCACTATGTATGTCATGCCACAACATCTCTTAGTCTTTCTTCTCCTTACAACGACTTGTGCTCCTTTATGTAGCACACATCATTCTGAGAGGGAGCTATCATATCTTCTTATTCTTATTTTTCAACAAATTTGTCTTAAAAATAAATCTTTATGTCTTATTATCTCATCATCTAGCTTACAGGCAACCTGACTAGACTTGTCTTATGATCTCATATTTTTTGATAGGTTTCTCCTCCTTTCAATTTTTTTTCTCTAACTCATCCTATTGTGATAGGGGTTCTCCTCTTTTTGGGGTTTATTTCTATCATGCATCTTTATGTTTTCTTATCGTATGGTCTCTAACATAACATAGATTGCTAGCCATACTTATTAGTACTATCTTTTGTCTGATCAAATTTTATCATGTCTATTTTTCATTTTTCACCTAACATGTTCGTCTGCAACTAACATGTTTGTGGTGAGATTGTAGTTATCTTTGCAAAATCGAAGAACCATGTCCTCTTTGTGTCCTATCTCAGCTTCCCAATTGTATATATTGGATCAAATATTTATGTCCTCTTCATCTTGGGTATATTCTCTTCAACCTATTTCTCTATTCTAGCTCACATCTATTAGAATACATATGCTCATTAAAGTGGGGGAAAATATAATTCCCAAAATTCACCCTATGCAATATCGCATTCTACAACCTTCCCTTTAGAATAATTAAATTTGATAATGCAATTCCCATTTTTCCTAACCTTAATTTTATCCCTAAAACCTTCATTTTCAATCATCTAGAAGTGATATTTTGTCATAGACTATCACATGATGCATATAAATTTATGTGTTGTGCAAACATCTCAAAAATATTCTTGACTACATAGCCATTTGGACGTTACACTTCCCACCTTCTCGCAAATTGTAAGACCTTTGTAGCTTGTAGGCACATCAAAAACATCCATTTTCATGCCTAAATTCCTTTCAAATCTCCTACTCTCACATTCTATTAACTCTCTTAATCATTCACTATAGATCATTTTTTCACTCTTTTCAATCTCTTTCTCTCATTCTATCAAGGTTTATTGCACTCGTGTTCTCTACACCAACATCTTGGAATTCTTGGAACATCTTGAATATTGTATGCTCTTCCTTTCAACACCACTAGTTTACTAAAAGGAGGGTAACTACATCCTTTTGCATTGCATTATCGTTTGAGTAGCATATTGTCATTCTAGCTTGTCTATCAATTTTCTTTATCTTGTTTATTATCTTTCATCTCTATCTATCTAGTTGTTTGTGGAGATGGGAACACCTACATGGGGGTTTGACTAAGGCAAGCCCCTAAAAAAAACCCAACCATTTTCTCATCTCTATGTGTGTAGGTTTTGAAGTTGGAGCATTGTGAGAGAATTCACTCATGGACCTCTTGTGAGTTTCATTCTTCCTTTCAATTTTTTAATTCTCATTTCATTTCATTTAGTTCATGCTTTTCATTTTCATTATTTTGTTATTTCTTTTATACTAACATTTTAAGTGCATTTGTAAGATTTTTCTTTTCAAATAGTTAGTGAGTTCATTGTTGTCTCTATTAGTAAACTCATTTTTTGGTTGGTATGAGACTATAATGCACCATAGGGATGTATGTGTGCCACACTACCATCCTTGGCCAAGAGTATACCAGTTTTCTCAAAGACCTCTACAACTTACTCTTTTGGTCTCTGAAACTCTTATCCTCTAAATCCACATAAAACATAAGATATAAAACAAACTCCCTTTTCTCTTCTTAGCCCATTCACCTAAACATTGATCCTTGAGGTAGTCAAGGAACTTTCTCCCTTTGAGATCATATCATTTTTGGATGCCAAATTTCCTCCTCTACACATACCAAAAAATATATCAAAATAATAGTTTTCTTCCATGTATCAATAAGTATATCAAAAGGGTGAGCATATCAAAAGTTTTATTATATTAGTCTACTAGTATATACAAAATGAAACCTTTTGGAGTGATAAAGGAACCAATCCATCTTCATTTGAAAACAAAATTCATTAGATGTTGTAAATTATATATTCTTCTAGAATTATCAACAAAACCACACTCAAAATTGTGTGTAATCTTTGTAGTGATATCAATATTATACACCAATGATATACGTAATATTTGTAAATTAATGTTAGAGACAAACAAAAATCAAAGATAATATCCAAATGTTGTTGTCAATACAAGCCTCAATTTATGTAGTTTCATAATCAATACAAAATGATTTCTAAATAAATTAATAGGTTGCATGATTAACTATAAGATTAGATAACCAATTCCTCAATAGAGAAGAAATCTACCATAAATGATGGTGTTCCTTCTTCAAGTAGTTCCATTTAAAAATTTGTTAAAGATAGAAGGTCCTTGAATAAATGTATTAAGCCCCCTCATGTGCCACAAAATAATGTTGCAAAGACAAAATATTATATTCCTTCTTAAACAAGTACCTCAAAAGATAGGAAAAGATAAAATATCCTTGAAGAAAATTGTTGAACCCCCTCTTGTGTCACATAACAATATTGTTGTGTCTAAGTCAAAAAGTGTGGTCAAAACCCATCATCAATATAATACATGGTAGTCCTATTATTGAATCTCAACTTATGAATATTTACTTCTTGTGTATATTTGGGGGGTAACAAAACTCAACAAACATCATGGAGGTCTAGAGTATACAAGTTATGTGATTTTTGATATACCAAAATATTCAAGACCTATCAAATTTATGTTCAAAGGTATTAAGAATAATATTCAAGCTAAGATTTCACTTGTTAGTCAACCATATGAAATTGATGTTATTGTCAACCTGCACTATAACTAGTCCAAATATGTTGCCATTATAGATGTTAAAGATTACATCCCATTATTATTTTGATCTACATCCTTTTAAATAATATGGTTAGCACACAAATTCTACAAAACTATGTCATGTCAAATATTTTCCTACAAAATCATTGAGTAATATGTATTATGGATGGATAGACCATTCCAAATGGAAATATGGATGGATAGCCCATTTCAAATGCAAAATTAAGACTTTTCTATTGTCAAAAATCTTATAGGAGAGCCAAATCCACCATTTTAGATGATATTTCATCTTTTGTAGATATGAATTTATTATTGATCTAGTTGATAATGATCTTCACATTACAAATATTGTTGAGCATTGTAATAAAATCTTATTTATATTGTCTAACTATGGTGTAGATATTTTTATTAATCTAATTGATGTTGAGATTAGCATTGCAAATATAATTGATAATTATACTATTGAGTTATAACCTACTAAGAAAATTATATTCCCATATAAGATAATTTTGTACTTGGTCTTTATGTTATTGATAGTAGTGACTTTTTGTAGCCATCATTTTCTATTGAGATAGTTGATGATAAATATGCTAAAAATTTCAAATATTTAACTTAGTATTAATTATTTGAGGATATACTTATTGCCTCTTATTGATCACACTTTTATAAAACCCACTAATGGAGTTTATAAGATTTTGAACAATTTTCTCATCCCCCATGAACTTAGTCTGCATTTTAAAACCCTTGTCTCCCATGAGTGAGTAGGGTTTTTTCTCATGAAATCACTCAAGTTTTCTAATCACACATTGACCTGCCACACCAATCTATGATTCCTTAATTCATCCTTTGAGCCGCAATGTACATTCGTTTACCGACCCTTTTTGGTTAGAAGCACCGGTCACCAATTGTCCCATTGACCTTAATCTTTTCCTAAGGTCGGGTCTTAATTTCCTGATGAATTAAGCTTAATTCGTCAGCCTGCAAGGGTCATATCACCATCGGCCTAACAACCTTTTATTAAATGCTAACTTTATCGTATGTGCAAGTTTAATGATCATGGGATTATGGGAAGAGATCTCGATCGTACCCCACCAGCTCGCGGGCGATAAATGTCAGCTTGTTAAGAGCCGCGAGGTTAGAAAAACAAAGATGCATGTCTTCATATGGATGTGGTGCCCGGTCTCCATTACCAAGTTTATGGCCCATGGTTCCAAAATTTATGGGCGAGATCAAATCTAGAGAACGATCTCCACTATTCCCTATTGTTTTCCTAGAAAAAAGTGAACGCCTGTTAAAAGTAGCGAGATCTCAACTTGTGAAATGTGTGGGGCCTATTGATGGAAGATTTTCCTTCTAAGATGGGTTTGCACCATTGTTTGAGGACACATCAATGAAGCATCATTGGATTTCAAGCATGGTGAGCCGAAGTGAGACCGTTCAATTTTCCATCTTAGAGTGAGATCAATGACATTTATTAAAAGTTAGTAAAATGACACGTGATAGTCATTTCCATCTACAACCAATATGTATTAATTGTCAGCTTTCTATAAAAGTGATCAAATTGATCTTTGTGCATGGGGATCAGACTTAATTATTGTCAATCATGAAGTGCAATATGCAGATTTTCATGCACTTGAGAATTAAACAGTGATAGTACACATGCCAACAAATTGCCTAGTTTGTGTGTGTGTTTTCATTAAGCAGTGGTGATTGATATCATCACTTTGCTCAATAAATAAAAGTGATGAGTTGTTATTTTTTCCATAGCAACTAAGTGTTAAGTTCTCAAATTGTTGCATAGAGAGGAGCTGGAGAGTCTATATTTTATGGTCACAAAATGAGTAAGTCGGTAACTTCTATGGAGCCAGTAAGAAGGTCAGTTCAATTGAGTTCGCAGAGACCTAGTTCTTGTGTTCTAGAGCATGCTCCAATGGTAGATATGGAGGCCTCTGCTAACAATCCCAAGATTGTACCCACAAGGTGCAGCCGACAGTTGAAATTCTAGAATGTTGTTGCGAAAAAGATGGACGACAAAGGAAAGGAGTCATTGCAATCTATTACTGGGGTAGATAGAAAGATAAGGTATGGGAGTGGCTCCATCAAATGCTAAAATTCACCCATCAACCTCATGAATAGCTCGTTAAATAGTGAGATGGAGACCGACTCCGACTACAACTGGTATCTCGCAAACTTGGGTCGAAATAAATTTTCCTTTTGATAAAATGTTGTGGTGATTCCTCTTCTTAAATGTACATACCTATCATTTTTGGGGCCGGTGTTGACTGTGCACCTTTGTGGTGATGTGGATGTCTTGTTTGTTGCATACTTGGTGACAAAGGGAATTTTGATGATATTTTGCATTTCCCTTTTGGTGGTGGTTGCAAATTTGCTTTCCCCATTTTCAACATGTTCTTGCAGAATCAGTACATGGGGAATTTTGAAATGTAGGTTAAATGTAAGATGAAATGAAATTTTTGTATTGAAATTTCATTTGAGTCGGTAGCTTGTTCGCTCCTTTATTCTATAACAAGGAATTCAGGGCTCATTTACAGGGAATGGAATTCTGGCCAAGTTTTGAGTTGGGTGTCTGTCTGGGTAGAATATTAGGCATAAAATAGTAAATAGAATAGTTATCTTGTCTTGAGCTCTGAGGAACATATGTAATTATCTTAAATGGTTTTACAAAAATGACTGATATAGAAAATAAGCATATGATTTTGGTATATGTGGTCTCCTAATGTAAATCTATGTGAATTTTGAGTGAAATGTTAAGGATATCTTCATTCATCTTCAAATATTTGTTTGAATGTATGTATCTATTCTTGCTTTGATTCAAGTAATCAATTAAAATGCTTAAATGGGGCCATAAATTTTCATTTATTTATAAAGGATTTGATAAGAAGCCATATACTAGAAATTGTGAGCTCCATAATGCAAAGTTGTTGTGAGAGTAGTCCATTTCATCAGATTTAAAATCATTTTTGTGTTATTGATCTTTGTATATGTGACTTTGATGCCCTATGTAACAAGGCACTGGTCTCTTTTCAAATATTTACATAAAGGATATATCAATTTGTCTATTCAGTGATCGAATTGAAGTCATAATACAAATTCACTTTAAAATTCAATTACAATCACAATGAGGCATGTGTATGAAATACTTCCTTTGTTCCTAATAGATTAATGGGAGTTTTCTTGAAGATGAGCCAATCTTCAAGTGAATGATGTTGTTTATCATATATAGGAACTGATCTGTTATTTGATTTTTCATTTGTTGAGAATGTCAAGTTAAATATCCCTTAGGAACACCCTCCTTGGTCCCACGGAGCCTAAAGTGTAGAAGATTCTAGTCCTTGACTAAATATTTTTAGTTGTCCATTCATTGTAAGGGTCTTGAATATAAGAATTGGCTATTCTTTAGAGATTCTTTAGGTGTACTAGAAAACACCAACACCCACAATGGTGGCTTCATGGATACTTGTGATGAAAGCTTAAGAGAAAATAATTAATTTTTGCATCTCTATACATAGGTTAATTCATTTTGTTTTCATTTTATTGGTTCCTTTATATGAACTCTATCATCTAATATGGAGGAACATCAAGATTCAAATTTTGAGTTCTTTGAGCTTAATACTTAGATATTGCATGCATTACCTATTGATGACCCATCACTAGAACATATTCAAAATTATATATTAGTAATTTTATCACTATAGAATTTTAGTAAGCATTGTTTATGGGTATTTTTTCTAGCCATATGAGCATTTTTTATGTATCAACATGTGTCTTCACTTGATATCATTATAGACAACAAGTGGTTCACATTTTTATCTTGATAGAAATTCAAATTATTTAGTGCATGCTTCAACACACATTTGGGTTACTCATGGGTGTAATTATCATAGTTTATCTAGTATTTAGGTAACATGATATAAATGACACTTTTGGAATATTCATTGGTTCAATAATTCTAGTATAGATAGAATTTTAACAACCTTCTACAAAAATTATCTCAGAAAATAAAATGGTGGTGAAATTTTTCACAACAAATGAGTTTGGCATTCTTTCAAAATGAGATCTAGCATCATGGAAAAATGACTCAAACTAAGAAAAAAAACTCAATTCATTAACAATTATATATCTTGACTATCACTTAGGAAAAACCTTTTGTAGAAGACTAAAGCCTCGTATGAAGCAAATGAGCCACCATAGAAAATTTTATCAATACACTAAAAATGAGTGGTTTTTCTACTACCACTATAAAATAAATGGGGATGTAACAATGATATGCATAATCCTAGAAGAAATAGGATAATTTTTTTTTTTTAATTTATTTCCTAACTACACTAGAAGATTGAAAATCATCTACAAGATGAACTAGAAAGTCATTTTAATATTTTTAAATATGTAAATTTTGATTGAATGAAATAAATTTTTATTGAATTTTTTTAGTTGTGTAAGTATTGTTCATTTCCGTTTGTCAATGTTTTCTTGCATTACATTCCTAGGTGTGATAAAAATAATTTTGGAGCACAACTCAAAGAGTGAATTTGTAGGTGCTTTCCTTCACAAAAATAAAATTCAAGAATTTAAAATTCATTTATTCTTTTGGATATAGTTTTAAATATTTTCAAAAGAAATCTTCAATATTAACATAATTATATCCAAGAAATTTCATGATATTATTAATATAAATTATGGAATTCTCATGTGAATATCATATTATAATTTTTTTCAGCCAAATTGATTCAAATTAGAGAGCTTGGAGTCCATTTCATAGAGATCAATGCACGTACACCATCACTACAATATTTCTAATAGGAAATTTGAGTGACTTTATGTAAATATGAGAAAGAAGGTTCATTAATAGTAATATTCCTATTATTCTTACAATTAGGAAATTCATTAGAGGAGAGCATTTAGTTATTGTACCTCTTAGTTGTATGCCTTTAAAAATTATATGTGGTTATTAAATTATATTACTCTCATTTTATAATAATTTTTTACAATCTTTGTCTGAAAACTTAAGTTTTTAGGTCTATATCATCAAATATGATGTCACATCAATATTTTTATTGAGATGTCAAAAAAACAAAAGAAAGGTTACAACAATAGTTGCTCATTAAGTCATATTTTGTTTGTGCACTAATATAACATCATCAAATTTGTTACCTTTTTAATATAATCAACAAATTTTATTTAAGTATTAGTAATAATGCTCAACTCTATCAACCTTAAACTCATAACTAATATTACTATACTATTAAAAATATTGATATTTAAATCTAGAAGTGTCCTAAACTATTACATCTTACTAAATTTATTTTATCAAACATCTACACAAACTACAAAAAATATAGTGAATAATAGTATTGGAAAATAAGAACTCCATTGCTACTATAGTCCCTACCAATGGTTGAAAGAATAAAGTGTCATCCACGCAAGTCAAAAAAAGTATAAGACTATTTATAAGATCAAACATTACTCAAAGATCTAATATATATTTAAATAGAATTATATTTATGTATAAATTTTTTTATGGAAAAATAAAATAAGGTGGCCTACCACAACCAAGGATTCATTTGATGAAGTAGTGTATATTATAAAAAATTTGAGTGAACAAGTAGAAAAGAGAATGCAACTATACATAACAAAAAATAAAGTAACCTAGACAAATGAGGGATTTGAATAATAAGCTTGTGTTTATTATCTATAATTTTGCATATATAAAATACCCCTTTATTCTTTGAAAGATATACATACTCTATTCCAAAGCCCTCATTTTGACATGAGGATGCATGATATCTAGCAAAACTTTTAGAAGTTTACTTCATAGCAACTGATTATTGTTGCCTAATTCATTCATTAGGTTGAATTGGCATTGGCCTATAGAAATGTAAATTTAATCAGTTATAATCTAATCCTTTTTTTTAAATATTCATAAAGTGTAAAAAAAATTCTAAAAAATAATTTTCAACAACTAAACTCGATATAAACCAATTTATTGAAGGGAAATATTTCCGAACATTCATATAGATTCATTGATTTCATATTTAACAATTTGTTTTGAAAAAAATATCTTATATAAAAAAATCTCCTATATAATTTACACCATAAATACAAATATCCCCCTTTTTCATATAAATATCAAGTTCAAATACTTTTTTATATGTTTTAGAATATTATTTCTCACTTTTTAATTGAATTAAATTGTTGAACTATATAATGCATGCCCTCAAGAATTAAAATAATAATTTCATAATATATCCTGCATCTAATATGCATATAATTAAAAAAAACTAATAACTAAGTTTTATAGGAAACTTTCCCAAATTTTATATAAAAATAAAAAATTGAAAATAACTCAAAAGGACACAATGATTCAACTTATTCCAAGTAAAATTTTCTCCTAAGAATGTTTAAAAAAATTATTCTCAAAATGGAAAAGTTTTAAGCAGTGATTTTAGTGAACAAGGTACTATAAAAAGGCTAAAAATATATGTATTGAAAATATTTATATATGGTTATACTAAATTGGGTTTCCTAATCTTAATTCAATAAACTATAAACAACATTCTTGAGAATATCTAAATTGCACCTCTTCATATTTTCTCTTTTATAAGATTTGGATTATTTGAAGTACTTTTAGGTATTCTCATATTGAAAGGCAAGAAAAAATTAAATGAAATAAATTAAAGTCTTTTAAAACATTATAGTATAACACTAGTTTAGATTATGACTTTAAAAGACAATATACATTCTAATTGTAAAGTGGAAAATTGTTCAATATCATACTTTGTATCAAATTTGAGTAGAAATCTATAAATATAGCAATTATGTTTTCTCAAGGATAATTATCTACAAAATAAAAATTAAGAGAAAAAAAGAGTGCACAACTTTTAAGTGAGTTAAATATCTTTGAATTTTGAAAGATTGATATAATTTTAATCTAATTTAGACTTAAATATTCTTAAATATAACATATTTTGTATTGTAGTATCCAAATTTTAATTCACACATGTCAAAGTAGAGGCCAACCCATTGTAGTAGAATTATTTTAGATTATGTGAACCTGATGCAGGAGCATCCAGTGGTGTAAGGGCAATCTTGCATCACCCAAAAATAGTTAAATTTCAAGTTTCTTAGTTTTTAGATGTTTTTACATTTTTGGATACCCTTTTCGTCCTAATGAAATTCTCAATTTATGATTTTTATTTTCTATTCCCGGGTGGAAAGATATTGTAGTTTTAGTTTCCCAGATTTGCACCTGAAAATATTTCGAGTTAGATTTGATGCACTTAGAGTTCCTAGATCGGCCCCAAAACTTCTTGAAATTGGCGTAGCTAATTTTGAGCGTGTTGTTGACATTTTCCTTGGTTCAAGCGGTTATAAATCAGTCAGGATCAAGTTATGGCCCCGGGAAGTTGGCGCACTTTCTAAAAGATACAATTGCAAATGTTCTTTTGAAATTTGAACTTCAAGTTGTAATTTTTGGTGCCAAACTGTCTAAACTCAAATTTGAATGTTGTTTTGGCTCAAACTAAAGAGGATCTCTATTTATGGGTGGGTTTCTAATTTTTGGGTAGCTTTT
>VDFB02256132.1:78919603-79101068 GCA_007258455.2 Sequoia sempervirens | reverse complement strand
AAAAAAATCACCTTTCTTGATCCATTTTTAATCCACTTCCAAAAACAACAAACCCCAAATATACTAAATCCTCTTTCATGAAGATGCACTTTTTTAAATTCACTAATAATTTCTCTTCTTTTAGCCTTTGCAAAATTGATCTAACATGTTGCAAATGTTCATCTTTTGTCTTACTAAATATGATAATATCATCCAAATACACAATTACAACCAAGTTATGGCTTCAAGACTTCATTCATAAATATCATGAAAGTGCATGGTGTTGGGGATCTCAGGAAGGATTGGAGTAATAAAATATAAATTACTTTAAACAATTATAATATAGATGAAAAAAAATTAAAAAATTTAAGAATTAATTTATAGAAAAAGGAATAATTTTTAACATGGTTCACCCTTTGGGCTACGTTAAAAAAAAAATAGTTTTTTTTATTAAAAATTCTAGTAAAAAATAGAGTTTCAATATTACATTTAATCTACAACAAAGTCCCCATCTGCATGCTTCAAAAAACTATATAAAAATCCAATCACAAACTCTACAAAATACTCCCATGCACTTTCTTTTGTGTAATTCCAAATTCCATGGGATTATTCAATTTCCAATTTGTGACTTGTTTTTTGCGAGTCACTTCAATTTCACACACCCATAGCAATAAATCATTAATTATTTTAGGAATTTAAACAATTATTTTCAACAAGAATTTATTTACAAAATCACCTTTGTAAATAACATATTTTTGCTTTAGGGAACTATACCCACAGCCCCACCTGCACTCCCCCATTAATTAATTTGGTGGGAAACCACGTCAAGAAAAGTGACAAAAATATTAACTTGGAGCATGGTCAAGGTTCACATAACAACACTTGGATCATTTTTCAATCCAAATGGAATCACCAACCATTCGTACAACACATCCTTGGTTTTGAAAATAGTTTTCCATTCATCTCCCTCTCTTACTCTTATTTGATGATAACCACTCTTTAAGTCATTTTTTGTGAAGTATTTATCCCCACTCAAGCAATCAATCATATCATCCATTCTTGGAAATGAAAACCAATATTTCATAGTTATCTTATTTATGGCTCTAGAATCTATACAGCTTCGCCATTCCCCATCCTTTTGGGTGCCAACTCTACTGGAATAGTAGACAGACTCAAGATATCTTAAATCAGCCACTTGTCAAGAAACTATTGAACTTACCTATTTATCTCCTCATTCTCCATAGGTTTCATTCTATATGGTTCATTTTTTAGAAAACTTGCATCGAGAATAAAATCCATGAAATGGCTTATGCTCCTCATGGGTGGAAATCCATTAGGAAACTCCTTCATCAATATATCAACATATTCTTTCAAGAAAAAAATAATATATATTTGTATCTCTTCCTCTTTCTTTGTTGTCCCAACTATTGTAAGCTTTGGAATAATTACATAACATGTTCCCTCTCTTTTCAAGTCCTTCAAAATTTTCTTTTTGGAAACAAAAAATCGTGGAGCTACTCTCTACTTCCTCTTCTCTATCCTTCAATGGATTTAAAGTATAATCTTTCCCATCCTTCTTTATTGTATATTTATTCAATTTACATTCATGAACAACTTGGCTATCAAATTACCATAATCTTCCCAAAATTATATGGCATGCATCAATTGGCATCACATCACACATAATTTCATCCATGTAGTTTATAACCTTAAAACTCACCAAATATTTCTCATTCACCAATAAATGATGCTATTTTTGCAACCATGAAACTTGGTATGGGTTGGGATGTTTGGTTCTCTTTAATTCAGCTTGCCTACTATTTCTTCAAATACTATGTTATCAGTGTTACCACTATCTATAATGACTTTGCAACATTTCCCACTCACCTTACACATTTTTTAGAATAGATTCTTTCTATGAATTGGTTCCAATTTCTCCTTGTCCAAATTTAACAAGATTCTTCACAAAATTAATAATTCTCCATCTTCAGGATCCTCTCCATACCTTGGTGAAGTCTCAATTTTATTTTCAGCCTTTACTACGTGAACTCTTGCCTCTTTTCCTTTTTCCCCATCCTCTTGAATTTTTGAACATTCAAATGCATGGTGTCTTATTCTCCACACTAAAAATAAGTACTGTTGAACCATCTTCCTCTAATTCTTCCAAAATATCCTCTTCCACAAGAATAATATCCTCTTCCTCTAGATAAGTCTCCTATTCCTTTTCCTTCTTGTGTGCTTTCTTTCTCTTTCTTTTTTTGGTAACCTCTACTACTATTGGACTGTCCTATTCCACATGAAAATTTACCTCTAGCATGGGGGTTATTTTGTTGTATCCTTGCAATACTCTATTCCACATTCAATGCATATCGATGTGCTTCTTCTATGCTAGTTATGTGTATCATTCTTAACTCATCTTGAATTGAATTGTACAACCCATTCACATATCTTGAAAATTTCTCCACATTATCTTCCACATATCCTATTGGATGTTCAATTTATAAAACTCCTTGGTGTATTCTTGTAGGTTCTTCTCCCTTAGTTTCAATTTTTGTAACATTTAAAAAAAGCTATTTTGGTAATACATAGGAAATAATTTTTCCTTCAAATTCATCACCATCCTCTCCCAAGCTTTTATTTTATCCTCTACACTTTCTTTAAATTTGCACATGATTCCACCATAAAGACACATGCCCCTTCAATTTTTTGCATGCAAAGTTCACACTTTTTGGGTCTTCAATCAAAACATAATCAATATACTTCTCCATCTCTGATATCCAATATATCTCTATGTAGTGAAAAATGTATTCAAAATGATAGGAAATACAAAGAAAACCCAACAAAATACAAAATTCAAGCAACACTCAAGATTAGGCTATAAAGCTCAAACCAATGTAACAAGATTTTTGTTGAGTAGATTTTCCCAAGATGTTCAATTTGGATGTTCACTAGAAATTTCAAAAGTATAATGGTGCTCCAACAAAAATGAGATATTTTTTTTATAAATGGTTGTTATGGATATATAGGATAGGAGAAAAATGGATGAATAGCTAGGATTTCTTAATGGAGATCAAGGGTTGAGGATGGTTTCTGTCAAGTGACAAGATTTTTCGAAGTGGCACAAGGAGAGGGATTAAGAGGTATATTTTACCCTTGGGGGTACAAGGCCCATGTGATTAATGTGATGGGGACAGTTGAACCACTTAATCAAGGATTAAGTATGTGCACATGCTTAGTGGGTAGGTTAGGTGGGGATTAGGATTAGGATTATAGGACAAGTGGGAGATTATGGAGGATGAGACATTTAGAGAGAGAAAATATGAATTAAATAATTAGATTTAAGTCCTATTTAGAGGGAAGGGGTATTTGGGGATTAAATTAAATAAGGGTATTTATTCAATTTAATAGATGAATGGAATATTATGGTCTATGATTTAGAGATAATAAAAGAAATAGTCTAAGATGAAGGTTGATATTATTAAATATTAATTAAACAATAGGTTATTGTTTACTTAATATAGAGGATACAAAATTGGTCAAATTAGAGGTAAATTGATCAAACAAAAGTGGTCAATTTTTAGTGTTTATATTTTGCCACTCTTTGAGATGGTGTTACAAAGTAGCATCACTGCAAAGAAGATTAAAACATAGAGCATGGAAGAATATGGTAAGATTAGGGAAGATTCCCCATCAATCAAAGGATTGACTAGGAAGAAAGATGATGAGAGTAAAGATGAGGATTGGGATTGAGGATTCCCCCTTAAGAGGAAAGGTGGGTTTGAGAGAACATGAATTTTCTCTAAAAATATATGAGAAGATGCAAGATAAATAAGGAAGATGATGCAAGATGATGAATAAATACTATGACAGGAATATGAAGAGATAATGGATGGAGGTGATGATAAATGAGCAAACACAAAAGGATCCTATGAAAAATATGTTTCCCAAACAAGCTAGAAATCCTATATTGGTTGATGATGAATGGAGTGTTGTTGATGTGGGAATGATATATACCAAAACCATACAAAGTATTGGGAAGGATACATCTTGAGTATGATGATAGATTTGGATCAAGGCTTCCACCGAGGCTAAGAACAAGACCAAAGATGTGATTGAAAGACTTGGGCTAGATGGCATGGATTAGGATTTTCTTGAGATGTGAGATGGCTAAGAGCAATAGGATTGATGAATAGATGAGTATGATGGAATAAAAGATGCTTAGAATAACAAATCTATATTACCCTAATAAGATTGAATGGATGATAACATGATTAGGACGGATGAAAATATGCATATTATTTAATAGATGAATATTATGGAATAAAAGATGCGTAGAATAAAAAATCTATGCTTTCTACTAGTAAGCCTCTATACCAATCCCTAGCATCTTCAGTGAGTGATTGCATAAAAATCTTGATCATCACATCCTCACCCTCAACCTCAATGTCATCCATCATGTTATTGAATGAACTCAAGTGATCTTCCCAACTTATAGAATTATTGCCAAAGAATTTGACTAGCACATTTCTTATACCATTGGGGAAAGGGTTTGGATAACCAGGTATACCAACAAAGAATAGTTGCCTATATCTATCTAGCTGCATAGGTCTTCTAGTAAATTATTTTCCTTGACCAGTATGAGATCCACCACCACCTTGACCACTAGTATTTTGATTTCTAGATTGAGTATTCTTTCCTCCAGTATTTTGATTTCCACTTCCACTAGGAATACTCCCACTAGACTAAGTGCTTTGTGGATGTAAAAAGGAATTGATTGACTAGAAGTGGAAGGAATATGCATAGCAATATTTTGGGTGGTTTGTTGTGTGGAGTGAGGTGGATTTTGAGAACTATAAGGTTGGGGATCTAGAATTGAAAACTTTATAAAATAAAATTTTCTTTGCATCTCTACATTTGTAGAAGGAATTTATACCCTGTCCAATTCTCTTTGTAGCTCTTCATTTTCTAACTGCAATTTGAAGGTTGTGAGGTTGGGAACTATAATTGGAAGGATAGTACTAGATGATAAATTTGTAATTGCAATCATATTTGTTCCTTTAGGCTAACCTACAGGTCTTTTTATTGTATCTATAGGATGATTGTTTTTGGTGGTAATGGAAGGATATGGAAGTGTGGTTGTTGCAATGGAACTTGTGTGTGTTCTTGCAGCAATTGTTCCAAAAAAAACATTCACATTAAGTTTTTCATTATTTGGAGCAATGACAAGTTGATTGGTAGTGGCGAGAGAGAGCTCTTCATCAACCATCAATCTCATTCTTTCTACCCTTCTCCTCAACTAGTCTCTTTCATGTATGGAAACCTTTAGTATTTCCTCCTTTTCTTTTGCTTATTTGGCTCTTAGCTTCTCAAGCCTTAAGGATTCCTCTTGAAGTTCTCTCATAACTTTAATTAACTCCTCTGCATCTTCCAAAGTAACCTCTAAATCAAAATTCTCAGGAGTGTAATTTGTGAGCTTCAACACTTCCCTTTGTGAGAAAGGGTTAGGGTTTCTCCTATGAGATCTTCTATTTGGGACAAGCCCTATGATTTGACCTCCTAGATGCCAATGTAGGATAAAAATGTCTATCAAAAAAATTCCATGGCTCAAAACATATAATATGTTGGTTCTTTTTAAATACCAAAACTAGCCTCACATATAATCTATGGACTTGCCATTTCCAATGGTTAGTTATATGGAGGGATTGGCTAACAAACAAGTGAAAGTTTTCTAAACTTTCCCTCTATGCTTTGGGATTTGTAAAACCTATGAGGGTGATCCCTACAATGCATTTTAAGATACTCTTGTTCCAACTATCTCACACATTACAAATCAAAATATATATTCTCCTAAGTGTTGCTTGATAGATGATTTTTTTTAAAGATATGGCTAACCTTTACAACATTTTGCATTCTAAAATATGAGAATATGGTAGAAAATCACTTGAACATATATTCCAAATAGAAATTCAAGATTTTATTTTATTTTGAATGTATTTTTTTTTAAAGACTAGGAAGATGTAACATAGACAACTTATGGTGATCAATGTCTTATTCTAGGGTGCGGAGTCTTTAAAAATGCAATTGATAACATATAACAACGTTCCACTAAAACATAATAGATCTATTTAATGATACATTACGTAATTAAACTAAAAAATCTAAACCAGTAATACTTAAAAGGTCCTTGCATACATTCACATAAACCTTTACCTCTATTAAAGCAAGTTTAACTTATTCATTGAACAAGTGCATTAATAGTAAATAAACATTCAAAGGAAAGATAATGAAGATGAATTGAATGATCTATGATTCATTTCATTCATAATTCATGTGGAGTATAAAATGGAGAACACTAGCTTTGTAAATATTCCATTTGTATTCTAAAAATGATAGTACTATTATACAACATTAACAATAAAAAAGTCTCAAAACTTCAAAATCTAGAAAAAACTTAGAAAAAATTGTATTTGTGCTCTATATTACAATAGCTCTCCAAAATCAATCAACAACCACCTATGTAAATGGCCTTGAATTCCATTTTATAAAACAAGGGAGCGACAAGCTTCAGGCCATTACACATGTCACATTTTCATTTGACAAACAATTACATTTCAAAAATTCAAGAGTAACTGCAAGCTCATGGAGGGAATATTTTGAGTGCAACGAAGTTACAAAAAATTGTTACACTCATGATGCTTTCCCAAAATATCTAGAATGGTTAGTTGATGCCTTTGCCACTTCCTTTCTTTATTCTTCTTGTTGTGGACTTGGGAAAGATAAGCTGGTAGGCAAGGGTCAAATCCTATTGTGCAAGATGAAAAAATGCCTTTGTTGACTGATCTTGGGGATATTTTCACTAAAATTTGAAGAATCTCCAATACTCCAAATTTCAGCACCATCAGAAAGAGCTCGATGTCTTGATTCTAGAGCAACTTGAATGGAGTCAAACAGAGCTACAGAGCCCGAGTTATTGCTGGTCAAATTTCAATCAACAACTAGTCAACTCAGGGCCTAGGGCAAGAAAAAAGGTCAAAATTTGATGTCACCAAAAGTGGCCAAAATTGATATCAACGCGAAGAGCTCGGCAAGAGATTTTTGACGGTGTTTGTTTTGCGTAAATCGGAGCTCGTATGTGTGAGATATGGAAGGTAAAAGCTCGTGGTTGACTAGGTTGACTTGAAGGTATAATGATGATGTCAGCATGACATCATCATGCTGACATGGATGAATCATGAGGTGACACATGGTGGCTTCCCAAAGTTACATGTTGCAGCAATTTGTTGGAGATGGCTTTATTTAAAAAATTATATATATATATATATAAAAGCCTACCACTCCTCCCATTTAAAAGCCTTAATTTAAGGCCTACGTGAGAAAAAGTAGGTGGGGTCTTAATTTAAAACAAAACAAATTTACCCCTATTTAAATGGGATAAAACCCTTTAATATTTAAAAATACATGTGGTTGGGAGATCCCCTTTTTAAGGGGAACTTAAACATTATTTTTAAAGAAAAAAACAAATTTCCAACCAATTCACCCCCTATAATTAAAGATTAAATCCTTAACAAAATCAAGCCCGTTTATATTCAAAGGTGAATTATTAAGATCTCCTAATAAATCCTAAAATGAATTATGGAATAAAATTACAAGAGGCCATCCATGAAAATTTTATGTAAAATTGGATGGGTTCTTTTAACGGGAGGATATCCCTATGTAAATAAGGTGGGATTTTCAAATAATATTTTCTATGTAAAGGGGATATTGGGAGGTTTTGAAAATCAATTGTTTATGAACCAATTTGAGTAATTTTTTTGTATAAAAAGGGTAGAATGGGGGGTGTGAGATTAAGTAATTTTTTTTGAAGAATTTTTGGTGAAGTTGTGAATCAGAGAAACAGGGAGATTTTCTAAGGAGATTATTTTGAGCCTTTTGTAAGTCAGAGTATTGTCATGCTGCTGAAGTGCTCTTGGTGCATTTGTAACTGATTTTTTGGAGATTAATCGGATCGGTCTCACTCTATTGGAGTGGACCTAGAGACGTAGTCACGTTTGTGGCGAACTCCGTTATCAAATCATTTGCACTCTCTCTCTCTTCTTCCTTCTCAATTCCATTCTTTTCACCTTCAGTTTTTAATGCATAATTTCAATAATGTATGCATGAATTGTATTTCCGCTTAATTCACATGTTAATGTGCTAATTTTGTTTATGTAATTTGGATTTTCATGATTTGTAAACATTAAGCATTCAAATGCAATTAGTCTAGATCCTAATCAGATCAAGTGGTATCAGAGCTTTTGGTGACTATTATTGCAGTTGATTTTGAATGCTAACAAGATCCAGGATTCAAAAGGGTGAAGGCAAGCTTGAGGAATATAATCTTGAGATCGGGAAACGAAGAATTTTTTTGAAGATGTCTGTGTCTAGAATGGAGGTACCCAAAGAACTCAGTGAGCAGGAGTTTCAAAGAGCTTTTTGGCAAATGAAAGCTGCATTGGAGATGCTACTCAAAGAAAGGGAAGAACACATGAAACATGAAGAAGATCATGGAGATAGTAAAAGCAAGAAGAAGCAATCAAGAGGTGGTGATGAACCTCCAAAATCTCCTCTTTCTACTCCTCCTCCTTATTCTCCTTCTTCTTCTACACATTCTCTTTTTGGTAATCCTTTTAAAGGTGTAAATAAGCCTCAAATTAAATTGGATGTTAAATTTGAACTACCTAAGTATTGTGGTGAATTAGATGCTGAAAAACTAGATGATTGGATTTAGCAAGTAGAAGTTTATTGTAGAGTTCAAAACCTCTTTGATGATGCTTCTAGGATCCAGTTAGCCACTCTTCGGTTGGGAGGTACAACTCTTACCTGGTGGGAGAGTAGGACTAGAGAAGAAATTTCACAGCATGGTAGATGTTGGTATGTGGTGACTGATCATGCTATACTGTATAGCCCATGGTATACTGTACATCCTAGCCCCCTGACCTATTTTTTTGTGTGATCACTGAAAAAGGAAAAAATCAATGAAAAAGAAAAATCCAATTTTGTAGAACCAAAAATCTGGAAGCTTCTAAGCTTGTTAAAAAGGGGTTCGGATGGGTATTATTGTATGATGAAAAATGTGATTATTCGCAAGATTGTAATAGGTTTTTCACTGGATAATAAAAGTATTGGATGGTTGCGGTTTGGTGGATGTAGCCCAAATTGGGTGAACCATGTTAAATTTTGTGTTATGATTTATTCTGTGCATGTTTTAGTTTCTCTGCTTTGTTTATTAAATTTGCATTTAATTGTTAGATCTGCCATCTCTAACCCTAACAAGTGGTATCAGAGCGGGTTGTGTTTCAATTATCGTCTGTAGGAAAGATCTCATGGTTGAGTGTGAGCAATGGCAGACGAGGGTAAGAAGGTTGAGAAGTTTAATGGGAAGAAATATCAGTTATAGAAGATGCAGATGGAGGACTATCTCTATCAGAAGGATTTATGGCAACCATTGGAAGGGAAAACCAAGAAACCTACAGCAATGTCAGATGAGGACTGGGAGATCTTGGATAGAAAGGCTCTTGGCAGTATTCATTTGTGCCTAGCACAAACAGTGGCGTTCAATATTACAAAAGAAAAGACAACGCAAGAGTTGATGGAAACCCTAGAAAAGTTATATGAAAAGCCTTCTGCTTCGAATAAGGTATTTCTTATGAATCATTTATTTAATATGAAAATGGTAGAAGGTGGGTTAGTTACTAATCATTTAAATGAGTTTAATATGGTCACCAGTCAATTAACTTCTATAAAAGTAAACTTTGATGAAGAAGTTAGGGCTCTTTTTATTCTATGCTCTTTGCCTGAAAGTTGGAATAGCTTGGTAATGGCTATTAGCAATTATGTTTCTAGTTTGAATACATTGAAGTTTGATGATGTTGTTGGTGTTATTTTGAGTGAGGAAATTCGTAGGAAAAGCTCAGGTGGAACATCCACATCAGGTAGTGTTTTGAATGTAGAAAGTAGGGGTAGAACAAAGGAGAGAGCAAACAATTCTAGAAATCGTGGGAAGTCACGAGGAAAATCAAAGGACAAAAGGTCCCAATCTAGTGACAAGAGGGATTGCTGGTACTGTGGTAAGCCGGGTCATCTGAAGAAAGATTGCTGGTCTTGAAAAAATAAAGAAGGAGACAGAAAGGAAGGAAGTAAAGAGGAAAATGTGGTAAGTAATAAATCTGATAAGGATGCTTTGATTCTTTCCCTTGATAATGCTGATGATTCTTGGGTGTTAGATTCAGGGGCTTCATTTCATGCTACCCCCCATAGAAGTTATTTTCTTGATTATGTCCAAGGGGATTTTGGGTTGGTTTATTTAGGAGATAACAAACCCTGTCAGATTGTTGGAAAGAGAAGAATCAAGATTAAGTTGCAAAATGGGTATCATTGGCTACTACATGAGGTAAGGCATATTCCAAAGTTAAGCAGAAATTTAATTTCAGCAGGGCAACTAGATGATGAAGGTTGTGTTGTTACATTTAGTGATAAAAATTGGAAAGTTACAAAGGGTGCCTTAGTGGTAGCAAAAGGTGTGAAAGTAGGCACCTTATATCTTTGTACAGTCATACTATTCCTTCTACTTTAATTGTTACAAAAGATCAATGAGGAACAGTTGCTGCAGTTAAGCAGGTAGAAGATCATACAGTTGTTGTGGACTCTGAATCAGCACTGTGGCATAATAGACTTGGGCATATGAGTGCAAAAGGTATGAAAGTACTTCATTCAAATAATGTTTTACTAGGTCTAAATTTTTTTAATATGGATTTCTGTGAAAGTTGTGTGTATGGAAAACAAAAGAGAGTTAGTTTTTTCAAGGATGGGAAGCAAAAGAAAGATGAGAAATTGGAGCTTGTGCATACGAATGTATGGGGACCAACTCAGGTATCTTCTCTCGGTGGCTCTCTATATTATGTTACATTCATTGATGATGCAACTAGAAAGGTATGAATTTATTTCCTTAGGCAGAAATCTGATGTATTTGAAACTTTTAAAAAATGGAGAAGCTTGGTTGAGAATGAGACAGGTAAAAAGATAAAATTTCTTAGATCTGATAATGGTGGTGAGTATTGCAGTAAATATTTTGAAGATTATTGTTCTTCTAATGGTATTCGTAGGCAGAAAACGGTTCCAAGGACTCCACAGGAAAATGGAGTGGCTGAGCGCATGAATAAGACAATAATGGAGCGTGCACGGACTATGAGATTGCATGCTGGGCTGCCTTTAAAAATGTGGGAAGAGACTGTAAACACTGTTGTTTATTTAATCAATAGAGGTCCTTCTAATCCTTTGGGTTGTGGTATTCCAGAGGAAGCATGGAAAGGTAAGAAGGTGAGTTATTCTTTTCTCAAAACCTTTGGTTGTGAAGCATTTGCACATGTAGATTCTAAAATAGAACCATGCTTAATGCAAAATCAAAAAAATGTGTATTTGTTGGATATGGCATTGATGAATTTAGTTTATAGGCTTTGGGATTTTGAAAAATCAAAAATTGTGAAGCGGGGATGTCATATTCAATGAAAAAGTGTTGTACAAAGATGCATTCTGTAGCTTGCGAGAAGAAAGAAAATGATTATGTAGTGTTGGATGATATTCCCAACAATATTTGTGGTTCCTCATGCTGAAAACAACAACAGCAACAAATACCACAAACCCCTGTTAGGACGATCTTCAAGGATTAAGTAGACCTCCGAAAGATTCTCTCCCCTTTGTATACTATTTGTTAACTGATGCGGTGAACTGGAATATTATGATGAAGCTATGCGGTGGATACCAAGGTTCGGTGGGAGGCATGGAATGAAAGAAGAAATGGACTCCCTTCTTTGGAAAATCAGACTTGGGATTTATACAAGTTTCCTGGGTAAAAAGAGTTTACCAAACAAATGGATTTATAGGCTAAAAGAGGAGGATGGAGGTAAGAAAAGATTTAAAGCCATATTAGTTGTAAAGAGATTTGCACAGAAAAAGGGTATTGATTTGATGAGATTTTTTCTCCTGTTGTTAAAATGACTTCTATTCGTATTGTTTTAAGTATTGTGGCTGCTGAAGATTTGCATTTAGAATAGCTTGATGTTAAAACAACTTTTCTCCATGGTGATTTGGAAGAGGAAATATACATGGATCAGCCACAAGGATTTGAGGTCAAAGGTAAGGAGAAACTAGTGTGCAGATTGAAGAAAAGTTTATATGGCTTGAAGCAAGCACCTCGGCAATGGTATTTGAAATTTGACAGTTTTATGGCTGAGCAAGGCTATAGCAGGTGTAATTCTGACCATTGTGTTTATTTTAAGAGGTTGGATAATGACAGCTACATTATTTTGTGTTTATATGTTGATGACATGCTTGTAGCTGGGTCTAACATGGATCACATAAGTGAGCTAAAACAATAGTTAGCAAAATCTTTTGCTATGGAGGATTTGGGGGCATCAAAACAAATCCTTGGTATGAAAATTTGTAGAGATAGGAAAAATAAAAAATTGTTTTTATCTCAGGCTAATTATGTTGAAAGGGTGTTGCAGAGATTTCATATGGAGAATGCAAAATCTGTCATCACACCTTTGCCTAGCCATGTTAAATTGACTAAGGATATGTGTCCAAAGACAAATGAGGAGGAAGAAAAAATGTCCAAGGTACCATATGCTTCAGCTGTAGGCAGTTTAATGTACGCCATGGTATGCATGACACCGGATATTGCACATGTTGTAGGAGTTGTTAGCAGGTATTTAAGTCATCCTGGAGTTGAGCATTGGAATGCAATAAAATGGATTCTCAGGTATTTGAGAGGTACATCCAATAATTGTTTATATTTTGGGGGCTCTAATACTGATTTAAAAGGCTATGTTGAATCAGATTTAGTAGGGGATATAGATACTAGGTGGAGTACCATAGGTTATGTATTTATAGTTGGTGGGATAGCAGTGAGTTGGATTTCTCGCTTGCAGAAGGTGGTTGCTTTATTCACCACAGAGGCAGAGTATTTTGCTGCAACAGAGGCAGCAAAGGAGATGATATGGCTGCAACTTTTCATGGATGAGTTGGGAAAACAACAGGCTGGAAATTATTTTTTTACAGACAGTCAGAGTGCTATACATCTTGCAAAGAATTCTGCTTTGCATTCTAAAACAAAACACATACAGTTGAGATATCATTTCATTCGGTTAGTGTTGGAGGATGGACAGGTCAAGTTGGACAAGATACATATAGATGTAAATCCAGCAGATATGTTTACGAAGGTGGTGACAAGGGAGAAGTTGAGCTCCTCTTTAGCTTCGGTTGGTCTTCAAAGTTGAATTTAAGTATAATAGAGCAGCAAGGTCCAAGGTACTTATTTCTAGTGGGAGCTGTAATTGCAACAGTGTTATCCAGGATCAGTCTCCAAGTGGGAGATTGTGTTGGTATGGAGCCTGATCAGTCTCCAAGTGGGAGATTGTTGGTATGTGGCGACTGATCATTCTATACTATATAGCCCATGGTATACTGTACATCCCGGCCCCCTGACCTTGTCGGGGTCTGGGGCTGTGCCGGGCCCTGGGCGGGGGTTCGAGGGCGGCAGGCCCCGAGAAAAATTTTCTTCCTATTTTTTCGCGTGATCACCGAAAAAGGGAAAAAATCAATGAAAAAGAAAAATATGATTTTGTAGAAGTGAACCACATTAAATTCTGTGTTATGATTTATTCTGTGCATGTTTTAGTTTCTCTGCTTTGTTTATTAAATCTGCATTTTATTGTTAGATCTGCCATCTCTAACCCTAACAGTAGAGTCAATTTATCTTGGTTAGAATTTATTAATGCTCTTAAAAACAATTCTATCCCTTAGGTCACATGCAACAATTAATGATGAATTGGCAAGTGTTTAAACAAGGGAAAGGTCAAATTGTCCAAGAGTACACCCATGAATTTAGAAAGAAGGTTATTGCATTAAATATACCTTTGTACACCCAGGATACTTTGTTAAAGTACATAGGAGGTCTTCATTCATATCTCAGACATTCCATTTTGGTTTTGAACCCTTGTAATTTGGATGAAGTGTCTGTTCAAGCTACACACTTAGAGTCGAGGGGAAAGGGTTCTTTCATTGACAATGATAACTTTGTAAAGAAATCTTCTAAGGTTGTAGAGACAGGGAAAGGAAAGAAGACAACTACAATCAAGAAAGATGACTGGTTTTCTTGCACTCATTGTGATAGAAAGGGTCATGATGAAGATCACTACTGGAAGTTGCATCCTGAATTGAAGCCTAAGTGGGCTCAAAGACAAAATCAGAAACAGAAGGGTAAGGAGAAATCCACAAATGTTGTTATGGATCTTGGTTCCGATTCTGATGATGAAACTAAGATAATAGCTATGGGTTTGAAAGGTAAAGCTCCTAATTCTGATGTTTCCTTTGATAGTTGTGCTTCTACTTCTAAAGTTAATGATGCCTCTGAAGATAAGAAAAGGAATGAGCTTTTTCATTTAAGGGTTGTTGCTAAGAACATTAAAATTGATGCACTCATAGATAGTGGTTCTCAAGTTAACTTAATTTCTGAAGATGTTGTAAGAAACTTGGGATTGAAAACTACATTGCATAAGAAACCTTATCCACTAGGTTGGATTTGTGAGAATGATAAATTGCAAGTAACAAGACAATGCACTTTAAAATTCACAATCACTAGTAAGTTTGTGGATGAAGTACAATTTGATGTGGTTCCACTAGATATCTATGGGATAGTTCTGGGTAGCCCTTATCTATATGATCAGAAAGCTATTTTCTATAGGGAAAAGAATCATTATCATTTTCTTAAAGATGGCATTCAATATATTGTACATTCTCACAAGACTAAGACTGATCGTTCTTTTACAAACACAGGGAAATTAAAGAGGGTGATTAATGCAAGTAAATATTTAACTCTTATGTATGTCAGCACAGGTGGTTCTAGACAAGAACTTGGAGTAGCTAACCAGGGTCAAATGTCATGGGATGCACCCGTAGTACAACATGAGGGAATGGTGATTGAAAGCATTGATAGATCCTTGGGTAAAAATGTTTCTGTTGCAAAAGATTGATATGTTGTTGATTTATTCTCTTTCATCTTTGCATTATTGTTTAGCTTGATGCTAGTCAATATTTTTTGGTTAGTGGCTACGACAGTTGATGTAGATGCTTATGGAAGTGATAAAGTGATGTTTATGTTCAACAATATTGTTGCAGTGTTCATTGTGATTGTGAGCCATGTATACAGATGTACAGAGGATACATGACAAGTGGGGAGGCCAAGTCCTCACCTAATGTCAATATAAATGTCACTTTTGGAGGTACAAAAGTTCTCTAGTGGGGAGGCCTGATCCAGGGATATTTTCACTAAAAATTGAAGAATCTCCAATACTCCAAATTTCAACACCATCAGAAAGAGCTCGATATCCTAATTCCAGAGCAACTTGAATGGAGTCAAACAGAGCTACAGAGCCCAAGTTATTGCCAGTCAAAGTTCAGTCAACAACTAGTCAACTTAGGGCCCAGGGCAAGAAAAAAGGTCAAAATTTGATGTCACCAAAAGTGGTCAAATTTGATATCAACATGAAGAGCTCAGCAAGAGCTTTTCGACGGTGTTTGTTTTGCATAAATCAGAGCTCGTATGTGCGAGATATGGAAGGTCAAAGCTCATGGTTGACTAGGTTGACTTGAAGGTATAATGATGATGTCAGCATGATGTCATCTTGCTGACATGGATGAATCATGAGGTGACACATGGTGGCTTCCCAAAGTTACATGTTGCAGCAATTTGTTGGAGATGGCTTTATTTAAAAAATTAAAAAAATATATATATAAAAGCCTACCACTCCTCCCATTTAAAAGCCTTAATTTAAGGCCTATGTGAGAAAAAGTAGGTGGGGTCTTAATTTAAAACAAAAAAAATTTACCCTTATTTAAATGGGATAAAATCCCTTTAATATTTAAAAATACATGTGGTTGGGAGATCCCCTTTTTAAGGAGAACTTAAACATTATTTTTAAAGGAAAAAATAAATCTCCAACCAATTCACCCCCTATAATTAAGGATTAAATCCTTAACAAAATCAAGCCTGCTTATATTCAAAGGTGAATTATTAAGATCTCCTAATAAATCTTGAAATGAATTATGGAATAAAATTACAAGAGGCCATCGGTGAAGATTTTATGTAAAATTGGATGGGCTGTTTTAACGGGAGGATATCCCTATGTAAATAAGGGGGGATTTTCAAATAATATTTTCTATGTAAAGGGGATATTGGGATGTTTTGAAAAACAATTGGTTATGAACCAATTTGAGTAATTTTTTTTGTATAAAAATGGTAGAATGGGGGGTGTGAGATTAAGTAATAACCAATTTGAGTAATTTTTTTGGTATAAAAAGGGTAGAATGGGGGGTGTGAGAATAAGTAATTTTTTTGAAGAATTTTTGGTGAAGTTGTGAATCAGAGAAACAGGGAGATGTTCTAAGGAGATTATTTTGAGCCTTTTGTAAGTCGAAGTATTGTCATGTTGTCGAAGTGCTCTTGGTGCATTTGTAACTAATTTTTTGGAGATTAATCAGATTAGTCACACTCTATTGGAGCGGACCGAGAGACGTAGTCACGTTTGTGGTGAACTCCATTATCAGATCGTTTGCACTCTCTCTCTCTCTCTTCTTCCTTCTCAATTCCGTTCTTTTCACCTTCAATTTTTAATGCATAATTTCAATAATCTATGCATGAATTGTATTTCCACTTAATTCACATGTTAATGTGTTAATTTTATTTATGTAATTTGGATTTTCACTATTTGTAAACATTAAGAATTCAAATGCAATTAGTCTAGATCCTAATCAGATCACTGACACCCTTGAAAACCTTGAAGACCTCTAAATATGCCAAATATACCAAAAAAATTTCCACATCACTAGTGGAGAAGACTAAAAATCGGGAATATTATTGTACTTATTGTACCAAGCAGTATAATCCTCTTTTTTAGGCCAATTGAAGGCATGAATTCATCCAAATTTATCTTATAAGGACCATACTTTGTCATTATTTGATTTGCATCCTTGTCAAACTCCTCTAAGAATGTACTGGTGACTGAAAACTTATTAATAATATCCTTTAACATAGCTATTTTAACATCTCCCTCTTCACAAATTAGGGTGGCCTCTATAGCAATAATAACATCCATATGAGCCCTCCATTTCTCATAAGTCTTCATAGCTCCTATCAATATAAAGAATTTCTAGTAGGAGGTCGAGATCACTCTCATAAAATTAACTGAGCAATGCCTTGATTCTCTTCTCTAATGGATCTACTAGCTCTTGAAATCAACAATCTCCTTCACCATTTTGTAATTTGGGGTAATTTGCAATGAATTATTCTAATAATGTGTTGACCCTATCACCGTGCTCTTTAATGCACCCAACCTTGGAACCCCTATTTGCATCAATATAATAGAAATTGATTTATCCTTCTCAAACATATTTATTGAATTGAACATTAAAGAATAATTAGAGTGAACATTGCTCACTCTTTTTATTGCCTTTACTAAACAATGTTCCAAAACATTAGAAAAAATAAAAAATATTGAACTATCATTGTACAATGCAAATAATTCCTCATACACCTCCAATTTATGGATCAACTCTTCTCTACTTCTTTTATTTGAGGAGGTGTAGCTAATTTGCTTGGTGCCAGACATGCAAGTGGTACATTATCTTCATTATACACCACCATTTCTAGAGAATGTGGAGGAGGTGATTTTATAGGAGGGGTGAATGGATAGGAGGAGGTGGTGGAGAAGATGGAACATCATGCAACACTTGCGGCACTAGTTTCCCTACTTGTATTGTTTGCAACTATTGTTGTATCAACTCATTATGCACTTCCAACTCTCTAATTCTTTTCCCATCCTTATTGTAATCAATTACCAAGTCATTATACCTTTTTTATTTTTAGCTTCATATTTCTCTTATAAGGACTTAATAGTGGCCTTAGTGGATTCTAACTATTTTACAAAATCGGTAGAAGCAATCCCCACAAGGAAAGCAACAAGCAAGTTTGTCATTGATTTTTTGATGAACATTTTGATCAGATTTGGAGTCCCGGAAAATATTATATTTGACAATGCAATGTGTTTCAGATTAGATGAATTTAGATAATTTTGTTATAAACATGGAATTTAGATATATTATTCTTCTCCTTATCATCCACAAGGTAATGGTCATTCAAAATCAAGTAAAAAAATTTGACGGATATCATCAAAAGAGTGATTGAGAAAAAAAATAAGGCATGGGACTCAAAACTAAAGCTTGCACTCTGGGCAAATAGAGTTACTATCAAAAAGGCTACAAGACATTCTCCATTTGGTTTGGTTTATGGTTTGGATACAATGTTTCCTCAGAACAACTTGTTGAAGATGTACAATTTTTTCTAGGAGTATGATGGAGATATCTATGATGAAATGCAACACATGATTGATTCTCTAAGAGAGTTGGATGCGACAAGAAGAGAAGATGAAAGTAAGGATGCTAAAATGAAACTACAATTCAAACAATTGTATGAAAAAAGGGCTTCCCCAAGGAAGCTTGATGTAGGAAACATGGTGATGATGTGGAATGCTAGAGAACAAGACAAGGTTAAACATGGAAAATTTGATGCATTATGGTTGGGTCCTTATCTAATATCAAACACCCATGGTGAAGATTCCTAGTTTCTACAAAATTTAATTGGTGAACTTTGTGAACTGCCAGTACATGGACAATTCTTGAATCCATAATTTTCTTAAGGTATTCTCTTTTCCATTTACATTGTATTTTATGTAAATTTCTTGTATATATGTTTGGTTTGGGTTTTTTTTTTGGTCATATACCTTGTCCAAATAGTTTCATGGTTTTTCTTTCTTTTTATTAGTCTACTCTACCATGAGATTCTGAGATCTTGCTTTTTTCTAGAAGAGAAAACGTCCCCAACTGAAGCCACTAGTGCAACCCCTAAAAAATTTTGTGTTCCAATAGGTTTTAAATCCCTATCTGGCTGGTTATTTAGTTTTGAGATGTGTCTTATGGCTTAGGGTTTTATTTTTTCCTGTGTCTTAGGGTTCTATCTATGCCCTAAACCCTTGAAAAACCCTAAGTGTTGTTAATTCCTTTGGCCTATATTCTAATTCTTTGGTGACTTGTGATAGCTAATCCCTAGTCATTTGAGTAATGACTTATGCCATTGATGTCATTCACTTACTAGCCTCGTTTCCTAGCTCTACCGGTCACTATCTACTTGAAATATTTTTAAATGTGTCTATAGTCATGTGGATCTAAAAATGTCAAATTATTTCATGCATTTTCCTAAGTCTAGGTTCATGAGTGTACAAATTATTTTATCTTATTTTACCTAATTAGTGACCCCATTTTAATTCACTACTTGATGCATGTGAATTAAAAATCCTTAAGGCATGGTCGTTGGGTCCCACTACATTATTATTGGTCACCCACTAGCCCATTGCATTAAAATAATGTTTTAAAAATATTAGCGGGGTAGTGGGTGGGGTGACATCCATCCTTCCTCTTGGTGGGACGTACCACTCTCCAAAGGTGGCGATAGTGAAAGGTAAGGAGATCAACATTTCAAATTTAATCTTATGAATGAATCTTGGTCATTCCTTGCTAGCCCGTGGGTGACCCATGGGTCAATCTATTTTCTCAAAGGGATGGTGGACGAGCACCATGTGGTATCATTTGCATCGTCCAAAATACTTTAGAAGACATAAAATTATTTGGTTAAATATTTCCAATGACTATGGTAACATTAAAGAGTGAGATACTAAACAAATTAATGTGTACATGGGTAAAATTTCACTGAGATGTTTTAATCTCGGCCATCCATCATAAAATAACATTAGTAGCTTGGGCATGAGCCTAAATATTAAAAGGTTCAAATTTTGAGATGTACTAGATCAATCTAGAACATTGCATAGTAGCTCGCAACTATCGATCAACATCCTGTAGATCTTAGAGGGATAGTGGGCAAGTGACATGTGAATTTTCCTATGGCTTTTGATGGGTGGTGGAGCTTGTTTGCTAATAACAAGATATCCACATGGTGTTTCTTGATAGGCTTGATGCAAAGTTAACATGAGTCAAACATTTCAAAGCAAAATTGACTCCTTTTGAGTCGATCATTGATCTAGATTATGATCAAATCAACAACCACAATTAAAAGTTGCCAAATTGGTGTCATGGAGTCATGCTAGTTTGCACAAGCAAGTAGTAATTGTGGATTTGATGCTTTCTACCGAATTGAAAGTTATCTTTGCCATAAAAGCTAATTTTAAAGCATAATCTCAACCACAAAAGCATTTCAAAGCATCCAAAAGATGTTATAGTACATTTTGAGTTGTTGGAATCCACGAATTAGGGTTTTTCTACATTGACAAACCAGTAAGTGTGACCATAATCATAGTTTCAACTAAATATACTAGATCAAAATGAATTTAAAGCCTATTTAATCCCCTAAGTCATGATCCCAACAAGATATTTGAAATTCTAAAGAACAAGAAACCATTAAACTAACATGATATAAACATGAAAACACAATGGAAATCTACTTTAAGACCTCGAATCTTATCCTATTAGGAGAGTGGTTTCACATTGATGTGGAATGGTGACCCTTTCCCAATCCCTTGGATAATGAGCTTGTTTCAATCAATTTTATTGAAGAAAAATGATGAAATTGATGAGATAAGCATGAAACATGATATGAAACTAGTTAAAAATGATAAAGATGAGTTCTAAATACTAATGCTTGATAAGTTTGATGAAATCTATGCTAAATGTAAATAAATCTCAAAGATGAAAGCCATTTAAATAAAGATATGATTAAATGTATGAAAACTGTTGGGATAAGGTTCCATTAACCTTGTAAATCCCAATATTGTATTTATTCCATTTATTATTTTTAATTTGTAATTACCCATAAGGGATGAATAAGTTTCACCGACAGTTTATTACAGAGTTGCTTTTACTGCTCAAGGAATCTTGGTAAATAGTAAATGAGGTGAGGTGGAGAATCTTGGTGCCTATCTTTGGGAAATGTATTTTTGGGCTGTTATGACACATGTCATAAGTTTGTAAGAGCATATATGACAACTTACAACTGTCATAAGGTGTAAGAGATTCTATGACAACATATGACAACTATTATTGTCTTGTAAGTTCCTATTCTTGGTTCTAGGCACCTATATTGGGAAGATGCCTATGACAAGTGTAAGGGAATATGTAAGAAGATAATTTTGGTGTATCCCAAGATAGAAATATTGGATTTTATCCATCTCCCACGAATTCATTTGGTGGGTACTCATTTTGTATAAATATGAGACTTGAGAGTGAAGTTTGAGAGAGTGTAACAAGAGTAACAGGGTGCTGCAGGATTGAAGACTCAAGAGGAGATTGGAAGTGGATGTATTGTAATCTTGTTTTGAAGATAATACAACTTGGGCCTCTCTTCTTGGTGGAGTTTTTTCCCGCAAGGGTTTCTCCACGTAAACACTGTGTTATGAGTTTATTCTTCTTTTCCTTTGCTACCTTGTGTTGTGAGATCTTGCATTAAGTTCATCTAAGGTGGTTTTATCAAGCATGTTAGAGTGGCTGATTTTAGCATCATAAAGAAGTTGAATCTCTTCATGGTATTTCAAGGATTAAGAAAAGTTATTTACAGATTTGCATACAATTTTCAGATTTCTATATTGTAGTAGTCAAAGCCTTGTATCTCACCAATTGGTATCATATCCTTTAGTGATTTGGTGATTAACAATTGGATTAGAGATTGTTCGTTTATTCCAACAATTGGTATCAGAGCTTAAGGTTGTTCCATGGCTTGCATGTGCTCGTATGTGCTTGCATGTTTTTGCATGTGAGTTGCATGTACTTGCATGTTGCTTCGATGAGCTTGCATGTGTTTGCATGTGAGTTGCATGTACTTGCATGGACTTTCTTATTGCTTGCATGTGCTTGCATGTGATGGATTCATGGTAATTTGGTTCTGGGTATTCCTTCTTTTTTGAATTTAGCTTCTAAAGCTTGTGAATCTGTTGGAAGGAATTGTAGAATGTTGAAGGTTTTTGGGCTATAGTGGATGTTCTGTATGTTGACATTGCTTTGTAGATTTGTGAGATTGGAAGCCATGGTATCTAACTCTCAGATGGATATTTTCAATGAGATCTACAGTGGGTTCTTGAGGCTCAGGGTTATGTATCTTCATGGAGTTGATCTTGTGGTAGTGATCTGGAGCTCTGGTTTGGCAATATGTGATTATCCACTTGCATGGTGGTTATGTTCCTTTACCTTGTGGTCATGTGAAGTGAATGGGTTTTCATGTTGGGTGGTTGATTATGGTGCCCTAGTTACATGGAAGAACATTTTTTTTTTGGACTATAATATGGAGTGCTTATGTTGGATTCATGGGTTTAGCCCTTGGTTACATGAAAGCATTGGATGATTTTCCACTAGTTGCATGTGGGTTGTGGAGTTGGTATTTTAGTGATATGGAAACTCCTGGACAACCTGGTTCCTCCTTTTTCATATTCATGTTATTTGGGATATGTAGGTTTTACAGTTTTCCTGTTACAAAAAGCTGTGGATTTGTAGATTTGTGATATTTCATTCTTTCAAATGACATGTATGGTGTGAATATCTAGATATTTAAGAGTGATTTCAGATTTACAGAGAGATGGTTTTCCAGGTTTTACATGTTAACAAAAATCTGTGGTTTGTAGATCTATGGAAAGATTGTATTCAGACTCTTAGAGTATTCTGGATGGAAACAATTTTAGATTTGCAGGGCTACTTGATGGGTTCTTATGATCTATGGATACTCATATGTGGATTTGTTTGGCAAATCAGGTCTACCATTGATCCTGGTGTTTGAGTCTTGGAAATCTACATGATATTCCTTGGTTACTTCTATTATGCATGTTATTGATGTGGGGTTGAATCTATTTTTCAGTTATTTGAGATTGGAGCACTGACCATGTTTTTCTCCTTTGAGATATTGCATGAGTGAAAATCTTGTAAATTTTCTGATGAGGATTGTATTTGGTTGGTCACCTTGATCACATTGGTATGTTTATTGCAGTGAGACAGAAGGATGGTTTAGAGTACCCTATATAGTTATTCATTAGAATCTATAACAGTAAGTTATGGTGCATGAAAATATCTGTTCACTTTTAGTGGAGTTTTGGTAATGATGTCTGTCATGATACCATGTATACAACTCTGTATCACTTTCAGTGGGACTTTTGTTCAGTTACAATGTGTTCTATCTTCTTGGTTTGGAGATTATGGTTTTCTTGACCTTTTGGGAGTTGTGTCATTTACAATGGATTCTTTGATTATGTTGAGGCCATGGATGATCTTCATTTGGGAGATGGTTATCACGATGTCATGGATAGCTTGGTCACATGTTTCAGTGGGAGCTTTTGACAGTGATGGTTTGATGTTTATCTTGTTGCCATGTATAGCTCAGTATCACAGTTCAGTGGGAGCTTTGGTAGGATATGGTTATCTTCATGTGATTTGAAGAGGTTTTAACATCTTGTTTCTTGGAGGACCTTTAGAGTCTTTGGTAAAGGTGTTATTGTTCTTCCTTTGGAGAGGATGTAGTTCTCTTTGGTTTTGAGTGTTAATCATTTGCTTGGAGCTTCATGACTTTGCAGGTTGCATTTGAAGTTGGCATGGATTGATTAGTGGGTGCTCATGGATACTAGAGAGACTTGGGTTAGGTTGGATATTTCTTATGTTAAGAGATATGTGTTGGAATGGTTACTTGTTATAAAAGTTTATCAACAGTAAAGACCGAGGAGCCTACACCTGGAAATGGATGTGATTCCATCATAGACCTGATGAGAAGGTTGTCTTTATTGAAAGCCTATATTGCTTGGTGTTGTATGCACAGGACAATCTTGTATCCCACTCCTGGTCTACTCGGCAGGTAAATGATCTAAGAGGTGTTGCCCGCCTGATTATTAGATGCATTATTTATATGTATCTTGTCTTCTCTTATGCATTAATCTTGAAAGTTGAGTTATGAGGGATTGTTGGGAAGTAGATGCATGATTTTATGTATTTCCATTATTCTCCTTGCAATCTTGAACTTTGGATTTGGTAGGAGAGGTACAGGAGATGGTTAGTGGCTTTGGGCATATTCCCTTATGTTGTGGGAATGTTCAGCTAAGTTTGATCTACTTTTTGTGAGAGGTTTACATATAAGTTCTGCCATGTTTCATTATAAGTTGAATGGTTAGATGTTGATATCCTTTCAGTTTGGGAGTGTTGAAGGAGATCTTACTTTACACAGTTTGGCACATGTTAGTGTGGTATAAGGAGATGGTTTGATTTGCAAGTTCTCTCTTTATGGGAATATTGTCTTCTTCTTGAAGGTTCTTATGTTTATGGAATTGAGGTTCATGAATGGAGTTATGAGTTGTTGTTTGTACTTCATTGTTTTTTGGCAACAGTTTGGTGGCTCCTTGATCTCTTTCTTCATTGGTTGGAGGACTTGGGAGATTTATTTGGATTGGTAATGAGAGATGTATTTTCATATCATTGTATGCTTCTTTGACACTATGTTAGAGGAGTTAGCCACATCCTCTATGTGAAGTGCTATAGGAGGACTTGTTAATGCTGTGATCTAGTTTTCAGATTTGACATTACCTGTGTAGTGGGAGTTCCAGAAGGTATATGTGTTCTGTATGAGAGGGGCACCTCTCTTGGACTGGTTACACTTTACTGCAGTGAGTTACTTCAGAGGTTTTTTATCGCATGTCTATGTGTGTTATTACCTTGGAGTCTTCTTTTGCAGGATGGTGGATATACAGGGACTTGTTTGCAGATTTGGGTTGTTATGTTGATAGCATGAAGTTCTACCTATGATAGTTTGTTTACCCTAGTTTGCAGTATGGATAGTTTTGGATGAGCTAGCAACTTGTTGTGGTTACTATTCCAATTTTGGTATGAGTGTGGCAGTCACTCAAAGTCTTTTGTTATCATTTTAATTTGATGCTTGTGTTCATGTATAGATTGGTGCAAGTTTTAGTGACAGTTGATATGTTTCACCATGGCATATTCCTTGTCCTATCATGGGTAATATGATGTGAGGATTTCTTTCTTGAGATGGTGGTTATCATGGTTCCTTTTGCAAGTATCTTGTTGGAGCACAAAAGCATGTTGAAGAATCAATGGTACATGGTTGGCTAAGGGATGTTTATTCCCTTGTTGAGATTTCCTATGGGTTGATTTACAATGTATAATGTCAAGTGGGAGAATGTTGGGATAAGGTGCCATTAACCTTGTAAATCCCAATATTGTATTTATTCCATTTATTATTTTTAATTTGTAATTACCCATAAGGGATGAATAAGTTTCACCGACAATTTATTACAGAGTTGCTTTTACTGCTCAAGGAATCTTGGTAAATAGTAAATGAGGTGAGGTGGAGAATCTTGGTGCCTATCTTTGGGAAATGTATTTTTGGTCTGTTATGACGCATGTCATAAGTTTGTAAGAGCATCTATGACAACTTACAATTGTCATAAGGTGTAAGAGATTCTATGACAACATATGACAACTATTATTGTCTTGTAAGTTCCTATTCTTGGTTCTAGGTGCCTATATTGGGAAGATGCTTATGACAAGTGTAAGGGAATATGTAAGAAGATAATTTTGGTGTATCCCAAGATAGAAATATTGGATTTTATCCACCTCCCATGAATTCATTTGGTCGGTACTCATTTTGTATAAACATGAGACTTGAGAGTGAAGTTTGAGAGAGTGTAACAAGAGTAACAGGGTGCTGCAGGATTGAAGACTCAAGAGGAGATTGGAAGTGGATGTATTGTAATCTTGTTTTGAAGATAATACAACTTGGGCCTCTCTTCTTGGTGGAGTTTTTTCCCACAAGGGTTTCTCCACGTAAACACTGTGTTATGAGTTTATTCTTCTTTTCCTTTGCTACCTTGTGTTGTGAGATCTTGCATTAAGTTCATCTAAGGTGGTTTTATCAAGCATGTTAGAGTGGCTGATTTTAGCATCATAAAGAAGTTGAATCTCTTCATGGTATTTCAAGGATTAAGAAAATTTATTTACAGATTTGCATACAATTTTCAGATTTCTATATTGTAGTAGTCAAAGCCTTGTATCTCACCAATTGGTATCATATCCTTTAGTGATTTGGTGATTAACAATTGGATTAGAGATTGTTCATTTATTCCAACAAAAACTAAGTTAACATGGAAGCCATTAATGAATGCTTAAGCTAAATAGATGAATATTATACTAAAATGTTATTAAATATCAAATATGGATGGAAATGAGTATGAATTTTAACAACATAAGTTTTTCTATCAAAATATGGATCCATTTCTCTCCAAATAGTGATCTATTTATAGGAAAGAAAATGAAAAAATCAAGGGGTTAGATCAATTTGATCAATCAATGGTCAATAATGGATGAAGGGTGAGCACATGGATCAAAGATTCTCATCAATGGATGAGAATCCAAGATCACATGGATCAAGGAAAGCATCAAGGGTTGAAAATGATTTCAACAAAAAACTTTAACAACTTTGAAAGTTCGTTACAAATTTTGTTTGAAAAGAATCATTCCTTTTTGAAGCCAAATAGGAGAATATTCATTTGGAATAATCCCTATGCAACTGGATGGAGGGAAATCAACAATTTAGTTAATTAAAACTAAATTAGAACACACAAGATGGAGAATAATATGATATTCATTAAATAATTGATTTAATGAAAAAAGTGATACAAATATGACATTTAATATAAAAATATATGATTATTAAATGAGAGGACTTAGAGGGTTAAATTAAATAGTTTGATTATTCAATTAAACCAAATGAAATGTTAGCATGAGAGGGGATGAATTAACCCAATTAGGTTAATTAGATTAATAGATGAAAATGATGCATTTAATTAAATAATTAGGCTTATTTAATCAAATAGGTGAAAAGAGGATGAAATTCAGGATGAAATGATGTTAATATATCAGATTCGTAGTATTATTCAGGACATTTTTAAGTGTCTATAGTAAGTTAAAACATTATCTCTCATGCTCAATTCCTTACCATTTCCGTAGGTATTGCTATGTTCTATGATTTGAGTAAGGTTCTAGAATTTCTTTTGAGGTTTGGCATTCATCAAACTACTTTCAATTGTTTGAATTACTTTACCCATTTGTATAAAATATAAACCCTAGTTTAGGTCTGTGAAACATTAGTTTAAGTTGTTTGTTAAGTAAAATGGTACCCCCAAGAACTCACCCCCTAGTTATAAGCGTAAAAAGATACCTCTGGTCCAAGACCTAATCAACCAACTACAACCCTCAACAAATGACAAATGCATAAGGTAGTATATGTTTCAAGGACCTAGGATGAAAGAGGGCATTATTGAAAAATAGTGTGCTATCAAAGATGCCACATTTTCATACATAGGGTGGTCATTGTTTTAGTATTGGTTTGGAAATGGAAATATCAAAATCCCTATCTGTAACTCATGGAGATTGTATATGGGAAATTTGATTGTCCCAAATGTATATCTAGATGTGGACCTCCTCAAGGACATTGCAACTAACTATTACCCTACAGTTAGGCTGGTCAAAAAACACTCTGGTAAGAACATGGTTTGGGTTACTAGAGAAGAGATCACAAAGGTTTTCAAATTAAACTAGTGGAGTGATGAGATGGAGGAGATTGATCAAAAGAATTTGATAGAATAATATGAGAAGGTGAGACCAACTTTTAAGGTCTCAATATTGGCACATTTCTTGGTAGAAAGAAAGGGAGGAAGCACAATTGTATTAGGTCCATCTAACACAAGGATGTTGATTTCTTTGACAGTGATATGGAGTTGAAAATTCAAGTGAATGATATATGGATATTCCTATTCAAACATAGACCCAAATTTTGGATAGACATGAGCAGAAGTCTAGTTTTATAGTCTTCTCAAACATTTTTTCTTCTAAGTTGATGTGAGTCTTGATTCTGAATATACCAACAATTCCAACTAAGTTGCATGATTTACTTAGGCCCAAGGGGAGGAGGTCGTATCTAAGGATTGATCATAATTGGGGGGATGTAATTCCCTATCAATATTGCATAATCCTCCATGTATATGGTACAAAGAAGAATCTTCATGTGCTCCCCAGAGATGTACCATTAAGGGTTGGATTCCTAGAAGTCATGTCACAACTTGGTGATGTTAAGGAGAATCACTTGGTCAACATGAGGAAAGGAAATTTCTATCCAACTTATACTACATTTTCAAATTTTGTTATGACAACTGGTGGATGAAAGAGCCTCATTGATAAACTCAAGCCATATGGAATGAAGTGGAGTGAACATAGGAATCATGACCCAAAAGGGTTTATGGTCTAGCTGAAGGACAAGGTGAAGGGAAGAAAATTTGTTCATAACTTCTCTTTCTCAGAAGATATTATTAGAAATATTTTTGATTTTCAAGTATAGTAAGATAGAAAGATGAAGTGGATCATTTTTAAAAAATTGGAGAGATAAAAACAGGTGAAGGATCCTCAATTCAAGGCTCTCTCAAATATAAAAAATGAGATATTGAGAGTGGAAGCAATTTTTTAGAACATTAACACAATTGTTGGAAAATTGAAGGAAGAAGAGTGATCCAAGACAAAGGAAAGGCTATGATTTTTGAAGAGCATGATAAGGGGAAATCCCCCATGTCAGAAGAGAGGCCAACCTATCAACCACCAAAGAAGGTGCATGTGTTTTCTAGGAGGAAGAGCACTATGAAGAAGCAACTAAAAATTGTATCAATGGGTATTTTTCAAGTAAGGTTATCATATTAGATTAATAAAAAAAACCCAAAGAAACTATGGAATACAAAGAAAGCTTAAAACATAAATGATTATACCAAATATTCATTGTTTCCATGATTCACCTCCATAGCACCTTCTAGCTTGCAGCATATGATTATTGCCCTCAGATTTGTGTGTGTGAGAAAACAATTATGACCAAGCCCTATGCAAGTTTTGAAGGATTTGATGACAAATGACTATGCCTATGAGAAAATAATCAAATTAAATAAGCTAAATGCAAAGTAAATTCTAAGCATAAAATTTCTATAATAATGAAGTGGTCCCAAAATGTGAGCAAAATTGACATTTTATAGAAAATGCAATTTTGGACGGAGGGATGAGATTGGAAGCTGACAGAAGCCTAAAATCAACGATCAAGATTGTGTGTGGCAATCCCTAATTAGGGTTAGGGAAAAATTATTAAATGAGTGGTCAAGATGTCATTTGAGAAAATAAAATCGGTGGTCAAGAATAAATGTGATAATTAGTCAAAAAGATAAAGATTTTCGAAAATCAAGAAGATAAAGATTGCTTGATTTGTAAGTTTTGAAAAATCAAGAGGATAAGGGTTGAACTAAAAAGAAGATTTAGAAAATCAAGAATTTGCTCAATTACTTGATTTTTGGAAGAAGATTACCATTTTGAATTAAATAAATTCAAAATATGGATTTTGTGTGAGTAAATAATCAATTTTCAAATTATTTACTAAAATGAAGTGGCGGTTAATAAAGTGAGATCATTTTAAATAATTTATTTATTTAAAATGAGAGAAATGTTAAATTAGGTAATTAAATAATTAAACATAATTATTTAATTTAGAGGATTATGACCGATAATTAAATAAATTAATAAATTCATTTAATTATGAGAATCAGTGACATATTAAATAAATAAATAAAATTCATTTATTTAATAATCGAGAAGGCATAAATGAATAAAGGTAATTAAATAAATTAAGACATTTATTTAATTATATGAAGATAATAGACCATTAGTGACGTATCGAGTAAATAAATAAAATTTATTTATTTAATAATCATGAAGAATAAAAGAGATGAATTAATTAAAAAATTATGAATTATTTAATTAATAGTCGAATATGGACCAAGGACATAATTAAATGTCATAATTATGCTAGGATGAAAGTGGTAAAATAGAGCTTGCAGGCCTAGGTCATTTTTATGTGTCTACATTTTGCCCCTCTTTGTCATAATGTAGCATGTCACATTGTGACAAAGAAAATAAGTCAAAAATATTCTCCAATGCAAAATAAGATGAGGAAGAACAATGAGGAGGGTAGTGGTATGCCCCCTTGAGAGGATAGACAGGTTCCAAGAACACGGGTGTGCTCTCAAAAATGATGAGAAGACTAGAATATGAAGAGACAAAGAAATGTTAGTGCAAAAGATATGGATGATGATATGGATGCAATGCCTATATGAGATGGGCGAGAGAAGATGACAAGAAAAAAGGAGATGCATGTTAGTTCCTAGACATAATCCTTCAACATATTACCATAGGACTTTAATATTTATTGCTCTGAATCATCATTGGGTGGATTATTGTAATGGCCAACAAACACCATGATATGACATAGATCAAGGTGTGCAAGGTTGTACCATCATGTAAGACAAGTAGTCACAGACAAAGTTGATCATGACTCATACTAAGGGTGCAATTGCCCCAGTCTTTTTTTCATAACCAACCACAAGAAGAAAAAGATAAGGACAAGTCATGAAACGTCATAGCTTCTCTAAATCCTATTTCCAGGATATCCTTGAGAAACTTGCAACATGATTGCCAAAAGGACAAAATAAATCCATTATCATGATACATCGTTATTTTTCTAAATCTTGTAGTTAGGACATCGCTGAGAAACTAGTAACATGAGTGTCAAAAGACAAGACCAATGTCATGATAGGTCATTGCTTCTCTAAATCACATTGTCAGGACCTCGTTGAAAAACTAGTAACATGATAAAAAAGCCACAGAAAAATGCCAAGTGTTTTCCAAGTGTGTCTAAATTCCAAGTGTTTTAATGTCAAGATGTGAGGTTTGATGATGTCAATATGCCAAGGTGTCAAAATGTCAGAGATTTTCCAAATTCAGGAAGGACACAATCTGAATAATGTTGATGAGAGGATTGATCCTTAAATGTCAAGAGGATCCCTCAAAATTCCAAATGGAAGTGACGATGCCTAGGAAGGACACATCCTAAGGCATAAATGATAGAGCTATTCTTTAGAAGGATGCATTTGAAAGATATTGATGCTGAGAGGAGTCATCCTTAAATATCAAGAGGATCCCTCAAAATGTCAGATGACAATGATGATGCCTAGGAAGGACACATCTTAAGGCATAAGTGACGGAGGCTATTCTTCATAAGGATGCATCTGAAAGATAACCAAGAGTTGACAGTTTGATCGGTTGTGGCAATTTGACTTGTTTTGACTAAGTTTGACTACAATTGACTAAAGTTGATTGAATTGACTTGTGTTGACTACATGTCGATGTTGACATGCTAGTGTGATTGTCATGTTGAATAAATGATTGTCATAATTTTTTTAGGAGTTTTCCCATTTGGAAAATGATTTTTCTTGACTTGAAGACTTTTGACATGTGTGCCAATGTAGTGCCATGAACCCTAATGGACTAACCTAGTGTAGCCTCAAGGGCTCATCGACAGATGGCCTTGCCTATGTCATGCACTTAGAGACCTCGTAGCTCAACACGACCAATGACTTTGTCTTGATGACCAAATATTGAATCATGGTTTTATTGTGACAAACCTAAAAGGACTGGCCTAATGTCTCAAGGACTCAAAAATGAGTCTTGCCTATGTAGAAAATGCCTAGAGACAACATAGTTCAGACAAATGACAAATACTAATTGATTTGATGGACTTGACAAGGAATGACTCCATTTTTGGGATTTTTGACATTGATTTGGATGTTTTTGTGTTTTTGATTCATGGAAATGTTGTGACTTTGTTGTGACTCTAGGATTTGTTGAAAGTGGAAATGTTGTGCATAACTCCTTATCAAAAAAATTTCCAACATGCATTTACTTGTACCTGCAAAAAAAATTCATGAAAACCATACAACAATGTGTCTGCAAAAAAAAGTGTTAGGTTCACTAATGTATCAATGGGTATTTTTCAGGTAAGGTTAGTAGATTAGATTAATAAACAAAACCCAAAGAAAATATGGAATACAAAGAAATCTTAAAACATAAATGATCATACTAGATATTTGTTGCTTCCATGATTCACCTCCATAGCACCTTCTAGCTTGTAGTGTATGACTGTTGGCCTCAGATTTGTGTGTGTGAGAAAACGATTGTTACCAAGCCCTATGAAAGTTTTGAAGGATTTGATGAAAAAATGCCTATGACAAATGACTATGCCTATGAGAAAATAATCAAATTAAATAAGCTAAATGCAAAGTAAATTCTAAGCATAAAATGTCTATAATAATGAACCGGTCCCAAAATGTGAGCAAAATTGGCATGACAATCCCTAATTAGGGTTAGGGAAAAATTATTAAATGAGTGGTCAAGATGTCATTTGAGAAAATCGAATTGGTGGTTGAGAATAAATGTGATAATTAGTCAAAAAGATAAAAATTTTGAAAATCAAGAAGATAAAGATTGCTTGATTTGTAGGTTTCAAAAAATCAAGAGGATAAAGGTTGAACTGAAAAGCAGATTTGGAAAATAAAGAATTTTCTCAATTACTTGATTTTTGGAAGAAGATTACCATTTTGAATTAAATAAATTCAAATATTTGATTTTGTGTGACAGTAAATAATCGATTTTCAGATTATTTACTAAAATGAAGTGGCAGTTAATAAAGTGAGATCATTTTAAATAATTTATTTATTTAAAATGAGAGAAATGTTAAATTAGGTAATTAAATAATTAAACATAATTATTTAATTTAGAGAATTGTGACCGATAATTAAATAAATTAATAAATTCATTTAATTATGAGAATCAGTGACATATTAAATAAATAAATAAAATTTATTTATTTAATAATCAAGAAGACATAAATGAACAAAGGTAATTAAATAAATTAATACATTTATTTAATTGTAAGAAGATAATAGACCATTAGTGACGTATCAAATAAATAAATAAAATTTATTCATTTAATAATCATGAAGAATAAAAGAGATATTAATTAATTAAATAATTATGAATTATTTAATTAATAGTCGAATGTAGACCAAGGACATAATTAAATGTCATAATTATGCTACGACGAAAGTAGTAAAATAGAGCTTGCAGGCCTAGGTCATTTTTATGTGTCTACAACAATTACCACCCCTACCTAATTAGAGGGATCAATGACATATTCTTCTTAAGCACAACTATCACCACCTTCACCCTCATATTCATCTATTCCACAAATCATCGAACTTGATTCACCACCTAGGGTACCATCTCCACCAAAAGAGACACCATCAAAGAATCAAAAGGTTGAATCAAGTGGCCTTGTGGATTATCCCACAGATGATTTTGATGAAGAATTTTTGGTCATTGAAGATGAGATGAGGAAAGGTATGTCATCTCCCCCAAGATACATAGTGCCACAAAGTTTAAGTATCTAATTGATTAAATCAAACTTAAGTGGGGTAAACAATTTTGATGATGTTAGAGCAGAGGTGTGTGAAAAATTTATGAATGATGTTGCATTTGTTATGAAACAAGCTTTTCAAGAGTATGTCTAGAGAGCTAGAAAAGATGAATAAGTTGAAAGAGTTGATGTGAAGAGGATTGCAAATCCTAAATTTCTAAGGGAATTCATAGAGGCTAAGGTTTATAAATAAATGAGAGCTAAATACCAAGATATCATAGCAGCTGAGAGAAGAGAATCAGGCAGAAAAGTGCTATGTTATTATTGCTAGAATGGGATCTTGCCTCAACTATTGCTTTTGGCATAGAACTTAGTGCCCAATGGGACACATTAGATATTTGGGACCTAACCCCAAAAAATAAGAAGTCAGAGGTTGCAGATCCAATTGGAGGTTTTAGAGGAGGATTGGTAATAAAAAGTGTATCTGATACAACTACAATAGAGGTTGCTACCTTGTCTGTGAATGTGGCTCAATTCATAAAGGCCATAGTGGAATCCCTAACTGAGGAGAGGGATAAATTCAAGACCAAATATAATGACATGATAGCAGAATACAATAAGGGATAGCGAAAGGTTGTTGAGATGCATCTAGAGATTGCATTGTTAAAGTAAAAGTTTCAATCACTACAATCACAAGGCCCCTCACAAGAAATACTTATTCCTCCCTCATCTCCATCAGATCAAGCACCATATTCTCCTACTCATTCACCTCCTCCAGTTCCAATGGAGGTTGTACCTCCTAGTACTAATGATTTTCCCATTGCACAATTACTTCTAAGTACATCAGTGGAACCTCCCCAAAAGGAAGTTACTAAGGAGGAGTCAATGGAAAAAATTAAGAATTATTGTGACCATAATCATAGTGTGAACTAAATATGCTAGATCCAAATGAATTTAAATCCTATTTAATCCCCTAAGTCATGATCCCAATAAGATATTTGAAATTCCAAAGAACATGAAACCAAATTACACTAACATGATATAAACATGAAAACACAATGGAAATCTACTTTAATACCTTGAATCTTATCCTATTGGGAGAGTGGTGTCACATTGATGTCAAATGGAAACCCCTTCCCAATCAATTGGATAATGAGCTTGTTTCAATTAGTTTTCTTGAAGAAAATTGATGAAATTGATGAGATAAGCATGAAACATGATATGAAACTAGTTAAAAATGATAAAGATGAGTTTTAAATGCTAAATGCTTGATAATATGTGGTCGATTTACAAAAGGATATAAAATTCATGGAAAATACTAACCTAGGAATTGGACATTCTAGTAGGTGATTAACATCTTCTTATGGTCGTTCATTTACATTGTCAAACCAGGGAACGTATACTTCAAATGGAGTGGCACTGCATGTGCACTAAGAACCAGTTTCAGTCATAATTTACTAGAAATAAATGCTTGGAAGGAATTCTACTTATGTTGCAGGAATGTAATGTAAATTCTTCTTAACTTAAGCATAACTTAATCAAAGCATAAATCATGACAACTATTACTAAGAAACAAACTATGAACTGGCCTTATGCTACAAGAACAAACACAGGGATCGATTCCCGATGCTGCAGGAACAATATAAAACTGAGTTTGTGCTAAAACCTTCAAGAATGAAATATAACTTATAATCAACAAGAGATAAATAACTAACTATAGATACTCACTAAGTGGGACCCTTAGCAAGCATCAACTAGTTTATGCAAGAATTGAACTCAAAACTTTATCAGCTTTTATTCATAAACTTGGAATCATATACATTGATTGTTCTGCTTGTAAGAAAACTAACACAAAACCTTGTTTCTCATTATAATACTAACTTTAACACACTTTGTTGCTCACTCATGCAGGAGGAACACTTATTTATATTAGAAAAGAAACTAACTACCTAACTCTAATAGAGAAAGACATGGACATAAATGCATCCTGAAACTGAGGAACATACTTCTCATAAATGAAGGCATATATGTTCAACATGATTCAGAGAGAATTTAGTATTCCACTCTTCCTAGATTAATGATCATTTAGATTTCCTCCCAATGACTTGGTCAAAGAGTCTTTGTTGGAACAACTTCCTCGATGTCGTGCTGGAAATGGACTTTACTGTAGGGCCAAGATCTGTTGCTCTCTGACTCATTCATGCTTCCTTCAAAAACCTGTGATGCACATGGAAAAATAAGCGAAAGAAAGCACACATGGAAAATAACATGATACACATTCATTAATCACATATTAAATCCATTTCATTATCCAAAAACCACATGCATTATATCAGTCATTCAGGAGGTCAAACGGGGCAATTAATACAGACACATAGAGATGTTAAGCTGGAGGAATATAGGAATGTGTTGCTACAGGATACTACCTGATTTTAGATAAAAATCCTCCAATCAAAGAGTTAAAACAACCATCAACAATAAGAGTAAGGGTATTAAAAATACATCATAATATTCAAATTATGAGCATATTTTGAGCTCATAATTTGCCCCCTACTTATCCTAATGATGGTCCTCTAGTATTAAGCTTTCTAGTTGTTTCTCTGAAATCAGTAGGAGTAGTATGGCCCTGTAATGAAGTTTCAAATTTTTAGTAGAAACCTCTTAAACTTTTCCATCTCTCATACCTGCGGGTTTCTACATCCTCATTAACATCTGTAGCCCAATAAGGGTAAAGTGACCACATCAAAACTGGAGGTCGAAATGTTAGTGGTAACCATAACTCAAACCTTCTCTGGAGACCAAGCTACATATACTTCTCTATCTTTCTAATGGTTGCCTTAAAGTTTAGAGGGCTATGAGGCTCAGATTTCCTTAGACCAACAATCAGTTTTTCCCATCTTGTTTCAATTCTAGAAGATGAAAGCTTCCAAAATAGATATGTTTGGTCTTTGAACTCATCATACACCTACTTACTGATATCAAATATTTTCATTCTTTCTGTCTGATCATTGAATCCATACAAAACAGTAAGCCAAGTTCTCAAAATTGTGTGGGGAGTTGAGCTTTCAGGTCTTAGTGAAATAGGTTCATTCTTTTCAGCCTCTTCATAAGCCTCTAATTTTCTTCCATAGTTAGTTTCATTGGCCACCCAAGACATGAGTGACCTCAGATGAATGTCACCAATGTAGAAAAGTGAATTCCACTTTTTTTTAGAGGGAATTAGCAAACCATGCAAATAAAACTCACATAAAGAATTTTTCAGCCAACTAGGTGCTACTTGATATGCATCATAAAATTCCTTAGTTGTGTGAATGACAGGGTCTAAATTTCTTGAAATTCTCATCAATTGGAACCAAAGAAATTGCTCTTTAAGGAACATAGCATATACCCTAGGTGGTGGTCTACATTCCATAATTTTACTAGTTATCTTCACCATTTCATCCATTTTCTCTTTCATTTCTTGAATTTCCTATTTTTTTCTTTCAATTTCTTCTTTTCTTCTTCCCAAAGACTTTGTTGAAATTCAGTTCTAGCTAAATGGTAGAAACTCAAAGTTTGAAATGTAACAGACCTCCATGTAGTCCTAAGATATTCCAAATATTCAATTAACAATGTCCTTTTATAAACAACCAATGCTCAAAAATTTTCAGGGGGTAATGGGGTTTCATTGGGAACTTCAGATTGTTCAAGTTGTTCTTCCTCTTGCTATAGGATGGACTCCTATTGTTGCTCAGGAGGAGACTATGTTTCTTCTGAAATTTTCCTAACTGCTTCAACCAAGTCATCAAGACTTGGCATTCCCCTTTCATTACCACTACCATGTTGTGCTTCCTCAACTTCCACTGTCTCAGTTTGCACTTCCCCAAGAATAACAGATGGACTTTGTGGAACATTCTCAGATATATTCTAAGAAACATCATGACTGAATTCTTTATATTCCTCAGGAATTACTATAATTTCAGGTTGAACGGAGGTTGAGGTAACTTTACACTATTTCCTTGATTAAAATCTTTTTGGAAATGTTTCTAAAGTAACAGTTGTAGGAGACACTTTCGTGGCTTTATTCTTTCTAACTTGCCTAGAGGATTCAGACTTAGTAGGAGAAGATGATAGTGAAACTACAGTGGTAACATGTCTTGCTACAGGAGAAACTGCTATAGGGGAAGATGCTGCAGGAAAGAGTGGAGTAGAATGTTTTCGCTTTTGAACATGAGAATCGGATTATGGGGTTTGTTCTACCCTAGATGATTATGCTACCTTCATTTTCCCTTTTTCTTTTCTACCAGTAGACCTGGTTTGTACTTCGGTAGAGGGCTCTACTATGGAGGCTATAGGACTAAGTGCTACAGGAGCATATGAATCTTGCTCTGCTTCCCTACTTGTAGATTCTACTCTCTTTTTCTTTTTCTTGTGCTATGCAAGGAGTGCTTTAGGATGCTTTGGAGGTTGCAAACCCTTCTAGGCAACAAATTCTTGCTAAGAAAGGGGTGATACGTCCCTCAGGGAATGCTTGATCAAGAATTTAATGAGGGCATGATGGGCGATAGAGTTGTCCCTACCCCTCTGGGTTTCATGGGCATAATGTTTCAAAAGGTTTAATAAAAAATTTGGAACATTGATAGCTAAACTGTGCCTCATATGACTCAATAGTATAAAATGATATGAATGCAAATAGGAAAAATGTCCCTCACAAGTCAAGTACCTGATTATGAAGGTGGCATATTCTGAGTATAGAGGAGGCAGTGACACTCATTTGCATCCTTATTTGGAAACCTCCAAGGGTCCATCTATTGGTATTGTGAATTTTTCCCTAGCAGAGACAACATCTCTCCCTGAAGAAAAAATTTCTCCTACCACCGGAAGCCTACTTACTTCTGCAATCCACTCTTCTATAACAGCTACTGTCAAACCCCACACTATAGCTTCTCCCTCTAAAAGAGTTCTCAAAAACTCACCTACAACTTCCTCATTATAAGAATCTATCCTTAGAAAATAATTCAGCCAACCGCAATTGTTGAATGCCTGAACCGCTTGAGGATTTTGCGTCAAGGGTTCATGAGCTATAGGCTCATGTCTTACTAGCTAGCCACCCATATTCACAAATTATCCCTACTGAGATTCCTAAAACTCAAACTTCTTTTTCCCTGCTTCTTTCTGCCCTATTTTCACTTTTCTTTACTTTTCCAAGAATGACACAAAGGATAATTGCATGAAATTATTGTTAAAAACTACTCAAATCAAGCAGTTGATTGTTGTTTAGGATGAAAACACGCAGTCATACTTGGTAAATACAAGAAAATAAAAATGTCTTAACAGTTGTAACAGTGGCATAAGAAAAATTTGAAATGGATTATCCCCGCCCCCTACTAAAAATTTGGCATGTGTCCACACATGTGTGAAAGGATAGGTGAAGAACAAGCGATGATGACTGATATGTACATAGCAATTAATGAATAAATGAAATAAATAAACAATGTGACAATAAAATATATCGCGTACCTTGTAATAAGTGCTCGTACATGCTAGGAAAGATCACAACTTAGTATGAAATGACGGCTGGAATTGAAACCACAAATGAGGGCGGTACAACAGGATGGATGACATGGATGGGTGATGTGGAAGAAGAGGAAATGAATGGTGGTAATGGATGAAAAATGGAGAAAGTGGCTTCCTTAAAAAGGAAACCTTTATTATGGGCATTCAACATAGAATTTTAAAGAGATGTTGTAGGAGAAAGGCTGAAGCCTTTTGCTGCAGGAAGATCAGTGGCCTCATCCAAAACAAACTACTTCATAAATTCTTCTTTAGACGGCTTATGATACAACCTAAGATGGTGTCCATTAACTAGTAGCTTGAATTGGACATGATCTATTGTAGCTAACTGAACTGAACCATTATCAAACACATTTTCTATTTCATAAGGACCAAGCCATCTTGTGGCGAGTTTACCTTGATTTTTCTTATACCTAGAGTCATAGAGTAGCGCCCAATCACCAGCAGAGAATTGCTTAGTTCTGATATGGTGGTCATTCCATTTTTTTCTTTGCTACTGGATAGCTTCAGTACGCTGTAGGGAAACTTTCCTTATCTCATCCAATGCATTCAACTATAGGAGGCATTCCTTTTGGGCTTTTGAAATATCAATGTTAAGTTGGAGAGTAGTCCTTAAGGTCTTATGCTCAAACTCTATTGGAAACATGGTAGTTTTTCCATAGAGTAACTCAAAAGGAGTGAACCCTGTAGTTGTTTTCCATGTTGTCCTATAGGCCCAGATTGCTTCAAGAAGGCGACTGCTCCAATCCTTCTTGTGTAATTGTATTGTCTTAGTAAGGATTGCCTCAATTTCTCTGTTGGTAACCTCTACCTGACCATTGACTTGAGGGTGATAGGGGCTAAACTTTCTATGCCTAATCTTGTAATCATTCATCAATGTAGTGATTAAGTTTGATGTAAACTAAGCTCCTTGATCAGTAACAAGTTCCCTTGGGAATCTAAACTGAGTAAAAATCTACTCATATAGGAACTCAACAACTTTATTCTCACAGGCATGTGTCATTGCTTTCACTTCCACCCACTTAGTTACATAATCAGTGCAAACCAAAATGTATGATTTCCCATTGGATGGAGGATCAATAGGCCCAACAAAATACATGCCCCACTTGTTAAAGGGATTGACTACCACATGAGGATACATGGGCATTTCATCAGACCTTGTTGGTCTCCCCATGCATTGACATCTGTCACATTTTCTGGTGTAGGCTATAACATCTTTGTGTAGTGTGGGCTGATAGTATCCTATAGGAAGCACTTTCATAGATGTTCTATTGGCTGCAAGGTGCCCACCACATGGCTCATCATGACAGGCATGCAAAATTTCATAGGTCTCATCTTCCCTAACACACCTTCTCATGACTTGGTCAAGTTCTGTGTAAAATAAATAGTCTGCAATCCATGAAAAGTTAAAAATTTTCTCTACCAACAATTGTTTTTCCTTTGGTGAGAAGTGGGTTGTGATCTTGTTGGCTACTAAATAATTTGCAATATCTGCATACCATGGAGTTTGAGTAGCAATAGAAAACAAATGTTCATCGGGAAAGCTATCATCAATTACCTCAGGGGTGGCAGGTGTAGTTGTTTGAAGTCTTGAAAAGAAATCAATCACCACATTAGCTCGGCCTGACTTATCTATAACTGTGATATCAAATTCTTACAATAATAAGAGCCATCTTGCTAATCTGTCAAATATGGCAGGCTTATTCATGAGGTACCTTATTGCTACATGATCTGTATGGACAAATATTTGGTAACTAGTGACATAATGTTGAAACTTGTTTAGGGCATACACAACTGCTAGCAATTCTTTCTATGTGACAATATAGTTTAATTCAGGGCCTTGAAGATTTTTGCTAATGAAATATATGGCATGCTCTATGGAATTATCTTTTTGTCCTAAAATTGCACCTATGGCATAATCAAAAGCATCTGTGTGTATATGAAAGGGCAGACTCCACTTCAGTCCATGAAGAATAGGTGACTAAGGAAGTAAGTTCTTAAGCTGTAGGAAAGATTTGTCACAAGCCTCAGTCCAATTAAATTTAGAATCCTTAGTTAATAAGGCATATAATGGACTGGCTATTTTGCTAATTTTTTTGATAAATCTTCTATAATATCTAGCATGTCCTAGGAAGCTTCTAACATCCTTTTGTTTCATAGGTGTTTGCAAAGTTAGAATGACTTATTTTTTTCTAGGATCAACTTGAATTCCTACTTGAGAGATATGATGGCCTAAAACAATTCCCTCTTGTATCATCATAAAGCACTTCTCACTATTCAAAGAAAAAATTTTCTCCTTACATCTTTTCAACACTATCTCCAAATTTTATAATGCTTCTTCATAAGTAACTCCATAAGTGGTGAAGTCATCCATGTAGATCTCCATAGAATCATGAGAAATATCAACAAAAATACTGATCACTACCCTTTGAAATGTTGCAGGTGCATTACATAGGCCAAAAGGTAAGATAGAGTAGGAAAAAGCACCCCATGGATTGGTAAAAGTTGTTCTATCTTGATCCTTAGGGGCAATTCTAATTTGATTATACCCACTATATCTGTCCAAAAAGGAGAAATACTTTTTACCAGACAATGAGTCTAGCACTTGGACAACAAATGGCAGTGGAAAGTGACCATTTTTAGTTGTGTTCACTTCCCTGTAGTCTACACAAACTCTCCATTTTCCACCTTTTTTAGGAACAATCACCAATGGAGATACCCATTGACTATCTGAAATGGGGTAGATAAAACCAACATCATGCAATTTTTGGAGTTCATTTTTAACTATTTCCTTGAGTGTTGGGTTTATCCTTCTTTGAGGCTGTCTAACAGGTGAACAGTCTTCCTTAATGTAGATCTTATGAGTACAGAGTTGAGGATCTATTCCCTTCATATCCCCATAGTCCTATGCAAAAGCTTTGTGTTGATCTTGCAACATTGTGACTAGGGTAGTTTGTTGAGATTGAGGTAGCTTATTATTGATGTTCAGATAGCGGCCTAGAGACACTTCTACTTTCTTGGTAAGATCATTCATGGAGGCTGCTAACAAAGTTGGTGTATGTATTTCATGTGGAAGAAAATTGTGATAAACTATAGGAAATTTAGGTGGTAGGCTCTCAGGATTCAGTTGTTGTAGGAAACACTACTAAAGATAGCTATCTGGAATAGATGGGCTACTCAGATCAAAGTTGGACTGCAAAATGTGTAAAAGTAGGCCATTCTCACTCTAAAGCTGGGAAAAAAGATTAGTTTGTAGCATCATTAGCTGATCCGATGAATTGACTTCTTCAGTTTCCTCTCCTAAATCTGGCCAAATTGGTTGAGACAAGTCTGGCTGAGGCTGGGCAGGTGGGTATAAAGTTAATTTCTTTCTTGACTGACCATAAGAAATTGTCATGTCTCTCGAATGACTTCCTATAAAAGCATCAGTTGTTGCTGACCATGGTCTACCTAGGATGATAGGATATCCTCCCAAAGTTTCCTTAGTGGACAATATAGTGAAATTTGTTGGGTATTCTCAAGACTCAAGGATGACAATGACATTTTCTACCACTCCATCGGGTGTTACTGTGGAACTATCAGCAAGCTGCAGGAAGGTAGGTGTAGACTGAATGGTTAGGATATTCAAATACTCCATAGTATGCTTAGTCATTACATTGATGGCTATACCAAGGTCAATCAAAACATTCTTTACTATATGGCTATTAATATTTATTTTTACCATAGGACTCCCAGGGTCAATATATTTTGGAATGACTACCTTCCCTAACTTAATATCTGCCAAATTTCCTAGAACATGGATAGTTTGGGGATCTTTTTTCTTTCTTTTTGGTTTCTTTAAACATGCCTCCTTAATGGTTTTTCCATAAATTGGGACATCTTTAATGGCTTGAAAACAGGGAATTTGAATGTGTACATTCTTTAGCTGATCCAAAATATCAAAGGTAGGCTCTTCCATAAACTTGGATGTAGTAATTTGCAATCTATGAGGAAAAGGTGGTTTGGCCTAATGCTGCAGGATAGGCTCCTTAGAGATAGTATCTGATACAGGTATATGTTCTGCAGGATTAGTAGGTTGTTCAGAGGTAGAGTTTAGAATCTTTGTAATTACAGGTGGTTGTGGAGCAAGGAGAGTGGTTCTAGACCTGAGATGGATATCATTAATATTCAAGGCATAAGTTAGATACTGATTGGTTTCTACAAAATACATAGGCTGTTGTTGCTACTGCTGCTTATTATTAGGATTTTGCAATGGTTGAACAGGCATAGGCATTTGTTTTGGAGGGCCAGTATTTGTTGCATGTGCTACAAGAGGTGGCATGAGAGCCAAAGGTTGTGGCTACTGAAGCTGTAGGGATCCATTGGATTGGTTACACAATTGCTAAGAACCTCTCCATTAAGGATTTTGCTACCAATTACCTTGGGGTGGAGTCCATTATCCTTGTGGCTGCTACCAAACTCCTTTAGGAGATTACCATTGAGGACTCTGATAGTTAGGCCAGTGTGGTTGAGAAGTATTCCAAGGTGGTGATGGGCCATATGTAGGTTGCCATTGGTTATTGTAATTAGAATAAGGATTACCAAAAGTGAAAGGGTCTTGAGGCATTCCTTGTCTTTAAGCCCATGGTCGCCTTTGTGCAATGAAGAATACTTGGTCATCATTACCCTCTACTATCTTAAAATCAGTAGGTAATTTCTTAGCCTCTAGGTTAAGCATCATCTTACATCTGTAGCCATGTTCCTTCTGTCTGCAATGTGGATAGAACTCAGCCAAGATTGCTTCAGCTTCCTCATGTTTCTTTTGAGCTTGCATAGTATCCAACTGTGTAGCCATGTTGTTTATGATATCCTGCTTGAAATCAGACAGCAAATGTTTGATCTCCATCCGTGAAACTCCATTAGTAGAATACTTTCCCACTGTGGCTTGATGACCTCTACCCTTCTTAACAATTGCTCAAGAGTAGTTGCGACATATTTTCTTGATATCATCCCAAGGAACTTGGGTTATATCTCATCCTCCCATTAGATCCAGGGCATCTATACAGGTGTCATTGATTCCCCTTAGAAAAAGTAGTTTATGAGATTCTTCATTGAGAGTACAGTCTGAATTTTTTTTTGGGGAAAACAAGAATCTTCAGATATAGTCTTCTAGGCTTTCATCCTCCTTTTGTTGAATTCTGAATATATCATCACCCTTACTACCACTCTTACAATATTCCTTGTATTTCTCAAGAAATTTTGTTTACATAGCTACCTAACTATCAACAACACCCCTTCCCAAACTCATAAACCATCTAAGAGCTCCCTCCTTCAAAGTAGCAGGAAACAACTTCAGCCTATGAGCATCTGAAGTGTAATCATAGTTGCAATAGAGGATGTTAAACTCAAACAAGAAAGTGTCTAGGTCCTCTGTAACTAGTCCATATAACTTGGGAAGTAATGAAGAAGGAATATTTTTAAGGTTATCATTATCTTGTTGAGCAATGATGGGGAATTCAAAAGTAGGAGGTTGATTAGGTGGATTACATGTCATATTTGTTTGATGGAGTATCAAAGAAAATGGATTTTCTTGAGGTTCTTCATCAGCTAAGGCAAATAGCAATTCAACAAGCAGGTTTTCAGCAAATGGATTGATATCTTGGTATCCTCCTTCCTCAAATAGATTATACGTTGGTTCAGAATTGTTATAAATGAATAGAAGGTTAGGGAGGAATCTTCCCAGAGCATCTCTTCTTCTATGCATGCAATAGAATTAACCGTAAATTGAAGGAAATTGAAAATGCTTGAATAAACACACTAAACTACTACTAACAATGACTATGACAGGTTCTTAGCTTGACACCATCCCCAACAACAACACCAAAAATGGTCGATTCCACAAAAGGATATAAAAGTCATGGAAAATCCTAACCTAGGAATTGGACATTCCAACAGGTGACTAACATCTTCTTATGGTCATTCATTTACATTATCAAACCAAGGAACGTATGCTTGGAATGAAGAAGCACTATATGTGCACTAAGAACCAGTTTCAGTCACAATTTACCAGAAATAAATGCTTGGAACGAATTCTACTTATGTTGTAGGAATGTAATGTAAAGTCTTCTTAACTTAAGGATAACTTAATCAAAGCATAAATCATGACAACTTTTACTAAGAAACAAACTATGAACTGGCCTTAATGTATAGGAACAAACACAGGGATGAATTCTCGATGCTGTAGGAACAATATAAGACTGAGTTTGCACTGAAACCTTCAAGAATGAAATCTAACTTATAATCAACAAGAGATAAATAACTAACTATAGATACTCACTAAGTGGGCCCCCTTAGCAAGCATCAACCAGTTTATGCAAGAATTGAACTCAAAACTTCATCAGCTTTTATTCATAAACTTGGAATCATATACATTGATTGTTCTGCTTATAAGAAAACTAACACAAAACCCTGTTTCTCATTATAATACTAACTTTAACACACTTTGTTGCTCACTCACATAGCAGGAACACTTATTTATATTAGAAAAGAAACTAACTACCTAACTCTAACAGAGAAAGACGTGGACATAAATGCATCCTAAAACCGAGGAACAAACTCATAAATGAAGGCATATATGTTCAACACGATTCAAAGAGAATTTAGTATTCCACTCTTCCTAGATTAATGATCATTTAGATTTCCTCCCAATGACCCGATCAAAGAGTCTTTGTTGAAACAACTTCCTCGATGTTGTGCTGGAAATGGACTTTATTGTAGGGCCAAGATCTACTGCTCTTTGACTCATTCATGCTTCCTTCAACAACCTGTGATACACATGGCGACAGAAGCAAAAGAATGCACATGTGGAAAATAACACAATAAACATTCATTAATCACATATTAAATCCATTTCATTATCCAAAAACCACATGCATTATATCAGTCATTTGGGAGGTCAAACATGGCAATTAATACAGACACATAGAGATGTTAAGCTGCAAGAATATAGGAATGTGTTGCTATAGGATACTACCTGATTTTAGATAAAAAGCCTTTAATCAAAGAGTTAAAACAACCATCAGCAATAAGAGTAAGGGTATTAAAAATACATCATAATATTTAAATTATGAGCATATTTTGAGCTCATCAATATGGATGACATATATGCTAAATGTAAACAAAGCTCAAAGATGAAAGCCATTTAATGAAAGCTATGCTAAAATGTATGCAAATTAAGTTAGCATGGAAGCCATTAATGAATTCTTAAGCTAAATGGATGAATAATATACTAAAATGCTATCACATATCAAATATGGATGCGAATGAGTATGAATTTTAACAACATAATTTTTTTTATCAAAATATGGATCCATTTCTCTCCAAATAGTGATCTCTTTATAGGAAAATAAATGAAAAATCAAGGGGTTAGATCAATTTGATCAATCAATGGTCAATAATGGATGAAGGGTGAGTACATGGATCAAAGATTCTCATCAATGGATGAGAATCAAAGATCACATGGATTAAGGAAAGCATCAAGGATTGAAAATTATTTCAACACACTTTGTAACAAATTTGAAAGTTTGTTACAAAGTTTGTTTCAGAAGAATCATTCCTTTTTGGAGCCAAATAGGAAAATATTCCTTTGGAATATTCCCTATGCAAGTGGATGGAGGAAAATTAGCAATTTAGTTAATTAAAACTAAATTTGAATGTGCAATATGGAGAATAATATGATATTCATTAAATAATTGATTTAATGAAAAGGAGGATGCAAATATGACATTTAATATAATAATATACGATTATTTGATTAAATGAGAGGACTTTGGGGGTTAAATTAAATAATTTGATTATTCAATTAAACCAAATGAAATGTTAGAAGAGAGGAGATGAATTAACACAATTAGGTCAATTAGATTAATAGATGAAAATGATGCATTTAATTAAATAATTAGGATTATTTAATCAAACAAGTGAAAAGAGGATGAAATTCAGGATAAAATGATGTTAATATATCAGATTCAAGTGTGTAGTATTATTCAAGACATTTTTAAGTGTCTACAATAAGTTAAAACCTTATCTCTCATGCTCAATTCCTTACAATTTCCATAGGTATTTCTATTTTTCGTGATTTGAGTAGGGTTCTAGGATTTATTTTAAGTTTTGACATTTTCCAAACTTCTTTCAATTGTTTGAATTATGTTACCCATTTGCATAAAATATAAGCCCTAGTTTAGGTTTGTGAAACCCTAGTTTGAATTGCTTATTAAGTAAAATGGTACCCCCAAGAACTCAACCCTCTAGTTCTAAGCCTAAAAAGAGACCTCTGGTCCAAGACCCAATCGGCCAACCAAAACCATCAACAAATGACAAACGAATAGGGCAACATATGTTTCAAGGACCTAAGATGAAAGAGGGAATTATTGACAAATAGTGTGCCATCAAAGATGCCACATTGCCATACATAAGGTGGTCATTATTTCAATATTAGATTGGAAATACAAATACCAAAATTCCTATTTGTAACCCATGGAGATTGGATGTGGGAAAATTGATTGTCCCAAATGTATATTTGGATGTGGACCTCCTCAAGGCCATTGCAACTAACTATGACCCTACTATTAGGGTGGTAAAAACACACTCTGGTAAGAACATGGTTTGGGTTACCAGAGAGGGCCTCACATAGGTTTTCAAATTAAACCAATGGAGTGATGAGATGGAGGAGATTGATGAAAAGAAGTTGAGAGAATAATATGAGAAGGTGAGATCAACTTTTAGAGTCTCAATATTGGTACATTTCTTGGTAGTAGGAAAGGTAGGAAGCAAAATTGTATTATGTCCATATAACATAGAACCCATTCCAATCAAATACTTTGTAATCTATTTTTAGAATACATTGTATTCCCTTTGTCAAATTTTGGGATTTGATCCATCCTCAAGCAATCCAATTACACCTATGTATATGGCTACCAACATAGAGCATCCAACACTCAATACCTCTTATCATTTTGCTACCTATTTTTCAGAAGAGATACACAAAGTTCTGGTAGCTTTAAAGAATGGTGAGAGGATTGAGGTTCTAGTGGTATTCTTTATCCATGAACATGTTATTGTACAAGGGTGTTGATTTCTTTGGAAGTGATATGGATCTAAAAGGGAAAGTGAATGGTATGGATATTCCTATTCAAACATGGACCCCAATTTTGTATAGACATGAGCAGAAGTCTAGTTTTATAGTATTCTCAAACATTTTTTATTATAAGTTGATGAGAGCCTTGATTCTAAATATGCAAATAATTCCAACTGAGTTGCATGATTTCCTTAGCCCCAAGGAGAGGAGGCCGGATCTAAGGATTGATCACGATTGGGGGGATGTAATTCCCTATCAAGATTGCATAATCCTTTGTGTATATGGTACAAAGAAGACTTCTCATGTGCTCTTGAGAGATGTATCATTGAGGGTTGGATACTTGGAAGTCATGTGGCAGCTTGGTGATGTTGAGGAGAATCACTTAGTCAACATGAGGAAAGGAAATTTATTTCCATTTTACACTGTATTTTCATATTTTGTTATGACAACTAGTGGATGAAAGAACCTCGTTGATAAACTCAAGCCATATGGAATGAAGTGGCATGCAAATAGGAATCATGAACCAAAAGGGTTTACATGGTCTTGCTCAAGGACATGGTGAAGGGAGGAAAATGTGTTCATAACTTCTCTTTCCTGGAATATATTATTAGAAACATTCTTTATTTTCAAGTACAAGAAGAAAAAATGATGAAGTGGATTTTTATTGAAAAATTGGAGAGATAAAAATGGGTGAAGGATCCTCAATTCAAGGCTCTCTCAAATATAAAAAAATGAAATATTGAGAGTGGAAGTAGTTTTTCAAAACTTTGACACAATTGTTGGAAAATTGAAGGAAGAAAGAGTTATCCAAGACAAAGGAAAGGATATGATTTCTAAAGAGCGGGATAAGGGGAAATCCTCCATGTTAGAAGACAGGTCAAACTATCAACCACCAAAGAAGGTGTGTGTGTTTTCTAGGAGGAATAACATAGTGAAGAAGCAACTAACAATTACGACCCCTACCAAATTAGAGGGATCAATGAAATCTTCTCCTTAGCCACAACTATCACCACCTTCACCCCCATATTCATCTATTCCACAAATAATTGAACTTGATTAACCACCTAGGGGTTCATCTCCACCAAAAGAGCCACCATAAAATAATCAAAAGGTTGAATCAAGTGGCCTTGTGGATTATCCCACAGATGAGTCTGATGAAGAAATTTTGGTCATTGAATATGGCATAAGGTATGACATCTCCCCCAAGAGACATAGTGCCACAGAGTTTAAGTCTCAAATTGAGTAAAGTAGACTTAAGTGGGGTAAACAATTCTAACTTAAGTCTCAAATATGATTTTTATGATATGGATGTTATGAATTATTGTGCAATGGATTGTGATGCTTAGAATAAAAAATATAAATTATCCCAAACAACTTAAATGATAATCATGATGCAATGGATTATATTTCTTATTATGATGATGCGAGATGTGTGCATGCTGATGATTTTTAGATACATGTTGGATGTATTATGAATTTTTTTGTTGTCTGTCAAGATACTAGGTTAGCACGAAAAGGAGATAGAAGAATAAGATGAATGATTTGACCATTGATTTATGAGATTGAGTTAGAAGTACAACAAGTTAATGATGCATCTAGAATTTATTAGATTATTGAGATGGGATGGATGATTTTGCTCACATTTAGGATTGCGACTTTCTGTCATTCCTTATGTTTGATATAACACATAGAAACGATGCATCCTAGTATTGATAACCAATATGACATTGTATTTAGTGTAATGTACTTTGAATCTACAAATAGATAGGATAGTTCTTGTTCATAACTTGACATACAAAAACCTTGTTGGAATGTAGTTTAGCAGTTTCAAATATATCAGAACAAAGCATACGCAATATTCAACAATCTACTCCAAATGACCTCCCTACACACAACTAAGCAAGTATGTGCCAAGGTTATTTTACAAGAATACCCACAAGCACATAAAACAAAAGATAATGATTGATGCCACATTCCTTTCTCTCTAAATCATTGAGACATCATTGAGAGGTCCTCAGAATGGGTCATTGAGATAAATCATAAGAAAAGATAAAAAACAAATAGTTAGTGTTATCTATATCTCCTACCAACGTAACATAGCTAAGGTGATTTCCAATGTTGATGTCCATTGTAGGAAATATGCATCCTAGGACATGTTTATCATATGTTTTTACTAATACTAGGTGTGTGATAGGTCATTGATACAAACGTCACTGACTCATTCACCTATGATCTATACTTTAGACTTTGACACTTAGGTTCTCACTTCACGTTTTGCGACACTTGTTTACCAAAGTTTGAAGATGATAATTGATTTATTATGGATGAATTTTATTGTGGGTGAAAGTGAGTTGAGATGGATGGTTTTGGATTTTTTGGAGTATTTCAATGTTTTTGGTATTTTGAGAATGTTTTGAGGCTTTATTTGGTCTTTTTGAAAGTTTATGTGAATGTTTTGGTTTTCAATTTTTTTGAGGTTGTTTAAGGTTTTCCAAGGTTTTCAAATTTTTTGTGGTTTTCTAAGTTTTCAAATGTTTTTTGCTTTTTTTAATTTTTGAATGCTTTGGGGTTTTCTAAGTTTTGACCAAGAACCTAATCTAAAAGACTATCCTAGTGGCCTCTGGGGCTTATCAAAGATGAACCTTGTCTATGTTATACACGCAAAGACCACATAGTTTGACTGATGTGACTTATTTTTTATGAGAGATAAACATTTCATGGATTTTGAGTTTATCATGATGGACTTATAATCTAAAGTTTCTCGGGGGCCCATTAGTGATGGCCTTGCCTATGTTCAAGCTTAGAGAAAATGTAGTTCAACATGGTGTTGTTTTTGGATTTTTGATGTTTTAACCTTTTTAGGGATTTTGATGTGTTTTGGATTTTTTAGCTATACAAGATTTTGAATGTTTTTAGATTTTTTGATTTTGCAAGTGCTTTTTGGATATTTGATGAAATTTTCTTAATGTTTTTGGGATTTTTGATGCAATTTCAAATAACCTTAAGATATATAAGAACCTGATCCGGTACATAACAAATTTCCCCCAATGTGATATGATAGACTACCTCGATATAGGTAAGACAAATTGACCTTTGGAATATGCAAAGTAGTACTAAAGGGGAATATGATACTTTACAATACCAAGCTATGATACAGATGCGAATGGGTGATGGAATAATTAGGATGAATGATAAAATGAGATGTGATGGATGTGAAGCATGATAAACTAAAAAGCCAAAGATAGATGGAAGTTCCTATTTATGCAAGGTGCCTATTTTCTAGGTTTTCACCAAGGTACTTGCCTAAATTTCCACCAAAGTGGTTTTCACAAGAGGATGATTTTTTTTGTTACTATTTTCAATCCTTTTTCTTTTTCTTTTTTTTTTGGATTTTTCCTTTTTTTGTATTTTTCAGATTTACACCCTTGAAGCCTAGGCATAAATTTTTTTAAGATGTAAACTATTGATTGACTCCTGAAAGGTTACACCTTCAAGTGTTGATAGTTGGTAAGCTCTTGATCCATAGCTTACCATGACAACAAATGATCCTAACCAATTAGGCTCAAACTTTCCTTTACTTCCTGATCTAGAGCATTCTTCTGATTTTGTTCTAGGACAAGATCCCCTACCTAGAAAGACTGACTCTTGATCTTCTTGTTATAGCTCCATCTTACTCATTTTTGGTATGCTTGTAAATGATTGAGGGCATCAAAACAACTCATCTAGAAATTTTAATTCATTCAATTGAGATACCCTATACTCTTCATTAGTGATCAAATTTTGTAGTGACACTCGCAGTGAGGGAAGATCGACCTCAATAGGCGGATGGATTCTAATTGTAGACCAAGGAGAAAGGGTTTGCACTTGTAGGTGTGTGGATGATGGTTCGATAGGCCCATAGGGCGAGGTTTAATGTAGATTCCAGTCGACCAACTTCATTGATCATTTTCTTTAGGATTTTTGAATGGTATTATTTGTAGCCTCAACTTGATCATTTCCCTAGGGTAGTAAGGAGTAGAGAATCAATGTTGGATGTTGAATATTTAACATAGCTACATCTTGATTCTTGAAGGGTGTTCTTGTTGTCTAAGATAAGTTCTTGGGGAACACCATAATGACAAATAAGATAATTCAAGATAAGCTTGGAGATCTATTTCCCTATTATGTAGGTCATAGGAATGGCTTCCACCCACTTGGTAAAGTATTCAAAGGTCATGATGATGAATTTATGGCCATTAGATGAGGTGGGAGTAATTTTTCCTATGAGGTCAAGCCCCACCGAGAACGCCAAGGTGTGATAATCGGCTAGAGCTCCTAAGTTCAGCATGAATAAGATCTCCATGTTATTAAAATTGGATACATTTTTGCACATATCGATGAGCCTCTCTTTCCATGGTTGTCCAATAGTACCCCTCCTCAATTTCTTAGCTAAGGTCATACCACTAGAATGGGAACCACATATGCCATCATGTACTTTTGTTAAAGTGGTCAAGGCTTCCTCTTGGTTGAGACATCATAGTAATGTCCCCTCAATGCTTCTACGGTATAAGGTATCACCTAAGATGGCCAATCAAGATGCCTTCTTAACAAAGCTCTTCTTAAGGTTAGAGGTTATATCATGTAGGAGAGATCCTCTGCTAAGGTAGGTAAATATATCATGATACCATGGGGAACTAGGACCAATGATTACATACACAAATTTATATTCAGGGATTTTGAAAGTCAGTATGAGAAGTTGTTCTACCAATAATTCACATTGAAGGACATTGTGTGGAATTTCTAACAATGATCCAATTGTTGCCATGGCATCTAATGCTCAATTTTTCATACGAGGGATCTATTAAAAGATTATATCAATGAAAAATTCCTTAAGACCTTCTACCATCTTTTTATAAGGAGTGATTTTATCATCCTTCGTTTGGTAGTCATCATTGGCTTGGTTGACTATCAACTCTGATTCCCCATAGGATTTTAACTCTTGTATCTGCCATTGAAATACAATTCTTAGACCTATTATTAGAGCTTCATACTCAAAAATATTATTAGTACATGGGAATGATAGTTAGTATGACATTGGAATATAGTCGCCTTGAGGGGCGATAAAGAGAATACCCACCCCTAATCCATGTTGGGTATAGGATCCATCAAAGTACATTTTCCATTGATCTATTATATGGAGAAGAAAGACTGACTCATCAGTAAATTCAAATACCAAAGGATTCTCCATGTAGATAGGTTCCTTAGCTAGTTGGTCTACAATAAATTGTCCTTTGATAGCCTTGCATTCCACATACTCTATATCAAATTTAGTCAAGATCATTTCCCATTTTTCCATTCACCCTCTGATAAGTTGCTGCAGCATTTTTTAGCCCAAATGGCATCATGTTCCAATAGTATGTTCCCCATGGACAAGTGAATGTAGTTTTATGTTAATCCTCCTTAGTGATCATTATTTGGTTATATCTGGAAATCCACCCATGAGTGATAGCATTTCATGTCCAGCTATTAAATCAACAATGATATTGATTTAGAAAGAGGGAAATCCTCCTTTGGACATGCTTTGTTCAAGTCCCTAAAATCTATGCATATTCTAATGCCCATAGTGGGTTTGGAGATTGGTACCAGGTTGGAAAACCACTTAGGATAACCAATGGGTTGAATAAATATGACATCAATGAACTTTTGTAATTCCATTTTAACCAGTAATGTAATTTGAGGGTGCATCTTCTGCAACTTCTATTTCACTAGCTTGGCTTCAAGATATACTGGTAAGTGATGCACAACCACTTCTAGATTGAGCCTTGGTATATCTATGTATAACCATGCAAATTTTTCTCTTCTTTCTTTCAAGAACGCTGCTAGGTCTTTTTTTTCTTCATCTAATAAGGATTCGACATAAAAGGTTATCTTAAGCGTCTCTTCTATTCCTACATTCACTAGGTGGCTTTCTCCACTAGAATTGTTGATTTTTATATATGCATTATACTAAGGGGGAGATTGAATCCCTCATCCTTGGGCACATCAGAGAGGTTTTCACCCTTGTATGTGTCCTTTATTTTTACTATTTTTTGATCTAAAAGTGCCACCATGCAGTTTTCACTTAAATATTTTCATGTTATTCTCATGTCATCAATTTTGCAAATAAAGGATTCAATCATCTCCCCATAGTACGCCTATGTCTATCTCTATATCAAATCATGCTTTGTGATCCCTACATGGTAAGTTATCCCATGAATTTTGAGATTGCTTCATCACTTTTGAATATATCTAGAATTGGTGGTCCTCATTGGTCCCAGTCAATGAGTTGAGGGTATATGAGGCTTAAATCAGTTTTTTGGTTGTTGGGGGTGAAAGATGTTATGGGTATCATAAAGAGTTATTCTCAAATAGATTGGTGACGTCAAGGGGGAAGTCATCTAGGGTAGTATCTTGAGATGTTGTTAACCAAGAGGAAGCCTCGACCCATTTAATAGAAGTACCCTTGCCAAGAATGTGCACCTTGCTAGTAGTACATCTTAATCCAAGATTCTTTGGACATTGCTCAAGAATGATACGTTATAGCAAACCATTATCATTTTTTCCTATCTTTTCATTCTTGCTGTACCCCATTCCCATCATTAACTGTAAACCTTTGGTTTCCTCTTCCATGGGAAGAACGAGCATGATTCGATCATCTTGATAAAGTATTTTAGATATATCTTCCTCATTGAAACCCTCTTTGTTCAAATCCCCCCACTTGGTGAAGGTGGTAGCTGAAATCTTTAACATTTAATTCACTTTATTGATAGGTGTGGGTTTCCCATTAAATTTGGGGGAAAGAGGTAACTCACCCACCAAAAAAGTGTCCTCCAGTTTATAATCTCCATAACCATCATCCTTGATTACTACCTTGATATCAGGTATGTTCTGGACAATAGGTGATTTGGTTTTTGAGGTGGATGCAAGGGAAGATGGGTCAACAAATGATGAGGAGGATGTAGGCCCTTCATCATTCTTTGGTATCTAGGATATTTTGTAGAATTTGGCCTCAATATTTTTGCAATAGTAGAAAGGCTCAAGATCTCCATAGATAGTCAATTCTTTGTCCTCAAAAGGAAACTTGACACATTGGTGATATGTGGAAGCTACTACTCGCATGGCATAAATCCATGGTCAACCAAGTAGGATATTGTAGGGGAGATCAAGTTCTATTTCTTGGCATGTAGTCTCAACAATGATGGGTCCCACTTGGACAAGTATTGTGATGATGCCTTGCAATACTCTTTCTTGATCGTCATATGCCCTTATGGTTGCACTCTTCGTTTTCTCAATAGCATCTTCTACATAACCCAAGCTTTTAACTAGCTAAAGGGTGCAAATATTTAGGCCAGCTCCTCCATCTACTAAGACTCTTTTAATTTTTTTCTTATGAAAAATGACTTCAAGATGTAAAGCACAATTGTGAGATGGTTGTGTTGGTAGTCCTTGTTCTAAGAAGGTGAGAAGATGAGGGGTAGTGATATTCCCTACCATAGATTGAAACTACTCTGTATCAATATTCAAAGGGATGGAGAAAGCATATAAGACCTTTTCTAGGATATCCCTATGTGCAGGGGATAGCTTCAATAGTTCCAGAATAGAGATCTATGTGGGGGTCTTCTTGAGCTGATCTAAAAGACTATAGTTTTTAGGGTTCGATGTTGGGAATGTAGGTTGTGCCTTAGGTTGAGTTGAAGCTCCTAGGATTGAAATCTTACCACATTGTGTGGTGACTCCACACTCCACGCTAGGTCCTTTGATGGTAATGACTATTCGAGACTGTCACAAGAGGCAACCACATTGGAATAGATTTTTTGTATGTTAGTGTAACTCTTCCCTTTGCCATTGTCATTCCCTTTAATATGATCTAGAATAGCGTTCTTATATATCATGAGGTCCTAGTTACTGGTTGGCTCATCAATAGATGTCTCCATTCTCTATAATATCTTGGATAACATTTTTGAGCTTCATACAGTTCAATGTGTTGTGTCCTTTGATCTTGTGAAAGTCACAAAGATCCTTTTCATTGTACCAAGGTGGTTTATCTTGTGGATCCTAGTATTTTTGGAAATTGGGAAGCATAATCAAGTTTGACTCTACAAATTTCTTCATGATAGATTCAATAGGTCCCCCCAATGTTGTGTATTTGAGCTTTGGGTAGTTATTCCTATTGGGGGTTTGTCTTTGTTGACTTTCGATATTATTGACTTGATAGTTTATGTGATGGTTAGTTGGTTGGTGTTTGATCTAGGAGCACTTATGACCACTTTAGCATCCACCAACCATCATTTGTCATGTTCCTTTTCTTAGCCCATATGTGGGGCTTGTTGTTTGAACTAGTTAATGGTAATTTGTCTCTATATGCTTGCATGTATCCATGTGAGATTAGGGATCTCTTAATGTTGAGGGCCCTAGGGACAAGCTCATCATAAGTGGTGATACATTGCATCTTTAAGTGGAAGGATAGATTTGGATCAACATTTTCTATGATAATCCCTACTTGTTCATCAGGAATAGGCTACTTAGTTTTTCTAGCTCTCTAGATCTCCATCTTTGCAAGAAATTAGAGGACTCTCCTTTTTTTTTCTTGAGTGTGTACAACTCCTCTAAGCTAACATCCATGTGAAGATTAAAGGAGACATATTCTATGAACTTATCAATGATTTCTTGGAATGTTTTGATTCTTGGAGGAAATTGTAAGAACCAATCAATGGTAGGGCTTGTCAAAATTCATGGAAAGTGGTGCATCAAGTAGGAATCATTGTAGGAAACCTCCATACACATGACATTGAATTCTTTGATGTGATCCACATGATTTCCTCTCCCTTTGTATTTATAAAATTTAGGGACCTCAAAACCAAGAGGGAAAGGTAGCAATGTGATGTTTCTATTGAATGGGTATGGACATAAGTTTTGTTGTGTATGGGGCTTCTTCATTTTTCCCATTTGAATTTCTTACATTTTTTGTATTAATGCCTTGAGTTGTGATGTCATATCATCTTGCGGGTTTGGTGGAGGATCATATGCTATGTACTATGAGATGACAAATAAATTGTATGTGGAATTTGCTATGATGGGGGGTCATATGGTGTGTAGGGTGGTGTTTTGTTTAGTGGAGATGATGGTGGTTGAGGTATATATGCTCCTAACATATTTGGTTTTACGATATTTTGTTGGGAATTATAGTATAAACCTTGTTGTTGTTGTGTGAGCATTTGTTGGGTGTATTGTTGGGCAAGCAATGCTTGTTGTTGGGCTTGTTGTTTTTGAGCTTCTTGTTGTTTTTGTGCAAACAAGGCTGCTTGAGCTTGTTTTTGTCATTGTGCGACTAAGGTGGCTTGTTGGGCTTGCTATTGTTATTGGGCCACTAGGGCTTGTTGTTGAGCTTTTTGTTGTTGTTGTTGTGCAACTAAAGCAACTTGTTGGGCCTGTTGTTGTTGTTGGACCACTAGGGATTGTTGTTGAGATTGTTGTTGCAATGCTTGTTGATAAGCTTGTTGTGCTTGTTGCAAAGCTAGAGTGTGAGCTTGTTGTGCTTGCAATGTGGATGTGTCTTGATATTGGGTGATCATGGGTTGTGGATTGATTTGAGGTGGTTATGGGTTATTTTATCTTAGCATTCCTTGTAAGATAGTCGATTGGGATGGAGAAATGTAAGGTTGGGGCCCCATTTTATTTAGCATGTCTTGGGGGACCAATGGTAAATATGATGATGGTTTCATTTGGTATTGAAATGTCAATGGCACATTAGGACCTTGTGTTAATTGATTGAAAGGGTTCCCTTGACCGATGTGTTGGGGGTTCCCTTGTTGTGTTTGATGTGGGACCAAGGGATTACCTTGGTTGATGGGGTTTGTGATCAATGTGTTGCTTGGATTTGGGTTGATGATAGATGGGATCGATTTGTTTTGTGCAACCAATGAGTTTGATGAGCCAATAGGGTGGTTGGATGAAATGTCCCTTGTTGCGCTAAGGGTTGATTTGGTGTAAGGGTGTTACCATGCCCCTGTTGGTCTATTTGAGACACTTGGTCCACACTACCTTGTGTGACATTGGGCACACTTGTGGTACTTGTGGGGATGGACAATATGGTTTCCCTCAAAATGTAGAGGTTGTCATGGAGTTATGTAATGTAAGTGGTTTGTGTGGATGTAGAGGGTGTTCTAGAATGGTGGTGGAAGATGGAAGTGGGACACCAGATGTTGGTGTCCAAGTGGTGTTTTGGGGAGGATTGGTGTTCATATTACCCATAACTATGTTTCTTTCCAAAGGAAGAGTGTGACCAAAGTCCTTATCAAGACTAGTTACAAGGCTAGGAGCTTGGGTTTGACTTGGCACGAAGGATGGAGTTGATGGATTCATAGATTTGGTTACTCCTTGTGTCAAGTTTTGTGCAAGAAAAGTTGGAGCCTCACTTTCTAGGGGTTGATGAGATTTTTTGTACTCAAGGAGTTCTTCCTTAGTAAGCTCAAGTAGATTGTTGGTGATATCTTCTACCTCATATATTAAGGTATTTTATGGTGGTTAGTAGGTAGAATGTCTCCTTTGATCAAATTATTGTGGGTTTGGATCACTTGCGGTGGATGTATTTTTGGCTTGTTCCATGATTCTCGTGTTGTGATCTTGTTGTAACCATAAATTTTGGGTCACCTATGGGAAAGTTATGTTGAGATTTGTAATGTTGAAACTCACTAGTTGACTCAAATTTTGGTAGAAGGGAACCTCTAAGTTGTTTTGAACCAATGATGTGAAGTGGATGATAAGAAGGGTGAATGATATAGGGGTTGAACTTCCTAAAATCTTGGACAATCACTTTTAGACAAAGAGATTTGATGTTTTTATGAAAGGTGTTAATAAACTTGTAAATCTTTAAGTTAGACTTGTGACCTTTAAGATAAACTTGTCCACAAAATGTGATAACCAACTCAACTAAGTGCATGGAAAGTGATCCATTTCACACACAACATAGCTAAGCTAGGGGATTGGTTTGATGATTTTTCTAAGTCTAAAGAGTGTTGTTGTGTCCAAAAATTTTATAAAGTTTGGTGAAGTGAAATATGATAAAGGGTGGATGAAATGTTTTGACCCAATAACATTAACCTAGAGTGAACCTTTGTGTTTCAAGACCAAGCTAGTGAGAAAAATTATTTACCCTATGAATAACTCAAACCCAAAAGATCAATATTTATTTTAAATGCTAAGATCATATTGGATATGTAAATCCAGTTCGTTCCTTAAAGGGTGTAGATAAAAACTCCTTATCAATATGTCCTGGTTGCGGTAGTTCTTCAAGATTTTTTTTTGATAGATCTTGAACTACGATATCTATTTTTTTTTAAATGGAATGTGGATCTTTGCTTAAGCATTTTGATCTTTCAAGAGATCATGAAGACAAGCACATGTGTGGGGTTCAATTGTTATTTAATCTTGATTAATGAATTGATTTTACCACATCCACTTGTCTCTCTTTAGTTTCAAACTAAATGTCTATGCCTAAGAAACCTTTATTCCACAAAGTCCATAGTTTCCCCAAGTTGACTTTGGAGATTTTGAATTAAAATATGAGTTCAAATATTTAGAAGCCTCTAGAGATTAAATCCTTAGGGACAAACATCAATATTAGAATCTTTAAAGGTATTCACACTTTTAGAAGGGTTTGAAATTTGATGATTTGCTCAATATTTGTTTCAATGTTTTGGAACCAAGCAATGTGTTAAACTGACTCACAAGCAATAACATTCCTAGCTCAAGTGGTACATTTTTCTTGGTAGGCTTGTGTCATGCTCTTCATAGTAGAAGAAATGATTTTACAAGAAATTAGGGAAAGAGTGTAGAGGTATGTTAAGAATGAAGTATTAACCTCTACACTTTAACCAAAATCGGACATGGAAAGTAACTTCTTGGAAATAAATTCCAATGCACTACTTTGATAAACTCTTTAGATGGACAATTTTGGCCACTAGAAACAAGATTCTTAATGAAAGTATTTTTGGGATAACTTGGCATCTATACATGCGGTGATTCACTCGCTTAAGAGGCCTCCCAACCCTTAGAAATATCTAAGGGTTTTTATATATCTCATAGATACCGAGAGAGACTTTTGTTGGCATAAAACATCTGCACCAGGTGGTTAATGACTTTTTCATCACACCAAATATTTATATAGTGGACTAAAATAAAAGAACCACTTGGGTCATTCCCTCTCACAAGTTGGGAGGCAAGCCCTCTAAAGGTAATGCTTTGACATAAAAAAATGTGTGAAACTCATGATGCTTTTTTTGGCCAAAGATCACCAAAAGGTGTGATGGGAGAGGATATGTAATATAAGTAAACCCAAGAAATGAAAGTATACTTGAGTGTTTCTCTTCACCCAAGATCACATGAAGCACAAGGGGAGTGGATATGCACTACAAGTATACACAAGCAAAGCAAGAACTCATTCATTTTAACCTTGTAAAGCACAATGAGTTCATTTTAAGCACCAAATGAAAGTTATTCAAATTTAAACCAATATTACAAAATGAGGATATGTGGGTCCAATTTTAACCAGCTTTGAAAGTTAATTTTAAACCTAATGGAACTTTAGTTGGTCCTAAAACATAAAGTAAAGGATCATAAGATGGGTTATAATTTCCCTATAATTGTAACAACACTTTTACAATATATGGTCAAATGATAGTATGCTTCTTCACTTCAAATGTTTTATTGTTCAAATCTACAAAACTAGTTAGCCTCAAAAATAAAAAATTGGATGTTAGTGACATGTTAGAGAGTACATGAAATCAAAAAATTTAAAGAACATGTCAAAATTAGGTCACTATTTTGTTTTACCAATAAAAAATTGTTGCTAAAATCAATTGCATTGCTGAAATCAATTGCATCATTGAATTTTTGTCAAAAAAATTTCCATATTGAAATTGCATCGCTCTGGTAAAAATCACATGCTTCTCTCTACAATAAAATAATGACATCAATTGTGTCACTATAATAAAATTCATGCTATTTGTAAAAATAACGTTAGCTTCGCTATTTAAAATATGTGGTGATGAAATTAAATCATGCATCATTGAATTAATTATTCGTTGTTGTATTTAAACCAAAGTGCATTGTTGTATAGCGAATCTTTTGAGATGTGTCGCTGAATCCATCAATAGCATCATTGTATCTACAAACACAAGAAAATGGGAATCTAAAGAGAAATTTGTTAGATTCGATCAGTATAGCCCTCCTTCTAGTGCCAAAATGTGACCATAATCATAGTGTAAACTAAATATGCTAGATACAAATGAATTTAAATCCTATTTAATCCCCTCAGTTATGATCCCAATAAGATATTCAAAATTCCAAAGAACAAGAAACCATTAAACGAATATGATATAAACATGAAAACACAATGGAAATATACTTTAAGACCTCGAATCTTATCCTATTGGGGGAGTGGTGTCACATTGATGTTGAATGGCGACCCTTTCCCAATCCTTTGGATAATGAGCTTGTTTCAAATAGTTTTATTGAAGAAAACTGATGAAACCAATGAGATAAGCATGAAACATGATTGAAACTAGTTTAAAATGATAAAGATAAGTTCTAAATGATAAATGATTGATAAGATGGATGAAATCTATGCTAAATGTAAACAAAACTCAAAGATGAAAGACATTTAAAGAAAGCTATGCTAAAATGTTTTCAAACTAAGTTAGCATGGAAGCCATTAATGAATGCTTAAGCTAAATGGATGAATATTATACTAAAATATCAAATATCAAATATGGGTGCAAATGAGTATGAATTTTAACAGCATAATTTTTGCTATCAAAAGATGGATCCATTTCTCTCCAAATAGTGATCTATTTATAGGAAAACAAATGAAAAATCAAGGGGTTAAATTTATTTGATCAATTAATGGTCAATAATGGATGAAAGGTGAGCACATGCATCAAAGATTCTCATCAATGGATGAGAATCAAAGATCACATGGATGAAGAAATACATCAAGGGTTAAAAATGATTTCAACAAACACACTTTGTAATAACTTTGAAAGTTTTTTACAAAGTTTTTTTGAAAATAATCATTCCTTTTTGGAGCCAAATAGAATAATATTCCTTTGGAATATTCCCTATGCAAGTGGATGGAAGGAAATTGGAAATTTAGTTAATTAAAACTAAATTTGAAAGTGCAAGATGGAGAATAATATGATATTCATTAAATAATTGATTTAATGAAAAGGAGGATGCAAATATGACATTTAATATAATAATATATGATTATTTGATTAAATGAGAGGACTTAGGGGTTAAATTAAATAATTTCATTATTCAATTGAACTAAATGAAATCTTAGCACAAGAGGCGATGAATTAACCCAATTAGGTCAATTAGTTTAATAGATGAAAATGATTCATTTAATTAAATAATTAGGATTATTTAATCAAACAAGTGAAAAGAGGATGAAATGATGTTAATATATCAAATTCAAGTGTGTAGTATTATTCAGGACATTTTTAAGTGTCTACACTTATGAATGGATGTGTCAGCATTTTGACAAGTCATTTTATTTGAGCAACATGAAGATTGTAATAGTTGTCTTGGAACATTTGAATAAAAAATATTGAGAGGAAATTAAATAGTATTCATTCAAATTATTCTTCTATGTTCGATGCAATAAGGAATTTTGATAGGGATAAGGAAGTTGTCATCCCATTGATGGACAAGTGGATCCCTAGATTCCAAGAACTGAGAGATATGGCTATTGGATCAAAGTATGATGCCAATCAGCCACCCAACATTGTCTTCACCCTTAATATTGTAAATAGATTTAAGGACTATCAAGGGTTAATTGAACCATTAAAAAATAAAATAAGGGGGATGGTGTAAAAGTTTGATGAATGGAGTTTTAGTCTGTTCCCTGATATCTTGAATGAGGCTGGTGAAGTTAAACCTCTACAACAATGGAAGGATCGGACAAGCAGTGTGATTGCCACTCAAGCAACATAATTGATTCGTGATGGAGTTGATGTAGAGATGCTAAAGAATAGTATGGATAGGCTCTCACAAACAAGAAACTTCCTTGAAGAATTTGATAAAGAGGCCAACTAGGTGGTAATAAAGCATAGCCCATACAGGATCAAAGTAGATGAGATTATTGCATTTAATTGGCCTTTTGAGGAATAATTTGAGCTTTTGAGGACCAAGTATGTTGATATCTCGGACTTGTAGGTTGTCCTCCAGTTGCAGGGTGATAATGGACTTTGATTTTGTGTCTTAAACAAGCAATGGTTTGTAGTAATGGAAGTTACAACATGAGGAATGCAATACATGGCCTAGAAACAATATAAATTGGGCCTTTGATACATGTCAACATTCAAATATTGTATATTCCTCAATTTTCAAGTTGATGACATGGGTTGTTGATGTGGAAATGTTTTGGTATATTATTTTCTTCTCATTTTCATGCTTTTCATCTTCAAATTTCAGAGCACATGGAAAAGGTGTTGTTTCTTGTGGAAAGAACATCTTCATCAACTAAAGAGCCTTTTGGAAGGTAGGAGATATCTTCATCAATGATTGGGAAATAAATTTTATCTCATATGGACATCTGCATCGAGTTTTGGAAAATATATCGGTCTTTTGAATGTAATTGTAAATGTCAAATGAAAATGTGACATGTGTACATTGGCCTGAGGCTTGTTTTTCTCCCTTGTTTTTATAAAGGGAATTCAAGTCCAATTGTATGGGTTGTTGATTGATCTCAAAGATAAATTTGTTTAAAGAGCGAATATAGAGAATAGAATAGATTTTGCATTTAGATTATGAGTCTTTTGTTTCCATTAACAATTTTGATAAAAGTACTAATATTTGAATATAAAAGATGACATTTCTTTAAATCCAATTTTCTCCTGATGTACTCATCATTTGAATTATCAATGAAATAATCAAGGGTTGTTTTAGAGGTCTTTATATTTTCTAATGAATGTATGGTTTTTCCTTTATTCTAATTTAAATAATTTGTTAAATTTCTTCGATGAAATCATAGGTTTAAATGGTTTGAGTTCCAAGATATGATAATGAGTTTTGATTTTGAGTAATTGAGAATGATGTTGTAATGCAACATTATGTAAGCTCTGTAATCCTAAGTGTTAAGTTGTGGTTAAGTTTGATTCACTTTATATTAGACTACGTACCCTAGTTTAAGGCACTCTTTTGAGATTTGTGTTTGTGTTGCAATAATTATTGATCATTCACAAAAAAATACATTTAAATCAATTAATTATTCAAATTCTTGCTGAAATGTATGTCAAGTTAAGGTTCATCATGCTCTATTGCTTATGAAAAAATTAGTATGTAAGGATTTTCTAGATCTTTACATTTATTAGATTGTCAAGAAATTATAAGTAGAGCTTATATGTTATTTACAGTGTACAAATTTAATTGGCACAAAGGATCTTAAGGTACATTGTGTGGGATCACCCTCCTAGATTTTTCAAATCCCAAAGTGTAGGAGGCAAAAGCCTTTGCAATATTTCACTTGTTCATTGGCCAATCCCTTCAATTAGCTAAGCATTGGAAGATGATAATTCCATAGGCTATTTTGTGAGACCAGCTTGGTTCATTAAAAATAACCAATAGGTGCAACTTTTGGCATTACAAAAATTTCAATTACATAAGTTTGATTCAACTTATTGATATCCATGTCTATAAAGGTTCATTATTTTGTAGTAAATCCACTATATTTTTATTGGTTTTAATTAAGATGATTGAGCTTTAACTTATTATTTGAAAAGGACTTATTAATTATGATGAGATCAATTCAATTTGAATGCATTCTATTCATTGTACAAACTATAGATATTGGTCATCTGACATGCATTATTAATTATATTCATATTCAAAACTATTTCCAAGAATTTGAATTTATTTAAATGAAACCCCATTAATATACATAATTTTCATGATCTTATCGATTTCCATTTAATAACCAATGTAAAGCTAAAATTGACTCTGAAATAAATATTTTTTCCTCCAAGATATCATATTTGCAATCATATTCACCGTAGCCCAAAACTCAACCAAAACTAAGGCTTGGAAGGATATCTATAAATCCCACATTATCATAAAAAAAAATTACTACAAGAAAACATCTGCAAAAGCCCAACCAAGATGTTGGTCACATGCTATTGTAGTGGTTGTTTCCTCATTATGTATAAAGTAATCAAAAATTGAAGGCATGATGGATCCAGTATAGAAATGATGGAAGCATCATTTCTAGTTGTAGTTAAATTTCAATAGCAACAACCATGTTCAAAAGAAATAATAAAATCATAAGGAAGAATGACATTTATCTTGAAAATATTTTTAGTAAGTCATGATTAGACCTCATGAATATGTGATCATACACCATGACATATAGAAACCCTCCACCCATTGTATTCCCACATATGGCCATAATGGTGGGCACATTCATTTTCACCATATGTAGAATCTTGTGATAGTCTCTTTCACCCACTCCATTACAAAGGACAAGCACTTTGACATTTGATGTTAAACTATTTTCAATGCTAAAATTCTAACATTAATGTACATAATATGAGTAGTAGTAGGATAATATTTTATAGATTAGTATTTCTTAGTTACACTATCTAAGTTGAATAGTTATATAGAAGATGAACTAAACATTCATTTTTACATTACTAAATATATGCATTTTGATTGAATGGAATAAACTTTCATTGACTTTTTTTTCTATGTCTTATTTATTTTCATTTTTCAATCTTCTATTGCATTGCATTATCTGACTTGATATTTATATTAGAGCTTTGACTACGATCTCTTGTATCAAGTATCCCATAATGTGAGGCTATCAAAATAATAATGTCTCCATTTTGTAGATCCCATAATCTCTTCCAAGCCACCTCAAAGTGAATGTATGAGTATCAAGCATGTGCTTAAATAGTAGTAACTGTAATGATTCATTATTTGCTTAGATTGGAGTATATCTCAAACTAAAAGGACATCTTCCATCCACTTGCTGATGCTGGAATTCATGCGGAGATTCCAAACTGGTCATCTCATGTTAAGATTTTATTTTTCCTAATGTTTTATCTATTTTGCAGGTACAAGTTATTTAAGGATTAAATGCTTTGTTCTACAACGAATTTTTAGCCATCTTCTCACATGAGCTAGCATTCATGGAGAGATCATGCTAAATATTTTCCTTATGCCATTTCCTACCATGATAAAACATGAGGTCACTTTAGTATGAGGGATTTCAAGGAGTCTATATAATTTTTTTTTTTCTCATTCATTTACACACCCAAGGAATTGTTAGGCTTTTCTAGTGTAGCTGTCTCAAGCAAGGGCTTGTCTAGTGGAGAGAAATGGCATTCCACCCATGGAATCTTAGAGTATGCTTTCTTGTAAAACCGTGGGAGTGACCTTTTGAAAGCTATATATCTCAAGAAGCTATGAAGATTATGTTTAAAATTGATGGTGGTAGAGTTAAGGATTCTATTCGCATGGAATTGGGGGTGGATGTTACCTATATGAGGGCTCGATGATTACTCTTTCCTTCCCAGGTGATTTAAATTTTCTTGTCCAATGCTATGGATTTGGTTCAATCTTTGATAGAAATTGAGGAATTGGCAAGAAAATATGTAAATTTCCAATATATTTTGGACAACTCTGTTCTTAAGGAAGTGCAAGGTTATAATATTTTTAGTGGAGATGGATACATTGGTGGTCTGTTTCCTATGGACTTTGTGCAACAAATACAAGGGTTCGAGGAAGTGTATGAAGCTATCAAGCTGGCCTTGCAATTTCACAATGATAATATTCTCCTACAAGCTCTGTGGAAGCATCGTCATTGCATATGCTCTATTACAGAGGTGAATATAAGGGAAAAAATTTATGCTTTAAATTTTTTAAGGGTGCATACTCCTCCAGTGCTAGCTTCAGGTATTCATTTGGACTTACAGCTTAGGGTTCACTCACCAATTTAGGATCGTCATCAAGGTTACCAAGTTTTCCATGCTCGTGCTCCAAACAATGTTCCTCTTTGCTCATCAAACAATGACTCAGATCATTTCTCCTCTACCAATGTTTGAATGCCTCATCCCATGCAACATCCAACCTTCTCTTTGGGTCGTTGAAGCTTGTTTCAAAGAGGTCTGCAACTGACCAAGAGGCTGGAAATTGAAGACGAAAGTTCAGTCCATGGTGATTTTATGGAAGAATAATGTGTTTTTTCTGAAGTTTTTTAATTTGTAGATTTTATGTACTTGCTGGTTAATTATTGGTCTTTGCATAATTCAAGCTGAATTTTGCTATATTATTAGCTTCTAGGGGTGTTATAAGGGTGATTTAAAGATGTCTTAAGTAGTAGTTTTTTACAAATTTGAAGCTGAATTTTGATATATTTCTAGCTTCTTATCATATACTCTTAGAGCTGCAAATTTCTTCATCTATGTAAAAGCATACTTTATTATATATATAGGCTTTCATGCCTTTTGCATAAGAAAAAAAGGAAAAAAGAGAAAAAAATAATTAAGAATGATTTTGAGAGTAAATCATGAAGATTTTATGTTTTCAATTACTACCTACATGTATAAATGTGTTTGTAAGATACCAAAATTGAATTTTATCTTTGAATTTTCTTACCAATTTGTTTCTTTTCTAAAAGGTATGAAAATTTTTGAATTTTACTATCAACCTATATAGCCTCCATAATTAGTGATTTTGTCTAAAACAAGTGAGTAGGATAATCTATAACTACCTTTCCCATTTTTAATGGCTACAAATTATGAATATATTGTAGTAACCTAATAAATGCAAGCAATAAGAAATTTGTTGTGTTAGCTAAGTGCTTTAATTCCCTGCTTTTCAGTTTTTGGAATGATTTATGGTACATATGTTGACATTTTTGAAGGATATTATAAATTTCAAGTTCTTTTCAATGATAAGACAACAATTTCTCTACATTACTCTATCTACATGTATCTTGAAGTATTATTACATGAGAATGGGTGTAGGCATACAAGTTTTTCTTTTTGCATAGTAGTTTTTGCATAGTATCTTTTTGTATATGCATTGATTATATGAAGTTTCTTAAGTACAAATCTTGATGTACATGTTGTGAAGGGAGAAAATACATATATTTTTATGTAAGAAAGAGGAATATTTGTGATAGAAGATACCACATGTACCATTCCATTATTGTTGAAATTTTGCATTGTCTAACAAATAAACTATCACACAATCTCTACGCTCAAAATACTACACATTTCTAGTGGTGGCCTTTGAAAACTCTATTCTAGCATCTTGTGAGGCCTCCTTCAAATGTGTGTTGGTTTTCTCACATTCTACTACAAACTCTAGCCTCCATTGGAGGACTCAATGCAATTCATGTTAAGGTTTTGACTACTATTTTAATTTCTCCAAATGATTTAAAACCATGGTGGTTTTTTTTAAATTGGGGGAATTTTTAATTAAAACCACAAATTATTTTCATATATATATGAGTATTTTAAGGGTAATTTTTATTAATATTTCAAGCAATAAATCAAAATTCAAAATTTAAAATCAATTTTTTTAAGTTTAAAATAATTGTAATGTTCGGTATTTGAAGTATTTTTGGTTAATATTTATAGGTTAAGTTATTACGATTGAATTAATGTAACCAACATCTAACACATTTGTAACAATGACATTTGTGGCTTCATCTTTAAAAATCTATGTGGGGAAATAAGGATATTTTCATTTATATGTCCCTCCATTACCCTGCTATTTTTATTGTAAGACTTAAATCCCATCTAGAAGAAATTTTAATTTCTTTCTAAGCATATTTCATTGATAACACAAATCATTTTCACATGTTTCCTATGTTCCATGCACCTCTTTTTTGTCATATACTTTAATGCCACTTTTACATACTGTAATGCCAAAAATTGTACCCTATGCAATTTCACATTCCATAACCTCCCCTTTAGAATAATTGAATTCAATATTGTAATTTCCCTTTTTTCTAACCTTAATTTTTTCTCTAACCCCTTCATTTTTTACTATCTTAGTAAACTTTTATTGTGGACTATTGTGTGATGTATAAACATCCCAAAAATATTCCTGACTGCATAGTCATTTGGATGCTACACTTCTTGCCTGCTCGTGGAGTGTAACACCTCTGCAGCTTGTAGGCATGCCAAAAACATCCATTTGCATGCCTAAACTCCTTTCAAACCTCATACTCTCTCATTCTATTCACTCACTTTCATTCATTCTATTTGATCTCTAATTATTTCACTCTTTTCACTCTTAGTCTCTCATTCTATCAAGATTTTTTGCACTCTTGCTCTCTACACCAACATCTTGGCATTCTTGGTACATCTTAAATGTTGCATGCTCTTCCTTTTGGAACCACTAGCTTGCTAAAGGGAGGTAACTACATTACTTTTACATTGCATTATCAATTGAGTAGCATATTGTCATTCTATCTTATTTATTTGTTTTCTATATCTTGTATATTATCTTTCATCTCTATCTATTCAGTTGTCCATGGAGGTGGGAACACCTATGCGGGGGTATGACAAAGGAAAGCCCATAAAATAGCCCTATTGATGGGTGTTTTAGAACTTCTCAACACAGACAAAGTATAAATAATCTATCTCTCTTGAAAGGTGATTTCCCTTAGACAAGCTTCAGAAAACAACCCCATTGCCTCTAAGGTTAGGTCTTGACAATGCACAAACAACTCAGTGATGATGTGATTTGTTGGTAGTCACAAGGGGCATTTATGGTAAAAAAAAGACTAAAACTTATGGATCTAAGACAAGGTTTTTTACGATTTGAGAATAAAATGGACCCTAACAAGAATCTCCAAATTTAGAATCTAGAAACAATGCTTTCATCGAATACAACAATTCGGTAATGCTTTCAATCCTAAAACTAACTCAGATTCAAAGAAATACCAAAAGATAAAAGGTTTAGAGAGACATCTAAATCTAAATCCTAAGTGCAATCATGTAAACAATCCAGCATCTAAGGTGGAAAAATCCCCAATAACTAATTCCTGCTTAACCAAGAAAACATCCATAATAGCATAGAAATTGTGCAATCTTCAAAGGAATGTAAGGATTTTTAGATTGTGAAACATTCATATACCCAGATTTGAGTAGTATGCATAAAAATTCATAATTAAACCAAAGAAATAATAAATGGCCTAGGATAACTATGAAAATTGTCCTACGATCAGAAAGCCCCAAATAGTATGGACAAAAAATTCATCAAACACTTTCAATACTTCATCACCAACATGAAATAATTGTATCTAAATCTAAAGCTAATAATTGAAACATCTTGGAAACATAGGAACCATGCACAACAAAAATAACACAAAAAAGAACACCAAGTCAATGCCCTCTCTTATATTAATTTCACCAAATGTTTGCAACAATTCTAGAATCAATCTTTCAAATGAGGAGAGACCTCATATTTATAGAGTTTGATACAAATCTAGGGCTAAAATCAATGATCCATATTACATCAAGAGATGGGTGCCTAACTAGGTCGGCCAAAACACATCATCCCTATACAATTTTAATTCCCATTAAAATTCAAAAATATAAACATTAAAAATCATTTTCACATTAAAATTCCACTTAAAGTATTAAATAAGGGTTTATGGCACTATCCTCAAGGTAGTTGACTTTCTCCTTAACTTGTTGATGAAGTTTGGCACAAAAATTGATGTAAACAGGCCCTTTACTCATCCTCTTTTCCCATTCACTGCCTCCTAGATAACTCTTAAAATTTACTTAATATCCTATTTAGGTCAGCCTGGCTAGGAGTTGGGATAAATCTCAATCTCAAAGAAATAGACTCTAATTCATTTTCATACCTCTTCAATATTTTTTGCAAGTCTATCTTTGACTCCTGATACTTATGCATAATGGTGATATACATGGCGACATCCTCTAAATTATTTTTAGTTACTACTCCATCCTTAACATGTGAAAAGATATCATTCCACCACCGCATCAATACATCAACCTTCATTTATTCTTTACTAAGATTTTTCCCTATCATTACTTCCAAGAACAAAGTGCAGCCATGAATGTTATCATCTAAATCACTCTACATCTTAGGAAATGGCTCAAGTTCCCCATCCATTATTTCCCTTCTGAACTTGAAGGCATCAATCCACTCTTTGGGCTTGTCTATCTCCTCCAAAGAAATAATATCTTCCTTTACCAGTACATCTCCAAGAACCTCGAGCATATTCACAAGCCTGACCATAGATTTTTCATCTACTTCCTTACACTGTGTTGTCATTTGATAAATTGTATCCCACAAAAAAATAGTTATCTCATACAACTGCATGATTTCTTCAATCAATGGGATACCCTTTTGATACACTCTTGCTACCCAATCCTAAGATACTTGGGTCGATGTTCTCATTTTCTCAAGCTCATTGATTGCATCCTTGGATAAAATGCTAGGTTGTGAGGATGTTCTAGCTTTAGCTTGAGTTTGCAAAGGATTTACCAAATGTTGTATATATTTTTGTAACTCTTCTACCTATCTCTACAACTTTCCCTTGGCCTTCACCTCTTTATCTAGCCTCTTCAAAATTGCATCCATCGATCCTTTTAGATCTTCTACTTCCTTCTTTTAAGTGGATGGGCCCAAGTTGATAGTTTGTACATTACAATCTGTACGAGTGGCCTCCTCTTTATTCTTCTCAACTACAAGAGTAGCAATATGCAATACCCTATTATTGACATCATCCATCGTAATCCTATATATTACCCTAGTTTTCTTCTTCTCCTTTGGTTTATTCAACCCAACCAAAAAGTTGTCGCAATCTAGAACTACATCTTCAATTATTATAGGTTTGGGTTTGAGGCTCTCATTAAGCTAGTTAGGGGTAGTGTACATTTCAACATTTGTATCAAGGTCAACATTATTTTTTCCTCGAAGGTCTTCTCCTTTATTTATTTCTTCATCTTTCTAAGGTTGTTGCTCCTCCTTATTTATGTCATCATCTTTATTTGTTTCATCCTTCTCTTCTTCATGGACTCCCTCAGATTCAACATTAATTTCTTCTTTCTTTTCTTGTTCCTTTTCTCTCTCTACATCTGTAGTATTGAATTGCTCTCCAAAATTGTTGAGGTCTCCATCCTTAGGAATCTCTAGCTCCTCATATGACTCTTGTTCCTTGGAAACATCTTCAAATGCTATATTTTCTACTCTTGTTTCCTCTTCCTTATCAGATGGAACACTCTCGATGTTGCCTAAGAGGGACATTTTTTGTGATTACCTTTTTTGTAGCCTTATCCTTGCTAGATTGTGATGTTTGTGCAGCTTTCTCCAATTCTTTAGCAAATCTTTCTATATCTTCTAGGTTAAGAAAAGGAATACCAAACCAAGAAGAATATTTTCTTGCATACACCTGAGTTTTCTCCTCAAAACTCTCCACATTGACTGCTCCTTCTTGAGTTCCCACTTTTATGTATTGTGGGCTCTCTTCACTACCTTTACCTTTTCACTGCTTCTTTGAAGGAGAATCACTTGAAGCACTTTTACCTTTCCCTTTGATCAGCTTTCTTATTTTGAGAGGTTGAGGCTTAGGAGATGCTTCCTTAGTCTCTTTAGTGATGAACTTTGTAGGCTTTCTTTTCTTTGAGATGGGCTACTTTTTGGGTTCTTTTGTTTACTCTTGGTTCTCCTCTTGATAACCAAAGGCTCTTATTTTGATTCTTCTTCTTTTGCAATAGGATCCTTTTATTCTTCCTTCTCTAATTCATCATCTAAAGAAGATTGAGATTCCAAACCCCCATCAATTCATATGTTGGCTTTATACCATCTACTTCCATTTCCAACATTTTTTGCTTCACCCACTATTTAGAATACTTGATGACTAGATTAGTGACTCGAGTTAAGTCTATAATTTCTTCCTAATCCCAATCTATTGGAGGGAGAGGATTATTGGAGAATTCCATACAATCATGCTACCAGATTACTTCTCCATCGTCTTCAATCTGGTCTAGGGCCTGCACAACTCCATACAACCTTATCATTTTTAGGGATAGCTTCAAGAAATTTCTTTTGAACACTTCAAAATTGTCTCTATAGTTGGCCTAGCAATCCTCTATATCATCCTTATGTCTGTAATCTTGAGAAGTTTCCTTTTGAGCTATTCCATAAGGATCAAAATATGCTGTGAAGGTGTGTGTAGACAATCTAAGATATACCATCTCATTCTTTGAATGTTGAGCACTCTAAAAATTAGGATAGGATTCCCATCCATTGATTGCTAAGAGGAATTCCCCTCCAATCCTTGTCTTATACATATTCTTCAATATTTTATCAAAGGTAACCAAATTCCTTGTCACTTCCAATAGCACAACTTTATCAGTAGGGTATCGTGGGAACTTGCATGGTACCAAGGGGCAGCCCTAAATTCTGATATATGTAAATTTTGGGAATTTCATGTACCAATATACCCATATTTATTCTCAAGCTCCATGGAATGAGAAGAAATCCTCACATGTAATGACTTACAATTTCCTTGTGATGTATATGGTGAATGCATCATTCACCCTTTTGTAGTGTGAAGTATTAGATAGATAAAACTAGGGATAGATCTCATATACCTTATTTTCTCCAATAACCCCTTTGCAGCTCAATCCATTGTATTTGAAGTGCCTCGCCATGATGTAGAAAACATAGGAAGTCATTGTGAACTTCCATGTATCTTGAACTACTCTTATTTTTCTATCCAAGTTATCACTGATTAGCCCTTCCTAGTGGTAATTGGTACCTTTCTCTATTTGTGTAATTACATAAGACATTCAATCCTCAAAAACTAATGCCTTCTCCAATCCCATCACTTTGTTGAGGAGAGTGATCATATCATTATACTCCAAATTGAAGTCACTTTTGTGCAATAGTTTGGGAAATTTAGAGTAGTGTGACCTAGGCTTGTCAATCCATGAAGCATTGATCATCTCCAAAGCCTTCTTTGAATTGTAAGTGTAAAACTTCTTCACTGTGTCAATCTTAAATTTCATTATTTTTTGTGAGCAGGAATACCAAAGGCCTCAGCTAAGAATTTTTTAGTCAATTTGGCCAATACCTTGCCTTGGGGACCAACAATCACTCTCCTATTTGAATCATAGTGCTTTGAACACTCTACAATCAATTCCTGACATTGGATGGATGGAGGAAACCCTACCACCTGAGCCAATCTAGTATGCACAAACCTTCTAGCCAATTTTGTTAGAGCATAACAATACATTCTTTACTTGAAATACTCTAGATTAACATGTCCCATATTGGTATCTACAACCTCTTCCCAGTAAGAACTGATCTTAGACTCCACGAGCCTTCCTTTAAAATCATACTTCATCTTCTCTACTCTCGTAAGCTCTTCCTTCACTAGCTCAGTTTTATTTCCTTTGCTTGACTTAGCCTTGCTTGACTCTACCTACATATGATTAGAAAAAATATTGAATAATTACTTGAAATTCTCTAAATATCTCAAAACATGGTTAGAAAAATCAAGACATTCCTATTGGCAACTTGTAAGATTATGCTATCAATAAAGAAATTAAAGGAAACCTTTCAAAGCCCTTAAATTAAGATATAAAATAATCATTAGGTTTTTGGGATAGTCAAGGAATTTTGGGAATCTAGCAACATAAGGATTTCATAAAATCCAAGGATACATGGAATCCACAAAACATAGAATCTTGGGAAATCCAAGGGCCTAGGGAACTAACGATGCATATACAAGTGTGAATTCATCCTTTTAAATCTCATCATTTAGCCCTTAATCATTTCAATACCATAAGATTTTAATCCTTAACACCTGACTCATAATCAAGATCCAACATTAAGAAATTCCATCACTACGAAATGAACATAGTAAAACATCAAAAAATCCAAACAAAGATGGAATTCGCGGAATCCATGACCCCAAGAAATCTGTGACAAAAGGATCATCAAGAAATCTAGAGCCAGGTGGAATCAATGATCAGGGCATAGTCAGGCAGTTTAACACTCAATGGAATTCACAAAAAGTAACTTATCGAGGTTTCCAAAAGCTCATGGATTTCACTGTAAAGGGGTCAATCAGAATATTTATTGATTTTTGGATTCAACGAATGAATCAAAATCAAATAATTCTTGATCTCAAGGATTTGACGATGAGTGTAGTTATCAAGTTTTCCAAGTTCAAAAGGATTCCATGATGGGCTAAAATTTGAACAATTAGATATAAGTTTACCCAATCATATGAATTTTGAAATTTCATGCACACTCGTAAAATCATAGGAGGGATTTGAATTAACAAAAAAACTGGCATATTACCCTTCTATGAGCTCAACCTTTTAGACACTCGCATTTTCTTGATCTCAACGTTCAAAACAAAGAAAAATTAAGGTTTTTGACATGAATGCACTCAAAAACTACCTAAGTTAATACAAAGGCAAACAAGCTTTAACATGAACCATGAAATGAAACTAAGTGGACAACCTATGCAACCATTAAAGAGAAACCCTAGTTTTGATTCTTTTTCCCATATTTCAATCGATTAACCTGTAAATGACGTGCTAAATGAAAGTATCTATGGATTCCCTAACTCAAGTTTATCAAACTTCAAATTCATTGTAATGCATTTAAACAAACTATCAACAGCATAAACCCTAGTTTACAAACCAAAATGCATGAGACATGGTGCCCTAGTTTATTTTGCATTTCAAATGCAATGATAAATCATTAACAATTATTTGAAATGAAAAATAAAGCATAATCAAATCAAAATGATGCCAACCATCAATGAACTCATTCACAAACAAACCTAGAATAAAAGCTAAAGGCCATACCCTTAATCGTAAACCAGGAAAATGGAGAATGAAGAAACAATCTCAAACCCTAGATATCGATGGAGAAATCAACACCCTCAAATCAACAAAACCCTAGCTCAAATGACTCAATGCACCTTGCTCCTCAATTGCCCAAGCTCTCAAGTAAAAATGACCAAAAGAAATGAGAAAATAATGAATAAATTTGACTAAAAACCATTCAATTCACCCCCCATTAATGCACTTGTATGCACTACAAAATGAAATTAATTCTCGACTTGATGTTTAAGCAGCATCAAGAAATCCAAACTTGCCCAAAATTCATGAATGAGAAATGATTCAAGAAATCTAAGGTCTAAAAAATTTAGCAATGAAAACATTTCAGACCTTTCAAAGACACGAGGATTAAGAGATGAAAATAAGCATCAGGGAATCCAGGTGGGCCTAGATTTTGTGAAAAAGAGTGTCTCAGGGATTCCAAGGTCTCGAGGATTTTTCAAACCTGAACCAAACTTAGTAATTTGAGGGAATTAACAGTATTTGAAAGGTTCAAATGTGGAATTCATTGTTGCAAACATACTCATCCCAAACATTTGACAATAATTATAAGCTCGAAAGGTGATATCAGAAAAAAATTAGAGGACCTATCCCTAAAGGGGAAAAGGAAAACCTAACAAAAAAAGAAAAAAGAGGGGGTCCCTGCTTTCAGCAGGGTGCGTGTGTGAAAAAGGCGCAACAAGCCCCAACCATTTTCTCATCTTTGTGTGTGCAGGTTTTGAAGTTGGAGCATTGTGGGAGACTTCACTCATGAACCTCTTGTGATTTTCATTATTCCTTTCTATTGTCACTCTCATTTCATTTCATTTAGTTCATGCTTCTCATTTTCATTATTATGTTATTTCTATTATACTATCATTTTAAGTGCATCTGTAAGATTTTGGTTTTTGAATAGTTAGTAAGTTCATTGTTGTCTCTATTAGTAAACTTTGTTTTCCATCTATATGAGACTATAGTGTGTCATAGGGACGTTCGCACATTGTGATATCGTCCTTGGCCGAGAGCCTACCAATTTTATCATGAGACCTCTACAACTTATTCTTTTGGTCTCTAAAACTCTTATCCTCTAAATCCTCATTAAATATAAGATATAAAACAAAATGTATTTTTTCTTCCCATCCCATTCACCTGAGCATTGGTCCCTAAGGTAGTCAAGGAACTTTCACCCCTCGAGATCACATCATTTTAGGGTTCCAAATTTCGTCCTCTACATTTTGGTGAACCCAATGTGAAATTACCCTAATTTTAATATTTTGTTGAAAATTTCTTGTCTTGTTTTGGTGTTTGTTGGACCAAGTGTTGTGACACTTTTAATGATTTTCACAACCCCATCTACAAATTTTGAACATGTAGTTAGAAGAAGCATTTGACATCTAGATATGGGTTCAAGGAGACAGTTTAGTCCTCCTCACTAGGGTCCTAATTTTGAGTAGTTCAATATAGGAGTATCACCTGGTTATGAGCCTCCTTTTGATTTCATTCATCCATCAACAAAATTTTAAGAAAATCCTCAACCAAACAATCCTTCCGAGTCATCTTCTCTCATAGATCACAAGTCTTCTCTCAAGATCCCCCATGAGCAAGTCCAATATATTGAATGATAAAGATTTTGAATATTTTTTGTAAAAAGATGATATAAACACCTAAGTTGATCCTATAGTTTGTGGTCTAAGGGACTTGCTTATCTCAGACCACTGAGGTCTTTAGATGCTTTGAGGGATAGTGAACATAGTAGAGACCAATGGCCCCTCGTACACTTCAATCTTGGGTAATCCTCAAGATGTCCAATCAAAAATCACTGGTACATAGTTGTATATTCTATTATTGGGAATGTTTATGCACATGATAGACCCTGGTCCTTCTATACCCCCTTTCACCACTACTAATAATATAAACATTGTGCCCTTGGATGTTCCTAGAATTTAGAGTGAATTGTACCCCCTTGGGATATGAATTCCATGTATTTGGATCTTGAACCTCCTCCAGCTCAACTAGTCAGGCTTCACCAACCAATCTCATCCTAAATGCTTTGTTACAAAACATGGGACAAATATAATCATAGTTGGCTAACCCGATGAGCTCTACCTCTCAATCAACATTGCAACCATATTGTTAGTATAGTCATATATGCCTCACCATTCTAAATGTTCCTATACCCCAAGGGAATGATATCCATAAGTTTGATAAGTATAATGGCAGGGGTGACATGCAGACCCATGTCTTGTCATTCATTGTTGTGTACTAATTTCCTTTATGAGGATGATTTTTTAGAAAATCTATTCCTGCAATCCCTCAAGGATGTTGCATTGGAGTGGTAATGCTCACTTCTTGAAAACTCTATATTTTCCTGTCATCAATTATTTAATCAATTCTTACATTAGTTTCAAGCAAACATTGGACTAAAGATAACCTTCACTGATCTTATTTATTCTAAGGAACTCATGAAAAGGTAACTGATTTCATTGCTTGATATAATCCTTGTTCTCCCATATCTCCTACACCCTACCAAATTCTGATGTTTAGAATGTGTTCAACAAAAACCTACTATTGACATTGAGAGAAAAAGTCCTCTTCATGAAATACCCTTCCTTTGCATGTATGTATGTTGCATTGAGAGAATACTAGCAAACGATGATGCAGTACAATGGTCCCTCATCCTCCTATACTGATAATCTATCAATCGTGTCTAATTTTGGGGAGCCTAATAGAAATAAAGCAGTAGTCGTAGTTTTTGTTCCTACTGGGAAGAACACCATAGGATGCAATAGAGTGTTCACAAAACTATTTTAATCCTATTCTAATGTTCTTAATAAGTTATTAAAATATGGTTTAATTACTCTCCCATAGATTTGACCTCCTTTCGATAATAAACCTTATCCTAGTTGGTATGATCCACAAAATTTATGTCAATACCATTGAATCTCTGGCCATGATATTGAATGATGTGTGCATCTTAAACATATAGTCCAAGAACACATAGATAGTGGTACCATCTATCTTGATGGTAAGAAACAAAACTCATCTATATCCAAGCCTAACAACCAACTACAAATCTGCATAGATCCCTTTCCTTATCATTACGCTAATCTAACAATGTCTGCTTCTTCATATTTTGATCCTAGCCCTTCTAAGTATGTGAACATGGTCTTGTTCACTTCTATTCCTCCTCCAAGTCATGTGGAAAGTATTCCTAACATAATATTCACACCACAGGACTTTCCTCTTAGCAAGGAACCTTCTTTGCTTTACATCTTATCTTAGGTCAATAGTAACATTGTGACTGTTATTATGGTTGACCCTTCCAGCCGAGTCAATGTTCTTATAGAGAAGACCCTATTTATCAATAATTTTTATAAGGAGAAGTATGAGGAATTGAAGACCATAATCCATACTCATGATGGTTTTTTCATTCTGCCCATTAGTTCTATTTCTTTGTCAATCTTTGTTGGACCTAAATCTCTTGATATGTCATTTGTCATGATTCTTGAATCCAACCTATTAAGGGTTAGACTAGGAATTCCATGGATAGTCTCCATGAACTAGTCACTTCAATTATCTAAAAATGTTTAAAATTTCCCCATGATGACACAGTGCATACTATTCAGGATGTTGGATATAAACCACTCATATTGTGTGGGGGATTTTCTCTAGATCATTTTTGGCCCACCCCTATTAGATCTTTACTACCTCATGGAGACTTATTCTATAGGGCCTATTATAGGTACAAGATGGGAGTCATATACCTTATTGTTGTTTTCCTACCTTCTTCTCATGTAATTCACATGAAGGCCTCTATGTGTGTGTAGTAGCCTGCCTTGTCCTCTGCAACTTCCTCTTTGAAGGCTAAGGATAAGAAGGGTCCTACACATAAACCTTCTTCCTCTTATATGATTCATAACCCTTGGAAGTATCCTTAGTTCCTTCTATTGTACCTAGCATAGGAAAAGGAAAGGCACCCATGGTGATGAAGTCTAAGCCCCAAGTCTTCCAACTCTCGGTCTTTCCCACAATTCCTCAACCCAACCTCTATGGTAAAGGAAAACAAGAATTTGGAGTTGACCATTCTCTTTTTGTTCCTACATCTTGGCCTTCTATGCCTCCTCCTATTCGTCCACCTGCTCCTAAAGTAGCTAAAGGAAAGGAGCACATAGCCATGACCCCTATCTCTATTCTTGTTCCTCCTTAAGAGCCTGCTATTCTACTAGTAATATCTACAAAGACTACTCCTCTAGTGGAACAAGATCCCCAAAATCTTCTTAGGATTCTATTTTTGGTTCCCATATCTGTTACAATCTACTTTCACATGAGCATAAACATCACCAAAAAATATTGGCCTAGGAACGTGAAGCCTCACAAAATATCGAGGATGAACCTTTTATCTCTGCTTCTGCTTTTGTCTCCTCTCCTACTTTTACCTTTGCTCCTATTTCTATTTTTTCTTCTATTCCCATTGCCTATTCCTTTCTTCTTTCCTCCTCAATGGATCCCAATGAACCTCACCCTAAGTAGGTGCAAGTGTTTATCACTCCTTCTTTGGAGCCTCCCTTGATCACCTCTTTACCAGATCTTCCTCCTTTCCTTGAGCCCACATAAATTCCTCATACAAAGGTTGTGTATATCATGGCTCCCTCTCCTTCACCTTCTTCTACTTCTAATGTGAGGATTCCACATCCTCCATTGAAGAAAAATTTAGAGCATGACCTCATTCCAAATGATGATCACAAAGTATTCTTTGTCTTCTTCATCTTGTTCTACTTTGGCTTGTACTCTTCTCATCTTCTCCATAGTTTGTCACTTCTCTTTTGAAGGCTATTAATGACTCTCTAATCTCTCATACTCCTTCCATTTAATCACAAGACTTCACTCCAAATAAATATATGTTCGACTCAATTGAGGACATTCTGACTTTATCATCTATATTTCCTAAATCGATGATATTGACCTTGCAAGAGCTTGTCGGCAAAGACATTAAGGGAGCTTCCTCCTTAGACCTTTTTGTAGGTGATTTGGCCAATAATTCCCTTGCTATCCTCCCTCTACAAGCTCATCTTCCTTCCCAATATGATGATCTAGATTTGTAACAAGATGACTTGTTTGAGGTTTCAAACTAGAGCAGTGCCTCTTCTTTATCTTTAGATTTGATTTATGTGTTTGTTTGTGTTCCCTTATTCTTGTCTATTTATGTTTTTTCTCTCACATAGAGGACACTTGATACCCTTGTAGATACTTGGATACATGAGAGAGAATCTATTGTATAACTTCTATTTGTTTCATCATTCTTCTATTTATCATAAAACTTACCTTTTCACATTGGGAATGATGCAAAGCATTGGAGCATTTAGGTCTCTTCCATGTTGAACCATTTTTTTATTTTTCTTCATGTGCTCTTCCTATCATTCTAATCTATTTGGGGGTGATGATAGTTCATATTCATTGTATTATATTTATCTATATACATCTATGACCAGTTTTGACCTCAAATAATTGGATCCCATTATGATCTTGATTTCTTCGTCCCTACTTTCTTTGGATGTTGTGGATTCTATATGTTGTCCCTCATGCAACAATATTCCATACTTACATCTCACTATGTATGTCATGCCACAATATCTCTTAGTCTTTCTTCTCCTTACAATGAACTGTGCTCCTTTACGTAGCACACATCATTCTGAGAGGGAGCTATCATATCTTCTTATTCTTATTTTTCAACAATTTTTTCTTAAAAATAAATCTTTGTCTTATGATCTCATAATCTAGCTTAGAGGAAACCTGACTAGACTTCTCTTATGATCTCATCTTTTGTGATATGTTTCTCCTCCTTTTGAGTTTTTTTTCTCTAACTCATCCTATTGTAATAGGGGTTCTCCTCTTTTCAGGGTTTATTTCTATCATGCATCTTTATATCTTCTTATCGTATGGTCTCTAGCATAACATAGATTGCTAGCCATACTTATTAGTACTATCTTTTATCTAATCAAATTTTATCATGTCTATTTTTCATTTTTCACCTAACGTGTTTTTCTACAACTAACATGTTTGTGGTGAGATTGTAGTTATCTTTGCAAAATCGAAGAGCCATGTCCTCTTTGTGTCCTATCTCAACTTCCCAATTGTATATATTGGATCAAATATTTATGTCCTCTTCATCTTGGGTATATTCTCTTCAACATGTTTCTCTACTCTAGCTCACATCTATTAGAATACATATGCTCGTTAAAGTGGGGGAAAATATAATGCCCAAAATTCACCCTATGCAATATCATATTCTACAACCTTCCCTTTAGAATAATTAAATTTGATAATGCAATTCCCATTTTTCCTAACCTTAATTTTATCCCTAAACCCTTCATTTTCAATCATCTAGAAGTGATATTTTTTCATAGACTATCACATGATGGATAGAAATTTATGTGTTGTGCAAACATCTCAAAAATATTCTTGACTACATAGCCATTTGGACGTTACACTTCCCACCTTCTCACAAAGTGTAAAACCTTTGTAGCTTGTAGGAACATCAAAAACAACCATTTTCATGCCTAAATTCCTTTCAAACCTCCTACTCTCACATTCTATTAACTCTCTTAATCATTCATTATAGCTCATTCTTTCACTCTTTTCATTCTCTTTCTCTCATTCTATCAAGCTTTCTTGCACTCGTGTTCTCTACACCAACATCTTGGAATTCTTGGAACATATTGAATATTGTATGCTCTTCCTTTCAACACCACTATTTTACTAAAGGGAGGGTAACTACATCCTTTTGCATTGCATTATCATTTGAGTAGCATATTGTCATTCTAGCTTGTCTATCCATTTTCTTTATCTTGTCTATTATCTTTCATCTCTATCTATCTAGTTGTTTGTGGAGATGGGAGCACCTACATGGGGGTTTGACTAAGGAAAGCCCCTAAAACAAACCCAACCATTTTATCATCTATGTGCATGTAGGTTTTGAAGTTGGAGAATTGTGAGAGACTTCACTCATGGACCTCTTATGATTTTCGTTCTTCCTTTCTATTTTGTCATTCTCATTTCATTTCATTTAGTTCATGCTTTTCATTTTCATTATTTTGTTATTTCTTTTATACTAACATTTTAAGTGCATTTGTAAGATTTTGGTTTTCAAATAGTTAGTGAGTTCATTGTTGTCTCTATTAGTAAACTCATTTTTTGGTTGGTATGAGACTATAATGCACCATAGGGATGTATGTGTGCCACACTACCATCCTTGGCCAAGACTATACCAATTTTCTCAAAGACCTCTACAACTTACTCTTTTGGTCTCTGAAACTCTTATCCTCTAAATCCACATAAAACATAAGATATAAAACAAACTCCCTTTTTTCTTCTCAGCCCATTCACCTAAACATTGATCCTTGAGGTAGTCGAGGAAATTTCTCCCTTTGAGATCATATCATTTTGGGGTGCCGAATTTCCTCCTCTACACATACCAAAAAATATATCAAAATAATAGTTTTCTTCCATGTATCGATAGGTATATCAAAAGGGTGAGCATATCAAAAGGTCTATTATATTAGCTTAGTAGTATATACAAAAGGAAACCTTTTGGAGTGATAAAGGAACCAATCCATCTTCATTTGAAAAAAAAAATCATTAGATGTTGTAAATTATATATTCTTCTAGAATTATCAACAAAACCACACTCAAAATTGTGTGTAATCTTTGTAGTGATATCAATATTATACACCAATGATATACATTATATTTGTAAATTAATGTTAGAGACAAACAAAAAGAAAAGATAATATCTAAATGTTGTTGTCAATACAAACCTCAATTTATGTAGTTTCATAATCAATACAAAATGATTTCTAAATAAATTAATAGGTTGCATGATTAACTATATGATTAGATAACCAATTCCTCAATAGAGAAGAAATCTACCATAAATGATGGTGTTCCTTCTTCAAGTAGTTCCATTTAAAAATTTGTTAAAGATAGAAGGTCCTTGAAGAAATGTATTAAGCCCCCTCATGTGCCACAAAATAATGTTGCAAAGACAAAAGATTATATTCCTTCTTAAACAAGTACCTCAAAAGATAGGAAAAGATAAAATATCCTTGAAGAAATTTTTTGAACCCCCTCTTGTGTCACATAACAATATTGTTGTGTCTAAGTCAAAAAGTGTGGTCAAAACCCATCATCAATATAATACATGGTAGTCCTATTATTGAATCTCAACTTATGAATATCTACTTAATGTGTATATTTGGGGGGTAACAAAACTCAACAAACATCATGGAGGTCTAGAGTATACAAGTTATGCGATTTTTGATATACCAAAATATTCAAGACCTATCAAATTTATGTTCAGAGGTATTAAGAATAATATTCAAGCTAAGATTTCACCTGTTAGTCAACCATATGAAATTGACGTTATTGTCAACTTGCACTATAACTAGTCCAAATATGTTGCCATTATGGATGTTAAAGATTACATTCCATTATTATCTTGATCTACATCTTTTTAAATAGCATGGTTAACACAAAAATTCTACAAAACTATGTCATGTCAAAGATTTTCCTACAAAATCATTGAGGCATATGTATTATGGATGGATAGACCATTCCAAATGGAAATATGGATGGATAGCCCATTTCAAATGCAAAATTAAGACTTTTCTATCGTCAAAAATCTTATAGGAGAGCCAAATCCACCATTTTAGATGATATTTCATCTTTTGTAGATATGAATTTATTATTGATCTAGTTGATAATGATCTTCACATTACAAATATTGTTGACCATTGGCATAAAATATTATTTATATTGTCTAACTATGGTGTAGATGTTTTTATTAATCTAATTGATGTTGAGATTAGCATTGCAAATACAATTGATAATTATACTATTGAGTTATAACCTACTAAGAAAATTATATTCCCATATAAGATAATTTTGTACTTGGTCTTTATGTTATTGATAGTAGTGACTTTTTGTAGCCATCATTTTCTATTGAGATAGTTGATGATAAACATGCTAAAAATTTCAAATATTTAACTTAGTATTAATTATTTGAGGATATACTTATTGCCTCTTGTTGATCACACTTTTATAAAACCCACTGATGGAGTTTATAAGATTTGAAGAATTTTCTCATCCCCCATGAACTTAGTCTGCATTTTAAAACCCTTGTCTCCCATGAGTGAGTAGGGTTTTTGCTTGTGAAATCACTCAAGTGTTCTAATCACACGTTGACCTTCCACACCAATCTCTGATTCCTTAAGTCATCCTTTGAGCCACAATGTATGTTCGTTTATCGACCCTTTTTGGTTAGAATCACCGGTCACCAATTGTCACATTGACCTTAATCTTTTCCTAAGGTCGGGTCTTAATTTCCCGATGACTTAAGCTTAATTCGTCAACCTGCAAGGGTCATATCACCATCAGCCTAACAACGACCCTTTATTAAATGCTAACTTTATCGCATGTGCAGGTTTAAAGATCATGGGATTATGGGAAGAGATCTTGATCGTACCCCACCAACTCATGGGCAATAAATGTCAGCTTGTTAAGAGCCACGAGGTTAGAAAAATGAAGATGCATGTCTTCATATGGATGTGGGGCCTAGTCTCCACTACCAATTTCATGGCCCATGGTTCCAAAATTGATGGCCGAGATCAAATCTCGGGAACGATCTCCACTATTCCCTGCTATTTCGCTAGAAAAAAGTGAACGCCTGTTAAAAGCAGCGAGATCTCAACTTGTGAAATGTGTGGGGCCTACTGATGGAGGAGTTTCCTTCTAAGATGGGTTTGTACCATTATCTGAGGACACATCAACAAAGCACTGCTGGATTTCAAGCATGGTTAGCCGAAGTGAGACCATTCGATTTGCCATCTCGATGTGAGATCAACGACATATATTCAAAGTTAATAAAATGACACATGATAGTCATTTCCATCTGCAACCAATATGTATTAATGGTCATCTTTCTACAAAAGCGATCAAATTGATCTTCATGCGTGGGGAGACTTAATTGCTATCAATCATGAAGTGCAATATGTATATTTTCATGCACTTGAGAATTAAACAGCGACAATACACATGCCAACGAATTGCCTAGTTTGTGTGTGTGTTTTCGTTAAGCAGTGCTGATTGATATCATCACTTTGCTCAATAAATAAAAGTGATGAGTTGCTATTTTTCCCATAGCAACTAAGTGTTAAGTTCTCAAATTGTTGCAAAGAGAGGAGCTGGAGAGTTTATATTTTTTGGTCACAAAATGAGTAAGCTGGTAACTTCTATGGAGCCAGAAAGAAGGTCGGTTCGATTGAGTTCGCAGAGACTTGGTTCTTGTGTTCCAAAGCATGCTCCAATGGTAGATATGGAGGCCTCTGCTGACAATCCCAAGATTGCACCCACAAGGTGCAGCCAATAGTTGCAATTCGAGAATGTTGTTGCAAAAAAGATGGACGACAAAGGAAAGGAGTCATTGCAATCCATTACTAGGGTAGATAGAAAGATAAGGTATGGGAGTGGATCCATCAGATGCTAAAATTAAACCATCAACCTCATGAATAGCTCGTCAAACAGTGAGATGGAGACCGACTCTGACTACAACTAGTATCTCACAAACTTGGGTCGAAATAAATTTTCCTTTTGATAAAATGTTGTGGTGATTCCTCTTCTTCAATGTGCATGGCTATCATTTTTGGGGCTGGTGTTGACTGTGCACCTTTGTGGTGATGTGGACGTCTTGTCCATTGCATACTTGGTGACAAAGGGAATTTTGACAATATTTTGCATTTCCCTTTTGGTGGCGGTTGCAAATTTGCTTTGCCCATTTTCAATGTGTTCTTGCAGAATCAGTACGTGGGGAATTTTGAAATGCAGGTTAAATGTAAGATGAAATGAAATTTTTGTATTGAAATTGCATTTGAGTCGGTAGCTTGTTCGCTCCCTTATTCTATAAAAGGGAATTCAGGGCTCATTTGCAAGGAATGGAATTATGGCCAAGTTTTGAGTCGGGTGTCTGTCTGGGTAGAATATTAGGCATAAAATAGTAAATAGAATAGTTATCTTGTCTTGAGCTTTGAGGAACATATGTAATTATCTTAAATGGTTTTACATAAATAACTGATATAGAAAATAATCATATGATTTTGGTATATGTGCTCTCCTAATGTAAATCTATGTGAATTTTGAGTGAAATGTTAGGGATATCTTCATTCATCTTCAAATATTTTTTTGAATGTATGTCTCTATTCTCACTTTGATTCAAGTAATCAATTAAAATGCTTAAATGGGGTCATAAATTCTCATTTATTTACAAAGGATTTGATAAGAAGCCATATACTAGAAATTGTGAGCTCCATAATGCAAAGTTGTTGTGAGAGTAGTCCATTTCATCATATTTAAAATCATTTATGTGTTATTGATCTTTGTATATGTGACTCTGATGCCCTATCTAACAAGGCACTAGTCTCTTTTCAAATATTCACATAAAGGATATATCAATTTGTCTATTTAGTGACCGAATTGAAGTCATAATGCAAATTCACTTTAAAATTCAATTACAATCACAATGAGGCATGTGTATGAAATACTTCCTTTGTTCCTAATAGATTAATGGAAATTTTCTTGAAGATGACCCAGTCTTTGAGTAAATGATGTTGTTTATCATATATAGGAACTGATCTATGATTTGATTTGTCATTCGTTGAGAATGTCAAGTTAAATATCCCTTAGGAACACCCTCCTTGGTCCCATAGAGCCTAAAGTGCAGAAGATTCTAGTCCTTGACTAAATCTTTTCAGTTGGCCATTCATTGTAAGAGTCTTGAATATAAGAATTGGCTATTCTTTAGAGATTCTTTAGGTGTATTGGAAAACACCAACACCCAAAATGGTGGCTTAATGGATACTTGTGATGAAAGCTTAAGTGAAAATAATTAATTTTTTTATCTCTATACATAGGTTAATTCATTTTGTTTTCATTTTATTGGTTCCTTTATATGAACTTTATCATCAAATATGGAGGAACATCAAGATTCAAATATTGAGTTCTTTGAGCTTGATACTTAGATATTGCATGCATTACCTATTGATGACTCATCACTAGAACATATTCAAAATTATATATTACTAAGTTTATCACTATAGAATTTTAGTAAGCATTGCTTATGGGTATTTTTTCTAGCCATATGAGCATTTTTTATGTATCAACATGTGTCTTCACTTGATATCATTATAGACAACAAGTGGTTCACATTTTTTATCTTGATAGAAATTCAAATTATTTAGTGCATGCTTCAACACACATTTGGGTTACTCATGGGTGTAATTATCGTAGTTTATCTAGTATTTAGGTAACATGATATAAATGACACTTTTAGACTATTCATTGGTTCAATAATTCTAGTATAGATAGAATTTTAACAACCTTCTACAAAAATTATCTCAGAAAATAAAATGGTGGTGAAATTTTTCACAACAAATGAGTTTGGCATTCTTTCAAAATGAGATATAGCATCATGGAAAAATGACTCAAACTAAGAAAACAAACTCAATTCATTACCAATTCTATATCTTGACTATCACTTAGGGAAAAACTTTTGTAGAAGACTAAAGCCTCGTATCAAGCAAATGAGCCACCATAGAAATTTTTATCAATACACTAAAAATGAGTGGTTTTTTTACTACCACTATAAAATAAATGGGGATGTAACACTAATATGCATAATCCTAGAAGAAATAGGATAATTTTATTTTTATGTATTTCCTAACTACACTAGAAGATTGAAAATCATCTACAAGATGAACTAGAAAGTCATTTTAATATTTTTAAATATGTAAATTTTTATTGAATGAAATTAAATTTTATTGAATATTTTTTTAGTTGTGTAAGTATTGTTCATTTCCGTTTGTCAATGTTTTCTTGCATTACATTCCTAGGTGTGATAAAAATAATTTTGGAGCACAACTCAAAGAGTGAACTTGTAGGTGCTTTCCTTCACAAAAATAAAATTCAAGAATTTAAAATTCATTTATTCTTTTGGATATAGTTTTAAATATTTTCAAAAAAAATCTTCAATCTTAACATAATTATATCCAAGAAATTTCATGATATTATTAATATAAATTATGGAATTATCATGTGTATATCATATTATAATTTTCTTCAACCAAATTGATTCAAATTAGAGAGCTTGGAGTCCATTTCATAGAGATCAATGCATGTACACCATCACTTCAATATTTCTAATAGGAAATTTGAGCAACTTTATGTAAATATGAGAAAGAAGGTTCATTAATAGTAATATTCCTATTATTCTTACAATTAGGAAATTCAATAGAGGAGAGCATTTAGTTATTGTACATCTTAGTTGTATGCCTTTCAAAATTATACATGGTTATTAAATTATATTACTCTCATTTTATAATAATTTTTTACAATCTTTGTACGAAAACTTAAGTTTTTATGTCTATATCATCAAATATGATGTCACATCAATATTTTTATTGAGATGTCAAAAAACAAAAGAAAGGTTACAACAATAGTTGCTCATTAAATCATATTTTGTTGGTGCACTAATATAACATCATCAAATTTGTTACCTTTTTAATATAATCATCAAATTTTATTTAAGTATTAGTAATAATACTCAACACTATCAACCTTAAACTCATAACTAATATTACTATACTATTAAAAATATTGATATTTAAATCTGCAAGTGTCCTAAACTATTACATCTTACTAAATTGATTTTATCAAACATCTACACAAACTACAAAAAATGATAGTGAATAATAGTATTGGAAAATAAGAACTCCATTGCTACTATATTCCCTACCAATGGTTGAAAGAATAAAGTGTCATCCACGCAAGTCAGAAAAAGTATAAGACTATTTATAAGATCAAACATTACTCAAAGATCTAATATATATTTAAATAGAATTATATTTATGTATAAAATTTTCTATGGAAAAATAAAATAAGGTGGCCTAGCATAACCGGGGATTCATTTGATGTAGTGTATATTATAAAAAAATTGAGTGAACAAGTAGACAAGAGAATGCAACTATACATAACAAAAAATAAAGTAACCTAGACAAATGAGGGATTCGTTTTAATAATAAGCTCGTGTTTATTATCTATAATTTTGCATATATAAAATACCCCTTTATTCTTTGAAAGATATGCATACTCTATTCTAAAGCGCCCATTTTGACATGAGGATGCATGATATCTAGCAAAACTTTTAGAAGTTTACTTCATAGCAATCGAACCGATTATTGTTGTCTAATTCATTCATTAGGTTGAATTGGCATTGACCTATAGAAATGTAAATTTAATTAGTTATAATCTAATCCTTTTTTTTAAATATTCATAAAGTGTAAAAAAATATCTAAAAAATAATTTTCAACAACTAAACTTGATATAAACCAATTTATTGAAGGGAAATATTTCCTAACATTCATATAGATTCATTGATCTCATATTTAACAACTTTTTTGGGAAAAAATATCTTATATAAAAAAATCTCCTATATAATTTACACCATAAATACAAATATCCCCCTTTTCATATAAATATCAAGTTCAAATACTTTTCTATATGTTTTAGAATATTATTTCTCACTTTTTAATTGAATTAAATTGTTGAACTATATAATGCATGCCCTCAAGAATTAAAATAATAATTTCATAATATATCCTGCATCTAATATGCATATAATTAAAAATAATAATAACTAAGTTTTATAGGAACAATTTCCAAATTTTATATAAAAATAAAAAAATTGAAAATAACTCAAAAGGACACAATGATTCAACTTATTCCAAGGAAAATTTTCTCCCAAGAAAGTTTAAATAAAATTATTCTCAAAATGGAAAAGTTTTAAGCAATGATTTTAGTGAACAAGGTACTATAAAAAGGCTAAAAATATATGTTTTGAAAATATTTATAAATGGTTATACTAAATTGGGTTTCCTAATCTTAATTCAATAAACTATAAACAACATTCTTGAGAATATCTAAATTGCACCTTGTCATATTTTCTCTTTCATAAGATTTGGATTATTTGAAGTAGTTTTAGGTCTTCTCATATTGAAAGGAAAGAAAAAATTAAATGAAATAAATTAAAGTCTTTTAAAACATTATAGTATAACACTAGTTTAGATGATGAATTTAAAAGGCAATATACATTCTAATTGTAAAGTGGAAAATTGTTCAATATTATAATTTGTATCAAATTTGAGTAGAAATCTATAAATATAACAATTATGTTTTCTCAAGGATAATTATCTACAAAATAGAAATTTAAAAGAGAAAGAAAGAGTGCACAACTTTTTAGTGAGTTAAATATCTTTGAATTTTGAAAGATTGATATAATTTTAATCTAATTTAGACTTAAATATTCTTAAATATAACATATTTTGTATTGTAGTATCCAAATTTTAATTCACACGTGTCAAAGTAGAGGCCAACCCATTGTAGTAGAATTCTTTTAGATTATGTAAACCAAAATTTATTATTATAATAGACTAGTGAGCCTAGCTTTGTGGAAGATACATGATATAATACATACTTAAACCCTTCATACAATTTCTCCTCCATGTCTAGGTAAGCCTAGTGCTAATTAGTGTTAACAAATTAAGTACCTAGAGAAAGCACCTAATAAATGTAATGCCATATATTTATATATATGTTAATGAGGTATAGATTTCCCTAAATCCATGATAGATTGTCTCAATATAGTTTACCAAATTAGTAATTTTTGAAGGCATAGGTTATCTCTATTCATAAAAACATATGCATCAATATTTATATTCCCCTCCATCAACTAATAAGTATACATAATGGATAAATTTGATGGTTTATGTTATTTTCCAATTAAAGGAGCTAGTATGCCTACCTAAATTATCTACATTCATGCTAGTTCACATTGAATAAGAGTACAACACTTAGTTAAATTATCTAAAATAAAAGTTGATAGTGTATGGTGAGTGGAGATTCAAGATCAACCAATGCAATATGATTTTATACCTATTAAAAATTAACCTATTAAAAATTAGGATATTGTAAAAAAATCTCTTAAAATATATATTAAAATAAATAAAAAATCTATATATATCAGACAATATGCAAATATTAACTTTGTGAGATTCAAACTAGGAACCAACAAAGAATAATGAAAAATCAATCTTTATGAAGAATCAATCTTTATGAAGAGTACATTTAAAAAATGAAAATTATATACATATTGTGTTTCCTCTTGGAATCAATCCCTCTACTAAGTAGTTTGAGAGATGGAATCCTTTCAAATCTCATATGAAAGATTATTTGGCTATCTAAATACATGGAATTATATCAATGCTAATTTCAAACACATTTATTCTTGCCACATCCCTCTTTTTTGTAAATTATATTACTTGTATGAAAAATTTAAAATATTCTATATATTTTATTTCTTTTTAGAATACTTCTCCATTTTCATTCTTCTCTCTATAGCACCAAAAATGATTGTATCACCAAGTAGGAATTGAAAGGAAGTCGAGTACGAAGAAAATATTCCTACACCAATCTATCAGTGGAGAGAATGTGCAAATTTTTACAATCTCAAACACTTAAACAATTACATATAAGAAAATGCACATAACAGGTAACATTAAAATCTTCACACATACAACAAAAAAAAAATAACACCATAATATACATGGGAAAACCCCTTTTGGGAGAAAAAATCCACACTCAAAAAACATAAACAATGTACCATTTGTAAACAAAAGTTACAATACACTTGCAGTGAAAGCCTCTACAAGATTTTGTTCATGTTACAAGTCTAGAATCAATTCGGCAGTAAAACGGTACCTGCAAAGTGCACTATCATACAAATCCAAATGCAACACAAGAATTTATAGAGCTTATAACATAGTAGGACACCTATAATCTTCACATTCAAGGTGCCACCCAACATACATGTCATAATATGTCATAATCAGCTCTTGCATTGTCATAATATGTCATATGACAATAGTCATCATAAGTCATAATTAACCCATGACATGACAAAATCCACCAAATTAGCACAAATCAAGGCCCCACAAAATGGGACACCCACCTCCACCAATTTAGCTTATAGTTGCCATGCATGACTCTTACAACTATCATAAATCGTCATGGTAGGTTGGCATAGTCTATCATAAATTATGACATAGCAACTTATGATAATTGCCACCATTATAGCCCAAAATTTAGGTCCTCAAAAGTGGACACCTACCTCCTTAAAATTAGCTTCCAAAATGTACATGTCACATTCTATGTAGGATGCCACATCACTAGTAGGTCCCATGAAGTTCCACAATATTAGTAGGAAAATATATTAGGATAAAATAAATAATTAATCACTTAAATTAAATGCTAGGACTTGCAAAGGTTGAGAAACCTTAATCCCAACATTCTCCCACTTTTCAAAGACCTTTCAAGAGTCATTTGTAATCAACTACTTGGGGTGGAGAGGCCCATGGATCGAGAACACCATCTGAACTTCTTTGTGCTCACTGTCTTTGTTAATTCATCTGCAACATTCATCAAGGTGTCAAACTTCTCAAATTTATCTTCCCATCATCCACCATATTATGAACAAAATGAAACTACACATTAATTTGCTTTGTTCTAGCATGGAAAGTAGGATTCCTTACCAAACAAATGACACTTTGACTATCACAACAAATAGTGATTTGTCCTGCATCAAGCCCAACATCTGAACACAAATACTTAAGATAAATGGCTTACTTAAAGCATGAGTAGTTGTCATGTACTTTGCTTCTATCATGGAAAAAGTGACTATAGCCTAGGGTAAATGCAAGAAGATGAGTCCATGAAATGTGGAAGTTTTTGCCTTAAGCAAAAAAAGGAAATCGACTTGCAAAAAATGGGATCTCTCTTTTTAATAAATGGGATCCCATTTTTAAAAAATAGGATCATGTTTAGCTTTGGGATCCTGAGCCTAAATTCTAAACGGGATCACATTTTTAAAAATTTCTATTTTTGGAAAAATTTCAAAATCGAATCCAGTTTTGAAAATTTTCCAAAAACGAAAAGTTTCAAATGGAAAGTTTTCAAAATGGGATCCCATTTTGAAATTTTTCTTTTTGGAAATTTTGTTTTGGAAAATTTTCAAACGATCCATTTTGAAAACTTTCCATTTTGGAAACTTTCCATTTTTGGCAATTTTCAAAGCAGGATCCCATTCAGAGAACCATAAAAAATTGTTTTATGAAAAGGGATCCTGTTTTAAAACAAGATCCCATTTTTTTAAATATGAATTTTTGGTTGGGTTTTTGGCTTGTTTTTCGGTTAAGGAAATGGCTTGGGGACCCGAACCTAAGCTTTGGACTTGGTTTGACTTGCAACTTGAAGGTCATGCTAATGCCACAGGATAATAGTGACTTTCGACATATGTTTGAAGACCTATTTTGCATAATTTTTTGACAAAATTAAAACCCATTATAGATGAGACAGTGTAGATTCCAAATATGTAATTTTTTTTACAATTTGATTATTTTTTCTATTTTTCAATTAATTTTTGATGAAACTTTCCATAAACTTGAATTATCAGGGTTTTTTATTTTAATAACTTTTTATTAAAATATTTTTGTAAAACGAATTGCACCAAAATGTACTTCAGACAATTCTTTTCAATTTGAAAAAAATAATTTAAAAATGATAAGTTTAGGTCATCTTATGCATGACATACACGATGATTTTTCAAAACAACAAATATGGCCAATAAAAATTTAACAAAAAAAAAAAAATTGCTAAAAAATTACAAAAAAATATCGAAAATGTGTTTCAGTGAGTTATGAATCTTTTCCCAAAAGGATTTAGAAAAATATGATTATTTAGGTCAAAATATGGATGATGTACACATGCATGGTATGGTAAAAAAAATGACTTTTAAATAGTGGTTTTTAGAAATGCCTATTGAAAATCAATTTTTATCACCTAGGTATTGAAATAAATTACATATTTGGAAACTAGACTTTGAGTACTACATTTTATGATTAGTGACTTTTTTTAAGATTCCATTTCTAAGTGCTTCAAATTTTGAAAATAAGGGAAAACACTTCCACTTTTTGGCTAAAAAGTGGACTCAACTTTAATATCTTCCCACCTACTTACTCATCTAGCTAATGGCACCACCAAACATCATGAATACATATCCACTGGTGGATCTTTTTCTATCTATATCTCCTGTCCAATTAGAATCCACATACCCACAAATACAAATTAAATGTTGAGGTCTAGTAGTATAACCATGAAAACATAGCACGTACTCAAAATTACCCTGCAACTATCTGAACACTCTTAATTGCATCCCAATGCACCTATCTAGGATTAGCCATAAAACGTCTTAGGAGTCCCACTGCTTGGGAAATGACTATCCTTGTATAGAGCATATCATACATCAAGGTGCCTACAACACTGGCATAGGGTACCCTAGTCATGTCCATCTTAGAAGGAGACTTTGGATAGTCTCCTACAAAAAACTTCATCCCTTGCAACACAAGAACTACTAACTTTTTGCAGGTTGTCATGTTGAATCTCTCCAACATTGCATTTACATAATTACTCTAGTTTAACCAAAGCTTTATGTTTGCTTTGTCTCTACTGATCTCCATTCCCAAGATATATTGAGTTGCACCTAAATCCTTTATTTCAAACTATGATGAAAAATGAGACTTCAGATCTAAAATCAAACTTTTATCTTTCCAAAAAAATAGCATACCATTAACATACAATGCAATGATGAGAATACAATCATTTATGGTTTTATAATAAACACAATGATCCAATTTAGATCTCAAAACTCCAAAACTCAACACAAAGGTGTCAAATTTCTGGTACCACATCCTAGGTAATTTCTTAAGACCATACAAATAATTTTTGAACTTACATACTAAACTTTATTTACCTTTAGCCACGTACTATTCAAGTTGTGACATATAGATTTCTTCCTCCAAGTCACCATGAAGGAAAGGTTTTTTCACATCCATCTACTTGACTTCTAAATCATATATTGTTGCTAGTGATAATACGAACTAAATAGACGTTAACTTTGCAATAAGATAATATCTCATCATAATCTATTCCCTCCACCTGAGAATAAACCTCCATGACTAACCTTGCTTTATGCTTCTCAACATTGCCATAAAGACCATATTTCTTCTTGAACACCCATTTTGAATCCAACAAGTTTACGTCCTTCAAGAAAAGGTACTAGATCCCATGTGTTATTTTTCTTCTATGGAGCCATCTTTGCATCCATGGCTTTCATCCAAGAATCTGCATCACTCATACCCATTTCCTCTTGCATAGTCCTTGGCTCATAAGTGTTAGCAATCAAAGAAAAAATATAATATGAATCCAATAGTGAATAACCAAACCTTTCAAGTTGTCACTTGATATGAGTGGACCTCATTAATGGTTGAGGTTGAGGTTCTTCTTATTTTTAGCTTTCTGAGTTGCTAGAACTCTCGTCATCATTGGGTCCATTATTGGCTTTTGGATCAACTTTCTTAGGGTCGAGAGGAAGCCAAACCACATCTTATTTTTCTGTTCTTATGTAGGTTGCAAAATAGTGGAAGAAGGTTTCATCACTTTCAAGATAACACTTTGATTGTAGAGAATCTTTTCAGCCAATAGATCCTAAAATTTGTACCCTTTCACACCAATGCTATATCTAATGAAGATAAATTTAACATCCATATTTTCCAACTTTGAACTTTTCTCCCTTGGCACATGAGCATATGCCTCACAAACCAACACATGAAGGAACATTTACATGACCAAAAACTTCAAAATGCACATAGTCCAATACCCCAAAATATTTGTGAGAACTGTGATAAAACTAAACATGATTTTGTTTTTCATAGAAACAATGTTCTTAAAAATCAAACTCAATATTGCAATCATCAAGCCCCTCTACAAGGAATTTATTTTCCATGGTTCTTAAATTATTTTCACCAATGTGACCAAGTCTTTGGTAACAAAGAATTATCTTCTTAGCAGGTAGCTTCATCTCCAAAGCATGAGCACCCTTAGGTACCCAGAAAGCATGACCATTAGACGTAGATGCAAATTTCTTCTTTTCTATTGGTTCCAATGGTGAGGATAGTGAGTTAGAAGTTTTTTTACTCATTTCCATAGAAGAACTATTGTACTGAATTGTACATGCATCCAAATGAAATAGAGTTCCTATTTGAACACCATTAGCAAGCACCATAGCTAATCTTGTCATCTTGCATCCTCCATTCGAGAATATAGCATGCACACCTGCATCATTCAACTTACAAAAGGAAGTTTTTGTGCCAAACCAGGGATATGCAGGACACCATCGATCCCCTTCACTTTACCACCTAGGAATCTTATCTTGAATCTACCATGGCCAACAATTTCCAAGTGAGAATCATCACCTAGGTACACCTTCCCACCATAAATATCATACTTAGAAAACCAATCTCAATGTGAAGTCATATGGAAAGAAGCACTGGAGTCAATCAACCACAGATCTTGCGATGCATGTGTTGCTAAGACAATGAAAAAAGTATATGCATAATCTTGAGAGGATTTATCATATTCGAAATAAGAGAATTTGTTCATTTTCTTATTTTTCTCCTCTTTACAATCTTTGTAGAAATGACCATATTTTCCATAATTCTAAAATTTCACCTTGGTCTTACTAGGAGACTTAGATCTCCCACAAGATTTGGATTCTTACTTCTCTTGCTTCATGTACTTATCTTTTCCTTTTTCTTTCATTCTTCCTTGAATCACTAGAGCCTCCTTAGCCACCTTAGAATATTTTCTCTGCATCTCTTTAGATAGAAATGATGCAACCACTTCATCCATCTTAAAGGTGGTAGTGGTACTTCTAATGGCCATGACAAGGTGGTCTGAATAATCTAGCACTGAGCGCAACAAAGTCATGCAATGATCCTCCTCTTCCATTTTCACACCAATAGAGTTGAATTGGGCAACACACATATTGAGTGCATTCATATGATCTGCGAGAGATCCTCCTTCCTCCATCTGTAGAGAATACATATTGTTTTGTAGGATCAACTTATTTACCGAGGATTTAACCTGATAAATATGAGCAAGTTTCTTCTAGAGAAGTGCAGTAGTCTTCTCTTCATGAATGTTTAGGAGTATTGAATCAACTAAACATATTCTTATCAGATCCTTAGCCATCTAATCCATCAGATCCCAATCTTCATGTTTCATTCATATTGGCATAGTGCCAAAAAAAATTGTCCATAAATCATGGTCTACAAGCATGTCTTCCATCTTGAGCTTCTACAACTCAAAGTTTCCTCTATTAAACTTCTCTATCTCAATTCTACTAGATGTGCTCGCCATCTCCTTCCTGCAATAGGGTTAACAATTTTTTTGTAACAAGCTCCCACTCAAAATAAGGTCGGTACAAAAAAAGCTTTAACCCACAATAGGAAATAGAGGTGATTAGGCTTTGATACCAACTAAAAGGAAGTCGAGTATGTGGAAAAGCTTCCTACACCAATCTATCAAAGGAGAGATTGTGAAATTTTTTATAGTTTCAAACCCTTAAACAATTACATACAAGAAGATGCACATAACAGGTAACATAAATAACTTCACATATACAAAAAGAACACATAACACAAGAATATATGTGGGGAAAACCCTTTTAGGATAAAAACCCCACACTCAAAACATTGAACAATGTATCATTTGTAAACAATGGTTACAATACACTTACAGTGCAAGCCTCTATAGGAGTTTGCTTATGTTACAAGTTTGGAATCAATTTGGCAACATAATGGTACTTGCAAAGCACACTATCATACAACTCCAAATGTAACACAAGAATTTATAGAGCTCATGACACAGTTGGATGCTTAGAATCTTCACATGCAAGGTACCACCCAACATGCATGTCATAATCGATATCATATGAAAATATTCATTAGAAGCAACCATAATTAACCTATGGCATATGACAAACTCCACCAAATTAGCACAAATAAAAGCCCCACAAAATGGAATTCCCACCTCCACTAATTTAGCTTACAACTATCATGCATGACTCTTACAACTACCATAAACCGTCATAGCAAGTTGTCATAGTTTGTCATAAATTATGACATAGCAACTTATGATAATTTCCACCATTATAGCCCCAAATTTAGGCCCTCAAAAGTGGGTTCCTTGCTCCCTGAAATTAGCTTCTAAAATGCACATGTCACCTTCCATGTAGGATGCCACGTCACTAGTGGGTCCCACAAAGCGCTACAACATAATTAGTAGGAAAACACATTAGGATAAAATAAATAATTAATCACCAAAATTAAATTCTAGGACTTGCAAAGCTTGAGACACCTTAATCCCAACATAAATTTGTAGGTTTCTTACACTAAAGAAAATGATACTTTTAGAATGAAAATCCATAATATTTAAGAATAAATTATTTATATCCATATGTATAGCTACAATTTTCTATCTTTATATAGAGGGATACCTTGTAGTTACTCTCAATGCCACTAGGGAAAAATGGTGTTGTGGCACTCCTCCATTTTTCCTTATTTTTGTTCACTTGTGATTTTTAAGTCACTATTTTGAAACACTAGAAAATAGGTCTAATTTTTCTTCTCAACATAATTTATGATTGGTTGTTTTCCCTTTAATTTTAAAAATAAAAATTCAAACATTTAATTGAAAAAAATTACAATAGACGAATAAAAAAAATACTAATAAGGATTCCTATAGAATACAAATTTATACTAAATAAAAAACATTAGAAAATGACATGATTTTTTAACCTTTTCACATTTTACTATACATACTTAACTATTTATCCCTACTATATCAAGGACTATCATTTTTATAAAACTATCTATAAGGAGAAATTGAAATTCTAGTATTATATCATAAATAACTTTATCCTAAGAGTAGGGACAACAATAGAAATGATAAAAAGTAGATAATTATACAAAAATCATGCCTTTTTTCTTATTTACCTTGAGGGTAATATTTAAAATTATGAATACATTGCTTTCCAATGAAAAGTAGATGATTTTTTATAATACTTGAAGAATTTATTACATCCTTGCAATAAAAATGAGCTTCTAACTTTTTTATATTGGAAAACGTGATGGATTTTTATTATTAACGTAAAGTGACATAAGATCAACATTTAAAAAGATGTCTAATAAGTGAATTCTTATGGAGCACTTTTTTAAATTTTAAAAATGTGAAAATTATATATAAATATGTATATATTTTCATTTTCTTTATGAATAAGGTCTATTTTTATTATATGATTATTTGTGCATTTTTACTAAAGGACGGAGGATTTTGAAAAATCTTCTAGCTTTTTATGTAAGCTAGAATAAAATAAATAACTAGACAACAACTCAACAACAATAAATAAAAAATAACACAAAATAAAAGAAAGACTAACTCAACAATAACTATGAGGCAAACACAAAAATAATACTAGACAACTTGACAACCACGACTAACATCAAAAGATTAAATTTCATCATGAGTGATAACTACTTCTTAGCCTCCCTAAAGAACTCAAGGAGTTTTTCCATGAACATGAAATTCTCTTACTCTTGAGTTTCATTCACTCAAGAACTCTTTTTTCTTGTTCTAGAAGTAGGACTAGCACCCCATTGAGATAAGTGTGGGCTAATACTCTACTATAGTGATTTGACATTCTTAGTAGATTTTTGAATTATGTTTTTTTTCTCAAATAAGTCACCTTGTTTTTTATTAGATAAGAATCTCGTACACAACAGACAATATCTAGCTAAACAACCCAATAAAATAGACTAGCCAAACACACCAACCAGTTAGAAATAGCAAGATAAGAATAGCAACAATAAACAAAATAGTAGCAAGAACACAACCACCAACAGAAGATAGAATAGAAACAAAAACCTATAGAGAAAAAACTCAAGCTCCAGAGCTAGAACCCAACTCCTTTGTCTCCAAGGGCTTGTTAATCAAAACAAAGACCTTCTTAGAAGTACATTTCTTCTTATGTTGCACAACTATCCAAGAAGAATCAGAGAATAAGTCACCTTGTTAATAATATTCATGGTCTCCAAAATTTCTATCATGTCCTCCTTGAATAAGTTATTTTTATTAATAAAATTCCATTAATTAAATGGGAAATTATAAAATTTAGCTGAGATGAAATCCCCCCTTTCTATTTTCTTAGCCAAAATAAATTTCTTGATAGTCACTTTATTAAATTTTATGAAGAACTATTTGATCATTTTATTGTGTCACAACTTGGTTATACATGAAAACACACCTCTCCATGAGTATAATAACAACTAGCATCACATATTCAATAGAGGATGATAATGAAATGATGTCATTATATCTCAAGACAAGATCTAGGTTAGTCTCTTCACTCCCTATAAAATTAGACTCCTTTTGATTACCTTCAATTAGCACAAGTATACCTATATCCTTAATATTTTGATTAAGGGTGAACACCTTAACTTACTATAAATAACAATAAATCTCCACATAAATTTTATCCTTCTTCTTGAGTTTGGATTTTATTCTTCTATATCTCTCATCCAAAACCAAAGTCTATTTACTTTCATCAATAGGGATAACAATAGGTAAAGAATTATTATCTAATGTTTTTCTAACTTGATGTATGAAGCTAATTAAATCAGATTATTCAATTTAAAATAAATTTAATTAGCTCACACAATCCACTAAAAAACATTCTACACAAGAAAACAATTTCTTGCAACAAATATTGCAACTCTGGTTTGCAACTTGCAGCCAACAATCTCCAATTTAAGTAAACTTTGCACATTGAATTACATCAGTCCAAAAAGGACAATGGGGCTGCAACAAACCTTACAAGACTTCCAGAAATCACTACAAAATAGTTTACAACAGCAATCCAAAAATTTGCAACAAAAGGTTTCTCCAATGCTTGCAAAAACAATCTCTCAATACAACCTCAACAACTCAAATCTAAAACTATTGGTGATGTTCTTGGCTCTGCAACAAGACTCCAATCTAAAACAACACCACTAAAACCCATTCCTGGAGGTATACCACTCCTCCCTATGGTTTTCTCTTCAATCTAGAGGAAGAGAGCCTTCAAATGAATTTATTTTTCCTTTTACACAAACCATCTTTTACATGAAGTGAAATTTAAATGCATTTGATTGAATTTCATCACATTCTGAAACCCATTACCAAAAATCAACGCCTACCTCCAAAAAATCTCCAATTAGATTAAATTTAATTAATAAAATAGAATAAAATATGCCTTTCAAACTCCAAGACATGCTATGAGTGGATGATAATGCTTTTAAAGCATTCTTGCTTTCTTGAATAAAGCAAAAATCTGATTTTTCCAAACTAGGCACCCACCTCCAAAATCCCTATTTTTTAGGAGTTATGAAATTTCAAATTGGCAGTTACAATTCAATTTGGAGGTCTCCAAGAAGCCCATGCCCTCTCTTTCTTTTTTAGAATTTTTCATTTAAACATATTCTCCACTATGCCACCTTATCCTGTTTTGACCCAAATTTACTCCAAATTTGAAATTTGAATTTACAACATGGCATAACATCAAAATTCTCAACAAAATATGAATTTCATAAGACAAAATATGAAGTTCAAAGCACACCGAAAATTGAAATTAAAATCAAACTCCTTTTGTTTACATAGGATAGCCACCATGCCATGGATGCTCCTAAATCAGACACCCACAATAGAAAATGAATGTTTCATTAGTGAAATTGATAAAGATTTTTATACTGTGTGTCTATCTTGGATCCATCTCATTTCTTTATTTATTTGGATCTTCTTATTCATCAAATTTTGCAAGATTACAATATTATATCCTTTCATCTTTACTCATCTACCCTTCATGTATTTCAAAACTTTTAATTTAACCTCCCACCAATATATTCCGTCAGAATTAACAATCAAACATATACCTCCACCTTCAACAATTTTTTTTTTTTCATTAAACCTCTATTGTTGTTTTACCTTTTTCCTCCTTTATCTGGTTTTCAATGTGGTTTATCACTCCTATTATGCCTTCAAAAAGACATACTGCTGCTGCAATTTGATCTTCAACACCCAGTTTAGTGTTAGTACCACAATCCATGGATTCATTCTCCATATTTTGTAACAAATAGTCAAGCTCTGTTATCAAGGAATCTTCATCGTCAATACTTCCAATCAAACAATTGTAAGAAAAACTCATTTTCACGTCAGTCTGTTCATCACTCTCATCTTCTTCCAAAGGATTTATTGCTACCACCTTCAACTCTACTTTTACATTCTCAATATCATCAAAACATGTACTAAATATGAAATTACCTCTTTACCTTCAGCTACAACCTTTGTGCTATCTAAAATTTTCTCATTCCACTCTCTTTCAATTGCTTCCAATTGCATTAGCAAATCATCCTCTTCCTCACCAACCCACTTGTCAAACTTAGGACCACCCATGTTCACAATTTCTAATTGAAAACCCTCTTAATCCACTTCACACAATGTTCACCATTCACATGTTATCTTTTCAACTTGCACCTCATCATCTTCTTCACTTGTGTGGGCTACCCCCACATATTCTTTCTAGCATCAACTCCTACCAAAGCGCTGCAACACTCTTTCTTTTTTCTCTTCTTTTTGATGTCCTCTTCTAAGAGAACATTCTTCTTCCCATATCTCTCTTTCCACATTCTCATTTCCTCTTTAATATTATTTTCTAATATATTCACTTTATCCTGGAGCTTTTCAAACTCTTCACAGTGCTTCTTATTTTCTACTTGTTCCCAATATTGTTCCTAGAATAAAATTCTTACAGGCCTCCTCAAGACCCATCCCATCTTCTCAATTGCTGCAATTTTCTCAACTCACATCACATGCTCTATAATTTGCAAAGACATTTTCTTCATGGCTTCCTAGCTCTCAATAGCTCAGGGCTTCTCTCCTACCTACAAAAATCCTTTTGATCTTTCCACAACTGCCTTCTCTTCTCTACCTGTAGGTCCTGGTGCAGACTTCCTCACGTTCGGATCTGTCGACATGCTCAAGATCACTGGATCTAATACCACTATTCTATAAAGCTAATTAAATCAGATTGTTCAATTGAAGTTAAATTTAATTAGCTCACATAATCCACTGGAAAACATTCTACATAGGAAAACACTTTTTTGCATTAAATATTGCAACGCTACTTTGCAACTTGCAACCAATAATCTTGAATTTAAATAAACTTTGCACATTGAATTACATCAGTCCAAAAAGAAAAATGGAATTGAAACAAGCCCTTACAAGACTACTGAAAATCACTACAAAATGGTTTACAACACCAATCCAAAACTTTGCATCAAAAGGTTTCTCCAGCGCCTACAAAAACAATCTCTCAATACAACATCAACAACTCAAATCTGCAACTACTGGTGATGTTCTTGGCTCTACAACAAACCTCCAATCTACAAAAAAACCACTAAAACCCCTTCTTGGAGGTATACCATGCCTCCCTATGGTTTTCTCTTCAATCTGGAGAAAGAGAGCCTTCAAATCAATTGATTTTTCCTTTTACACAAACCATCTTTTACACGAAGTGAAATTTGAATGCATTTGATTGAATTTAATCAAATTCTGAAACCCACTCCCAAAAATCAATTCCTTCCTCAGAAAACTCTCCAATTAGATTAAATTTCATTAATAAAATAAAATAAAATATGCCTTTCAAACTCCAAGACATGCTATGAGTGGATGACAATGCTTTTAATGCATTCTTGCTTTCTTGAATAAAGCAAAAATCTGATTTTTCCAAACTAGGCGCCCACCTCCAAAATTCTTATTTTTTAGTGTTGGCAGATGGTCAGCACTCCCCTCGGGATTCATGACATGGACTAACTACCTTCCATGGATCCATTAACTCTGATGGTCAATCTTTTAGTGCAACGACAACTGTGATCCAACAATTGGTATTAGAGCCAAAGTGTTGGGTTTGAGTCCCCTCGGGTAATGCTAAGGGGGAGTTTGTTGGAAGATGGTCAGTGCTCCCTTCAGGATTTGTGACATGGACTAATCACCTCCCATGGATCCATTAACTCTTAGGGTCAATCTTTTGGTGCAATGAAAACTGTGGGCCAACATTTAGGAGTTATGGAATTTCAAATTGAGAGTTACAATTCAATTTGGGGTTCTCCAAGAAACCCACACCCTCTCTTACTTTTTCATAAATTTTTATTTAAAACATATTCTCCACTATGTCACATTATCTTGTTTTGACCCAAATTTACTCCAAATTTGAAAGTTGAATTTACAACATGGCATAACATCAAAATGCTCAAAAAAATATGAATTTCATGAGAAAAAATATGAAATTCAAAGCACACAAAAAAATGAAATTAAAATCAAACCCCTTTTGTTGACACATGATAACCACCATGCCATGGATACTCCTACATCAAACACCCACAGTAGAAAATAATTTTTTCATGAGTGAAACTCATAAACATTTGTATAATACATGTCTATCTTGGATCCATCTCATTTCTTTGTTTATTTGGATCTTCTTATTCATAAAATTCTGCAAGATTACAATATTATATACTTTCATATTTACTCCTCCACCCTTCATGTATTTCAAAACTTTCAATCTGACCTCCCACCAATATATTTCGTTAGAATTAACAGTCAAACATATACCTCCACCTTCAATAAAAAAATGTACTTCATTACCTTTATTGTTATTTTACATTTTCCCTCTTCCTTTGTACCTAGTTTGCAATGTGGTTTGTCACTCCTATTATGCCTTTAGAAAGAATAACTGCTACTAAAATTTGATCTTCAACACCCAATTCAGTGCTAGTACCACAATCCATAGATTCATTCTCCACATTTTGTAACAAATAGTCAAGCTCTGTTATGAAGGAATCTTTATATTCAATAATTCCAATCAAACAATCATAAGAAAACTTCATTTTCACCTTTGTCTGTTGACCACTCACATCTTCTTTCAAAGGATTTAATGCTTCCACCTTTGACTCTACTTTTACATTCTCAATATCATCAAAACATGAACTAAAATTTGAAATTACCTCTTTACCTTTAGCTGCAACCTTTGTGTTAGCTGAATTTTTCTCATTCCACCCTCTTTCGATTGCTTTCAATTGCATTAGCAAATCATCCTCTTCCTCACCAACCCACTTGTGATGTAGGAGCATCCAACAATGTAAGGAAATCTCACATCACCCAAAAGAATTTTTTTTCCTTATTTTATTTAGTTGTTTTGAGTCCCATGATAGCACTTAAGGGTGTAAGATAGTTAGAAGTCAAAATAAGTGAAAAATGGTCACTTACTATTTTTATTAAGTCAGCCTAAACAAGCTCGTATGGACCTAAAATTTTACCCCAAGGAGAAGAACTCAAAAACATTTTTGGTCGCAAAAGAATCACCTCAATACCCTACACGGTTTCAGAGATATTAAAGCTTCTATCCCAAGAAATTTCTCCAATGCAACTTCAATTTCACATATGAAGACTTTAGAGGCCCTGAAATAGCTCAAAAAGTTGACGAACCAACCTATGGTGGGTAATTATGTTGTAGACCTCTTCAAGAGCTTTCTAAAAATATGCAATAATAGAAAATTAGACACCTAGATCAAAAGTCATGGCTCCACGAAGTTGCTCCTCTAAAAAGTGAATTTCATCAAAATTTCCTCCAAGGCAAGAAATCAATCGATGAGACTTTTGGTGCCAAAACAAAAGGAAAAGTTGAACTTTCTAGAACATTCTAGGGTTTTTATTGGGGTAAAATAAAAAGGGTTAGGTGGGGGTGGTAGAAGGTGGCTCCATTAGTATAGATTGTGGCTCCAAATAATATATTTTGTTTTGAGAGTTGATTTTGGTGTAATGAATCAAGCCCATGAGGCTGTAGCATGTAATTTTTGAATTTGTAATTTGACTTTTCAAAAATAATTGAAAGTGATCTTTTCTTTTATGTCTTGTATCTTCCGTGTTGGTAGTTATTTTTGTGATTTTTGTGGGTTCCGGGCGGTGTGGCCCTCATAAAGTTGTATCAGAGCAGGAGTTCTTGAGCCCGTAACAGAGAATCGAACATTAGGTAGTTGCAGTAGGACCTGTGAGTGTAGGTTGAGTTCAAGATCATTCCAATACTTTCACAGCATGGCAGAGGAAGAGGCTGAGGTGGTGGAGGAAGAGATCCACCTAGAGATGAAATCAGATCGCTTAGAAGGAAATTAGAAACCTTGCAGTAGGAGGTTTTTAGAAGAGATGTGCAACGAGAAAGAGATGACAGTGAAGATGAAACAAAAGAGGAAATGGAAGAGGAAGAGCAGGATCCAATGGATCTTGGAGAAAGAAGATTGTTGTGAGTGATCTCAAGCATTGGGCAGAGACCTAAAATGGAGGTTTCAACTTTCAATGGAAGTTTAAATCTTGAAGAATTGATCGATTGGATTAATGACATGGAGGAATTTTTTGAGTTTGAAGATCCTCACAGAGTGAGATTTGCAAAGAAAAAATTGAAAAGTCACGCCAGTATATGGTGGAAAGAGGTCCAGTTAGAATGAGGAAGACAAAGGAAAGATAAAATTTATAGATGGGATAGAATGGTGTCAAAATTGAAGAAACAATTTATTCCAATCAATTACAAATTGGAGCTTCTCAAGAAGATGAAGAGCTTGAGGAAAAAAACAAGGATGGTGAAAGAATATATAGAGGAATTTCACAAATTCTTGATTCAAATAGGACATTCTGAGGTGAATAAAGAGAAAGTTGCTTGTTATATTAACGGGTTGAAGCCAAGCATACAGGAAGAATTCACACTAGTAAGAATGACCACCATTGAGGATGCTTATAAGTTTTCTCTAAAGGTTGAAGAACAAACAACAAGGTGGAGGCCATCGAGTAAAGACCGATGGATGGTCATATGAAGGTTGAAATGAAGATCAAAAGAAAGGGTGAAGGATCTAGTAGTAGCCAGAACCAGAAAGGAGATAACACCTACCATCCTCGTGATCAAAATAATGGAGATCAAAGAGGAAGAGGAAGATCTAGATGAGGACCAGGAAGATGAGGCTTTCATGGAACTTGTTTCTAGTGTGGAGAAGGACATAGAGCTTATGAGTTTCCTCAACATCAAGGAAGGAAAAATAGAAGACCTAAGGGTAGTGCATGAGTTGCACATGTAGATGAAGATGTCGAGTCTTCACATTCCGAGGATGCAGAAAGAGGAGAGGTTCTTGTTACTAGAAGAGCCTTGTTGAATGAGGAGAATGAACCAACTCAAAGCAAGAATTTTTTTCCCACAGATGTAGGTGTGAAGGTAAAGTTTTCAATGTTATTATTGATGGAGGTAGTTCTAATAACCTTATTTCAAAATAAATGGTTAGTAAGTTGCGGTTGGAGAGAAGAAGGTATCTAAACCCATGCCAGATTGCTTGGTTGCAAAAGGACCATAAATCCTTGGTAAATGAACAATCTTTGGTAAAGTTCAAGATTGGAAATTGCCATGATGAGGTATTATGTGATATTATTCCTATGGATGTTTGTCATATGTTGTTAGGAAGATTGTGGCAATTTGATCGGCGAGTAGTACATGATGGACATGCCAACACCTATTCTTTGAAAAAGGATGGGGTTCATCATAAGTTGAAGCCATTGAAAGAGGAAAAAGAAAAGGTATGCAGTAATGCAAGAATTTTTTTGGTTGATGGAAGAAAGTTCCTAGAAGGTATGAGGCATGAGCATATGTGTTTTGCATTGATCCTTATAATTGATAAAGAAGATAGTACTTGAGGTACCTATAGAGGTTTCAGATTTGTTGAATGAGTTTCAAGCTATTATTTCTAATAGTGTACCTGAAGGTTTGCCTCCAGTAAGAAAGATTAGTCATCAGATGGACTTGATTCCTGGAGCCAGTTTTTCAAATAAGGAAGCTCATCATATGACTCTAGCAGAGAGTGAAGAGTTGAACAGACAAGTGCAAGAGTTGTTGTGGAAGGGATTGATCAGAGAGAGTTTGAGTCCATGTGCAGTACCTGTAGTACTAGCACCAAATAAAGATGGGGAATGGTGGATGTGTACAAATTATAGAGCCATCAACAAGATCACCATCAAGTATAAATTTCCCTTGCTTAGAATGGATGACATTATGGATTGTTTGAGTGGAGTTGAGTAATTCATGATGATAGATTTGAAGAGAGGATATCACTAGATTTGAATTAGAGAAGGAGATGAATGGAAGACAACCTTTAAAACCAAGGAGGGCTTGTACGAGTGGTTAGTCATGCCTTTTGGGCTAACCAATGCACTAAGCACATTTATGCAGCTTATGAATGAGGTATTGAAAGAATTTTTAGGAAATTTTTTTATTGTTTATTTGGATGATATTTTGATTTTTAGTAGGACATTGGAGGAGCACTTGATGCATATCCGAAGATTTTTTGAGAAGCTAAGGGAGGAGAAGTTGTTGATTAATTTGAAGAAACGTAGTTTTTTGAAGAGAGAGTTGGTGTATCTAGGATTTTTTGTCTCAACAAAAGGTCTTAAATGGATCTAGAGAAGGTGAGAGCTATCATTGAATGGCCTACCTTGAGGAATGTTATAGAGGTAAGATCATTTCATGGTCTACCAAGTTTTTACAGAAAGTTTATTAAGAATTTTAGTAGTATTTGTGCACCTCTAACTGAATCAATGAGAGGGGATAGAAAAGAGTTTAAGTGGACTACAGGAGCAACCAAAAGTTTTGATATGTTGAAGAAAAAAATTACAAAGCAACCTATTTTGGAAAATCTAAATTTCAATAAGGTCTTTCAGGTAGATTGTGATGCTAGTGGCACTACCATAGGAGCTATTTTGAGTCAAGAAGGTAAGCCTGATGCCTATTTTAGTGAGAATTTAAATGATGCTAAGAAGAAATATTTTGTCTATGATCAATATTTTTATGCTATAGTTAAGGATTTGAAGAAATGGAGACACTATTTGTTGCCAAAATAATTTATTTTATATATTGATCACTAGGATTTGTAGTATCCCAATAGTCAAGGAAAGTTAAATCAAAGGCACTTAAAATGGGTTGAGTTTTTGCAGAGTTATACCTTTGTTTTGAAGCATAGGAGTGGAAGGTAAAACAAAGTTGCATATGCCTTAAGTAGAAGGGAAAATTTATTGATAGAGATGAATATAGAGGTTGTTGGGTTCAATGAACTCAAGAGTTTGTATCCTAAAAATCTAGAATTCATAGAAGCTTGGAAGGCTTGTTTGGAACCTGTTACATTGGATAGGACAAGATGGTTGGATTTCTTAATCCAAGATGGGATGTTATTTAGAGGAATCTAATTGTGCATTCCAAGGAGTTCTATGAGAGAGAATCTAATCAAGGAGAAGCATAGTGGATGATTGGCTAGAAATTTCGATCGAGATAAGACCATTGCTCTTGTTAGTGAGAATTATTATTGGCCACAGTTACAACAAGATGTGAATAATTTTGCATAAAGTTGCAAAGTATGTCAGATGGAAAAAGGAACAAGTCATAATACTGGATTGTATTAGCCATTACCTGTACCTAAGAGGCCATGAGAGGATATTAGCATGGATTTTGTTCTTGGCTTGCCAAGGACATAGAGAGGGCATTATTCCATATTTGTGGTGGTGGATAGATTTTCAAAGATGGCACATTTCATTTCGTGTCATAAAACCAGTGATGTTGTTCATGTTGCAGAGTTGTTTTTCAAAGAGTTGGTGAGATTACATGGTCTACCAAAGAGTATAGTTTCAAATAGAGATACCAAATTTGTTGGTTATTTCTAGAGGATATTATGGAAGAAATTGAAGACATATTTGAAGTTCAGTTCTACACACCATCCATAGATTGATGGAAAAATAGAGGTTGTGAATAGGAGTTTGGGTAACCTGCTGGGATGATTAGTAGGAGACAAGTCCAAGGGATGGGATTTGATTATACCACAGGTTGAATTTTCTTACAACAATTTTGTCAATAGGAGCACTGGTAAATCACCATTCCAGATTGTGTATGGGAGTAGTCCAAGAACTGCTTCTACAATAAGAAATATGGATAAGGGGGAGAAGAGTAGTGTTGAGGCTGAAGATTTTGCTGAGCACCTAAAGAATTTGCATGAAGAGGTCAAGAAACATATCAATAAGATGAACTCACAATATAAGGCTCAGGTAGATTATAAAAGGAGGTATAAGGAGTTCCAGGTAGGAGATGAAGTCATGGTTCATTTATGAAAGGAAAGATTTCCAGTTGGTACATGCAACAAGTTAAAGATGAAGAAGTTTAGAACATGCAAGATCCTGAAGAAGCATGATTCGGGAAATACATGAGGTGGATTTTCCTAATGAAATTCATATTTCACCTATGTTTAACATTTCAGATTTAACGGGGATCACCTTGTGGTGTAGTGGTTAAGTGGTTGCACTACTATTGGTGCAACCAAGGTTCAAATCCAAGCCTTGCCTAAACTGGTGTATATCGGTTTGAGACACCTTGATGGATGTGTTGGAGGTTACATACATAGGCGGTTGGTACATGTAAGGTGGTGGAGGATGGAGTGAGGTGCTTAGGAGGAGCTTGTGGTCCCCATGAGGTGGTTGACTATGCTAGACCCTCACCAGGCTAGAGTGCTTGTGGACTTGTGCCAAACCCACGGTGAAGTGTGTTGCTCATAGATCCAATTCCTTGGTGTGTGTTGCTCATGGATTCTATCAAACCCACATAGGTCTTTCATGCCTGGTGTTTCTGTATTGGACCCACATAGGTCTTTCGCTCCTCTAGGCTTATTCCTTACTAGGCTTTCATACTTGTGGGCCTGGTCTGTCAGGATTCATGGGATGAAGTCCCCCACTTTGTGGCCTCATTGGTTTATAGCTCCAGTTCAAAAGCGTTCACCAATAAAAAAATATTTCAGATTTAACAAAATATCATGAAGGAGAAATTGATGAAGAAATAAGAGAAGCACAGTGAATATTCCAACACCTACTTCAAAAAAGGAGGAGATAGAAGAAATTTTGGATAGTCGTGTGGGTAGAAGCACAAGAAATAGGAAATACACAAAGTACTTGGTGAAATGGAGAGGAAATCATGTTGAAGATTCATCATGGTTTTTTGAGGCTAAGGTTAACTATCTTGGTTTCCCTCTAAACCTGAGAAGTTTCAGAGTCATTTTTCAAATTACCCTGGGTGTCTAATGTAGGAGCATCCAACGGTGTAGGGAAATCTTGCATCAGCAAAAAAAAAAAAAAATTCCTTATTTTATTTAGTTGTTTTGAGTCCCATGATGACACTTAAGGGGTGTAAGACAGTCAAAAGTCAAAAATAGTGAAAAATGATCACTTACCATTTTTATTAAGTCAACCTAAATGGGCTTGTATGGACCTAAAAATTTACCCCAAGGAGCATAACTAAAAAAAATTTCTGGTCGTGAAAGAATCACCTCAATACCCTACACAGTTTGGGAGATATTAAAGTTCCTATCCTAAGAAATTTCTCCAATGTAGCTTCAATTTCAGATATGAAGACTTTAGATGCCCTGAAATAGCTTGAAAAGTTGATGAGCCAACCTCTAGTGGGTTCAAGTGTTGTATATCTCTTTGAGAGCTTTCCAATGATATGCAATAATAGAAAATCATACACCTGGATTAAAAGTTATGGCCTCACGAAGTTGCTCCTCTAAAAAGTGAATGTCATCAAAATTTCCTCCAAGGCAAGAAATCAATCAATGGGACTCTTGGCACCAAAACAAAAGGGAAAGTTGAAATTTCTAGAACATTCTAGGGTAGTTATTGGGGTAAAATAAAAATGGTTAGGTTGGGGTGGTAGAAGGTGGCTCCACTAGTGTAGATTATGGCTCCAAATAATATATTTTGTTTTGAGAGTTGATTTTGGTGTAATGAATCAAGCCCATGAGGTTGTAGCATGTAAGTTTTGAATCGGTAATTTCATTTTCTGAAAATAATTGAAAGTAAACTTTTATTTTTTGTCTCACATCTTCTATGTTGGTAGCTATTGTTGTGATTTCTGTGGGTTTCAGGTAGTGTGGCCCTCATCAACTTGTCAAACTTAAAACCACCCATGTTCACAATTTCTAATTGCAAACCCTCTTCATCCACTTCACACAATGTTCTTCATTCACATGTTATCTTTACAACTTGCACCTCATCATCTTCTTCACTTGTGTGGGCTACCCCCACATATTATTTCTTCCATTCAACCCCTACCAAAGGGTTGCAATGTACTCTTTCTTTTTTCTCTTCTTTTTGTTGTCCTCTTCTAAGAGAACATTCTTCTTCCCATATCTCTCTTTTCACATTCTCATTTCCTCTTTAATCTTCTTTTCTAATATATTCACTTCAACCTAAATCTTTTCAAACTCTTCATGGTGCTTCTTATTTTTCATTTTTTCCCAATATTGTTCCTAGAATAAAATTCTTACAGGCCTCCTCAAGACCCATCCCATCCTCTCAATTACTACAATTTTCTCAACTCACATCACACGATCTGTAATCTACAAAGATATTTCCTTCATGGCTTCCTATCTCTCAACTACTTAGGGCTTCTCTCCTACCTGCAACAATCCTTTTTGACTTTCCACAACCGCCTTCTCTTCTCTACCCGTAGGTCCTAGTGTAGACTACCTCACATTAGATGATATGTCCACACACTCAAGATTATTGGCTTTGATATGGTTACTGATGTATGCAGATAATTAAATTAGACTATTCAATTGAAAATAAATTTAATTAGCTCACATAATTCACTAGAAAACATTCTACATAGGAAAACAATTTCTTGTAACAAATATTGCAACTCTGGTTTGCAACTTGCAACCAACAATCTCAAATTTAAATAAAAATTGCACATTGAATTACATCAATACAAAAAGGAAAATGGGGCTGAAAAAATCCCTTACAATACTTCTGGAAATCACTAGAAAACTATTTATAACACCAATCCAAAACTTTGCAACCAAAGGTTTCTCCAGTGCCTGTAAAAATAATCTCTCAATACAACCTCAACAACTCAAATCTGCAACTACTGGTGATGTTCTTGGCTCTGCAACAAACCTCCAATCTACAACAACAACACTAAAATCCCTTCTTAGAGGTATACCATTCCTCCCTATTATTTTCTCTTCAATCTAGGGAAAGAGAGCCTTCAAATGAATTGATTTTTCCTTTTAGACAAACCATCTGTTACATGAAGTGAAATTTGAATGCATTTGACTGAATTTCATCACATTTTGAAACCCACTCCCAAAAATCAATGCCTACCTCCAAAAAATATCCAATTAGATTAAATTTCATTAATAAAATAGAATAAAATATTCCTTTCAAACTCCAAGACATGATGTGAGTGGATGATAATGCTTTTAATGCATTCTTGCTTTCTTGAATAAAGCAAAAATCTGATTTTTCCGAACTAGGTGCCCACCTCCAAAATCCCTATTTTTTAAGAGTTATGGAATTTCAAATTGGGAGTTACAATTCAATTTGGAGGTCTCCAAGAAACCCATGCCCTCTCTTGATTTTTCAGGATTTCTCATTTAAAACATATTCTCCACTATGCCACCTTATCCCGTTTTGACCCAAATTTACTCCAAATTTGAAATTTAAATTTACAACATGGAATAACATCAAAATTCTCATAAAAATATAAATTTCATGAGATAAAATATGAAATTAAAAGTACACCAAAATTTGAAATTAAAATCAAACCCCTTTTGTTGACACAAGATAGCCACCATGCCATGGATGCTCCTGCATCATCACTCTCACATAATCCTTTAATGGAACATGATTTTTTTGAAACATAATTTTTTTATTCTTTTTGTGTGTGAATTATAAGAGAGAAGAAGGGATCTAGATGGAACTAATAGTATAGGATTGTTTTTAAGTTATCACAATTTGGGAATCAATAAGACTAGTGATCAATGAATGGGGGCAACACCATTTCCTCTTTTGAACTCTAAAATGAAGCATTCAAAGGATGAAGTGGGTAAAAATAGGAACTAACCATTTGAATATACTTTTTGAAATTGGATAGGAAGAGTTAAAATAAACTTTTGACGGATTCATATCTCCCTCCCAAGGTTACAGAGTTAATAATCTATAAGACAAATTTATCCCACAAATGAGGTAGTGAGGTTCTAGTAATCCATTATGTATTTACTTCAATTATTCCTCCTTATTGTGTCTATATTTGTATATATATTATCTTAGTATACACTCATATATACTAGAAAATTATCAATTTGAGATTTAAATATTGACACCTTTCATCTTGACCACCCTTGAATCCTATTTCAAAAATTCCAAAATCATGGGAGGCTCATGCAATTGAACCATTTTTATAAAATTAGGATCTCACCCCTCCTTATGTTCCTCCATACCTTAGCATTTTTCTTAATATCTTCTTAGGATATGTGATCCACAATATTTATATCCCCATCCATAATAATAGAGCTTTGGTCCAACCTAGAGATTGATTTCTCTCAAACAAAAATAAGGGGTCTATTATAAAAGAAAATATGCTTATCTTCATAGGAATTATACCAAAACGAGTAATAAATATTTAAAAAGTATCAAAATCTTCTCTTTACTCTTCATAAAACCTTCACCGTCAAATATTATGTTGATGGAATGATGCCAAAAAAATTCCACCATATTTTAACTCATTATCAATTAAATTTTGAGTTTCTAAAGGAAGGGGACTTACTCATCCATATATGGAATCATTAATGGGATACTCACCAATTCACAAACAAGTCAACAAGAATTGATTTTCCTTCACAAAATATATCCATGATTTTAACTCTAGGAATAAAGTCCAATATTTTAAGGGATGTTTGCATAAGATGAATGATAGTCCACCTAATTCTTAGACATTTTATAAGGTAGTTAAGGATATTTAAATAGTCCCCTTATAATTCTAAATTATGAAACTCTTTATGTGTTAGTTAGAGTGTAAGTTAGTAAAAAAAAATATAGAAGCTGGAAAATGATCTTATTCTAGTCTTGTTCCTTTTTACATATTAAAATATTTAACTTTTAAATTTTAAATTTGGTCTATATTCCCTTTCCTTATTATACATTACAAATTGAAGTTGAGGTTTGAATCATTTCAAATTAAATACTAGGATAGTGTATCTAATGATACACTATAGTTTATTACCATCACAAGATATTTAGATCCAAGACCATTGACTTGATAGGATCATAGAGCATCCTAGTTGCACCATTAGCTTGCATTATCAACCTAGGTACACTGCACATTTTATTACCATCCTAATATTTGTTCATGATTATTAAATTGTCCCATATAAGGGTGTGAATGAGTAGCTTGCATTATCAACCTAGGTACACTACACATTTTATTACCATCCTAATATTTGTTCATGATTATTAAATTGGCCCATATAAGGGTGTGAATGAGTAGCTTGCATTTTCAACCTAGGTACACTACACATTTTATTACCATCCTAATATTTGTTCATGATTATTAAATTGGACCATATAAGGGTGTGAATGAGTAATACATGAACCTCACTATTTAGTAGATTTCACAAAGGTTTTCCTAAAAAATACTAGTCCTTAATCAACTTCAAACACTAAAAGACTAGAAAATCTATTAAAGTCATCCATATTCTATGTATAATTTGACAAATTATTTTTTTGACAATGAACTAATTAATATATCACAATTCTAATTTTAATCTATCTAAGAAGTCATACTTCTAAATAATAGTTCAAAATTTAAGGTCAAAAAGTTGAAAAATATCTATCACCTATAAAATTAACTAAGTATTTTTATTATTTTTTATTTGAGCTAGATTTATAAATTGTATTACATGATATGTCATAATTCTAAACTATGTTAATTAAATTTTATTATTTGTCATATTCATTAAAACCTTTTAATAGTAAATAAATTTATTTTATTTTCTTTCTATTTTGGTGAACTCAACTTATTTTACACCATAATAGGGTTTGGTATCAGGTTTTATTCCTCACACATTAGGGTTTTAGATTTAAGTTTTCTAATATTTTATCATTCATCTCAAATGTTATTAGGTTTGTATGTACCTCTTTTTTTTATGCCATTTATTTTTCTATATTAGGGTTTGGATATTTATTACATATTATTTCTTTAACCTTTAAAATCTACCCATGGTTGTGATTGTTAGCAATATGTGTTGTCATTGATGTGTTGATGTAGAGAGATATATGTCGATAGAATTCAACAATGTAGTATCGCAAAGATTGGTGATCATTTTGATGTCTAAGTATGATGCAGAGGTGGGTAGACTTGTTCCAATATGTTTCTAATATGCCTACATTTATATTTTACCAATTTGGTGTACCACACTTAGAGATAAGTTGCAAAAGTTTTGCTAAGTCAATCATAGAGTATACTCTAAGATAGTGTCATGATGTTTTGGTCTGCGTCCTTTCATAGAGAAAGATTTTTTCTTATGGTTTAGAAGATAATATGGTTCAGATGTGAAGGTGGTATATTCAAGAATTCAAATTATCACACCTCTTACAATGAAAGTTAAGAGTGATCGAGTTTTGATTTGTGCACTGGCATTGTAAAGTGTTGATGAAGGCCTATTGGAATGCTCTACACTCCTCCAGAGTGATAGAAGTAGTTGTGTATACTTTGGGATATGTTCAAAGAGGCATATGGGTTCATCCTTGCAAGTCTCAAATGTTCTAATATACCATAATGCAATATCCTATTTTTTGAAGTGTTATAGATTGTTTGGAATGCTCTATTTTCATCAATTCAATATATTTTTCTTCTTGCACTAGCATATGATGATCAATTCTTTTAGAAGGTTGAAAATATATTATGCATAGAATAAATTATTCACATCTTGTTCATCATTATGTTTTTGGTCTTTCCCTGGTGGTTTAAAGATGAACAATTGATAGTTTTGGTAGTGTTGATGTTGATTGGGCTGACAGTCTTGTTTCCTTCATCTATGGTTGATCCTATTTAATTAATTTTTCTTTGGAGGATGTATTGAGATTATTTTTGTCCTGTTATTCCATGTGATAATTCACAACTCATTTTCTCTTCATAATGTATATGTTTGGGCCTGACCTATGTAGTTTCACATGTTTCATTTTATAGGTCAACTTGGAGCCAAACTAATTGATGTTTTGAGTTGTTGAGGAGGGTATTTATAGAAGAAAAATATCATTTTTGAAGTTAATAATGAATTTAGTTTTGGAAATATGTTGAAAATGAAGTGTGTGAATTTTGTATTATGGAGTAATTGGGAAAAAAAGGGACTACAACATCATCATATATTGGATGCTTCTTTATAGCAATTCATGTTCATAATTTTCATTATAATTTTTATGTAACCTACTTTGAGATAGTGAGTCTCAACGTGTATTTGTATCTTTCCCTATGGTTGTATTCCTTAGTCTACAAGTCCTTAGGTAGTGATCCTTAAACAACATTATAATTTTGGTAAGTAGTGAGTTTCATATATTGTGAGTTAACTCTCACCGTGGTTTTTCCCTCATTGGGTTTTCCATGTAAAAATCTTGGTGTCCTTGTGTGGTGTATGTTTTCATTTATGCTCTTCTTTTAGTTAATGTGATTTTAATTTTTAAATCTACAAATGGAAATGTTTAAGTTTTGTTATATGTTGATTCACCCCCTTTCTCAATACTTTGGTATGTTCAACAATTAGTACAAGATACAAGTTCCTTTAAGAATCTTAACATTTAAGGTAGATCCTACACTTGAATACATGTGGTTTGTAGCAAATATTAATGATATGTTTATTCCAGAACTGGATCTTGAGGCAATAGAACTTGAAGGTTGGGACATAAATATAGGATATTGTGAAGTTGATTTTGAAGAGCTCATTTGCTCTTGAATTTGGATGATGCAAGAACATTGAATATAAAGTATGAGGTCATGCTTGAAAGAACTGAGACAATTACCAAATTGGAAAATGTACCGACACACTTAATCCTAATTACTAACACCACTTCATCCTGAATCATCCACTTTGCTATTCATTTAATCAAATAACCCTTATTTGATTAAATTCATCATATTTCGTCCCTTAATTAAATAAATAAAATTTATCTAATTAATTCATCATCTCTTATTAATTGAATAAATTAATGTTATTTAATTAACCCTATAGTCTCTATTTAATTAAATAATCCATTTTATTTAATTAAAATTCTAAAGTCATCCTATTAAATTAAATCAATCTTTATTCAATTTAATCTAACATCATCCCTCTTTAATTAAATAAATCAAAATCTTTATTTGATTAAATATAAACCATATTCCTCTCAACTTTGATTTAAATCAATCCAAAAATATAAATCAAATTGTCACATCAACTAATCTCCTTTTAATTTAATCAAATCTTGATTAAATTAATCTTAATCCCCTAAAATATCTATATTTTTCCACTTGCTCAATAAATCAATTCTTTTGATTTAATAAATTTTCTAATTACTTTCAACATGGCATCAAAAAGGGAATATTCCTCTAAATTTGAAAATCCCTCCAAATGGATTTGTCCTTCCAACAAGGAATTCATTTCCTCTTACATATCCTTGTGCATTGAACCAAGTGGCATTTAATTCATTCATTTCTCCCTCCAACATGTCATTTCATAAATTTGAAATTCCACCTAATATCATTTATTGTGCACATTCATCAAAATGTGCTCATCCTTCCTCCATTCACATCTTGACATGTGAAACTTGGCAATTGGATGTTGAATGATCCCACATTCATCCATTTTTCCTCATTCTCCAATATTCTCATCTATAAATAAGAGGCTTTCCTTTGTATTTTGGATCTACAACTAAGAGAAAAGTTAATATCTTCATATTTAGAGAAAAGTTATCCATTTCCATAGCATTTTTCGATCATCATAGCTAGTTTACTGTAGATTTAATCAAGGAAGCACATTGTTCATCATCATCAAGTGGATCAATCTTCACCAAGCTTACAAGGGATTGTGAAAGGTCCATTTTCCACATCAAAATGGCACCAATTCCCCCATGTGAGTGAGAGTTTGCATGCTTTGATAGGATTTAATAGCTTTTATTTGTTTGTTCTTCATATATTTCCTATTTTGAGCATTGTAAATGAATTCCATGAGGAATCTTAGTTCTAACTTGCATATGTGACTAAACATTGTGTTTGTTCTTTGTGTTTATGAGGTCTAGGATTGGGGCTCACATTATGGCGCTAGAAGGAGGGAAAAATCAAAATATTTCAACATGTTTTTTGAGAAATTCCATGGTTTTTTTAACATTTTGTGTGCCTACAGGAAACTACGCCGCTATCAGTCTAGTGGAACCATACAGTGACGCTAGCCTTCCAACGGCACCATACAACGATGCTACAAACTCCAAACATCACCGCTGAGGTTTTCCTGCCTAGAAATTCAAATTTCCAAACTCCGACGCTGGTCTATTTTTCTGTCGCTGGATTTCCAAATTCCAAACTGCATCACTTGCCAAAATAGTGCCGCAATTGCGCTCTCTGGTCCTGCTATAGGGTGTCATTGTTAGTCCTAGCAGAGCCATATAACACTGCTGACCTTTCTAAATAGCGGCGCAACTATGGACTGCGTCGCTGGGGTAGAGTAAAAGGCTAACATTCAATTTAGTTTGACATGTGCCTTTTTTCTTTTGATCATTTTGAGCTATTTAACTTGTTTTTTGTCTCTTTGTTCATTGGACTAATTATTTTTTGCATGTAGAAGCAAGGAAAGAGTAAGTAGGAGTTGGAGTTATGACATCATTTCTCTATTGTATCAAGTGTCTTTAGACACTTTTGGAAACAATTATAATTCCAAATCTAAGGATTCAGTTTCTTTAAGCTCTTTAGGACTCACTAGTTTCAATTTTGGTTTAAAAAGAACAAAGACAAAAGGATTAAAAAGAACTTTAGGAAAACTTACTAGATTTTGTTGAAGGTTAACAATTGAACAAGTAACTTTCACTTTTCCTTTTGGTGCTTTAAAAAAAATCCAACTTTTGCTTTGAAGGTTTGAATGAACATGTGCATCTATGTTTTGTAATCACTTACCCAAAATAATATCATCTAAAATACGTATGCAATTCTCTTGCACCTCACGGCGATCTTGAGAATCAAAAGGATTTTTGTGATATTAGGTTGTGTAAGTGATTGCCTCCACACTTCAATTTGGATTCTAAAATTGAACAAATCTTGCGAGTGTGATTTAGGTATATCGTGTGTGTTCTCTCTTTGTTTCTCAACAAAGATCAATCAAGCTATGGATGTACTTGCTCGCTTTTTTCTATCTTTAGAGGGCCTACCTTGTGGGAAAAAGTAATCACCCAAGGGAACGACTCAACCGAGAACATGCTAAATCCAAGCGACTTCCAACTGGTATATAAGTGTGGATACTTGAGGAAATTTTAAGTATCACGAGGATTGTTCTGACAAGAAGGGCAACAATGGTCTCTTTCCGCATGGATGATCCCCCATGAATGAAATGCCTATATTAAAATTCCTTGTCTAAAAGACCAAAATCCTTAAACTATTTGTTGGTGCAAGAATGATCATTCTAAAGCCAGCCCACATTTTTACGGCTTTTAGTAAAGATGAGAAGTATGCCATGGGAGATTCATGGGTACTGATGCTTGGCTAACCTAAGAAGCAAGTGCACTATAAGGGGGAGCTTGTGTGGTCAAGCATCTAATCATCCGCTAAAAGTAGGCATAGCTGGATTTATCCAAGTGGGGATTCAACAAATATTATCTCAATATCCATAGGGTTGTGCATGTTCTTGGAATCAAAACAATTTGCTTGATCTTAAACATTGGAAAAAAAATATTCAACATGATCATCAAAATTTCAAACCCTTTAGGAAGCAAATATCTTTGAAAAAATTCAAGAGTTATTGCTTTCCCTAGGGATTCTACCCTTAGAGGTTTCTAAGAATTTGAATTTACATCTCTATTTTCTCACTAAATTCAACAAATAGGGAACATTTTCCTTAATTTCCTTGATTTCCACATAATGGACCTTGTGGGATGAGAAGAAATTGGGACATTGGACATTCAATTTGAAAACCTAATCAAGAATTGTTTGTGGTAAAAAGAAGTAATTAAGTAGAGCTAAAGAAATCATTGAACCTCACACATGTGTTTTTTCAAATGATTTCCTAAAAGATCAAGATTTTAAAACTGAAGACCAAAGGTCTTAGTCAAAAATCTCTCAAGAAAAGGTTGTCCATGCTTTACGAGTTTAGAGAAAGACTGACCTTCAACTTTTACAAACGTGCATCAAGGAACAATCCAAATTTGTATTCATTTTACTATTGTCAAAATCTTGCAATTTTTCAAAGGTTTGAGTATCTCACATAGGAAGTACTAGCATGTTCTTCAACACCTTGGTCTAGTAAACAAAAGTCTTTCTAAGTCTCTTAGGATCATATAAACTTCCATCCATCCTTCAAACATCAAATCCAAAATTCACCTCACAAATAACTCTTATCAATCTTGAAACAATTCTTTATGCCAAACTTTGGGAAAATCCTCTTGAAATAAAAAATCAAAACAAATCCAAATCATCTTGTTTGACTATGTGTGTATAGATGAATCCTTCTTTGCACACTTAGTCAAATTATCATCTTGTGGAAATGTTCACTCTAGGACAACATCCAACCTCTTAGATTTTATGAGTTCATTATCCCAAATCAAAGTAAAAATCAAATCAAATCAATCTAAAATCAAAATCAAAAATCAAAAATCAAAACATCAAATCCAAAGTCCTAAGGTTTAGCATCCCCCTCAAGGTTTCCTAAGAGTTCAATCATCCATGAATCCTTCATCCTTTCATTATCACCATCATCATCATTTTGATCCTCATTGTCTTAGACTTTCTTTTTTGCGCCTAAAGATTAGATCAATCCAAAGAATTAGAGGTTCATCTCTTACATTCTTGAAAATTGATTCTCATTTTATGGTTCAAACTAGATCACAACACAAGAAGAACATGGAGACAAACAAAGAAACATCAACTTTGATTGACCTAAGTCAAACCAATTCAGAAATCAATCTCATTGGATCAAGCAATCCCCTAACCAATCTTCCTCTATCATCACAAAATCCTCAAGAGGAAGGCCAAGTGGAAGACATCACCAATAATATCTTAGGGACGACACAAGATGAGATCATTGAAATGGTTCAAAATCCTAAAACTCATAGAATTATCAATACAATGATGAGACTCAATCCCTCCCAATACATGCTTGAATTAGCTAAAGAAGGGGCTGAACTCCCTTCTGATTTTGATGTAAGCACTATTGTGGAGAATCCTCCTGAGATAATGACCCCAATCTCATCCACACCCCTAATCTCATCCAAACCTCTATTCCAAAGCATCACCCAAAGCATCCCACAAATCACATCATCCATAGCCCCAATTCAACCCATTGTTAACAAGGGGAGCTCATTTCTTAATGCATTACAAACACGCCCCCTTGTGAACAACCAAGATTTGGATGTGAACACTATCTTGGGTCAATCTGCCCCATTGAATCAATTACACCCACATGTTTTTCTCACCTTTCAAGACCCCAATGACCCATCATCATCATTTTGCACAACACCAACATACCCTCTCAACACACAAAGCTCTCTCCCTATAACTTCGCAAGGAGGAGGTGGGCTATTTGGACCAAGGGGTATCTTTGACCCTTCATCTTCATCATTTCCCCAAGGGAGTGCACCACCCATCTTTCCACCAATTCCACCTTTATCATTAACATCCACATCACATCTTGGTTTGGGGTTACCTCCTTTACCACCACTTAATAAAAATCAAAACAACCCCCTGATCAGCAATCAAAGCATCATACTGAATCCCCCAATCTTGCCATCGATAACATAGAAATAGATGGAAACCATCCAAGTATCCCAAGAAATCACAACACCATCCAAAAATGTGGTCTCTAAAGGACCAAGCATATCAATTGCACCATCCTCCACACAAATCCCCACCATCAATACAATGGTACCTCTCATCAAAACAATGAACACCATTCAAAATCCACCACCACCACCTCCAAAATCAAACATGAAAAACCCATATAGCATCACGTTGCAAGCCACTCAACAAGCTGCCTATCAAAAGGCCCTTCAACAAATTCAGAATCAACAAGTTGCACAGCTAGCTGCTCAACAAGCCCAAGCCACTCAAGCCACTCAAGCAACCCAAGCCGCATAGGAAGTGCAACAAGCACAATAGGCTGCTCAAGCCCGGGCCTTATTACAACAATAGCAATCTATGCAAGAAACTCAAGCCACTCAAGATGCACAAGATGCCCAACAAGCACAAGATCAAGCACAAGCTCAAGCTCAGCAAGTGCAAGTGCAGGCTCAATACCAAACACAACTGCAAGCATCCTAGCAACAAGCATATCAGCAAGCCCTACAACAATACCAAGTGCAGCAAGAAGCAACATTACTAGCCCAACAACAAGCATTGTTGGCACAACAACAACATGACCAACAACAAGTGTTGTTGGCACAACAACAATAGGACCAACAATAAGCATTGTTGGTGCAACAACAACAAGACCTACAATAAGCATTGTTGGCACAACAACAAGCGTTGTTGGCACAACAACAAATGCAGGCATATCAACAAGCCTTGATCACATAGTAGAGATTGCAACAAACTCCCACCAAGAAACCCAACACTCCACCCATCACTCAAACACCTCGACCACTTCAAAAAAAATTCACTCCACCATCTAACCCGCAAGATGACATGACAACACAAATCAAATTGCTCTCGCAACAAGTGCTCGATCTCCAATCAGGGAAGACAACAAAGACACCAAGCAACTTGTGTCCCTATCCGTTTGATAGGAGTTTAGCAATGGTACCATTCCCAAACGGGTTTGAAATCCCTAAGTTTGACAAATATCGTGGGCTTGGTAATCCTAAAGATCATATAAGAGAATTCCAGGTACATTGCATGGAGGTCGCATATGATGATACCTATTTGATGCAGCTATTTCCTTGAAGGTTGGCTAGTCCCACCATGGAGTGGTTCTCTCGCCTTCCTTCTAGCATCAAGAAGTTCTAAGATATCGTAGATGCATTCATAAAAAACCATGCCTTCAATATCAGTATGGATGTCAATCTAGAGGAACTATCTGCACTTAAATAAGCTAAGGGGCAATCATTCACTTCCTTCTTACAAATATGGTGATCCAAGGCCAATAGAAGCAAATGGGCCATGTTTGAAGAACAAGTTTACACCATCATCACCAACCTTGAGAAAACCTTGGAGTTTCATCTTAAGGTACAATTTATCACCACTTACAACCAACTGATCCCCAAGGCCCTCAACATCGAATGAGCCCTTATTGCACAAGGGGGAACACCTTCATATCAAGAAAACCAAGACAATTGCCCATCCACTAGCTATAATGAGAAACCTCACACATGGGAAAGAAACAAGAATGTCACCAATGATGATGTGGTGGATGCCAAGGTCATAATCAATGCTCTGAAACTAAACACCCAAACCTACCAACAACTATAAAACAACAATCGAAACAAAACGCAAACCAATGCAGTATCACAAAAACTAGCCAACAATCAGATCAACATCCTAAATAATCAAGGGGGAGCACCTTCATGAAATAGAAATCCCCCCAAGAAAAAGTACACCACCCTTGGGGAACCCATTGAAGTTGTCATGAAGAAACTAATAAATGAAAATTTCATCAAGATTCCCACTTATGAGAACTATCAGGAACCCCAAGTAAAACCACCATGGTACAATGAGAATCACCTTTCTGATTTCCACAAAATCAAGGGGAACACAATAGTTGCATGAGGTTGAAAAACCTAATCCAATACCTCATTGATGACAAGATCATAAATTTTGAGCAACTAGCTGGGAATTAGAACTTGAAAATATACGTGAATTTGGTGCCAGATCATAACCAAGGGAACAACCATGGAAAAAAAAAGTATGCCAATGTGAACCATGTGTATGATCATGTTTTCGCATCCATTGATGAAATGTTCACTGTTGTCACCATCAAAGGAGCCAAAGCTAATTGTGGAGTCACAATACGCAGCGGAAAGGTCACCATTGCTGGACCATCACAACCACCTAGAGCATCCACTTCAAATCCAAGGACCATTCCTAATGGCTATAATGTTCTGGACTAGCTAAAAAGAACCTTGGCTTAGATCTCCATCATGGAGTTTTTGAAGATATCGCCAACTCATAGGAAAATTCTAGAGGAAGCATTGGCTTCATCCATTGTCTTCACAGATCTTGAGATTGACCAGTTCCAAGCTTGAGATTGACCAGTTCCAAGCTATGGTCAAAAATATCACCACCTCAAGCCTTCTAACATTCTTTGATCAGAACTTCCCTACACAACCATCTCACAATCGGGCACTCCACCTTGAAGTCCTGGTTCATAAAAACAAAGTCAAAAGGGTCTTGGTAGATGGGGGTGCGGGTCTCAACATTTGTTCCTTCAAATTAATAAACAATCTAGGATTCTCAAAGGATGCCATTGAAAAGGAAATGGCATCACCATCAGAGCTTACGATGATCAGGAAAGAGTGTCTCAAGGCACTATCCAGCTCCCTATCCAAGTAGGGCCTGCCATTATGGAAACCAAATTCCAAGTCCTTGACCTTGATTTACCCTATAATATGCTTTTGGGGCATCCATGGATCCATGGGATGCAAGTCGTCACTTCCACCTTCCATCAATGCATCAAGTTCCCATACCAAAATCAGGAGGTCACAATTCATGGTGATCCCGAGCCCTTCACTACTACAAAAACCTAGAAGAAAAATGTTATAAAATACCCCATGTTCTGAAAAATGATGAAGGCCCTACCACTCCATATGTAGACCTAGCTACATTAGCCTCCACTTCTGAGAAAAAGACACCCTCCATCCCTGACATACCCGAAATCAAGGTCATTATCTAGGACAATGGGTGTGGGGATTACAAAATGAAGAAAATTTATTTCATCATAGGGGAGTTACATCAATCTCCTAGAACTCATGGGCAACCCCAACTGGCTGAAACATCATCCCATACCTTCAAAGTAGACCCTTCTAGATTCAAAAGTTGGGGGGATCTAAGTCTGGAAATAGTAGATGAAAGAGACATATCTAGTCTCGTATATCAAGATGAAAGGCCCGTGCCTGATCTTCTAATGGAAGAAAGTAGTAAAGGAATACAAATGATGCTCAGTATGGGCTATGACTAAAACAAGAAGCTTAGAAGAATGAAAATGGCCTATTTGAACCCCTCATTCCAGAGAAGTGACTAGGAAACCTTAGTCTCAGATGCACCCATCTGAAGGTGACCATACTTGGAAAAGGTGCCTCAGTTAGAAAGGTCAAAACTCCCTCTCAACTATCAGCAACCACCCTTCAATTACCTATATCCACAGGTCTACCTTTAGACAACTTCACCTTTGACATAACTGATGTGTGTAGTAGTGATGAGGATCCCATAACTGACTTGCCTATGATTTTTGAAGATTCCTCCCTACTCATGATTAGTAACTTGTCTTTTGAGTTAGATCATCAAACCCATGAAATAAACCTAATCTATCCTCAACTCATCGATTATGACCAACAAGGACCACCAATTTTGGACACTTTCAAAAATGATGAGGTGCTCTCAGAATTCATGGGATTATGGGATACGGTACCATATAGAGATCACAAGGCTGGGTTTGACATCATATTGGGCACACAGGCCTATTACAGGGAAATGATTGAATCCTCCAGTCACAAAAGTGAAAATTTGAGAATAATCTATAAGTCTTTGAGTGAAAACCACACTATCGCACTCTCTGAATTGAAAACGGTAAAAATAAAGGACGTATCCAATGGTGAAAACCTCTCTGAATCACCAAAGGATGAAGGATTCAATCTTCCTCTTAGTACAATTCATCAAGAGAAGTCAGCAATATTAGCCAAGAAATGAAATCCAGTTAACCTGGGAATGAAGGAACTACCACACATAACATTCTATGCAGTGTCACTTCTCACAGAAGAACAAGAACTTTTAGCTGTGTTCCTAAAAGAAAGCAAGATAAACTTTTCATGGACCTATGCTAACATGTTTGGGCTTGACCCATAGCTTGTGGTTCATCACCTAGCTATGTATCCTGAAGCAAATCCCTTCAGACAAAAGCTCAGAATGATGCATCCTCAAATTGCATTATTGGTCAAAATGGAATTGCAAAAGCTCCTAGATGCAAGGCTCATATGGCCAATAGATTATCCAGAATGGGTCTCAAACCTTGTACCTATTTCAAAGCCTGCTGGGGGCATCTGCATCTACATAGATTTCAGAGATCTAAAAAATCCATGTCCCAAGGATGACTTTCCACTACCGAACATTGATATGATCATCGATATGATAGTGGGACATGAGATGCTATCATTAATCGACAGGTTCTTAGGCTACAACAAAATCATGATAGCTAAAGAAGACCGGCATAAAATGGATTTCACTTGCCCATGGCAGACATATTGCTAGAATATGATGCCATTCTGGTTGAAGAATGTGGGGGCCACCTATTAGAGGGCCATGACACTAATTTTTCATGACATGATCCATAAAACTATGGAAGATTATGTGTATGATATATTTTCCAAATCCAAGAAAATATGAGATCATATAGCTGCATTAGGCTCCATCTTTGATAGGTTGGAGGAATACAAAGTCAGACTCAATCCAAAGAAGTGTGTCTTCAAAGTATAATTAGGGAAGCTCCTCGAGTATATTTTGTCAATGAGGGGAATTTAAATAGATACTACTAAGGTTAAAGCCATTCTCGAAATGGAGGCACCTAAAACACTAAAACAACTAAGGGGCTTACAAGGGAGACTCTAGTCCATCCACTAATTCATAACATAACTAGCATACAAGGCTGTCCCCTACTCTCATCTACTCCACAAGGGGGTAGCATACAAGTGGGATGAAAAATTTGATTAGGCCTTCAATAAGATCAAAGAATACTTACTCACACCACCAGTCCTCATGCCACCAATTATAGGAAAACCTTTGATCTTATACATATCAGCAACAATGGCAGCCCTCGGCACTCTCCTAGCACAACATGATGAAAATGGAAAAGAGAGAGCTATCTATTATATCAACAGAACTATTGTGGGCCATGAATTAAACTATACATCTATTGAGAAATCATGTCTAGCAGTTGTATAATTTACAGCTCAAAAATCTAGACATTACATGCTAGCCCATCAAATAAAGCTTATCGCAAAGATATATCCCCTTAAATACTTGCTTTCCAAAGCAACACTTATAGGGTGGATAAAAAAGTGGGTTATGATCCTCATAGAACATGAAATTGAATATGTGGAATGTAAGGCCATCAAAGAACAGGAAATTGCAGACCAACTGGTAGAGGCACCAATCTACTCAGAAAATCCCCTTGTCTTAGATTTCCCAGATGAATCAATCTTCAACTTAAGTGTAGCGGATCACTAGAAACTGTACTTTGATGGATCCTACACTCAGCATGGATTGGGGGTCAAGATCTTCTTCATCACCCCACAAGGAGACTGCATTCCAAAATCATACAAGCTATCATTCATGTGCACAAATAACATAGCGGAATATGAAGCTCTTGTCATAGGGCTAAGAATACCAATGCAATGGTAGATAATGGCACTCAAGGTATATAGAGATTCATAGCTCATAATCAATCAAGTCAATAATGAGTATCAAACAAAGGACAAAAAGTTGACTCCCTACAAGAAATTGTTGGAAAGTCTTAAGGAGTTCTTCATTGATATTACATTTGAGCATCTACCAAGAGAAAACAACAGAGTATCAGATACAATGGCTACAATCAGATCACTCTTAGAAATCACACACAACATCCCAAAGAAAGAATTCCTTGTAGAGAAACTTCTTGTTCCTGCGTTCGAGGTACCAGAGTCCGAATGTGTGTGAAATCATTGGTCCTGGTGATCCCTGGTACCATGATATATACACTTATCTAGGAATAGGAGTCCTCCCAATAGACCTAACTCCAAACCTCAAGAGAGCCTTTGTCAAAAAAGCATCCCATTTTGTCATCTTAGGAGATTCCCTTTACCATAGAAGCATTGAAGGGACCTTGTTACATTGCTTAAATGTTGAGGAGGCATTGACTACCTTAACCGAGATACATAATGACATTTGTGGTTCACACACGAGTGGTATGACCTTGGCAAAGAAATTACTGAGGACAGGGTATTATTGTCCTACCATGGAAAGAGATGAACATGATTATGTCAAAAGGTGTCTACAATGTCAGGAGCATGGGGACCTCATCCATGCACCAGCTCAAGAGCTCCATTGATTGTCACACCATGGCCCTTTTCACAGTGGGGGCTCGATCTCTTTGGAAAAATTACCCCCACCTCATCCAATGGACATAAATTTATCATTACTGCCACTGAGTACTTCACCAAGTGGGTGGAAGCCATTCCCATGACATACATCACCAAAAAGCAGATATCAAAGTTCATTCTGACCTACTTTATTTTCCACTACGGTGTCCCTCAAGCCATTATCTTAGATAATAAGACACCTTTTAAGAATCAGGTTGTTCGTGACCTATGCCAGAAATTCAAAATCCAACATCGCTTTTCCACTTTGTATTATCCCCAAGGCAATGGCCAAACTGAGGCTAGAGATAAGACTATCTTAAAAATCCTCAAGAAGATAGTCAATGAAGTTGGTTGTGATTGGCATGTTCAATTGAATCTCACCCCATGGGCCTATCAAACAAGTATCCGTACACCAACAAGTGCCACCCCATTCTCCCTGGTCTACGGATCAAAATCCATACTCCCTATCGAGATCAAACTCTCGTCACTGATAATATCACTGCAAAATCTCATCACAGATGAGGAATATCGAGTATCACGACTGAACGAGCTAGAATTGCTAGATGAGCGGTGCATGGATGCCTTAAACCATTTTCAAGTGTACCAAAACCAACTCAAGTGGAGTTACAACAAGAAGATTAGGAGTTGAACATTCCAGGTAGGAGAGCTTGTGCTAAAGGAGAACCAAAAGAACATTCCAAATCCAGATGGCAATGGAAAATTTGAACCCAATTGGGTGGGACCATTTTTCATCACAGCAAGCTACAAGTCAGGGGCATATCAGTTATCAACACTAGAAGGGGAACCTTTGTAGGAGCCCATGAACAGTTCCCATCTCAAAAAGTTTTATGCCTAATCTTGTAGGGTGTAAAACTGAAAAATACAAAAAAAGTAGAAAATGTCCTGAAAAAATGGTCACCCTGATGAAAACCTGGCAAACAAGCATCTTGGTGACAAAAAAGAAAAAAATCTAAAAAATCAGAAAGAGGATTAAAAACAGTAAAGAGAAAAAATCGTGCTCTAGTGAAAACCACTTTGGTGGCACTTTGGGCAAGTACCTTGGTGAAAACCTAGGAAAACAGGTACCTTGTGTAAATAAGCACTTTCCATCCACCATGATCTCCATGCCTTGTTCTGCATCATCCATCAATTATGCTTCCATCATCCATCACCCATCTGTGTCTGCATCATAGTTTGGTCCCGTGTTCGTATCATGATCCCTCCTAGTACTACTCAACCCATTCTCAAGGCTAGTTTGTCTTGCCTTTATCGAAGTAGTCTATTGCATCACACTGGGGGAATGTTCTCATCAATTGGATTCATGTATATTCTTGAAGCCTTCTTAAAATTAAAAAAATCCAAAAACAAAAAAATCAGAAAATACAAAAACATCCAAAACATTCAAAATCCAAAAAATAGGTTAAAAGGTCAGTCAAAAAGTCAAAAATAGAGTTGTCTTGTCAAACTACGTCATCTCTAAGCTTTGAACGTAGGAAAGGTTGATCTTTGATCATCCCCTGAGACACTTAGGTCAGTCCTTTAGGAGTCTGTCATAATAAACTAGCAATCCATTTTTTCATATCTCATCAATAATCGAGTTTGTGTTAGTCGAACTACATGGTCTCTGTGTGTATAACATAGGCAAGGCTAATATTTTATCAACCCCTGAGACCCCTAGGATAGGTCTTTAGGTTAGTCTCTTGGTCAAAATCTCAGAAAACCCAAAAAACATTTGAAATTTTGAAAATCAAAACATTTGTAAAATCTTGAAAATACTAAAAAATAGCCACAAAACATTTCAAAAACATAAAAAATATCCAAATATTTGAAAAATCCATCTGTCCCATCCCACTTTCACCCAAAATAAGCTCACTCATAATAAATTATCGTCACCCCCAACCTTTGGTGAAACCGTTAGAAACAAGTCTAGCAAGTTAAAAGTGAAAACGCAAACGTCAAGGTCTCAAGTCTAGGTCAATATGTAAACAAGTTGTTCAACTCTTTGTGTCAATAGCCTATCATCCAATCAGTCCCAAATCAATCATCTGATAACATCATCTCCTAGGATGCATCCTTCCTACAATGGACATCAACATCAGGCATCACCATAGTTTAGTCTTGGCTAGCAGTATTGAAGAACATTAGCTTGTTTGTCTACTTTATCTTTGTCTTTTGACTTATCTTTTTGTGCTCATTTCGATGACCTCTCAATGAGGTCCCACACGATGGGATTTAGAGAGAAAGAAATGGGGCAACAATCATTATCTTTTTATCTATTGTGCTTGTTAGATATTCTTGTAATATAACCTTTGTTATACGTGCTTTGTTTAGGTGTAGGGAGGATGTTTTAGGTGTCTTGTTGACCACATAGGAAGGATTTCCTTTCTATGTTTTGGTATGAGACGTTTGGAATATCTAAACTACATTTTGAACAAGATTATGTGTGTCAGGTGTGAACAAGAGTACTCCTATCTTACTGTCGAGTCAAATTCCATCACACTAAGTGCAACGCCATCCTATTTCTTTATACCTTGATTCATCATGCCTACGTGTGTCATCAAACATAAGGTAAATGGCCCTTTTAAAGTCCCAATCCTTGGTAAGAAATTCATCATCATCATAATCTTTTGACTTGTTGGAGTCTCTTGCTTTTTTCTATCTTCTTTCTGCGCTACCATGGTACCATGATAGTTAAAACATAAATCATTGCCATTGCATTCCTCCTGCATGCACAAACCATCAACATAATGCATAATGCATATCATATAATGTAGAAAACATTGACCATCTCACATGCATTACATTTCATCATTGCATATTATAGATTGGTTATTTTAAGCATCTCATAAACCATACATTTTCCTTCATTGCATAAGCATAAAAGGAACCATCTCATAGGCATCATTACCTCATATCATATACATCGTCAAAGCATCCATTGCACCATCACATATACATCATAATCTAACTCATTTACATTCATTACATAATCGTATAACATCAACACATATCATCCATTTGCATCATTTATATATTACCATACCATGTATGCCATACCATGTCATGTACATAAGCATCATTAAATACATCAATAAATAAACATCATTATAAAATGCATCATCATATCACATCATGCACAGTAATGCATCATCATATAAGTATCATCATCCATACATACATCATTATATCATAATGGAAAAGATACTGAAAAAGAAAAGATCTCATCGCATAATCATGGTACATCATAAATCATCATCATGCATTTTGCATCATCAAATAGGACATAATATAGATTGGTTATTATAAGCATGTCAATATCATTTTCATTTGCATCAATACATTTATTGCATCCATACACATCATCATCATCATAAAAAGTGCATAGAAAGATACTGAAAAATAAAATACATCCATAAACATATACATTGCATCACATATAGTTGCATCATATATAGGAAAGTAAATAACATCATAATGCATAAATAAGATAGAACATCATACATTGTATTGAATCATCCCATATCATATATCATCAAAATAATAATACATCGTCATGGTACAAAGATCAGGATCAAGTGTCTGCTACAATCACCCACGGGGCTATAAAAAACAAGCTCGTGAAACGAAAAAAAGAATCATGTCTCTGATAAAAAATGAGCTAGCCCTATTGGCTACTCTGCTCACCGGGTGGTCTCTCTCCATGATCCTCTGGAGGCTAGTGCCCTATTTTTTTTTTAAATTCTGGGACCCGAGATGCTTGGGGAATAGCCTGATGATAATGAACTTTGTAATAGTCAACCTCTTGGACTACCTCCCTGTATGCTCATAAAGAAACTGAGCTTTGGGAGGAGGATGTGGCCATGCTCTCAAGCTACTGCCAGCGGTCCATCTCCTATGCAGCCCTGAGTTCTGGAGTCTATCTCTACTGAACGACCTGGTCCTGATCGGTCCTCGGCTAATCTCTCTCAGATGTCAATGTAGCAATCTATCCCTACAGACCTTGCACCTATGCTTGAAGCTGTTGGATACGGGCGTCTCACTGATAAAGTGGTGGTGGAGGTCCCTGGTCCCTCAAAGGTGATCTTTGATCTCTCTGAGGCGGCTGATCTTCCTATCTATCTTGATCCTATCAAGCCTGATCCTGGTCTTGTCGAGCCCAATCCTGGTCTTGCCTACCTTGATCCTATCTTGGGGGATCCTACCATACCCTATCCTAATTGGGCTGATGGTGTGGTCCACCTCCTCTGCGGCCCCCATCTCCACCCCCGTCCCCTCGGCCTCCTCCTTGGCCTTGTCTTGTTGATCTTCCCTTGGCTCTTTGTCATGTCGATGGTGCCCCTAGCACTATCAATCTAAGTGGTGGATGTAACCAGTCTCTATAGGCCTGTGTAGTGTCTATGTTGACCTGACCCTAATCATACGGCCATGGCTTGGCCACCAGCTATCTAAATATTTACACCACCTCCTTTGTGGGAATATAGCATCCTAGGTCATCTCCCTCGTAGTACGTACAAATATTGCAACATACTAGTCATCGAGTCTACCCTGTGACTCACCAAACTGTATTAGTACTCAGCTAGGAAGGTACCACTCCACCATCATATTCTCCTTGCCCTACATGAGTATATCCTATCTCACTAAAAAAATTGTTAGGCGTCATCATACCATGTTGGTCACCCAAGATACGACTACCATCTGAACTCTCTCATGTCATCAATGACCCTCCTCCAAGGAGGGATCCCGTCTTGTCTAGTGTGTGCAAAGGAGAGTCCTCCCCTATACCTCTAGATGGCTAGGTCATCTGGCTCCATGTCGACAAGTCTCACTCATGGGCAGAGCACTGCAATGTGCTCCCAAGCCTAGATGTGAAGGAGTGTGACCCCGGCCCCGATGGCTCTATTGTCACAGTATGCAAACTCATGTAAATCTCTGTATAATGAGGCCAACAACACTGGCCCCCATTCAAAGCATATTGTATGTCTGATCATCAGCTCCCAGGCGAGTCACCATCCTAGACTAAAGTATTGGTCACGTCAATCTGGTGCCACAAGTCCTGAAATGATAGCTGCTACAACTAGGTGGAATGGTGATACAACAAGCCTGTAGCGCTCCAACTCGATCTGGCCCTCTAAAAATATGATCTCATCTAGGCCCATCACATCGTAGTAGGCATCTCTCTTAGCATCCACATCATAGATGACCCTCTCTCCATGGATCAACAATCGTAAGATGTGCCAGACATCCTCTAGGGTCATTGTCGCCTCGCTTATAGGAAATTGAAATGATGATGTCTCACTCTGCCATCGCTCTGCTAACGTTCTCATCATCCCTAAGTGTGTACTCACTAGTGGTGCATATGCAATGCACCAAAATCGAATTGCCCCTAGGTTCTCCTAAAGCCACTCATGCATACTGACTAATCTTCCCAGAATGGAGGATCTATGCTCACGAGAATGAAGAATCTCTACCTCCTCCTACATCAGGAAAGGCACAACATCAAGTTTCAAAAAAGATGGGGATCCTATTTGGGGTTTTTGAGATTGAAATAGAAAATGTGTTGCTATTTGTAATTGTGGTGCAGTTTGGAAGTTCCAAATTGCACCACTGGAAGCTCTAAATCTCCAAACTCTACTGTTGCAACGCAGTTTGGGCACACCTCTATTTGACCCCTAAACCCTAGTTTCCTAACTAGCCCGCCAAGACACAATTCTCATATGTGGTTCAGTTTGGAATTTGAACCCTACCTCCAAACCATGACACCACATCGTATCTATGAGTGCGGTGCAATTTAATGCCACGTGGCACTGAAACAAAGTTTGCAGTGACACTATATAGGACCGCTTGACCTAAGTTGACTTTCTAAGCTATTAAATGGGCACAAAAATTGAAAAATGAAGTCAGGTCAAGATGATGTACCGATGGTCCTGCACCAGAAAGCCGTTGGTACACTCATACTCACTTTGAAACGTGTCGTGGAAGTGGTCATTGTGCCATCTCTCGCAGGGGTCAGAGCTCAAATTGGTAGAATCTCTAAAGGTTGAATGTGAAAATGAATTGGAAATTGTCCCCCGAGGCCTATTTAAGCCTAAAAAACTAGGGTTTTTTGACCCTGTTTGGCCGTCCAATTAGGATTTTGGACCCCCGATCCCATTTTTTGCCCAATTGAGGCTTGTTTTACATTAATTTATTGTGTTTCGACACGTTTTTGGCCGCCTAGGGCCTTTCTAGACCTGTCAGGCACCATGTCCTCCTCTTTTCGCGAGATCACACAAAAATAAAAATATTTCATCCGATCTCTCCAAGGGGCAGTATATCAGCTTGTTTCTTCTCGCTGGGGCAACACTGAGGCAATTTTGAAAATCGATAAAATTTTGATTTTTAATCATGACATGTTTATTCTTTGAATCAATGCAGTGAGTACTTTGCTTCAAAGAGGTGCAAAATGTAGACACAAAAAATGTACCGACACACTTAATGTTGATTACTAAAACTGCTTCATCCTAAATCATCCCCTTTGCTAGTCATTTAATCGAATAACCCTTATTTGATTAAATTCATCATATTTCATCCCTTAATTAAATAAATCAAATTTATCTAATTAAGTCATCATCACCTATTAATTGAATAAATCAATGTTTTTTAATTAACCCTATAGTCTCTATTTAATTAAATAATCCATTTTATTTAATTAAAAATCTAAAGTCATCCTATTAAATTAAATCAATCTTTATTTAATTTAATCTAACATCATCCCTCTTTAATTAAATAAATCAAAATCTTTATTTGATTAATCTAAACCATATTCCTCTCAACTTTGATTTAAATCAGTCCAAAACTATAAATCAAATTGTCACATCAACTAATCTCCTTTTAATTTAATCAAATCTTGATTAAATTAATCTTAATCCCTAAATTCTCTAGATTTTTCCACTTGCTCAATAAATCATTTATTTTGATTTAATAAATCTTCTAATTACTTTCAACATGACATCAAAAAGGGAATATTCCTCCAAATTTGAAAATCCCTCCAAATGGATTTTTCCTTCCAACAAGGTGTTCATTTCCTCTTACATGTCCTTGTGCATTGAGCTAAGTGGCATTTAATTCATTCCTTTCTCCCTCCAACATGTCATTTCATAAATTTGAAATTCCACCTAATATCATTTATTGTGCACATTCATCAAAATGTGCTCACCGTTCCTCCATTCACATCTTGAAAAGTGAAACTTGGCAATTGGATGTTGAATGATCCCACATTCATCCATTTTTCCTCATTCTCCAACATTCTCATCTATAAATAAGAGGCTTTCCTCTGTATTTTGGATCTACAACTAAGAGAAAAAGTTACTATCTTCATATTTAGAGAAAATTCATCCATTTCCATAGCATTTTTACATCATCATAGCTAGGTTATTGTAGATTTTATCAAGGAAGCACATTGTTCATCATCATCAAGTGGATCAATCTTCACCAAGCTTACAAGGGTATGTGCAGGATCATGATGGGCCAAAAAGTGGCAATATGATGGGTATGTGTAGGGTATGTGGATGACAACTCTCTTTTTACCCAAAATTGATGAAACAAAAAAGGTTTTTAAAGGAGATTCTTAGCTTTCCACCAATATAAATTATGCTTTATGTTGAATTTAATAAATAATTATTATTCATTTTCTATTTGAATTACAACTAAAGTCTTGATTAATAGGATGATTGAAAAACATCTATAACTTTCAAATGGTATCACATTTTTTGAATCTGAAACATGCATCACATTCTACACCTTGCATACTATAGGATTAAAAAATGAAAAATTGAGTTTCTTGAAGTTTTGACCAAGTTATGGTGGTCAGACATACAATTTTTTATATTTTTTAAAATTTGTAATAAAAAATTCATAATTAATTATTTAATTGGAAAAAAATTACCAAAAAATATGCATCACATCGGGACATGAGTCCTCTACTTATATCTAAACTATTATAAAAAAATAATTATCATTTTATTGTGGTTAGGGTGGTCAAACAAACACCTACTTCTTATTTTTTCCCTAAAATTTAAGTACTACTCCATTGAAATTTCAAATTTTCACCAAATAGATTTTTTCTTTTTTTAAATAAACCTAGTAGTTTAGAAACTAAATTCAATTTTCTATAGATTCTATTATTACCTATTTTTGAAATAATATAGATAACTTATTCAAATTTTTACGTCAAGTTGCCTAACTCTGATTTTTCTGAATTTTTTGCCACTTAAGGGCCTATTTTTTCCATGATGATCCTACACATACCCACAAGGGATTGTGAAAGGGACATTTTCCACATCAAAATGGCACCAATTCCCCCATGGGATTGAGAGTTTGCATGCTTTGATAGGATTTAATAGCTTTTTTTGTTTGTTCTTCATCTATTTCCTATTTTGAGTATTATAAATGAATTGCATGGGGAATCTTAGTTCTAACTTGCATATGTGACTAAACATTGTGTTTGTTCTTTGTGTTTGTGCAGGTCTAGGATTGGCGTTCAATTACTCGTATCCACAGGTCTACCTTTAGACAACTTCACCTTTAACATAACTGATGTGTGTACTAGTGATGAGGATCCCATAATTGACTTGCTTATGCTTTTTGAAGATTCATCCCTGCTCATTACTAGTACCTTGTATTTTGAGTCAGACCATCAAACCCTTGAAATAAACCTAGTATATCCTCAACTCATCGATTACGACCAACGAGGACCACCAATTTTGGACACTTTTGAAAATAATGAGGTGCTCTCAGAATTCATGGGATTACGGGATATGGTACCATATGGATATCACAAGGCTGGGTTCAACATCATACTGGACACACAAGCCTATTATAGGGAAATGATTGAATCCTTCAATCGCAAAAGAAAAAATTTGAGAATAATCTCTAAGTCTTTGAGTCAAAACCACACTGTGGCACTCTCTGACTTGAAAAAAGTAAAAATAAACGATGTGTCCAATGATGAAAACCTCTCTGAAGCATCAGAGGATGAAGGATTCATTCTTCCTCTTAGTGCAATTCATCAAGAGAAGTCAATAGTATTAGCCAAGAAATGCAATCTGGTTAACCTGGGAACAAAGGAACTACCACACATAACATTCTATGAAAAGTCACTTCTCACAGAAGAATATGAACTTTTAGTTGTGTCCCTAAAAGAAAGAAAGATAAACTTTGCATGGACCTATGCTAACATGCCTGGGCTTGACCCAAAGGTTGTGGTTCATCACCTAGTTGTATTTCTTGAAGCAAATCCCGTTAGAAAAAAGATCAGAAGGATGCAGCCTCAGATTGCATTATTGGTCAAAATGGAATTGCAAAAGCTCCTAGATGCAGGGTTCATATGGCCAATAGATTATCCAAAATGGGTCTCAAACCTTGTACCTGTTTCAAATCCCGCCGAGGCATTTGCATGGATTTCAAATACCTCAACAAGGCATGTCCCAAGGATGACTTTCCACTTCCAAACATTGACATGATCATGGATATGAAGGCAGGACATGAGATGTTATCGTTGATGGATGGATTCTCAGGCTACAACCAGATCATGATAGCTAAAGAAGAACAACATAAAATAACTTTCACTTTCCCATGGGGGACATATTGATAGAATATGATTCCATTTGGCTTGAAGAATGCGGGGGCCACCTATAAAGGGCCATGACACTAATTTTTCATGATATGATACATAAAACTATGGAAGATTACATGGATGATATATTAGCCATATCCAAGAAAAGATGAGATCATATAGCCGCATTGGGCTCCATCTTTGATAGGTTGGAGGAATACTAAGTCAGACTCAATCCAAAGAAGTGTCTTTAGAGTATAGTCAGGGAAGCTCCTTGGGTATATTGTGTTAATGAGAGGAATTGGAATAGATCTTCCTAAGGTCAAATCCATTATCGAAATGGAGGCACCTAAAACACTGAAACAACTAAGGGGTTTACAAGGAAGACTCCAATCCATCCACTGATTCATAGTGCAACTAGCAGACAAGGTTGTCCCCTATTTTCATCTACTCCACAAGGGGGTAGCATACAAGTGGGATGAAAAGTGTGGTCAAGCCTTCAACAAGATCAAAGAATACTTACTCACACCACCAGTCCTTATGCTACCAATTCCAGGAAAACCTTTGATCTTATACATATACGCAACAATGATAGCTCTCGGCACTCTCCTAGCATAGCATGATGAAAATGGAAAAGAGAGAGCCATCTATTATATCAGAAAAACCATCATGGGCCATGAATTTAACTATACATCCATTGAGAAATCATGTCTAGCAGTTGTGTTTGCAACACAAAAATTCAGACATTACATGCTACCCCATCAAATAAAGCTCATTGCAAAGATAGACCCCCTTAAGTACTTGCTTTCCAAAGCGACACGTACATGGTAGACAACAAAGTGGGTTATGATCCTCATAGAGCATGACATTGAATAGGTGGAACATAAGGCCATCAAAGGATAGGAAATTGTAGACCAACTGGTAGAGGCACCAATCTAATCAGAAAATCCCCTTGTCTCAGAGTTCCCAGATGAATCAATCTTCAACATAAGTGTAGTGGATCACTGGAAAATGTACTTTGATGGATCCTACACGCAACATGGATTGGAAGCATGGATCTTCTTCATCAACCCACAAGGAGACTGCATTCCAAAATCATACAAGTTTTCATTCTCATGCACAAATAATATAGTGGAATATGAAGCTCTTTTCATAGGGCTAAGAATAGCAGTGTAACAGCAGAAAATGGCACTCAAGGTATACAGAGATTCATAGCTCATAATCAATCAAGTCAATAATGAGTATCAAACAAAGGACAACAAGTTGACTCCGTACAAGAAATTGGTAGAAATTCTTAAGGAGTTCTTCATTGATATTTCATTTGAGCAGCTACCAATAGCAAAAAATAGAGCGACAGATGCAATGGCTACAATCGAATCACTCCTAGAAATCCCACGCAACATCCCAAAGCAAGAATTCCTCGTAGAGCAGCTTCTCATGCCTACATTCGAGGTACCAGAGTCCAAATTTGTGTGTGAAATAGTTGGTCTCGGTGATCCCTAGTACCATGATATATACATTTATCTGAGAATAGGAGTCCTCCTAGCCAACATAACGCAGAACCTCAAGAGATCCTTTTTCAAAAAAGCATCTCATTTTGTCATCCTAGCAGATACCCTTTACCGTAGAAGCATTGAAGGGAGCCTGTTATGTTGCTTAAATGATGAGGAGGCATTGACTGCCTTAACTGAGGTACATAACAACATTTGTGGTTCACACTCGAGTGGTATGACCTTGGCCAAGAAATTGCTGAGGATAGGGTATTATTGGCTTACCATGGAAAGAGAAGCACATGACTATGTTAGAAAGTGTCTACAATGTCAACAACATGGGGACCTCATCCTTGTACCAGCTCAAGAGCTCCATCAGATTTTCACACCATGGCACTTTTCACAATGGTGCCTCAATCTCATTGGAAAAATCACCCCCACCTCATCGAGTGGACATAAATTTATTATTACTGCCACTAAGTACTTCACCAAGTGGGTGGAAGCCATTCCCATGAAATACATCACCGAAAAGAAAATATCAAAGTTCATCCTGAGCTACTTAATTTTTCATTATGGTGTCCCTCAAGCCATTATCTCAAATAATGGGACACCTTTTAAGAATCAAGATTTTTGTGACCTATGCCAAAAATTAAAAATCCAACATCACTTTTCCACTCCGTATTATCCCCAAGGCAATGCCCAAGCTAAGGCTACAAATAAGACTATCTTAAAAATCCTCAAGCAGATGGTCAATGAAGTTGGTCATGATTAGAATCTTCAATTGAATCCCACCCTCTAGGCCTATCAAAAAAGTATCCATACACCAACATGTGCCACCCCATTCTTCCTGGTCTGTGGATCATAAGCCATACTCCCTATCGAGATCGAGCTCCCGTCATTGAGAATATCACTGCAAAATCTCATCACAGATGAGGAATATGAAGAATCACAACTGAATGAGCTCGAATTGCTAGATGAGTGGTGCATGGATGCCTTAAACCATTTGCAAGTGTACCAGAACCAAGTCAAGTGGAGTTACAACAAGAAGATTAGGAGTTGAACATTCCAGGTAGGAGAGCATGTGCTGAAGGAGAACCAGAAGTATGTTCCAAATCCAAACTGTAGTGAAAAATTTGAACCCAATTAGTTGGGACCATTTGTAATCACAACGAGCTATAAGTCAGGGGCATATCAGTTATCAACACCCAAAGGGGAACCTCTACAGGATCCCATGAACAACTCCCATCTCAAAAAGTCTTATGCCTAATCTTGTAGGGTGTAAAACCGAAAAATAAAAAAAATCAGAAAATGTCCTAAAAAAATGGTCACCCTGATGAAAACCTAGCAAACAGGCATCTTGGTGACAACCCAAAAATTAAAAAAATTAAAAAATCCAAAAAATTAGAAAAAGGATTAAAAATAGTAAAGAGAAAAAAATCATCCTCTAGTGCAAACCACTTCGGTGGCGCTTTGGGCAAGTACCTTGGTGAAAACATGGAAAAAATGCGCCTTGAGTAAATAAGTACTTTCCATCCACCAGGATCTTCATGACTTGTTTTGCATCATCCATCCATTACGCTTCCATCATTCATCGCATTCCATATCTCCATCCATCACCCATCCACGTCTGCATCATAGCTTGGTCCTGTCTTCATGTCATGATCCCACCTAGTACTACTCGACCCATTCTCAAGGTCAGTTTGTCCTTACTTTATCGAAGTAGTCTATTGCATCACACTGGGGGCATGTTCTCATCGGATCGGGTTCATGTATATTCTTGAAGCCTTCCTAAAATCAAAAAAATCAAAAAAACATTAGAAAAATCAAAAAATACAAAAACATCAAAAAATATTCAAAACATTCAAAATCCAAAAAAATAGGTCAAAAGGTCAGGCAAAAATTCAAAAACAAAGTCATCTTGTGGAACTATTTCGTCTTTGATCTTTGAACGTAGGCAAGGTTGATCTTTGATCATCCCCCGAGACACTTAGGTTAGTCCTTTAGGAGTTCGTCATAATAAAATAGTAATTCATTTGTTCATATCTCATCAATAATCAAGTCTATGTCAGTTGAACTATGTGGTCTTTGCATGTCTAACATAGGCAAGGCTAATCTTTGATCAACCCCCGAGACCCCTAGAATAGGTCTTTAAGATAGTCTCTTGGTCAAAATCTCGGAAAACCCAAAAAACACTTGAAATTTAGAAAATCAAAACATTTGTAAAAAATATCAAAAAATACCAAAAACAACCTCAAAACATTTCAAAATCATTGAAAACATCCAAATATTTACAAAATCCATCCATCCCCATCCCGCTTTCACCCGAAATAAGCATCACTCATAATAAATCATCATCACCCCCAACCTTTGGTGACACAGTCGGAAACAAGTCTAGCAGGTTAAAAGTGAAAACTCAAATGTCAAGGTCTCAGGTCTAGGTTAGTATGTAAACAAGTTGGTCAACTCTTTGTGTCAATAGCCTATCATCCAATCAGTCTGAAATCAATCATCTGATAACATCATGTCCTAGGATTCATCCTTCCTACAATGGACATCAACATCAGGTATCACCGTAGTTTAGTATTGGCTAGTGGTATTGAAGAACATTAGCTTGTTTGTCTACTTTATTTTTGTATTTTGACTTATCTTTTTGCGCTCATTTTGATGACCTCTCAATGAGGTCCTAAATGAGGGGATTTAGAGAGAAAGAAATGGGGAAATGATCTCATTATCTTTTTATCTGTTGTGCTTGTTGGATATTCTTGTAATATAACCTCGGTTATACGTGCTTTGTTTAGGTGTAGGGAGGATGTTCTAGGTGTCTTGTTGACAATATCTAAACTGCATTTTGAGCAAGGTTTCATGTGTCAGGTGTGAACAAGAGTACTCCTATCTAATTTTCGAGTCAAATTCCATCACACTAGGTGCAATGCCATCCTAGTTCTTTATACCTTGATGCATCGTGCCTATAACGTGTGTCATCAAACATAAGGTAAATGTCCCTTTTAAAGTCCCAATCCTTGGTAAGCAAATCATCATCATCTTTTGGCTTGTTGGAGTCTCTTGCTTTATTCTATCTTCTTTTTGTTGTAACATGGTACCATGACAGTTAAATCACAAATCATCACCATTGCATCCATCTTGCATCCACAAACCATCAACATATTGCCTAATGCATATCATATAATATAGAAAACACTAACCATCTCACATGCATTGCATTTCATCATTGCATAATATAGATTGGTTATTTTAAGCATCTCATAAACCATACATTTCCATTCATTGCATAAGCATAAAAGGAACCATCACATAGGAATCATTATCTCATATCATATACATCGTCAAAGCATCCATTGCACCATCACATATACATAATAATATAACTCATTTACATCCATTATATAATCGTATAACATCACACACATACCATCCATTTGCGTCATTTATATATTACCATACATGTATGCCATATCATGTCATATGCATAAGCATAATTAAATACATCAATAAATAAACATCATTATAAAATTTATCATCGCATCGCATCATGCACATCAATGCATCATCATATAAGTATCATCATCCATTTTGCATCCATACATACATCATTCTATCATAACAGAAAAGATACTAAAAAGAAAAGATCTCATCACATAATCATGGTACATCATAAATCATCATCATGCATTTTGCATCATCATATAGGACATAATATAGATTGGTTATTCTAAGCATGTAAAATCATTTGAATTTGCATCCATACATTTGTTGCATCCATACACATCATCATCATCTTAAAAAGCGCATAGAAAGATACTTAAAAAGAAATTCATCCATAAAAATTTACATTGCATCACATATAGTTGCATCGCATATAAGAAAGTAAATAACATCATCATGCATAAATAAAATAGATCATACATCACATCAAATCATCTCATCTCATATATCATCAAAATAATAATACACTATCATGGTACAAGGATCAAGATCAAGTGTATAGTACAATCAATATATGGTACAATTTCCCATGGGGCTATCAAAAGCGAGCCCGTGAAACACAAAAGAGAATCATGTCTCTGAATAAAAATAAGCTAGGCCTACTGGTTTCTCCTCTCATCGGGTGGTCTCTCTCCATGATCCTTTGGAGTTTGGTACCCTGTCTGCTATAAAAAGTCTAGGACTCAGGATGCTCGGGGCATGGCCTGATGATAATGAACTCTGTAATAGTCGGCCTCTTAGACTGCCTCCCTATATGCTCGTAAAGAAACTGACCTCAGGGAGGAGGATGCAACCATGCTCTCAAGCTGCTGTTGATAGCCCATCTCTTGTGTATCCCTGAGCTCTGTAGCCTGTCTTTGTTGAATGGCTTGGTCCCACTCGGTCCTCAGCTGATCTCTCTTAGATATCAATGCAGTGATTTTTCCTTGTAGACCCTACACTTGTGCCTGAAGCTGCTAGATACGGGTGTCTCACTGATCAAGTGGCAGTGGAGGTCCCTGGTCCCTCGAAGGTGATCCCTGATCTCTCTGAGGCAGCTGATCTGCCTGTCTATCCTGATCTTGCTAGGCTTGATCCTCGTCTTGTCAGGCCTGATGCTGGTCCTAGTGGGCCTAATCCTGATCTTGATCCTGTCTCAGGGGATCCTATCATGCCCTATCATGATCGGGCTATTGGTGTGGTCCACCTCCTCCCTGGCCCCCATCTCCACCCCCATCCCCTTGACCTCCTCCTCGGCCTCATCTTTTCAATCTACCCCTAGCTCTCTGTCATGCCGATGGTGCCCTTGGTACTATCAATCTGAGTGGTGGACATAACCAATCTCTATAGGCTTGTGTAGTGCTTGCATCGGCCTGACACTGATCATACGGCCATGGCCTAGCCACCAACTTCTTGAAGCTTTGCACTGCCTCCTCTATGGGAATGTAGCAACCCCAAGTCATCTCCCTCGTAGTACATGCAAATATTGCAATGTACTGGTGATTGGGTATATCTTGTGGCTCACCAAAATGTCTTAGTACTTGGCTAGGAAGGTACTGCTCCACCATCGTATGCTCCCTATCCTTCATGAGTCTATCCTATCTCACAAAAAATGGTTGTTGGGCATCATCATACCATGTTGGCCACCCAAGGTATGACCGCCATCTGAACTCTCTCATGTCATCAATGACCCTCCTCTAATGAGGGATCCCATGTGGTCTAGTGTGTGTAAAGGAGCCTCCCATATACCTCCAGACGACTGGGTCATCTGGATCCATGTCGACAGGTGTCACTCATGGGTGGAGCACTACAATGTGCTCTAAAGCCCAGATGTGAAGGTGCGTGACCCCGACCCTAATGGCTCTGTTGTCACGGTATGCAAACTCACGTAAATCTCGGTATAGTGAGGCCAACAACACTGCCCCCCACACAAAGCATACTCTTCCTCTGATCATTAGCTCCTAGGAGAGCCCCCATCTTGGACTAAAGTATTGGCTGCATCGATCTGGTGCCACAAGTCCTGAAATGATAGCTGCTACAACTAGGTGGAATGGTGGTACAACAAGCTTGTAGCACTCCAACTCTATATAGCCCTCTAAAAATATGATCTCATCTATGCCCATCACATTGTAGCAATCACCTCTCCGGGCATCCACATCATAGATGACCCTCTCTCTGTGGATCGATAATCGTAAAATTCTCCAGACATCCTCTAGGGTCACTGTCGCCTCACTTATAGGAAACTGAAATGATGACGTCTCACTATGCAATCCCTCTACTAGCATTGTGCTCATCCCTAATTGTGTCCTCACTGGCAATGCATATGCAATGTACCAAAGTCCAATCGCCCCTAGGTGCTCCTGGAACTGCTCATACATACCGACTAATCTACCGAGAGTGGAGGATCTATGCTCACGAGAATGAAGAATCTCTACCTCCTCCTGCATCAGGAAAGTCATGACATCAAGTTTCGTAAAAAATTGGGATCCTGTTCAGAGTTTTCATGATTGAAATAGAAAATGTGTCACTGTTTGCAATTGTGGCACAGTTTGGAAGTTCCAAATTGTGCTGCTGGAAGATCTAAACCCCCAAACTCCGCTGCCACGATGCAGTTTGGGCATGCCTAACTGGCCTATTGTGGTGCAATTCTCATATGCAATTTAGTTTGGAGTTTGAACTCTAACTCCAAACCGCAATGCCGCACGGGTGCAGCATATTTTAATGTCGCACAGTGCCGAAATAAAGTTTGCAGTGGTGCTATACAGGATTGCTTGATCTAAGTTGACTTTCTAAGCTATTAAATGCACACAAAAATCAAAAAATGAAGTCAGGTCAAGATGACATACTGGTGGTCCTACACCGGGAATCCTTTGGTACACTCGTACTCACTCTAAAACATGTCATGGAAGTGGTCATTGTGTCATATCTCGAAGGGGTCAAAGCTCAAATTGGCAGAATCTCTAAAGGCTAAATGTGAAAATGAATTGGAAATGGTCCCTTGAGGCCTATTTAAGCCTGAAAAACTAGGGTTTTTTTGACCCCGTTTGGTTGTTCAACTAGGGTTTTGGACCCCCAATCCCATTTTCTACCCAACTGAGGCTTGTTTTGCATTTTTTTGTCATGTTTCGGTACGTTTTTGGCCTCCCATAGCCTTTTTGGACCTATCGGGCACCTTGTCCTCTTTTTTTCGTGAGCTCACCCAAAAATCAAAATTTTTCGTCCGATCTCTCAAAGGGGCAGTATATCAACATGTTTCTTCTCACTGGGGTAGTAGTGGGGTAATTTTGAAAATTGAATTTTTTTTGGCTTTTGATCAAGACATGTTTATTCTTTGAATCAACGCAACGAGTACTTTGCTTCAAAGAGGGGCAAATTGTAGACACAAAAAATGTACCGACACACTTAATCTTGATTACTAACACTGCTTTATTCTGAATCATCCCCTTTGCTATTCATTTAATCGAATAACCCTTATTTGATTAAATTCATCATATTTCATCCCTTAATTAAATAAATGAAATTTATCTAATTAAGTCATCATCTCCTATTAATTGAATAAATCAATGTTATTTAATTAGCCCTATAGTCTCTATTTAACTAAATAATCCATTTTATTTAATTAAAATTCTAAAGTCATCCTATTAAATTAAATCAATCTTTATTTAATTTAATCTAACATCATCCCTCTTTAATTAAATAAATCAAAATATTTATTTGATTAAATCTAAACCACATTCCTCTCAATTTTGATTTAAATCAATCCAAAAATATAAATCAAATTGTCACATCAACTAATCTCCTTTTAATTTAATCATTTCTTGATTAAATTAATCTTAATCCCTTAAATTCTCTAGATTTTTCCACTTGCTCAATAAATCAATTCTTTTGATTTAATAAATCTTCTAATTACTTTCAACATGGCATCAAAAAAAGGGAATATTCCTCCAAATTTGAAAATCCCTCCAAATGGATTTTTCCTTCCAATGAGGCATTCATTTCCTCTTACATGTCCTTGTGCATTGAGCCAAGTGGCATTTAAGTCATTTCTTTCTCCCTCCAACATGTCATTTCACAAATTTGAAATTCCACCTAATATCATTTATTGGCACATTCATCAAAATTTGCTCATCCTTCCTCCATTCACATCTTGACAAGTGGAACTTGGCCATTGGATGTTGAATGATCCCACATTCATCTATTTTTCTTCATTCTCTAACATTTTCATCTATAAATAAGAGGCTTTCCTTTGTATTTTGGATCCACAACTAAGAGAAAAGTTACTATCTTCATATTTAGAGCAATTTCATCCATTTCCATAGCATTTTTCCATCATCATCACTAGGTTATTGCAGATTTCATCAAGGAAGCACATTGTTCATCATCATCAAGTGGATCATCTTCACCAAGCTTACAAGGGATTGGGAAAGTGCCATTTTCCACATCAAAATGGCACCAATTCCCCCACGGGATTGAGAATTTGCATTCTTTGATAGGATTTAATAGCTTTTCTTTGTTTGTTGTTCATCTATTTCCTATTTCAAGCATTGTAAAAATTGCATGGGGAATATTAGTTCCAACTTGCATATGTGACTAACACTGTGTTTGTTCTTTGTGTTTGTACAGGTCTAGGATTGGGCTTCACATTTTTGTAAGCTTGAATGATGAGAGTTGATCCTTGATGAAAATTTGCAATAACCTAGCTTATGGAATGATGAAACCTTGATGAACAATGGATGAGCTTGTGCATCATGATCTTACATGGATTGGGAAAGGGCCATTTTCCACATCGAAATGGCACTAATTCCCCCATGGGATTGAGATTTTGCATGCTTTGATAGGATTTAATAGATTTTCTTTGTGTTTTCTTCATTTATTTCCTATTTTGAGCATTGTAAATGAATTGCATGGGGAATCTTAGTTCTAACTTGCATATGTGACTAAACATTGTGTTTGTTCTTTGCGTTTGTGCAGGTCTAGGATTGGGGTTCACAGTTTCCTTGAGAAAAGAACTAGAAAATTCTAAAGAGAAAATTGACAAAGGTTTGAAACTGAAAAGAGGTTTTAAAATTCTTAATGAGTTGATTAACTCTCAAAAGCTATCAAAAGAAAAATCTACTCTTGGTTTTGAAAAAGGGAAAAGCCCTATAACTAGTGCATCTGCAAACTTATTTGATACCTTCAAAGAAAAGGAAAGTCTAATAAAAAGGAGGAGAAATCTTGCACATAATATTTTGAGAATACCACTAGAGATGCAAAGACAACATGAGATAGCAAGAAAGAAGGTGGATTCACTCCTTTCCAAAACAAGAAGAACTTTAGAAAGTTTACTCCTACTAGGTATTCTCAATATTTCAATGATAATTTCTATACTTATAATAAGATTAATCATAAGGCTAATGAATGTAAAAGTAATAAGAGTTAGAATTCATTTATGCCTCCAAGGTACATTACTATGAAATATCAATCATTTCAAGGCCATTGTTTTTCTTGCAATAAATTTGATTATAAGGTTGTTGATTGTAGATAGAGAAGAAATGATAACTCTTGTAGAAGATCCTTTGTGCCCCAAAGATATAATGTTGTTTAATTTCATGGATATTTTTATGCATGCAACAATTTTGGTCACAAGGCCACACAATGCAAAACTACAGTTAAGAGGAACAACTTTGTTCCAAAGCATAACATAGTGTGTTATAAATGCAATAAGGTTGGGCATATAGCCAAGTCTTGTAGAAGTGGTTTTGTGAAGCCACCTATTAAAAAATGGAAAATAGATGAAACCCTAAATCAACAAAAGAAGGGTAACAAAAATGTTTGGAAGGAAAAGCATATTCAAGAAAATGAGAAGGATAATACTATATTGTACATTTTACACAATATCCTAAGACAAACTGAGATAGAGCATTATCTCAAGGGGAATTTTCATTTGGAAGCCCTTTTTTCCCCCTAAAAAGGACAAGTTGCTAAAGATTTCAATCTAGAAGATGGGTTGGTTCAATTCCTTTGGTGTAAAAAACTGCTAATCAAGAATGAGTCTTTTCATAAAGGTTTCAGAGCAAGTGTATGGTTTGCGGAGGTGTGTTGAGCTTCATTTCATACCTATGTTGATATAAAGAATTTTGGTAGAGGATTTACCTAACAAAGTATGAATGCATTTATGAAAAAAATTTAGGGCAAGTGAAAGACTTTTTGTATTTTATTTGAATCATTTGTTCACACTTGCAATCAAGAGATTTTGTTTCTAGAGAAAAGAAGTGTGTTTAGGTTTTCAAGCTATCTTTGTGAAACCCTAGTGACTGTGTGTGAATATTTAAGAATAAATTTCAATGGAAATCCCTTAGTTGATTGATTTGGTTGAAAAATTGAAGCCCAAATACAAGAAGTTTATATTCAAATCAATGGACGTGGACAAAGATGACACGTTTTCAAAAGCTCCACTAGATTTGGTGTACTATGAAGATATAAGGATCTACATCCATACCTAGTTGAAGGAGATTGGCCATACTTCATCCTTTGAAATGGTCCAGAATGAGTTGTTGAATGAGAATGGAGTATACAAGCCAAAGTACACAAATTTTGTTTTGAAATAATTGGATATCTATAAAGACTTTCTAGACTTCTATGAATGCAAGGAATGGGTAAGAATTATCTTGAGTCACATTCATGAGAATTTCATTTGGCTAGGAAAACCCTACATGATAATAAAGGATGCAATTAGGATAGTTACTAGTCTTTTTCCCTCTGGACCAGTCCTAATGCTAAAGTATATAAAGAATGAAATGGCCATGGAGCTCATTGGTGTCAGATTTGATAAGAGAACACTCATAGTAAAATGCACCATTGATCCTGGTGTCTAGTATGCATCAATGGGGATTGCATATAATATTTACTTTACAAACAAAGAAGGGATTTCCACTTCCACTACAATTCACACTACACATCAAATGGTAAAGGAAGGTACCAACTTTGATCTATGTGAGATTTTGAGAGAGAAACTAATAGAGAACTTGAAGAGGACTAAATAAATCAATTATAATTTTAGGTTTGGTTCCTTCATTATCTGCCTTAATTTCTTCTTTTTGAATGAATTGCCTAGTTTTAAGGATAAGATGTGGGATAGGTTCACTCTAGTAGCAACACAAATCAAACAACATATGATTTTTTTAAAAATGTGCAAGCAATTTCTACTTTCTATTGGGTATTTTTCAAGAATTTGAAAATTGAGATATAGAGTAAATATAGGATACCATCTATCTTGCTTTGGAAGTATAAGGATGAGGTAATGTTTATGGTGAGAAAGGATCATTTTATCATGGAAGAAATGGAGCCAAAAACCTCACGGATTCCTAAGTTTCATTATGAGGTTCAACATGAATTTGTAAAAGTTTATATAGATATTCTATTGTCAAAACCTAAGGATTCCAAAGCAAAAATATATGGGACATATAAAGAAATCATGGATGAAATTTACTAGAAGGAGAGAGAAGAATCCAATGAAAAGAAAGTGAAAAGGGTGTTTAAAGAGATGGATGCTCCATGGTATTCAAAGATAAAATATATAGATGAGCTTCACAATATTTTGGGTACTTCTTGAATGACATCTTGTATCCCTGCGGAAGTTTCCAAAACTAAATTTGTTCCTCCAGAAGCTATTCAAGGTCCAAGGAGATCCAGTAGAGCCTCCTTTATTGTTGCATCTACTTTGCAACTCTCTAAGTCTACACAAACAAATGGTAGTAAAATAAAATCTACATTTGTAACTTTTATGGTGAAAAAGGCCATGAAAGCTATGCATGCTAGGCACAAGAAAAAGGAAAAGAGAGAGAATCCTAATGAGGAAGGACTAGAAGAGGAGGAATAAATTGAAATTGAAGATATCTCCTTGCCAAAGAAGATAGGAAAGAAGATTGGAAAAGAGGAAGTTGAGAAAACCCCTCTGGTTACACATGAACCCCTTAATTTTGGGGCCATCTTAAATGGAAATTTTGAGTATAGCCTACTAGATAGTACAAAGGAGATACAGTTGAATGTCCCTTCAAAAGGAAAGAAGATAATTGAGAAGGAGTTCATTGAATATATGATCATGCAAAACATTCATTTTAGTGATAGTGTTGACAAAGCTCTAAATATCCTTGTTGAGGCTTTGAGGAAGAGAAGAGAAGAAGCCATCAAGGTTGATGAAGAAATGAAACAACAAGCAATTGAAAAATGTAGGATCTTTGTCTCCCAAGAAGAAGAAAAAAATTATTTGGATACAAGATAAGGAGCTCCACACTAAAAGAAGAATAGATTTGTTGGTGAGCATGGATGAAAATGCCAAAAGGATGATCTAGAGTGAGACTGAAGATGCCGTAAATAAAATCATTAATGAATTGCAAATAAAAGTTGTTCATCCACAAATGCCTAATCGAAAAAATAAAAATGAGAAAAACATATTTGGTTAGGAAGAAGTACAAGGACCCTCCACATTGCAAGAAGTAGGAGGTTTCTCCAATGTGCATGAAATTTAAGAAGTCTCTGATATGGAGATAGAAATAGAAGAAGAGAAATATATAGAAGAAAAGATAGCCAATATTCTTGAAGAAATGTAGAAGGTTGAGGTGACTTTTGAGGGTAAAGTCCCTCTAGATGATATTATCCTATATGATATACCTAATGTGTCTACTCAAGACATATTTATCAATTTTTGAGGGAAATATGATAGATGGTGATGTAAAAGAGAAAATTATAAGAAGAATAAGGAAATTGCTCCTTTAGTGAATATTGGTGCACAAGGTGTAGGAGATCAAGGTGAAGTAAGTGTTCCTACCTTAGGAAACACCAATTCTAGTAAATAAAATAATATTCCTCCTCCACAGAATTCAAGAAATGATGAGAAAAAGAAAGCGGATGATCCTAAAAATGTTTAGAATGCAAAGGAGAATATTGTTGAGAAGAAAGATGCTTGTATGGATGTAGGTTAGGGTTCTTCATTTTTAGACTCTTTCAAGGACCTACTGGGGTTGAAAATGTAGTTTCAACCTATGATAACACCCCAACTTCTACAAATTCCTACTCATGAAGGAGAAGTTTACTTTTCAAACATTTCTCCCCTTCATAAGTTACAACTTGGTGATTGTTGTGCAGTTTTTTGCACACATGCCTCGTTGAAGGCAGGGACCCTCTTTCGCTTCGGTTTTGGCATCTTGGCCCTTTCAATTTTGAGGTTTTGTCTTATTTAGGAATGTGCTTAAAGGTTTATTTTGATTGCCTAAGTGTTTCCCCTGGTTATTTGTTGAAAATCCTAAGTTCTGGATGAGGTTCGGGTTTTTACCCGGATTCGAGATTTTCCACCCTGGTCGGATTTTCCCAGATCCTGCTTGGACTCCGGCTGGACCCTGTTGTTCGGGAATTTTTGGTATTCACGGATTTCCATGTGGGCCATATTTTCTCAGATTTCGTCATGTCATCGGCTTCCTAGGTTTTTTGATTGTCTTGTCGATTGCATTAATGGCTTCATGTGTGCTTTGAAGGATGTATTTAACTTGATTTCTGGGATCTTTTGTGCCATCATGCTTACTATTTTCCATCATCTGAGTTGAGGACTACATCCTTAGAGTTTTTTCTTTGAGCTTTTGGTTGGATTTGGGCATTTGGGTTTGTATTGATCGATTTAAGTGGTGATTTCTTGCGCATTCTCGTCTTTGTTCTTTGTGGACGCCATTGGGATTCACATTTTCTGCCTCTGAGATCGATTCCCACGTCACAATGGTATGTGTTCAATTGCCCTACCTTTGATAGATGAATTATGAATGGCACATTGATGTTATGAGAGCCCGTGGGATTTGAATTCCCACGTATTTGATCATTTCATGCTAGGGTTGTTAATTCGAGAGTGAATTAATTGATTTACCTAAGGAACCAGAACAGTCAGTTGCAAGCTGCTTAGAGAAACATGTAGTCCAATTAGAACAGAGAGAACCTACAAGGATAGAACTTTGATAGAGGGCAATGTCAGGACTGAAGATACAACAACGAAAAAGGCTACAACAATGACAGAAGTTATAATAATGAAAGGAGCCATAACTGTGATAAGGGAAAACCCTCAGGCTAGAAATTTGACAAAGGTGGTGGACAAGGGTTCCATAGAAGGCAGCAATCAGGACAAAATAGGACTTGGAACACAGGGCCCAACAATGGAGGAATTCCCACCCCACTGGACCAACCAGCTAATCAGCCTGTCAATCAACCAATAAATCAAGAGAAACCTCTTGGCGGTGTATATTTGGCCAAGGCTGCTTTATCAAGGTGGTGTAGGCTCCACAAGACTAGTCAGTATTCTGAGTTAGACTGTCAAGAATTCCAAACAGTAGCCTCAATCTTCCAGTATGAAGTAGAGAACAATGCAAGCGGTTAGGAAATAGTACCATCCAACCCTTATGATTCACCAGTGTTGGCATTAAACCATGCTTCTTTTCTGCAAAGTGAGGAGAATCTACCTGAAGAATAATCTGGCCAGTTGGAGGAAGAAATAGACTAGGTATGCAATGGAGATGAAATGACAGTTATTTGATGAGAGTTCAGTGAATGATAATGGTCCCAGAGACGAGGAGGTTTATGTTGAAGAAGTGCAAACCTTCTAAAGACCTGCCAAGAAGTATGACTTAAGGGAATTACCACATAGATGCCCACAAGCTGGAGGTCCCTTCACTACTTCCATTCCACCAAATAATTTCAACATGCCTCCAGACCCTAATGCTAGCAATAATCCATCACTGCCTTAGATGCCCAAGCAATATTTATCTCAAGATCCAGGACATGTCGATGTACCGAAAGGAAGAAATGCTGAAGCAAATAAGGAAAAGGTAATGGAATACCCGAGGGAGACTCCTACTAATTTAAATGAAGAACAACTGGCCATGTATGTTGCTGAAGAACTCCAAAAATTGAAGGTAAATCTATCTGCATTCGAGTTATTAAGAGTTCCATCCATTAGGAATGCAGTCTTAGGATCTTATAATGCAAATTTCATGTTACAAGATAAATCAATAAGCGAGAATGTCAATAGAGTATCTAGTTCTCAGTCAGTAGGAAGACAAAATCAGACTCAAAAGCAAGCCCATATGCCATCTAGAGATACTGGGAATGAAAAAGACAAGACTTGGGTTGCTCAAGTAGATACTCCCTTAATTCTGTTTCAGGGGAAGACAGACACACCTCCATTCTTGATTTCTATTCGCATATTTGGTAAAAATTTGCATAATTGTCTACTAGATTCTGGTGCTTCAACCAATGTTATGCCCCTTGGTGTATGTAGAGCTATGCGTATTACCCCTGCTGATTCCCAAAATAAAGTCACACAATTGGATAGGACTAAAGTCAATGTTGTAGGAGAGCTAAATATGATTCATATGTAGATTGCTTCTGATCCTAGGATTCAACAAGTTATCAATATACAGGTGGCTGACATCCCTGATGCTTATGGCCTAATCCTGGGAAGGGACTTTACCAGGGCTTTGAACGGATATGTTTCAACTAATCACTCCCATATGTGGCTTCCCTAGAAGGGAGTACCAAACCAGATTAGGATTGAAAGAGAACCCAGAATGAAGTATATGATTACGGAATATCAGAAAACCTTCATGGGTAACTATATGCTTGTTGTTCCTCTTGAAGAGCCAGACATGGAGGAATTTCTTATGTTCCACACAACACCTGTTGACCTTACAGTAGGATCCAGTGGTACTGAAGTCCTGATCGAACCAGATGAGAAGGATAATGACCTAGAAGATAGTCAGCTTGGTTTGTTGGATAATTTTCAACAGTTCGTTCAGAAATGCATTGAAGATCAAGTTCAGTTGGGAAGAGGAATGAACTTTGGAGAGCTACTTTTTCCCAATTGGTGCAGGGTGCATAATGCTTCTCATTCAGAATTGGACTATTGCTTGTGCCAAGCTGCAGTGGAACAAATACAGAAACATATCAACCCCACTCCTGCAGTCAAAAGTGGTATCCTGAATGTTCAAGAAGATCCCACAAGGAAAAGAGTAGTTCCTTCTAAAGAGCCATCCAATAGTTACAGTGCAATTGAAAAAATAGGGAACTCTGCAGCTGCTGGTTATTGGACGTTAAGATTCGATGGGTCCAAATCAAAGCAAGGAGCTGGGGCAGGATTCGAGTTAATTAGCCCAAAAGGTAAGACATTTTTTGCTGCTCATAGAATTCAATTTATTTTTATGAATAACGTGGCAGAGTATGAAACTTGGTGCATGGATTGTTAATGGTATTGAAGAAGAAGGTTAAGATCTTGCAAGTTTTTGGAGATTCTGAGTTAATAGTCAAGCAAGTTAGGAGACAATACTCTTGTCACGATAGAAGAATGACCAACTATAGACACTGGGTGTGGGACCTCATCGAAGGATTCGATGCCTTCAATATTTAGTTGATTCCACGAAATAAGAACCAAACAACTGATTCTCTTGCTCAGGTGGAAAGTACCTTGCAGCCTCTATCTCTTTTGGGACTAAAGAAGTTTACTGTGGAACTGACCCCAGTACCTTCAGTACCAGACAATGTCACCAACTTCTAGGTATTTGAAGATGACAAGCATATCTTAGATTTTATTACTAGTACTAATGTCTTTGCTTCTCAAATCATTGATGAAACTAAGCCTCAAGAAAAAGAAATGGAGTTGGAAGGAGTGATTAATTTGAAGACCAATACAATTCCTAGGGGAATGGTAAAACTAGAGAGGATATTTGATCTAGACAAGATTAGAGACTAGGAACAGGATGCCAAAAAGGGGTCCATTAGTGGACAGTGTGACAAATATAATGTAGGATCTCAAGAGGATGTCAAAAATGTTCTCATTGGAAAAGTGTGCACTCCAAAAGAAAGAGAAGGAATTATTGATGCATTACATAGATATCCAGATGTGATAGCCTGGAGTTATGAAGACTTAAAGACTTATGATACATCAATCATAACCCATACTTTTCCTCTCAATCCAGGAGTAAACCCTTTTAGACAGAGGAAAAGGCCCATAAATGCTTTATTGGAACCTATAATACAGAAGGAAGTGCAAAAAAAATTGTCTGCAAGGATAATATTCCTAGTCAGACACTCTACCTGGGTTGCAAACCTGGTTCCGGTACGAAAGAAAAATGGTGAAATCAGACTGTGTGTAGATTTCAGGAACCTAAACAGAGCCTTAGAGAAAGATAATTATCCAGTACCCTCACTGGATGAAGTACTCTAGATTGTCAACGGATCTCAGATGATGTCCTTCTTGGATGGTTATTCATGGTATAACCAAGTTATGGTGCAGCATGAAGATAGGCACAAGACTGCCTTCACCACCAAGTGGGGCACTTTCACCTACAGAAGGATGCCTTTTGGCTTGATTAATGCTGGAGCTACATTCCAGAGAGCAATGGACATATCCTTCAAAGAAATCATTGGTAAGTGCATAATCATTTATATGGATGATCTAACTGTCTTTTCCAAGAAGAGAGGTGATCACATCTCAGATTTATGCAAGGTATTTCAGAAATGTAGAGAGTTTGGAATATCACTCAATCCAAAGAAATGCATCTTTGGAGTAGCAGAAGGTAAATTATTAGGGCACGTTATCTCTGAGAAGGGGATTGCAATTGATCCAGTATGTATAGAGGCTATTCTGAAGATTCCACCGCCTGCCAGTAAAAAAGAAATGAAATCATCCTTTGGAAAGATCAACTTCGTGAGGAAGTTTATCACTGGGTTTGCAGAAATAGTTAAGCCACTGAATGCAATGTTAAAATAGAAGGCTAAAGTTGTATGGAATGCAGAAGCAAACGAAGAATTTGTAGAGATAAAGAGGGCTATTGTTGAAGCTCTTGTTTTGGTAAGTCCAGACTATGCTCAGCCATTCTATCTATATTCGTTTGCCTCTGATCATTCATGTGCTGCTATGTTAACTCAAAAGCCAGATCAAGGAAATGAGCATCCCATAGCATTCATGAGTGCGCCATTGAAGGATGTAGAGTTGAGATACCCAAGTGTGGAAAAGAAGGCTTATGCCTTAGTCAAGGCTGTGAAGAAATTCAGGCATTATATCCTTAGAAACAAAATCCTTGCAATAGTTCATGATCCTATAGTTAAGTTGTTATTGATACAGAATGAGCTAGGGGAATGCAGAGCCAAGTGGGTAACTATGTTGCAAGAGTATGATATGGAAATTCAACCTGTGAAGTTGGTAAGAGGGCAAGGGCTTACATAGACAATGGCAGAGACAGGCCCTGACCTTATAGCTCAGAGTTATAATTTAGAGGATGTCTCTCCTGGAGAGTGGTATGATGATATTGTTCATTACCTCCTAACCCAGAGATGCCCTGATCATCTCAATTCAGTACAAAGAAGGGCATTGTGCTTAAAGAGTGACAGTTTCATGTTGAAGGGAGTTGTCCTGTATAAGAAAAATCATGAGGATGTTTACTTGAGGTTCCTAGGAAAGGAAAAATCTGCAAGAGTGATGTTGGAGTTTCATGACAGATATGGTATGGGCCATGGATCAACACCTTCTACAGCGAACTAGATCCTAAGAGCTTGTTACTATTGGCCTACACTGTTTAAAGATACACACAACCACGCCAGAACTTGTCATGTGTTCCAGACTGCCACAACCAGAGAGAAGTATGCCGCACTCCCACTCCAACCAGTATTCGAGGTAAAACCCTTTGCACAGTGGGGAATAGACTTCATTGGCCCCATCAATCCACCTTCCTCTCCTGGTCAAGGTATATCCTTACCGTTACTGATTATTTTACAAGATGGACTGAAGCTCTCGCATGCAAGTAGTGTACCTATGATGTAGTAATTAACTTCCTTGAATCTGGTATTATTAATCGTTTTGGATGCCCCATGTCTTTAGTTTGTAATAATGGTCCTGCATTTTCATCGTTGAAATTTTATAACTGGGCTTCTGACCATGGGATTATAATTAAATTTGCATCCAACTATTACCCTCAAGGTAATGGGTTAGCTGAGTCATCCAACAAAAATCTCCTGACTATTATTCACAAATTGTTAGAAAGAAACCCGAAGGATTGGCATACCCAGCTTAGATTTGCTCTGTGGGCAGATCACACTAAACATAAGACCTCCATAGGGATACCACCTTACCACCTGGTTTATGGTTTAGAACCTGTGTTTCCTATACAATTGAAAATTCCTACCCTTCAGTTCATTAATGAATATTATGAGGAGGGAGATAAATGTGAGGCTAGACTTGCTAAATTATTACACCTTGAGGAAAAGAGGGACAAAGCCTTAGACAACTTTGCTAAACATCAAGGAGTTGTCAAGAGATGGTTTGATAAGAGAGCAAAGGTTAAAGCTTTAAGGATTTCTGACTTGGTTCTTTACTAGGATAAAGCCCATGACCGTAAGGGAGAGCATAGAAAATTTGATAAACTTTGGCTTGGATTTTACCAGATCTCAGAAATTCATGGAGATAATGCTTTCCGTTTGAAAACTCTCACTGGAGAAGATATCCCACTACCTGTCAATGGGCAATATTTGAAGCATTATTTCCAGTCTTGAGCTGTTTTCAGCTCTTGTCTTGTATATAGTTAGATTAGGTTTCCCTTTCTGCTTTACTTTGTTTGTTTTTGGTTAGTGTAGGTTTTCTCTTGGTTTGTTTTGTTTTTGCTCTGCTCTTGCTTTGGGGGGTTTCTCTATTTTCGCCTGGATGTGTTGCACCTACATGGAAAAATATCATTATCTGGAATTTTTCCAAGTATTTCGTTGGTGAAATTTAGTTTTGCATCTTGAAAGGACGGTCGAAGTCTTTGCCATTTTCAACAGTCTTAATGTCAGATTTACAGAAGATTGGTCACTGGTTTTGATCTGAATTTGAAGTACTCTAAAATCTTATATCTCTCATATATCGTAAGAATCCCGACGTTACTATAGGAATCCTTGTGAAGTTTTGTCAGGTGAAAAATCTTATTTCTACTTCAGCGCCATTGTGGTTCTCAGCCCTGAGTGTGAGCTTCATTGTTCACAGGTTGAAATGAAAGTGACATTAAAGAATATCAAAAGAAAGAAAAATGAAAAATTGAATATCAAAAGAATAAATTCAACTTACCAGGGATACCTGAATATCTCTATAGGGGCTATGGATGCCTGGCTGGAAGTACAGCTATGTTCAGGAGAGTCACAACAATAACCTCGTTGGGGCAATGGATGCTTGACTGGTAGCGAGGCCCTATCCAAGTTGCTTTTGAAGTTAGAATCCTTACGTAGCTTGACTTGAATGAACTTGGTTTGTGTAGTAGCTTAAGGAGGGAAATGAACTCATGTGCACACACTTGGATTTTCAGTTTATGGAAGGTTTGGTCTATCCTTTGGTTCTGATTCTTTAAATTTTGCATTCTGACTTGTTTGTTTGATGGTGAGATTGAAACCAGAGATTTTGGGTTCTTGATTCTTGTTCATCATCAAATGCTCTGGAGCATTTTCCTAGCAGAAGTCACCATTTGTTGTGCAGTTTTTCACACACATGCCCCACTGAAGGCAGGGACCCTCTTTCACTTCAGTTTTGGCATCTTGGCCCTTTCAATTTTGAGGTTTTGTCTTATTTAGGCATGTGCTTAAAGGTTTATTTTGATTGCCTAAGTGTTTCCCCTGGTTATTTATTGAAAATCCTAAGTTCTGGATGAGGTTCGGGTTTTTACCTGAATTCAGGATTTTCCGCCCTGGTCGGATTTTCCCGGATCCTGCTTGGACTTCGGCTGGACCCTGTTGTTCAGGGATTTTCGGTATTCGTAGATTTTTGCGTTGGCCATATTTTCCTGGATTCCACCCTGTTGTCAACTTCCCGGGTTTTTTGACTGTCCTGTTGATTGCATTAATGGCTTTGTGCGTGCCTTGAAGGATGTATTTAACTTGATTTCTAGGATCTTTTGTGCCATCATGCTTACTATTTTCCATCGTCTGAGTTGAGGACTGCATCCTTAGAGTTTGTTCTTTGAGCTTTTGGTTGGATTTGGGAATTTGGGTTTGTATTGATCGATTTAAGTGGCGATTTCTTGTGCATTCTCGCCTATGTTCTTTGTGGACGCCATTGGGCTTCGCATTTGCTACCTCTAAGATCGATTCCCATGTCACAATGGTATGTGTTCAATTGCCCTGCATTTGATGAATTATGAATGGCACGTTGATGTTATGAGAGCCTATGGGATTTTAATTCCCACGTATTTGATCATTTCATGCTAGGTTTGTTTAGTACTACATCATTTTTCATCTCTTAGGTGAGTTTTGAGCTCATTTATCTATCTGCATTTCGATGAATCTTGCCTGAGAATAATTAGTAAACCCTAGTAATGACTTAGCAGCTGAAACAACTAAATTCTGAGCTTTCCTATGTGCTAATGGCGGATGAATAGGGTTTGAAACCTAGGGCAGGGCCATGTCAGGTTATTTCATCTTGTAATTGACCTAGAATGTAAAGAAAATCTATGAAAGGTCCATCCCTGACTTGTCCTGAGTTAACATTTTGAAATTCATGATCAATTTGGTGTTTGGGTAAAATCATGACTCTCCGTCCCTTCTGGATTTTCTTTGCTGTGACCCTTCATAGTCGGGGAGATGTCATATCAATCACATTGTATTTCACCAAGAAGCCTTCTTGAGTTCATATTTGATCGCCGAGACCTCACCCTGAAAGAAAGTCTCTCATCGACATGCATTTCCTTATACACCATCGGCGAGACATGCCCTAGTCACCAGGAGGTCATAACAAGCTCCATTGGTTATACTAATATTCATTTGCTTCACTGAGACATCCATCCTTTGGTGAGACCTTTCGGTGAGCTCTCAGCCCTTGCCAAGACCTTCGCTTTCGATGAGACTGCCAGCAGTCGCCAAGACCTCATGGTGACGCCTCCCTTCCTTGGTGAGCTCAGATCTTCTTTCGGGGAGACCACATGTTGTCAACAAGAGGTTATATCGATGGGAATTCATATCAACAAAACATTACGTGGTCGGCGAGATCTCTGGCCGAATTCAAAACCTATCGCTAGTCGACAAGACACCGCAACTTTGCTGAGACCTCATATTGAAAAACTTTAGTCTGGCCGAAGTGTTTGCTCAAACTTCAAAAGTTGGTGAGACAAAAAGATTTGCTAAGACCTTACCCCGACTACCCCTTGGTCATATCAGTACGTTTGCTATTTCACCGGTCGGCAAGACATTACACCGAAACCACCAAGTCTTGGCAAAAACCTCTTCCGATGACATCCTTCAGCGTGACCTCCTGGAAGTCGCCAATACTTCTCGGCAAGATGACTGATTCTTTCCGAAGCCTTCGTTCCCAGAATCTACATTGGTTCAGAGTTCTGCCTTATCTGTAGACTTCCGTTGGGTCTGGATTTCTCTGAAATCCGCTATCTCTCTGACTTCCCGAAATCCCTCTTTGGCTCGTTCTTTGTGAAAATCCATCTCTGGTGGACTTTCCGAAAAGTTGATGAGATGTAAAGGAATATGGAATAGCATGACATGTTAATGATTTTCAATGCATTTCATGATTTATTCATGCTATCTTATGATCTCCCATGTGGTTTATTGATGAAAAATGATCAGGTTTAATGGTTAAGTAGGTGTTTCTTGGTTATTCCATTGGAATCCGATCGGTCTGGAATTTCTCGAAATTCCTCTCAAGCTCAGATTCCGCGGATGGTCTAGAAACCCAAAATTTGTTGTGATCATCCCATATGAGATTTAATAACACTCTAGCTATATGAGATTCATTCTAATGATGTATTGATGAATTAACCTTCCCTTTCTTGTGGTTTTTACTATGATTTCCATGTTGAGTGTAGGCTGAATCTAGCAAGGTGGCAGCTTGGTCCTCAATGTCTGATGTGGAGAGGATCAAAATGGACATTAAGAGCAAGGTCCTTGAGAGTAAGATCACTTCTGTTTGGTCGGAGATAACTGATACAAATATCAGATCATGGAATTATGAAGATTTTAAAGGAAGAATGGCTGCAGAGGACCTTCCTTTGGTGGCTAGAAGGATGATGGAATCAGGCTTGTCCCATGTTGTTGGTTTCCCTTCTATGGTGCAGTGTTATGAGCTGGTCCTTGAGTGCGCTAGACACTATGATCAAGATACACAGAGAATAATCGTTCCTCAGGGGAGAGTTGTGGCAAATCTCAACCCGGTCTCCATTTCTCAAACCTTTGATATGCCAAACCGGTCTCATGTGGTGGGATTCACCATTGAGGCAGCTCAAGAGTTCTACAATGAACAGACTATGAAGTCACAACAACTTATCAATTCCTAGCTGGAGAAGCCCAAGTCTCACTACTCCAAGTTACCCAAGCAGCTATTTAGGATAGAGTTCAAGAAGGAATATTATGATGCCATCACCCTTCCTAGCAGGGTGGTTGGATTGAAGAATGCAGGTACATTTAAGAATTGGATGTGCCATATGATTGTAAGGATGGAACAGGAAAAGATTAATTACCATTGGGCAGGGGTCATCAATGGAGTACTCCATGAACAATTATCCAATGTGTTGTAGACCAAGACTTTCACAATGACTTCATATCTGGTCTATGCACTTGTAAGATTCCATCCCTATAGAGGATTGGATACAAAGGGAATTTTCAAACAGGATATTATTTATGAATTTTTCCCTCAGTTGCACTTGGGAGGTTCAAACTATAGGAGGGAAAATGATGCATTTACCATGTAGATCACCAAAATGCTTCAGGAAGCAGAGAATGTCAGGATTTCAGATCAAGCCAAGGAACTCATTAGGAAATATGGAGCTTGGTTTATATAGTTCCCAACTTTCTCCTACATCCAGATTGATGGCTACCAGAGGGCTCCATATAGACTTCCAAGGTATCCCTCTGATCACATTATATTGTTGGAAGTAACTAGACATATTTGGAAGTAAAAGACATGATTTGGTGGAGATTTTCCCCTAAGGATTGGCACTTGAGAGGTTTTTCCTTCCATTGGTTCCACCTAGGCTTCAGAGGAAGAATTGAATGCCCTCAATCTGTCTCTTCATTCTAGGAGATCAAGGTTTGATATTACAGGAGAGGCCCAAAAGAAGGCCAGCAAAGAGTATTGCCACAAGGTGAATTTGGAGGACTACTGGTCCAACTGCAGTGATGAATTTGAGGTCAGGAAGAAGAAATTCTCTCAGCTTCTAATGAATGTTGTTCATTTATATAATGTAAAGGCAGTCCCTGATCAATTGGAGGATGATGGGAACTTGATCTAGGATCATGCTTATGAGGCCATAAAGGATAGACCAATTGGTGAAGTGGATTGGTTAGAGGAGGAAAAGACAAAATTGAAACAACTAGTGGATCCAGTTCTCAAATTTACTAGGATGTGGCTAAAGCATAAGCTATGGGAACTGGAAAGTAATGGTGTATAGTACACTTATGAACTAATGGGAGATTTGGATCCCCACTCCACCTCTGAAGAATCTATTGAGTAGGATCCTAAAGGCAAGGGTAATTTGGATTCTCCTTTTAAAATCAAAATCAAAGGTGTTCAAGAAGGAAAGGTCCAAGAGACATCAAAATAGAGAAAGCCAAAGGCCAAGAAGAGGACAAGGACTAAGAAGTTTGAGTAGAGTCTTGAGGCTGATGATCCTAAACCCAAAAGGAAGAGAATTGTCAAATTATCAGAGAGAGAAAGCTTCAAGGTAGCAGAAGAAGAAGTTCCCCCACTGGTGGTAAATGTTGAAAGTTCAGGGGAGAAGTCCAAAGTATATACAAGGAAGTCTAGGACTCCTTCTCCCAGGGACAGTGTGCCTAAGGCTGACCTTCCTCCGGTGGTTTCTCATGACGTGCAACATGATGATGTGCCTCCCACTCATGAACCTCAAGGCAAGCCTAGTGAGTCAAAGGAGGTTGAGGATCATCTGGATACTGAAGGGGAGGAGTTTCATGAGGGTGATCTCCATAGTGCAGAGGCAGAAATTGAAAAGATAATGTAGTCCCCTTTGGTTGTATATGTGGATTCCCTTGTTAGGACTAAAGAAGTTGAATCTCCTCCAAGGGAAGAAGAGGCAATGAAGGTTCCCTCACCTATACATGAAGAAGAGAATGTTGAGGAGAAGGAAAGCAAGACAGATGAGACTTCTGATAAATAGAATTTTGGAGAGGAGATAGCAGGAGATCAACAAGAAGAAATGGGGCAGGGCCAATTGCAATTGGAGTCCACTATCCCTAGTTGGCTGGACAAAGAGATAAAGAGAAAACAAGTTGTTGTGGAAGATATTCCACCAAATTAGGATGAGCTCCTAGCTAAAATTGGAAAAGCGAAAGGTAAAAAGAAGGTTAGGGTGATCTCAAGGATTGAAAGAGATGAAGCTCATGATCGAGTTGTTCACATTGCCACCCCTGCTCCAGATAAAAACAAAGATGATGTGGTTGGAAAGGACTACAATATTCAAAATTTCAATCTTGGGCCTACATCCGTTGAGCAGGATATTGAGGATTACCAGGATTCTAGTGCAGTTATTGTGAGTAGATTGAGGAAGGAAATGAAGACCAAGCAGGAACTAAAGAAAGAGAATAAAAATCTCAGGAAATGCTTGGAGGAATTAATGAAACCCCTGCAATCCATTAACCCTTCTTCCTTTGCTACAAATCCTCTACCTTAAGAGACCATCACTGAGCTAGAAAAGATGAAAGCTTCCACCCTTGCCACTACGAGTTGGTTGAAAGGGGTGCAGATAAAGGGTGATGAAGCTATTAAGGACATTCTGTCAATAGGGAAGGATGCTGCAAGGGAAACTGAGTGGTTGAAGCAGGTGTTGGCACAAGATAAAGAAGACACAGACCTCCTTCCACAGAAAACCAAAACCATCATGGAATACACCAAAGATAAATTAGTGAGTGATGGAATTCTTCCTTCCTCCAGAGCTGCCGAACCATGGGAGTGGTTTGAAGCATTGTAAATCAGGCAGAAAGTGTTGAAAAATATTTACAAACAAAGGAAGCAGATTGACGACACCCTAACTGGGGTTTACAATGGTTCCATTGCCTTCTTTGAAATTACGACAGGAAGAAGCAAGATAACGCTCAAGTACTTGAGCCTGGAATAGTTGAGAGAGTGGTGGCATGATGTGTATGCGCCACTTGATGATGTTTATGTTTGTGAGCACCAACTGAATGATGCAGCCACCTACCTCGTAGTTATTGATAAGCATATGACATATAAGGTGGATTGGGATAAGTTGGTCAAATGGTCAAGAGAAGAGATTGCGTCCATTGAAAATCGACTTAGGGTTTTGCCTTTGCCACTAGTAGCTGACTTGGATGGGACACTTTTGAAGGTTCACGAAATGCTGGGTCGGAATGGGGATAATAGGGAAGGGAGCTAATGATAGGTTGCGACACGATTTGTGCTTCCCTATTATCTTCCCGCGCATTGGTCTGAGCTACATTACGGATCCTAGGCCAGCTTGGATGGAACGTGCATTTAATACTTATTTGACCGATTGTGGGTTTCTCTTGGCCGAGTTGTTGTGCCATTAATGTTGCGAAGCTCTTGCTTGGCCAACTGGTTTTCTGGGGGGATTCTATATATTTGGCATTTCGCCTCATTTGTAAAGGGTTGAAGAGTTAGATATAGTTAGAAATAATAAAAAAGTTCAGAAGATAGAAGTAGAATAGAGAGGAATAGTTAGAAGTAGAGTAAGTTAGCAAGTAGTTGTTCTCAAGCAAGTGTTGTAATAGAAAGCTGGAATTGTTGCTACAGTGGACAATTTGAATACAAGAAATGACATTGTGATTTGGTGCCATACTTGTTTTCTTTTTTTTTGTATGGTTCTTGTTATTCTATCTTTAAAATTGCTTTGAGAAGGTTAATATTTAGATTAAATTTGATTCAATAATGTTTGTGATTTGATACTTGAATGTTGCAGCAATCCTTCAGTCCATACTTTTTGCAACCAACTGATTGTTAGTTGCTTTGCAAAGTTAGCCTGGACTTCATATTCAATGTGCTTAGTTTGATTGTAAGGATTTGTTCATTTCAACTGCAAGAGGGTTATTGAATGAATGTTCATGATTTGAAAATATTAACACCTCAGAAGATTGCACTATTTTCTGTAAGATTGCAGATTTATCTGGGTCAAGTAGAGATCAATTTTGAAGGATTGGTCCATTTTGAGTGTCGGTTATTTTCATTGTTAATCTTAGGAGTAGTATTAGATTTAGAAATCTCTTTGAAACCCTCATCTTTTTCTATTTTTTGATTATTGGGTTAGATCTAGGATTGAAGTATCATTAGATTATTAGATTGATAAAATCGATTCAGTATTTTGCTTGTAGTAAGTTCACATTGTGATTACCAATATTTTCACATTTTATCACTGAGTTGTTTATGCATTGTCAAGACCTGACATTAGAGACCTTGGGGTTATCTCTTGAGGCTTGTTGATAGAGATTTACCTTTCAAGAGAGATAGGATATTATATTTTGTCTGAGTTGTTGTTGTGCAGAAAACACGATCAACAGTGATATTCTACATGCTTCCGCAAGGAAGGAGATTCTACAAGAACATGTAAAGAAGAGTGAATTAATTGATGTTGTGAAGATCATTCGAGAGGGTTTACCCTAGCTAAACATTGATGCTTCCTTGGCTCTAGGATAGAAATTAAAGATATTGATGGATTCTTTTAAGAATCATTCATCACACATTGAGAAGAAGGTAGAGCAAGAGGCTCCAAGGAAGATAACTGATAAGAGAATGGTTGAAGCATCTGTGTGTTAATGCACATAATAAACTGCAGGAAAACATAAAGGTGTTTAAGGATTGTGTTGATGAATTCACTACACTATTAATTTTGTTTGAAATGTCCAAGCTCCACCAAGAAGATCAAAGGTGATCAGATTGACTCCATTGAGTCATAGATTACTCAATTGGTCGAGACATATAATTTTTCAAATGATAAGTATGGATCAATAAGAGAACAAATAGAGATTTTTCATTTGTAGTCATCTTAGCTTCAGGATCAAAGAAAGAAAATAAAGAAGCAGCTTACTTAGCTAAGGGAAGTAGTCAAGTTGAGAATTTATTTATTTTCTAGGTTGCTTGTTGAAGTAGGAAAGATTGAGCAAAAAATGAAGGCTTCAAGTAGTATGGATGAGGTTGAGGATTTATGCATGCAATTTTGAGTGTCAAAATCATATTCTCACCTCATAAAATGCAAATTAGGTTGCAACTCTGGAGCAACTTAAGGTAATTTACAAGAATATAAATTACCTTCTAAGGAAGTTTAAGAGGTGTAGATAAGACAATTTTATATATTCTTGTAGAGGATTGAAGTATTCGTTTTTGGTTTTTGTTGAAACTATTTTGTACATAGCATCAGTTTTGGGGCATCTCCATCTCAAGAGGAGTATTATTTGTAGAAATCATATAGTAAGGGGGAGTTCATATAGATTTTGGGATGTTAAGTAGAATGTATTATGCCCTTTTCCCTTAATGTTAAATGGGTAGATAATACTTGCAGATAAATGAGTGTTTTCATCAATGATAAAGGGGTATATTGTTAGAAATATGTGTTGTCATTGATGTCAACTCAAGATGTGTAGTCATTGATGTATTGATGTGTAGAGATATTTGTTGATACAAGTCACCAATATAATATGAGAAATATTGGTGATCAGTCTAATGTCTAAGTATGATGAGGAGGTGGGTACACTTGTTCCAATATGTTTCCAGTATGCCTAAATTGATATCTTACCAATTTGGTGTACCACACTTAGAGATAAGTTGCAGATGTTTTTCTAAGGAAATCACTAAGTATACTCTAAGACAACGTCATAATGTTTTGGTCCACATCCTTCCATAGAGAAATATTTTTTCTTGCAATTTATAAAATAAGATGGTCAATATGTGGTGGTGTTATATTCAATAATTCAATTCATTACACCTTGTAAAGTGAAAGTTATGGGTGATAGAGTTTCAGTTTGTGCACTAGCAGTGTAAAGTGTTGATGAAGGCCTATTGGAATGTTTTGCACTCCTCTAGAGTGATAGAAGTGGTTGTAGAAACTTGGAGATATGTTCAAAGAGGCATATGGGTTCATCCTTGCAAGCCTTAGATGTTTTGATATACTGCAATGCAATATCTTATGTTTTAAAGTGTTATAGTCATCTGGAATGCTCTTTCTTATCAGTTCAATATATTTATCTTCTTGCACTAGCATATGATGATCAGTTTATTTAGGAGAAGGTTGAAGAGATATTTTCATAGACTACATTTTTCACTTCTTGGTATACATGATGTTTTTGGTCTCTCCCCAGTCGTGTAAAGATGAATAGTTGATAGTTTTGGTAGTGTTGATGTTGATTGGGCCGGCGATATTGTTTCCTTCATCTATGGTTGATCCTGTTTAATTATTTTTTCCTTGGAGGATGTGTTGAGATTATTTCTAGTCCTTTTGTTCCATATCCTAATCTGCAACTCATTTTCTCTTCATAATGTATATGGTTGGGTCCAACCTTTGTAGTTTCACATGTTTCATTTTATAGGTCATCTTAGAGCCAACCCTATTGATATTTTGAGTTTTTATAGAGGGTATTTATAGAAGAAAAAGATCATTGTGAAGTGAATTATGAATTGAGTTTGAGAGTTATTTTGAAAATGAAGTGTGTGAAGTCAATATGATAGAGTAATTATGCAAAAAGGGACTACAATATCAACATATGTTGGATGCTTCTTTATAGTAGTTCATGTTCATAGTTTTCATTATAATTTTTATGTATCTTGCTCTGAGATAGTGATTCTCATTAGGTCTTTGTATCTTGCCCTAAGATTGTGTGCCTTATTCTACAAGTCCTTAGGTAATGAGCCTTAAACAAAATTATAATTTTTGTAAGCACTGAGCTTCATATATTATGAGTTCTCTCATTGTGGGTTTTCCCTCATTGGGTTTTCCATGTAAAAATCTTGGTGTCCTTGTTTTGTGCATTTTTTCATTTCTTCTCTTCTTTTAGTTGATGTGATTTGATGTTTAAATCTACAAATAGAAATGTTTAAGTTTTAGTATATTCTTATTCACCCCCCCTTTAGCACTTTGGTGTGTTCAATAGTGAATCATTAACACATATTTTATAATCAGATCACATATTCAAGTATATATTCTTATAAATTCATATGTATAATTTGTGGCATTTAATCCAACCATGTTTGATGCACTAATCTATTTATATCATACAAATATGATTATGTTTCCTATATGGAGGTTTTTATTTATTTATTTTTGTGATTTTTCATCTTTCGTAGACCTTATTATTTATTCAATTTATCTTAGACCCACTTACTTCACTTATTGATGAGGTTTGTAGAAAACCAATAAAATATAAATATGATCTTCCCATTTAGAAGGATGATCATTTTTTTTATTTTTGAAGTATATCTTCCACTACTTAATTGAATCTTTGATGTAGGGGCATCAACTAAATTTTCAAATTTTATGTTAGCAGTCGATTGTGGGTTTGATGTGTTTGGGAAAATGACAAGATACGGGTAGTTTGGAGCTGGGGTGATAGGAACATCAATAATTAATTATTAAGTTTAAAGAGAAGTTGAAGCAGATTGGGGCAGTTACCAGAATTGGTTATGAATGGGTATGCTTGGAAGACCAATAGTTAAGGTAGGAATTCAAATAGTTGTGGAAGGGAATTTGAAAGGTTGAACGGTTGAGAGGAGCAAAGGTGATTAAAAGGGCATTTCATAGAATGAGGAAGGGGCGACTTGCACAAAGGGAGTGCGTGAACAAGAGAAAGAAGAACTTGTGAGGAATTAGAAGAGGTTGATAGTGAGCAAGCTGAATAGAGGGTGGATGAAGAAGGCCAAAGACCAAGTGGCGATGGTCTATGAGTAAGGAGAGGTTGAGTATTTAAGAGGAATTGCAGACCAAATCAAGGAGGCCGATATAAGAATAGAATGGGGCTAAAAGAAATAAGAAGCTAGAAGCCAATTGTTAGAACAGAGGTGAAGCCAACCTGCAGAATCAGTTTGAAATGCCAAATAAAATAAGAGGCAAGGAATCAACACTAAAGAGGATGCAACTTTAAGAAGATTAAAAGAGGCAGCTAGTAGAGAAGGCATATGAAGATGGTGATAGATGTAGTTTGAGTAAGTTAAGAAGAAAATATAGAGAGGAGGTCAAACATAGTTATGAGGAGGGGTTGATCAGTGGGATCAAAGGAAGAATGATAGAAGAAGCTTTATACGATAGGGTTGAAGGCTTGAAGAAAGGAAGAGCCACGTAGAAGGGGAAAAGTGATAGAGGATTGAGGAATCCAATTAGAATAAGAGGTAATGTTGGGCGATAAAAGATAATCATAGCCAATATGTTTCAGGCCAGCAAGATAATGTAAACATTATTGATGAATGAATTAAGTGGTACTTAAAATTGTCAATTATTTTTTCCATTGATATTTTTTTGATTATTTAGTCTATAGTTTTTTTGTAGAAGGACAAATTGTTATTCTGAATTGTTGGTGCAAGGGCACCATAATAGTTTAGATTTGCAAGTTTTGTAAATAAGGTCTTGTGGGGGAGTTTTGGTGTCTAGAGTCTTTTTTTATTTCAAATAAGGTCATAATAGACCATTTACATTGTATGGAGTCACATTGGAGTCACTTGAGTTCATTTTGTCATATTTGTGCAAAATTGTCAAAAGTTGTCATATGCAACATTGTAAAAGTTACAAAAGTGAAAAATTAGGGTAGACCAATGGTTAAGAAATTCAAATGGTGGTTGAGTTGGTTGATTTGGTTGTATTTTGGATGTAAAATCTTAAATATGCCTCTGGAATTTGAAGTAAGGTTGTTGAAGTTTTGGTTGAAGGAAATAGTAAGAAGCTCTTAAATTTATGTGTTTTTCTAGAAAATTTGTTGCTCCCAGGATCTGTATGGGTCTATACTGGTGTCCTTTGCTCAAAAATGTTTTGAATCTAGTGGAGGCATGACTTAAGAATATTTTGGCTTTTGTGAGGTTTGAATTCATCAAGAAATAAATTTTGTATTGGCTTTTTGCTGACTGCAGGTCAGCAACTTCTATTTGGGGTTTTGAGAGTATCCAAAATGCAATGAACACCCATCCCACCATGAGATTCTCTTATAACTTGGTGGAATGGGTTCCTTAGGGTAGTATTAGGTGTTAATGGACATTTTAGGAGTAGTGGAGGCATTTGGAGGGTCTTAGTGTGATGCCCTAGGGTGAAATGTGCAAGTTTTGGCTCACATTTGATGGCTAAGTATAAGGGTGTGAGGAAATAGTGTTGATAAAGGTTGGGTAATGGTGGATTAAGCATAGGTAGTCATATTGTGACTTTTTTGAGGCATTGATAAGGTGTAAAAAGATCTGGAGGTTGTTGTTTCAATAAACCCCCTTGAAACTTGTCAAAAATGAGGGTTTTCTATTTTGAGGTATTGGTGGGTGTTTCTGTAGATGGACATTGTTGATTTAGTGCTTGGAAAACCTGGTTATGACTTTCCAATAGAGTTTTGTGTTTGGAAGGAGGATTAGGGTGGTGATGATTTGTAAAAGTGGCCCAATTGGCCTATTGGGATAGTCTAGCAACATTTTTTTGGAGTTGATGGTCCAAAGTGACCTCAAGAGATTTTGAGATATGTTGAATTCCACCATAATGGGTGTTTGAAATGGAAATTGGTTTATGGGTTTGTAAAGTATACTGCAAGAAAAGTTCAATAAACTAGTTTTGCAAACCTACAAGGGAAATTGAGAGGTTGTATGAGGAATCACCCTATTTAGGGTTTTGGAGATTGAAGGTTTGTTGAAATAAATTATAATTGTGATTGTTAGTTTATTTCCTCCCACCTCTGCATCAACTGTTTCTTATACCTGTCTCCATAAAATTGTGTATTGATCAACTTCCTGTCACTATCGTGACAGGAAGCCTATTGAATCTTTGTTGAGTGTATGAGTTGTTTTAGTTGAATGTTTGTGGATTTGGTAGATTCCTAAGATTCTCTTCATCAATTGGTATCAGAGCCTAAAAGGTTGGGGAATGTAGGAAGTCCACAAGATCTGGGCAGTGAGTATTGAATATGTCATTTTGAAGTTGTAGTTTGTTGTATGTTGTAGTTTGATAAGATAATAGGGAAGGCACCAAAAGACTAGGAAGAGTGGTGAAGGAAGAATCATTAGGTGAGTTTTTCAAAATATCAAAGAAGACTAGAAGATGCATATAGAAAAGGAGAGTCTCACAAAAAGAGACAAGAAGAAAGAAGTTAGAAATAAGCAAGATGTTGAATTTGAAAGAGAGCTAGCAGCATTACGAAAGGATTTGGAAGCATACAAGCAGTGGCTAGAAGAGGAAAACAAAGATTACATTTGGTTTTGGCAAATGAAGAAAATGAAATGGCCTATAAAGGAAATTGTTGAGAAAAGAAAAAGACAAAGGCTGAATGCCTTGGCAAGAAAAGAGGGAGCCCATATAATTTGGGACAATAGAGAGTTTCCTATAGAGCAACATGGACCAGAAGAGGTCAAGAGAGTTCTCATTGAGGATAACATGAGAAGAGAAAAGAGAGTAAGAGGGAAAGAGGAAGAAGTGCAACAAAGAGCATTTGGAAAAGAGATTAAAGGAGAGGGGGAAGTATCAAGAAGAAAGGCATTGTTGGAGACATTGTGGTCTCTTATATTATTTGCTAATGTTTTATTTGCAAATGTGTATGCAACTATGAAGAATGCGATAGGAAAGGTCAAGAATGAGACCTTGAATATGATGAGAGATGGGGAAATAATAGAACCCGATGAAATATTTGAAGATGAGAGGAGACTAGTTGAAGTAGTTTGTCTAGAAGAGTTTACAGTAGAGGTACATTGCAAAGTACGAGAGAATAAAGAGGAGTTTAATGCTGAAAATTTCTAATATGATGATGGAGATGAGAAGGAATCCCCAACATTCTATGATGCCTTGGAAGAAGTTGTAGATGCAATACCAGATGTTTATGAAGAGGAAAAGATGGAATTCAAAGAAGCTAATGAAGGGAACAATTTGGGATAGCAGGTTATTGCACGTACAAATAGAGGTAAAAATGTTGCTTTTGGTTATGTATATAGAAATTAGAATAGGAATAAGATTTTTTTTCAAGAGAAAGGAATTGGTAGACCATGGGTATATAGTTTCATTTTGGAAAAGGAAAAAAATTATTGAGGGGAAACAATTTAAGTGTAAAGAAGTAGATGTTGTTGATTGTGTTGGTGCTAACAAGCAGGTGAAAAGGATGCAAGATATGAAAAGGAGCAAGTGGATACTAGATTTGAGCATAAATTGGCAGGCAAGAAGGCATAGAGGTGATGTCTTTAATAAGGGAGAAGATTATGCATTGAGGAGCACAAGTGCAGCAATAAAGGGACAATATTTCAATAATAAAATATGGGTGGTGAAGCAAGCAACAACAATTGCGTTGATAAGAAGACAAAGTTTGAAAGTTGGAATCATGAAGAGGAGAACTGGCCCCAAGAACAAAGAGTCATGGTCAAAGATGAAAAAGAGAATAAAGAACAAGGGTTTGCAACAACAATTGAGAAGAAGAAGCATAGTTCAAACAAGGTAAGAGCTCAGTTAGCTGAGTATGTTAATGATGATTTTGAGGATTTGAATAAAATTTATAAAAATGAAGAAGAAATGTGGAGGCTTCTAGATGAAAAGGAGTTGAGAAGGAATAAATATCAGAAGAGAAAAGGTAGACAAAAGCATATTGAAAAGTTCAAGTGTGACATGGAAGTAGAGGAAGAATTGCATAAAATAATTCAATTACCAAAGAGGATAGCGGTCTCAAATAAAGCAGAAAATGCAGATTTGAATAAAAGAGAAACAACATATGAAGATGATAGTGGTGGATTAGAAAAGATCCAAGAGGAAGAAAAAAAATAGCATGAGGAATTTAAAGAAAAGAAAGACATGAAAAGGGGAACAACAACTCAATCCAATGAGGATGATTTGTCGAAACAATTAGCAGACATAGAGAACGAGTGGAATGAAAAGATTTTTGCCAATGATAAAAATGTTGGAGTAATATTTGTAGATTATGTTATGAAAGTTGGGGGTCATGAACTGAAGATAAATATGAAGATGATTTGTTGTAGCAATTGGACATGGAAGAAGAGTGGATGGGAAGAATGTTGGATGAGCATGTTGAGTATGACATTGAGGTGGTGAGTGTTGATTATGGAGTGTTATATGGAGATGAAAGGATGATCAGAGATTGGAGGTGGATAGAAATTGGTGAAGAAAGCCTCATGAGAGCAACCCACGGTGTGGCACAACAAATTTGGAAGAAGATGGCATATCAAAGAGAGAGACTGTCGAGAAAATGGAAGAAAATGAGAAGGTGAATTTTCATAATCACATGTGTAGGAGCACATGAGTTTTGTCCCCTGGGGAGTCTGACGCAGGGGCATTGACTAAATTTTCAAATTTTATGTTAGTAGTCGATTTCGGGTTTGATGTGTTTGGGAAAATGATAAGATATGGGTAGTTTGGAGCTGGGGCGACAGGAACATTATTAATTAATTATTAATTTTAAAAAGAAGTCGAAGGAGATTGGGGAAGTTACCAGAATTGGTTATGAATGGGTAAGCTTGGAAGACTAACAATTAAGGTAGGAATTCAAATAGTTGTGGAAGGGAATTTGAATGGTTGAACGGTTGAGAGGAGCAAAGGTGATTAAAAGGGTGTTTCATGGAATGAGGAAGGGGTAGTCTACACAAAGGGAGTGTGTGAAAAGGAGAAAGAAGAAATTGTGAGGAATTAGAAGAGGCTGATAGTGAGCAAGCCAAATAGAGGGTGGATAAAGAAGGCCAAAGACCAAGTGGCGATGGTCTATAGGTAAGGAGAGGTCAAGTATTTAAGAGGAATTGTAGACCAAATCAAGGAGGCCGATATAAGAATAGAATGAAGCCAAAAGAAAGAAGAAGCTAGAAGCCGACTATTAGAACAGAGGTGAAGCCAACTGGGAGAATCGGTTTGAAAGGACAAATAAAATAAGAGGCAAGGAATCAACACTAAAGAGGACATGGCTTTAAGAAGATTAAAATAGGTAACTAGTAGAGAAGGCATACGAGGATGGTGACAGATGTAGTCTAAGTAAGTTAAGAAGATAATATAGAGAGGATTCCAAACATAGTTATGAGGAGGGGCCGATAAGTGGGCTCGAAGGAAGAATGATAGAAGAAGCTTGATATGATAAGGTTGAAGGTTCGAAGAAAGGAAGAGCCACGTAGAAGGGGGAAAGTGAAAGAGGCTTGAGGAATCCAATTGGAATAAGAGGTAATGTTGGGTGATAGAAGATGATCATGGCCAATATGTTTTAGGCTGGTAAGATAATGTAAAAATTATTGATGAATGAATTAAGTGGTGCTTAAAAGATTGTCAATTATTGGTGCCATTGATATTGTTTTGATTATTCATTTGTAGTTGTTCTGTAGAAGGATAAAATTTTATTCTGAATTGTTTCTTATACCTATCTCAATGAAATTGTGTATTGAACAACTTCCTTTCATTGTTGTGACATGAAGCTTGTTGAATCTTTGTTGAGTGTATGAGTTGTTTTGGTTGAATTTTTGTGGATTTGGTAGATGCCTAAGGGTGTCTCCATCACTCTTTCTATTTGACCATTATTTTTGGAATGGTAACTAAACATAAAATTTGTGCCAAATATTTTTTATTAATGTGGTTTGGAATCATGAAGTAAACCTTAAACTAATTTGAGATGATCGTGTGTAGAATCCCATGTAACCTCACCACTCCCTTATCAAAATTTTATGCTATGAAAAATTATCATCATGAATATTCCTAATAACAAAATGTTCAAATTTAGTTAATTTATCCACCAATAATATAATATTATTACTCTTATAGTAATTTATGTGTAAACTAGAAATAAAATTAATTTTATTCTTCTTTGAAATCGTCCTACTTTATAACATCTCAAGTTGGGGAAAAAGATAAACACAAAAAATTGACACATAATTAATTACCTAATTACTCAACCATTTCCCCTAAATCTATTGAATTAATCCATATTTATCTAATTTTCATCCTCATATTGATTAAATAATATTTTGAGCATATTTTTTAATCATCCTTCTTCTAATGTCCACCTTAGGTGAATAAATTTAAATTTGTTTATCTCATCCCCCTATGTTTATCCCTAAAATTAAATAAATATCTTATTTAGTTAACTACCTATTTTCCTCTAATTTCAATCAAATGAGCTAAAATCAATTATCTCCTTATTCCCCCACTTGCACATGTAAATCCTTCGTTTGTTCCATAAAATCCCACAATTTGTTGAAATTTACAAAGGAATGTATTTGTACACAAGATTACAACCCTTGTACATATGATGTATGGACTTGTGTACAAGTCACATGGGTCAAAGTACATTCTCATACCTCAAAGGTACTCCCAAGTACCTTTTCGATCTTGATCATCAAAAATTTCCAAGGGAAACATTCATCACTAGTTTCCCCTCAATCCCTCTATTCCATCTCCACTAACCAAATGAGTATGGTTTTCCTCCTCTCATCCCCCAAGGGTTTCAACCAATTTTAGTGTTTTATCTCTACTTATGATTCTATCTATCCATCCTCTCTCCAAAAAATATATAAATAAGATGTTATACCAAGCCATTTCAATCATATCTTGGAACACAACCTAATTTTACAAGAGAGATAACTCACATACCTCATCATCCGCCAATATTTGAGCACAACCACCACATATTGGTGCAAGAAGTTTTAGTTTCATAAAAACTTTATTTATTTTTATGTTTAGTATCCTTTATGCTTTACTTATTGAGTGTTTCATTTTTAGGATAGAATATCTTAATGTAGTTTTATCTTGTTCTTTATGCTCAAAATTTCATGTACACATCTCTAACATGCCTAGTGGGACCCACATATGTACTTCTAATTATTTTCTTGTGTTTCTAGTTTTTCACAATCACATGTTATAGTTTGGAATATGCACTATGTGTCTCTATATATCTACAACAAAGTGGCTTATCTAAGCAATGACCTTGTCTAATGCATTTTTTAATAATTTTAATCTCTAAATTTTTTCATAGATCATTTTTATAGGCCATTATTGTATCCATTTGTCTCCTAATCTAAATTATTGTAGGCCTAATATACTTTCTTATAGATATTTTCAACCTCAACATGTTTCAATAGTTCGATGACCTATGCTAGTGGCTTTGCAACTTATCTTGAGAGTTCTTATTTTCATTCAGCCATCCTTTTATAACTTTTTTAATATATAACACTAAATCTTTTGTTGGAGATCAATTTTTCAAGGGGTCATGGTGTTTGAATAACTTCATAAAAAAAACTAAATCAAATTTTTCATCTAATATCGATTATTTCTATTTTGGACACACTTAGCATATGTGTAACATAACTTAATGGTTTTACATTAGGTATAATTTTTTGAACTTTTCATATTTTGGAACATACATCTATCTTTTGGTGTATGGGATTTTTGTTTTGGTAGTTCTACTATAATTTTATTTAATTATATTTTTGTCTAAGAACTTATTTTTGCAACTTGTAATCACTTGTCAAAGACCAAATCCTAAACTTCTAACATATCATTTTTAGATATGATCATCAAAGAAAAGTATTTCCTTGACTAATCTAGGAACATTCAAATTTCTTAAGGGGAATTAGTCGTTACTTTCCATTCTTTTGATCACTTCTAAACATATGATCTCTCCTTACACCCTTGATTGATCTTAGACATCAAAATATTTCATTTGATATATTTTATTTTTATCTTTTTATTCCAAGGAATGCAACATGCATATGATCTACCATTGTGCTTCATTTGATCTTATGTGATTAAAATAACTTGGATCATTCCTTCTAATGGAGTTTCCTTGGGATTTGATTAGTCTAGGGGATGAACTCAAACTCTAGCATTTTTATGGAATCTAAAAGGTGGGGGTGAATTGAAATACAAACCTCTTCGAAGGGAAATATTATCACTCAAGATAAGATCCCAAGAAATTTATACCTTTGGAAAGTGAATGTTAAGGGTGAGTTACCACATTTCCTAGGTTGTTTGGCTAACTTTCCCTTTCATCTACCCTTGAATTATAGCAAGGATTTACCTAGTAACCATTATTCATCCTAGATAGGAACCAATCAACCACCATTTCTTGTAATGAATCAATAAGTGATTAGCCTTGAGAAGTTACTCACAATGTTATCTCAAGTGGTGAGAGGTAGAATTCACCATTTAGCAAGGCCTTGGGCCTCCAACAATAAGGGATCACATCTATTTGTGTACTCTCTAGATACCAATCACTTGATAAATTTTAAAGCTATGGGCCCAAAAGGATTGATACACCCACTTGAATATGATGAGGGCACAACCCGAGACACATAAAATAACCCACAAACAAGAGAATAATTTTATTATTCAGAAAATGGAGCTTCTTACATGCAGAGGATCTCAAATCCCCAAGTTCTACAACACATGCAAGTTACAGACAACTACAGAATAACCCTTTCGCAATATGCGAGCTTGTCCCCAAAAAGTTCCCCAAAAATTAGAAACCCACCCATAAATAGAGCTCCTTATTAGTTTGGAGCCAAAACAACATTCAATTTGAGTTTAGGCGGTTTGGCACCGAAAATTTACAACATGAAGTTCAAATTTCAAAAGAGCATTTGCAACTGTATCTTCTAGAAAGTGCGCCAACTTCGCGGGGCCATAACTTTTGATTTAGGACTCCGATTCGTGAACCGTTTGAACCGTTGGAAAGGTCTCGAAGTCAAGAACGTGCTCAAAATCCTCTATGCTGATTTTGGAAAGTTTTGGGGCTGATCTAGAAGCTCTAAGTGCCTCAAATCTAACTGTGAAGATTTTCAGGTGCAAATATGGGAAACTAAAACTGCAATATCTTTCAACCCAAGAACCGAAAATACAAACCATAAATTGGGAATTTCATTATGACGAAAAGGGTATCCAAAAATGTAAAAAAATCTAAAAATTGAGAAACTTGAAATTTAACTATTTTTGGGTGATGCAAGATTGCCCTTACACCACTGGATGCTCCTGCATCAGACACCCAGGGTAATTTGAGAAGTGACCCCCATCGTCTCGGATGGTTGAGAGAAAACAACGGTCAGGCTGCTTTTAGATATCCGGATGAATCTTCCACAGGCCTTCCTCTCCATTTCACGGATAATTCTTCATATTGCACATTTACGTGTTCCCTTCCCCACCGCGACTATCCAGGTGCTTCAATCTCCTCCTTTTTGAAGGAAGTAGGTGTTGGAAT